>CM019064.1:20560409-21280409 GCA_009667805.1 Leptobrachium leishanense | reverse complement strand
TCTATCTATCCATATCTATCTATCTATCTATCCATATCTATCTATCTATCTATCTATCTATCTATCTATCCTATCTATCTATCCATATCTATCTATCCATTTATATTCTATCTATCCATATCTATCTATCTATCCATATCTATCTATCTATCTATCTATATTTATCCATATCTATCTATCCATATCTATATCTATCCATATCTATCTATCCATATCTATCCATATCTATCTATCCATATCTATCTATCTATCTATCCATATCTATCTATCCATATCTATATCTATCCCATATATATCTATCTATCTATCTATCTATCTATCTATCTATCTATCCATATCTATCTATCCATATCTATCTATCTATCCATATCTATCTATCTATCTATCTATCTATCCATATCTATCTATCCATATCTATCTATCCATATCTAATCTATCCCATATCTATCTATCTATCTATCTATCTATCTATCTATCTATCTATCTATCTATCTATCTATCCATATCTATCTATCCATATCTATCTATCTATCTATCTATCTATCTATCTATCCATATCTATCCATATCTATCTATCCATATCTATATCTATCCCTATAATCTATCTATCTATCTATCTATCCAATCTATCTATCCATATCTATCTATCTATCCATATCTATCTATCTATCTATCTATCTATCTATCTATCCATATCTATCCATATCTATCTATCCATATCTATCTATCTATCTATCTATCCATATCTATCTATCTCGTATCTATCTATCTATATATCTATCTATCTATCTATCCATATCTATCTATCCATATCTATCTATCTATCTATCCATATCTATCTATCCATATCTATCTATCTATCTATCCATATCTATCTATCCATCTATCTATCTATCTATCTATCTATCTATCCATATCTATCTATCTATCCATATCTATCTATCTATCCATATCTATCTATCTATCTATCTATCCATATCTATCTATCTATCTATCTATCTATCCATATCTATCTATCTATCCATATCTATCTATCTATCTATCTATCTATCTATATTTATCCATATAGATCTATCCATATCTATCTATCTATCCATATCTATCTATCTATCTATCTATATTTATCCATATCTATCTATCCATATCTATCTATCTATCCATATCTATCTATCTATCTATCCATATCTATCTATCTATCTATCTATCTATCTATCTATCCATATCTATCTATCCCATATCTATCTATCCATTTATATTCTATCTATCCATATCTATCTATCTATCCATATCTATCTATCTATCTATCTATATTTATCCATATCTATCTATCCATATCTATCTATCTATCCATATCTATCTATCCATATCTATCCATATCTATCTATCCATATCTATCTATCTATCTATCTATCCATATCTATCCATATCTATATCTATCTATCCATATCTATATCTATCTATCCATATCTATATCTATCTATCCATATCTATCTATCTCTATCTATCTATCCATATCTATCTATCTATCTATCTATCTATCCATATCTATCTATCTATCTATCTATCTATCTATCTATCCATATCTATCCATATCTATATCTATCTATCCATATCTATATCTATCTATCCATATCTATATCTATCTATCCATATCTATCTATCCATATCTATATCTATCTATATATCTATCTATCTATCCATATCTATCTATCTATCTATCTATCTATCCATATCTATCTATCTATCTATCTATCTACTATCCATATCTATCTATCCATATCTATATCTATCTATCCATATCTATCTATCCATATCTATATCTATCTATCCATATCTATCTATCCATATCTATATCTATCTATCCATATCTATCTATCCATATCTATCTATCTATATCTATCTATCTATCTATCTATCTATCTATCTATCTATCTATCTATATCTATCCATATCTATCTATCCATATCTATCTATCTATCCATATCTATCCATATCTATCTATATCTATCTATCTATCTATCTATCTATCCATATCTATCTATCCATATCTATCTATCTATCTATCTTCTATCTATCTATCTATCTATCTATCTATCTATCTATCTATCTATCTATCTATCTATCTATCTATCTATCTATCCATATCTATCTATCCATATCTATCTATCTATATCTATCTATCTATCCATATCTATCTATCTATCTATCTATATCTATCTATCCATCTATCTATCTATCTATCCATATCTATCCATATCTATCCATATCTATCTATCCATCCATATCTATCTATCCATATCTATCTATCTATATATATCCATATCTATCTATCTATATCTATCTATCTATCTATCTATCTATCCGTATCTATCTATCTATATCTATCTATCCATATCTATCTATCCATATCTATATCTATCTATCCATATCTATCTATCCATATCTATCTATCCATATCTATATCTATCTATCCATATCTATCTATCCATATCTATCTATCTATCTATCTATCTATCTATATCTATCCATATCTATCTATCCATATCTATCTATCCATATCTATCTATCTATCTATCTATCCATATCTATCTATCCATCTATATCTATCTATCTATCCATCTATCTATCCATATCTATCCATATCTATCCATATCTATCCATCTATCTATCCATATCTATCTATCCATCCATATCTATCTATCCATATCTATCTATATATATCCATATCTATCTATATCTATCTATCTATCTATCTATCCGTATCTATCTATCTATCTATCTATCTATCTATATATATCCATATCTATCTATCTATCTATCGTATCTATCGTATCTATCTATCTATCTATCTATCTATCCATATCTATCTATCTATCTATCCATATCTATCTATCTATATATATCCATATCTATCTATCTATATCTATCTATCTATCCATATCTATCTATCCGTATCTATCCATCCATATCTATCTATCCATAACTATCTATTTATCTATCCATATCTATCTATCTATCTATCTATTTATCTATCCATATCTATCTATATTATCCATATCTATCTATATATCCATCCATCCATATCTATCTATACATCTATATCTATCTATCCATATCTATCTATCCATATCTATCTATCCATATCTATCTATATCTATCTATCTATCTCATATACATCCATATCTATTTATCTATCTATCTATCTATCTATCTATCTATCTATCTATCTACCTGTCTCAAATCTATCTATCTATCCATATGTATCTATCCATATCTATCTATCTATCTATCTATATCTATCTGTCTCAAATCTGTCTATCTCATATTTATCTATCCATTTATATCTATCTATCTATCCATCCATTTATCTATCTATCTCTCATATCTATCCATATCTATCTATATATCTATCTATCTAAAAAATAAAAAAGTAGTGTCTTCACCATTTCCGGTTCATTGCAGGTTCTCTCTTGTACTCAGAGGTAGATCAGACTATTACAACGCATGAAGCAGCTAGAACTTGCAATAAAATATATTAAATTGCCAGTATATCACGGATAGAATATAGAATCACAGGTTACAGCAGATTGCACAGTTATCTACAAAATTCCTAGCTAAAACTCCCAGGTTGGAAACCAGTTCCATCATCCCCGAGACTTCTCAGAGCTACCTGATAGAAACCTTTAAACGTGCGTCACTCTACGGACGCCGCGCCGCTGGGGAGTAATGCATGAATCTCATACTGTGACTAATCCTAGGAGGACACAGTAAAACCGGGATTTTCTTTAGGAAACTACCTGAAGAATCGCAAACTTTAGAATCAAAAACCCCAACTGGAATAATCACCTGGAATTATTATTTTTTAATGTTTTTTTTTAGTTTTGGCTTAAAATTCCCCATTCCTTTATCATCTTCCAGCAGCGCTTTCCAGGCCAGCGAATAAAATAATAGTAATTATAATAAATTAATGGCGAGAAAATGGAAATAATAATGAATAACTGAGGTACCTAATGCAGCTCCTCGTTTATGATCTTGCCTTTTAAATGTTTCATACACATTCTGCTCCTATCAATAAACAAGGAAATTAAGACATTTACAGGGTTATTCAGAGAAAGGTGAAACTCTGGAGAACTTTTGGAGAAGTGAAAATTCCAGGTCAGAATAGCCGATTTTCAAAAGTGAGATAAATGGGAGAATTTTTCTGGTTTGACTATTTTGACCTCGAATTTTCACTTCTCCAAAATTTCTCCAGAGTTTCACCTTTCTCTGAATAACCTTGTATGAGTTCGTATTCGCTTTTAATTTTGGTTAAAACCTGCTCGCCCCCTAATTATAAACATACCAGCCCCCCTTACCTCACCTCATCCCGAATCTTCCTAGACCCTGCCATGGCGTCTTATGGCATCTGTTGGAGTGCGGGGAATGGGGGGTTACCTAAGAATAATGAATTATCAGAATAATATTGCCAGCCGATTGTTCCGTCAGGCTGTAAATGAACGAGCAAAGAGAAGAATATCCAAAAATACCAAATATTCTATAAAAAGAACCCTCATTTAAAATATATATATATATATATATATACATATACTGATATATATAATTTATTTCAACGCTGTGTCTACATATCAGCTTCTCTTTCTGTCATTTATGTCCTGAAATCTCCTTTTTGCCTCCTGGATAAGGGTGCCATATTCTATAGAAGTAACAACAAATAAATACATTAGTAGATATTATTCACGCGAGTAATTGGACCACCCGAAACAAGTATTTTCCCCCGTAATGCTGATGTAGCCCTTAACCCATTCACTCGAAGGATTTAAAAATCAAATTCTTTTGAAAATCCGTGAAAAGGTTACAGTAGAGCCACGTTTCGGCCCGAAACCGAGACTTTATCAAGGTAAAACGCGTTGTCTGGCATCAGAAACGTATAGGGGTACGAGAACACGCTCACCTATTTCGACGCGCTTTAACAGAAGGGTTCGCCAAACCCAAAACCGTATTTATTCATTTTTTTTATCATATTTTCAATAAAGAATAAGCTTTTATTTTAAACCCTCCACGCGACTGCTTCTTGGATATTATTAACCCCTTAAGAACCAAGGGTCTTTAAAGTCAATGCATTTATGACGGAACAGGTCCGTCATTGGTCCTTAAGGGGGTTAATGGGCTTCAGCACCGAGGTATGTATGTATATATATATATATTGATAGTTTCTATACACAGTGGAGAGCGCTGGTTATTACCATAATTGTATTAATATATAAAAATACGCTATATAAGATACCGCGGCGTCTCCCTTGAAATATCCAGAAAATAAAAGTATGGGCAATATTTAAAATTAGGATAGTGAAGAACCTGCCGAAATGGAGTGCGTTGACGTTGTATCGCGTTGGCATACGCAAACCCGCCATTGTTTTACCAAAGTTGGGTATTTTTGAAAACATTATAGACCATAAAGCCACGTGTAAGTGGGTGAAATATTCTTCCGCTGGTATATATGTATATATATATATATATCGTAGTCTATATATAGTATCACCTCACAGAATCCAAAAACTATACAATACACATTTTTTAGTTGTTTGGATGTTTTGTTTTTTACCTCTTGCTGGCTTAAAGTGGTCCATGTACGACAACGCCGGCGATGGGTTTGCACGGATACCTGGAATAGATGGAAGTAGAAAGGATGTGCGTCTACATCAAACTGGGAGGGTTTACCATCTTCTCTCACGATAAAACGCAAGGGGGCTGAGTATCTCCGTAGTAGAATGAGGCCCCCCAGGTCATGGCAGCGCTAAGGGTCCTAGCAGTCAGCAACTGTCCGAAAAGTCCCTCCGAGTATGCAGCGATGTCCCATGCCTGTCCACCAAGAGCCTTGGGCTGACGGGATGCAGCAGCTGACTGCCTCTTCTGCTCTGCGGGGACTGCTCCTCCGTTCAGGATATAAATGTGATCTTACACAGACGGGAGTGTAAGCAGACTTTTGGCCCCGGTTCAGGACTTCCCTGACTTCTTGCTACTCTATTTTTAATGAAGGAATTCTAACCTATCGAAAAAAGGAAGTCAAATTGTTTCAGGAAAACAATAGAAAAGCAACTAAATGACCATCGAGTTTCCCCTTTTAAGGGTCCCGGGGCACGAGAACGATTTGTCACGCCGAAAGAGGTGATTAGAGAAAGCAATAGGGCGATTGTGCTTCTTCAGGATGTAAATGAGTCCGGTGGTGCAGCGTCATGACTGTCACGTGAACCGATTTCAAGTCGACGAAGGCGCCGTCTAATCAAACCAATTAAAAATTTGTCATAAAAACAAAAGCCTTTTTCTTGCAAAAGCTTCATCGGTAGCACGAGAGAAAAGAATACTAAAAGAAAATAAAACGAGACATAAAGCCCCATCCAAAATCTAAGAATCGAGAGTTAACGGTGCAAAAAAAAGGATAGAATAAAGAAAAACTCATCGAGCAAAATTCTAATCCTTTAATAAAAAATAATAACAAAAACCTTGATCAATAGGGACTGAAGAAGAAACTTAAGCATTGGTGCTATCGCATCCCCACCTCCAAAAACCCCCAAAAAACTGAAACTGCAAACACAAAGAAAAAAAAGTATAATATGATAATACCTTAAAGGGGTTATTTGCTAATAGAGATGGGCTGCCGGTTCGATTCGGTTCAAATTTCGATTCAAACATCGGCTGTTCGAAAATTCACGAACTTCGAAGTTTTCGGGACGTTCGCGGAACGTTGGAGAAGAAAAAATAATTTAAAAAATGCTTAAAAGATCCTAAAAAAATCTAAAAATAAAGAGACTCTTTGCTGCAGAATATAATAATAAATGGTTTATTAGATATTGAATTAAAACGGGAATATTTTTAACATTGAAGCCTATGGGATTCATAAACATTTCCTACTCCTTGTTGGTCAAACATTTCCCACTCATTGTTGGTCAAACATTTCCCACTCATTGTTGGTCAACATTTACCATGGCTTCAAATCGTATTGAAACATGAGCAAAAGCGGTAAAAATTAGCTCAGCGCACAGCGGTGAAATGGCTCAACACTCAGCAGTGAAAGGGTTAAAAATGTTTGGTTTTTTTACCTTTTTTTTCATTGTTACCTGTCCCCCAGGGCAGTACTCGGACCCCCATACACCTTTTATGGCCAATATCTTGCATATATACCCTCTTGGAGGGAACCTTCATTTTCATACGTTCGAGCCCCAATGACTTTAATGGTGTTCGCATTGTGTTCAAGTTTGCGGTCGAACGTTTTCGGGTGTCCGAGTTCGAATGCGAACCGAATACGGGGGTGTTCGGCCCATCACTATTCGCTAAGCACCGTTGTTTGAACGAAGTTAATTGGAGTTGCCAACAGTGGTAAAAACCAGTGTACGGTGAACTTCGGCAATCCAATGAAGTACAAGTCAACAGTGGCAGGTGAAGTTGCTGGAGACAATGGTGAGAAACGGTACCACCGCCATCATTCTACTGCAAACAAAGTGAAATGCGGCTATTATCCAATCAGAGTTGTTCCACCGTTGTTTGTAACACCACGGAGTATACTGTAACGATTTTACAGAGGTGATCTCCATTCAACTCCTACAGAAACTATAGGGAAAAAACACTAGACAACTTCCACTGAGACACCGGTGGAGACTACTGTGAACAACTTTGGCACAGACTATGGTGGAGCAAACGGAAAAAAGTAGGGCAAACTATGACGGACTTTCTCTCTTTCACCATATCTTTATCGTACGTGAAACACCAAAGTTCATCAAACTACATCCACCGTTCTTTCGATGACAGATTACAGCTTTGGGTCGTTCTAGTGTTTATTAAGTTAAACCTTAATAAATCTAGGCCCGTATTCCGGTAATCGCGTGCCACAACACACATTTCCCTCGTGAGCTGCTATGTTATTGAGGCTTCCTATTACAGGCTCAACTACAAGCCAGCTGCCGAGTTCATCATTGATCTTAGCCACAACTGGATACCGGCAGCGGTGCTGTCTGCCAGGCCTAGTATTCTCTATGGAAACCTGAGGACTCCATGGAGAGTTGCATAAATCCAGGACAAGTTCACATGCTGCTGGACACCAGAGATTATTCTACATAATACTATGGCTTATACAATCCATGACTGGCTTCGAAAAACATTTTGCTGACTCCTATATTGTCTTAATGGCTTCAAAGTACGAAACACATTTGTCAAGTTCTATGACCTGTAGGAGACCCTGGGCTTGGGAACTTTAAAAATATATTTTCATTCAGAATCCAAGTCAGGTTCAATAATTTATGTTCATTAATTTGTGTTCAACGTCTACTCAAGTTGGGTCACCATACCAGTCAATCTATACTAAGAACACCTAACCATCAAAATATTGGGCTCACATTTGGTACATGGGAGGTACAGGTCTGGTGGAGATGTGAGTATGTTTAATTATGTGTATCGAGATATCTGACATTAGTGTTAAGACTACAGAAACTCTTAGAAAACCATGAAGCTCTCGGAAGGGAGCATGGTAGACTTTTGTGAGGAAAGTGAAGTTCACGGCAGGGCACAGGAAAATCGAATCGGGGACTTGAGGACAACGAGGCCATGTCCTGAGCGTGTGAAAAGAAATTGTTTTGATGTGTGCGCAGTTTGGAAAATGCACATTTTTAAAGATTACACAACTGTGAAAAAAACTGCTACTTCTGGTCAGGAAAGACCAATGTTTTATCGGGATAGTATGGAAGAGCACACGTGATGAAAGTGTCCTAAACATCAGCGAAGGAGAGGGGTTCATATTGCAAAAAATGTTTACCCCATTGACTACATCGCTTTGACTACATTCTTTGTAGGCCTTCACTTCCCAAACTGACTCATTATTTTGGGTTTGTAAATGAGAGTAATGGGGGCGATTAATGTAATAATCCCGATTTATCAATCCATTTTTTACCTAGTCCGAGTTACAAAACTATCCATTCCTTATGTGAGTCCACATAATTGTCTCGGCAGTGTTTGTCCCTCACTTCCAGGACAACGTGTAGTCTGGCTGAGGTTCACAACACTATATGCACATACATGATCACCAGCCATTATTACTCTACGAGTCTACATGCACTGGTAAGTCGTCTTACCATTGCTGGTTCGTAGACGTTCTTTATAATCCTGAGAATACCTGTATATTACCTTTTTTGTTGCCGATTTTGGCCTGTTTACTGTTATACTGCCTTCCATCCGCTCATAACCACCTGATCTGTCTTCACTTCGATTTTGGAAACCACCATTCAAACACCTTGCTTCTAGCTGCTCTGCGTGTCCTCCTATCCACTGCCAAAGGTTTCCACTACCCTAACAAACCCGTAGCATCATTATTTGGGGTTTATCAAATCTTAGGTGACATTTCAGTCCCAGAAGGACTTCAATCAAGACAATCCAGAACATAATCACAAAGACTTAAATACTATAATGCCACCAATTGGAAATGTGGAGATCCAAGTCTACATGAGCTACAAACCACCCATACGTAGAGTGTATTTTTCTGTTAGTAATAATACTTCTTATACATTTTGTTTTACTGCAAATGTTACATGTACGTCCTTACATATCGATGTACTTTGTATTTGAGAAATAATACGAAATTGATAATCCTAACGAAAGAAGCCGTACCACCAGGAACATCCAGGATTGTGGGCAACCTAGGTCCAAACTGGAACCGGGGTCATATTTTACTGGTGCAAAGTAGCCTGGTCTCCTTCAGCATCCAGTATCATCTGGAGAAGTGTGGAATGGTGGATGTTACTTTCGTCCCTCATGATGGAGATCTGAGGTTTTTGTGTCTTGGCTTGGAATTCCGAAGGGAGAACTCACAAACTCAACAAATAAACCATCACCATTGAAATAAAGCACGTGAATTAAGAATATATGACAATATGTGAACACAAATCATGGGAACCCAAGGGCCTAGCCCATAGGAAATCCTCAAGGGTCAGAGGGCACAGGAAAAATGTGCAACTGGAGGAAGGGCAGGAGGTCAACGCTTGGACACAGAATCATAAGTAAATAAGAGTTTGTGTAAAGGATTAAACAAATCATTGCAGAAACAGACAGGTTTGGGAAAATAAGTATATGCCATAAACCATGGGTCAAATAGAAGAAGTCAGGGTATATGTGCCAAGAACTGGAACCACAAGCTTAGAATTCCTGGAAACAACCATACGGTTAATGAATCGGCTGAACGAGCTGCCTCTTTGACTGGATTCATGTTTTCGCATATGTTTTTTATTCATATTTTAGCATTTAAGGCTAGGGTCAGACGAATGCATTTTTATGTTGTCTGTGAAAAAGTGCGTTCGAACGAATGGACGCATTTTTTCACAGAATACGTGATAGCGGTCATACTATGCGCATTTTCGTCCGTGATTTTGTACGGATCATCAATAAAACTCTTTTTGCGTCTGGACGTTATGTTGGCCGGACATTAGCAGCGTCTGATGTCTCCAATTCACGCACACACGCCTCTAGCGGACGCAGCGCACTCTGTACATCAGTACTAGCGGTTTCACGTTCTCGAAAAAATGCGTTCATTTTCCACTTGCGTTGCGCAGCCGGACTTTTGTGCGACCGTACTTCGTATATTGGCCGTCATTGCCCGGCATCTGCTGCTAGTGCGGCCGTGATTAAGTGCGGCTGCACGCGCGTTCGCACTGCCTCAGTCTGACCCTAGCCTTAGAGATAAAGAGTCAGAGCTATTGAAACATCAAGGAAAAGTTAACGACTACGAGAAAAATAAATAAATTATATACAAATATACGGCCTAGTAGAAAAAAAGTCACCACTTGCCGCACAAGCCTGTTATGATCTGGGGTGGCTTCAGTTGGTCAGGTCTGGGTTCAGCGACGTTATGCGCCCAAAAATGAGGTCATGTGACTCCCTGAATATACTGAATGAGCAGGTTTTTCCATCAATGGGTTTTTTCTCCCCTGAGCGGACAGCGGGCATATTCCACAAAGATGGCAATGCCAGGATTCATCGGGCTCAAATTGTGCAAGAGTGCGTTCAGGGAGCATGAGACATCAGTTCACACATGGATTGGCCACCAGCACAGTCCAGACCTTAACGCCCATTGAGAATCGTTTGGTTGATAATGTGCTGGAAGAAGAGCTTTACGCAGCGCGCGACTCTCCCATCATCAACACAAGATCTTGGCCACAAATTAATGCCACTCTGGAACGTGAATAAATATGCTGTGACATTGCGTGAGCTTAAGCGACACGATGCCGCGGCGAATGCGTGCTGCAATCACAGCAAAAGGCGACACATCCACATATTATTTTTTTGGGCCGGGCAGTGTATTTAACATATAGAAACCATCTGAGCAGCAGGGGTCAAATCCTGAAGACGTGGGACCTCCCCATTGAATCCCAATCCCTGAAATAAAGCGGTATCTTTGTTCTTCTGCTAGGTGCACATTAACCGCTGCAATACAGAGTAAGCTGCCAAAACATCCAGCGGCAAGCTAGGTTTGCTAGGTTTGCAGCTTTGTTGCAATATTGGCAGCTCCGCTAAGATGATGGCAGGATCCAATATGTCTATGGGCTTCCACCGATAGCCTGATGGCTTATTGTGATCTAGCCTAATATGTTCCCATTAACAGGGTTAGTCACAAAGGCCCCAAAATGGCAACGAACAGTGAATTTCCCCTTACCGTGAAATTTCCTGGCCATACGGCTATTCAGAAAGCAGGCAATTCGCCAAATTTTGGCGAACTGCCGGCAAATACGGTGCCCGTTTCGACAACAGTGAAATCCCCATAGATAAGCAATTTTTAATCTAGTTCAGAGACAACGAACAGCAGAGAAATGTCAGTGAAATGCCCTGCTGTTCGGTGGTTTCATTCGGCAGGTTTAATCAGGCGAACCTCATAGGTTTCAATGTTAAAAATATTCTCGTTTTAATCCAATATCTAATAAACCGTTTATTATTTTAATCTGCAGCAAAAAGTTTATTTATTTATTGATTTTTTAGGAACTTTAAGGCTAGGGTCAGACGAACGCATTTTCGCGTTGTCTGTGAAAAAGTGCGTTCGAACGAATGGACGCATTTTTTCACGGAGTACGCGATAGCGGTCATACGACGCGCATTTGCGTTCGTGTTTTTGTACGGATCATCAATAAAACCCTTTTTGCGTCTGGACGTTATGTTGGCCGGACATTAGCAGCGTCTGACGTCTCCTAATCACGCAAACACGCCGCTATGCGGCCGCAGCGCACTCTGTACGACCGTACTAGTGGTTTCACGTTCTCGACAAAATGCGTTCGTTTGCCACTTGCGTTGCGCGGACGAACTTTCGTGCAGCCGTACTATCGTGTGTTCCCCGGCATTGGACGTCATTTGCTGCTAGCACGACCGTGATTTCGTGCGGCTAAACGCACGTTAAAACTGCGTTCGTCTGACCCTAGCCTTAGGCATTTTTCGGGATTTTTTAATCAAAATATATAGGGCTACATTACATAGATTGCGCTAAAACGGGGCGCAAAGAAGAAAAACCTGCGCCTGCATGTTTTTCTTTTGCGTCCCCGTTTAAGTGCAATATTACAATGCAGGCGCTTAAAAAGCTGCCTGCATTGTTATATTTAAAGCAGTTTTTCTTTTTTCTGTAACAGACTTTTTTATTATCAGTCATTGTGCTCTATTACATTCCTCGCGCATACGTTTGCGCCCGCGCAAAAACACTTTAACGCAAGGGGCAAAACTCTCTGCGCAGAACGTCGTATTACAATGTCAGCGCAACAAACGCGCGTATACGTCTACCACGGGTGAACCTGCGCTTACGCTGCGCGAGCTTACTGTACGTTGCGCGTCCTATACTTAACATTGTGAGCGCAAAGGCGTTTGTGCGCTGATACGCGGATGGTATTACAATCTATGCGCAGTTTGTAACGCACAGCGTTTGCGCACATAATTTTAGAAACTCCTGAAAGCTGGTGTTAATGGCAAATTCTATCAACCTGCCGAACCCAAATACACCAGCCCAAAAAAACAAAATACGCAGCAAAGTATAGTTACACATTCTACACATACCCAAACCAATAAAATTGAGAAGTTGTGCCTGTATTTATTATTGCTGCAGCATATATGCGCAGATTGACTTTGACAGGCGCAAAAACTTAACGTGAAACAATTGTGGTTCTTAATTCTGATTGGCTGAATCGCGTGAAAAAACAGTCGGCACGCTGATTTCTGCACGCAATGTTGCTGCGCGCGCGTTTGTGCGCGTCCGTTTTACACGCCTTATTGCTCGACGGATGGAAAAATGCGTGAGGATTGTAATACCAGCGTTGATTTATGCGCGATAACGCTTGGCGCACAAATTCACGCGTTACGCGAGCGTTTTAATGCGAAGATTGTAATAGGGCCCTTAGTGTCTGCGTAATGGATACGTGACGCATTGGTCGAAATTTTTGTTTTGTATGTGGATACATGGTAATATATGGCATGGAGATAGGTGATGCGTGACTATATAGGCGGATAGGGGAGTTGGGGAGTAATAAATCATTTTTATAGGATGGATTTGTGATGGTTGGGGACACATTGTAACTTTGTGAAGAACGGACATACATTGTTATAAATGGAAGACACGTGACAGAAGTGATACATGGTTATAAATGTTTTTCAGAAAACTTCAAGCCTGTCAGACATTTACAGTCTAAAGTGTTGAAACATATTTGGAAAATGAAGGACTGATTGATAACCTTTAAGGTTACCGCATGCAGAGGATCGCTCTCATAACACAAACCAGCGATCACACTTTCACCTCACTAATGCTGTAGGATACATCACAGGGCTTGATAGAAAATTACACCTAAGTGACATGAACATGCGCAGTGGTAGCTCTGCTCAGTCCTGTCACTGTGGGGGGGGGGCGGGGGGCGGCCCGCATCGGGTGACACAACCCCCTAGGGTAGGGATGTGCGTTTCGGAATTTTCACGAAATTTCCCGATTCGTGTTTTCGGATGCGGCCGATTTTCCGAAAATTTTTAGATCCGAAAATGACAGATCCGAAAAGTTTTCCGAGCCGAAACAAAATATTTTCGGAATTTTCGAATGGACTTGAAATGTGTCACATCGAAATTTATTGCTTTGAAACGAGGAGAACAGACGTTCCGAAAAAGCGAAAATTTCCGAAAATACGAAAAGTCGATACAAAAAACGAGCTAAGTGACACGAAAATACGAAAAATGGTCGATATTTCGAAAAAAAAATGTACACGAAAAACGAGTCGAGCCGAACCGAATCGAAACAGAAATCGGTCGAAACGAGCCGAATCGAAAAGTTTAAAAATCTGAAAAATCGAATCGAATCGAACCGAAAAAAAAAACGGTGCACAAGCCTACCCTAGGGTGACATTTTTTTTTTTTTACACAAAAATATTTTACCCGGAAGGATACATTGAGATTTCTCTCATTTTCAAGTATGTCCTGGGTAGACAAGGCCTAGGCTGGCACTTTCCAGGGGATGGTAATAAAACCACCGCTAAAGAGGATATTCACAGAGCACCGAAATGACCCAGCTATTTCAGTGTTCTGTTATTCCCCGCACTTTGGGGAATCAAATTTCCCCTGTGAATTCACAGCAGGGTCCCTGAAGTGCAGAGAATCAGCCACCGAAAGCTGTCGCCCGCTGTTTTCAAAAAAACTACTGAACGAAAATGTCTGGAATTGACATACTGTATAAGGTCCTACGAAAGATAATAAAAAGGTATGTTACATAAAAAAAACAAGACGCTATTAGAAAAGAAAAAAATTGATTTTTTATTTAAATCGCCTAAAAGATACTAAAAAAACTAAAAATAATAAAGAGACTTTATACTACAGATTAAGGCTAGGGTCAAACGAACGCATTATTCGCAACGACCGTCAAAAAGTGCGTCCGCACGCATTAACGTATTTTTTCACAGAATGCGCGAAAACGGTCATACAATGCGCATTTTCGTCCGTGATTTTTAACGGATCGTCAATAAAACCATTTTTGTGTCTGGACATTATGTTGGCCGGACATGAGCAGCGTCTGACGTCTCCCAATCACGCACACACGCCGCTAGCGGACGCAGCGCACTCTGTACGTCCGTACTAGCGGTTCTGCGTTCTCGAAAAAATGCGTTCATTTTCCACTTGCGTTGCACGGCCGGACTTTTGTGTGGCTGTACATCGTATATTGGCCGTCATTGCCCGTCATTTGCTGCTAGTGCGGCCGTGATTAAGTGCACCTAAACGCATGTTAAAAATGTCTGACCCCAGCCTAAAGGAATAAACGGTTTATTAGATATTGGTTAAAAACAGGAATATTTTTTATCAATGAAACCTATGGGATTCGCCTGAATAAACCTACCGAATGAAACCACTGAACATCAGGGCATTTCACTGACATTTCTTTGCTGTTCGGTGTCTGTGAATAGATTAATCATTACTTCTCTATGGGGACTTTCACTGCCGTCAAACAGGCACCGTACTTGCTGGCAGTTCGCCAAAATTTGTGTGTAAGCATATCACAGAGCTCCACAGCAATAAACCTCAGAATAATGTGTGATGTGTATGAGCATATCAGAGAGCTCCACAGCAATAAACCTCAGAATAATGTGTGATGTGTATGAGCATATCAGAGAGCTCCACAGCAATAAACCTCAGAATAATGTGTGATGTGTATGAGCGTATCAGAGAGCTCCACAGCAATAAACCTCAGAATAATGTGTGATGTGTATGAGCATATCAGAGAGCTCCACAGCAATAAACCTCAGAATAATGTGTGATGTGTATGAGCGTATCAGAGAGCTCCACAGCAATAAACCTCAGAATAATGTGTGATGTGTATGAGCGTATCAGAGAGCTCCACAGCAATAAACCTCAGAATAATGTGTGATGTGTATGAGCATTCAGTGTTATATGGGAGTACTGATTTATGAGTGAGAGTAGTTAAAGAAGGAAACCGTAAAACTCAGGGCAGGGGGTGACACCATGAATTACCGCACCGGGTGACACCAACCCTTGTGACGCCACTGGCCAGGGTCGCCATCAGGGCATTACGCCCCATGCTGCCGTAAGGGGCCCGGGCCCCCGTCGGCAGCGACGTCGCCCTTTTACAGCTCCGGTATTGGACTCGATGAGTCTGAATCCGGAGCTGTGTCTCTGCTGCAGGAGCTGGAGGAGACACTGTGTCTCCTCCGGCTCCTGGCAGCTTCACTGGCTGGCTGGGCGGGGCCAAGCAGCGTGTGGGGGCCTCCCAAGCACGTTGCTTTGGCTCCGCCCCCTCCACTCAGTGAAGCTGCGCGCCTGAGACGGAGGGACCGGGCTGAAGACAGAAGAAAAGAAGATTGAAGAAAAGGTGAAGAAAAGAAGAGCTGAAGGAAGGAAGATAGAAGAAAAGAAGACAGAAAAAAAGAAAACAGTGGAGTGGTGAGCCAGGGCCCAGCCTAGACCCAGGGCCCAGATCCCAAGGCCCAGACCCAGGGCCCAGACCCCAAGGCCCAGACCCCAAGGCCCAGACCCCAAGGCCCAGACCCCAGGGGCCAGACCCCAGGGACCAGACCCTAGGGCCCAGGGCCCAGACTCAAGGCCCAGACCCTAGGGCCCAGACCCCATGGACCAGACCCCAGGGCCCAGTCCCAGACCCCAAGACCCAGGGCCCAGACCCCAAGGCCCAGAGCCCAGACCCCAAAAAACAGTCTGAGGGCCCAGACCCCAGGCCAGACTAAGGGCCCAGACCCCAGGGACCAGACCCTAAGGCCCAGACCCAGACCAGCACCCAGGGACCAGGTCCAGCCCAGACCACAAGGCCCAGAGCACAGACCCCAAGGCCCAAACCAGATCCAGGGACCAGGCCGAGACCCAGACCCAAACGCCATCATATACAGCCCATTACTGTGAGATTTATTGCTGTGGATTCTGTGATACGTTCATACACACCGCACATTACTATGAGTTTTATTGCTGTGAATTCTGTGATACGCTCATACACACTGCACATTACTTGGAGTTTTATTGCTGTGGTGCTATGTTATGTCCTTTTTTTTTGAAGGGGAGAAAAGCTGTTAGAGGTTGAGGGAGTGCCGGGGGGGGACCCATCTTGAGGTTTAGTAAGGGGCCCCATCATTTCTGGTGGCTGCCCTGCCACTGGCTGTGCTAAATTCTCCAAATCTTAGTTAGTTTGTGTGTGTTTCCTGTGGCCGTCTGTGTTTGTGTCAGCGTCTCTGTCTGTATTTCTCTTGAGGTGTTTGTGTGTGCGTTCCTGAACTTCCTGGCTAGACAAAAAGTGTCAATGCTTGTGTTTCTGTCAAGGTGTGTGTCTGTCAGTGTGTGTGTCTTTGTCAGAGTGTGCCTCGGTCGCTGTTTGCGTGCCTGTGCGTGTCTGTCAGTGTTGTGGGCTCCTGAATTCTTTGCTGTAAACAAAGTGCCTCCAGAAATTGTTCTCACGTGTTCCCAGTCATGGGTTTCCGGTCTCTATTCCAGGGAGAGGTTGTACAAGTGTTAACAAATGAAGGGCTCCCAAAAGCTGGCAGTAAGTGAATTCGTGATTGCAAAATCACCTAACAAAATATATGATAAAATGTGAACAAACACACAGATCTCTAGCACCAACACCATCTACTTTTGCTACAGTTTGAGAGACACAGAGAACAAATAGTTTTCTAATGTCCTTCTAATGACACTTTGGGCTCCAAGAACCAGCACAAGATGTGTGTCGGATCCTTGTTTTTACTTTTGTTGTAGAGGTTTCCCTCAGCATGCTCCTGAGGAAGTGATAGTGACTCTCACGAAACGCGTTGAGCAGTTTTGGGAAAAGACCGCAATTCAATCTGGACCAAAGAACCCCGTCCGGGACCAGCATTATTGGCCTACATCTACCGGAGGACAGATGATTGACCACCTGGGACTGTGATCAGGAGGTTTGGGCCATTGCGACCAATGCACATATGCACATTTGGTTACGTGCATTTTATTCGTGAGTTTGTATTTTGGAATTTTAATAGATAATTTTTATAATCGAAATACTACACCATATATTATTTTCCATTTTTTTCAGATTGGAAGTGGACCAAAGAGTTGATTGGGGCCACCCAAACTGTATCTGGGTGACCCCATTGGTTAAAAAGCACTATTTTTGCACCATTCTATGTTTTTGTTTGTATATGTGATTGAGGATATTGGGTGTACCTCGGAATTGGCTGCAGAGGGCGGAGAACTATACTTTTTAGGGATGTGCGTTTCGGGTTTCGGAATTTTCACGAAATTTCCCGATTCGTGTTTTCGGATGCGGCCGATTTTCCGAAAATTTTTAGATCCGAAAATGTCAGATCCGAAAAGTTTTCCGAGCCGAAACGAAATATTTTCGGAATTTTCGAATGTACTTGAAATGTGTCAAATCGAAATTTATTGCTTTGAAACGAGGAGAACAGACGTTCCGAAAAAACATTTCCCGAAAATACGAAAAGTCGATACAAAAAACGAGCTAAGTGAAACGAAAATACGAAAAATGGTCGATATTCCGAAACCATTTACAATTCCGAAAAACGAAAATTCTCGAAAATACGGAAAGTCGATACAAAACCGAGCTAAGTGACCCGAAAATACGAAAAATGGTCGAAATTCCGAGAAAAATGTACACGAAAAACGAGTCGAGCCGAACCGAATCGAAACAGAAATCGGTCGAAACGAGCCGAATCGAAAAGTTTAAAAATCCGAAAAATCGAATCGAACCGAAAAAAAATCGGTGCACAAGCCTAATATTACTTTTCCATTATTTTTACTGCTGCACCATGTACCACATCTGCCCTAATACACAAGAGTTTCATAGTATGATACCTATGGACTGCAGGAGTGAATACAGGTGACGGTGCATAGCATCATGGTGATCACATGCCTGCACTATTAATAGCATTATAGCAATAGCAATACTGTTCCAACTTGAATGCGGGCTTAGATCTCTCCATTCTGCTTATTAATTTCTTAGAATTGAAGTATAATTGTATTATGGGCGACCAAGGAGCCAGAAATGCATAACCACAATGACGCATGAAGTTTGGATTGGAGGAAGTGACATATGGGATAACAAATGGTGGGTGGGGGAACCAGCCAACTGGTAACGCACATGGCCTTGCACAGTGGCGAAGTAGATCTATGGTACAGAATAAGCAGCAACAGAACCACAATAATCGTACAGTTTATCCCGGGTGCCAACACATACAAGGACCAGCCAGCTCCCAGAAGAACATCCAAAAGAAAGGGACAGCCACTCCAGACTTCTAAATTGAGGCACCTTTACTGAAACAACATACTACAGTTAGATAACGTTTCAACTCATTGTCGAGTCGAAACATTGTCTCACTGAGGGATGGTGATCCAATAAAATTGCCTCAATGTGGAAGTCTGGAGTGGCCCTACCTTTCATTTCATTGCTCAGCGGAGAAGGCATTCAATGAAGACCTCTATTAGGATTTTTTCTTTGGAGGCTAAAGTAGGGGGATTGTTGTAAAAGCATGGGGAAATGGGGCAAGACTCTTTGGTATATAGACCCACCTACTGGATCTGGCGCTATTGAGAAGTACAATATAATTATCATAGAAAACTCCCTCCAAGGCCCTTGGCATGACCATGAAATGTGGAGACAATCCCTTACCTTCATGCACACTTATTTTGATGTAGACAATAGACCTTGAGATTTTGGGGAAGTACTGCTCTTGGTCCTATCCTTTATCCCAGAAACAGTGGCATACACCCTGGTGTTTATAGGAGTCTATTCCATGTTTAGACAAGATTGTCCCATGTATAAGCAGACAAGATCTCATAAGAAAGTGGAATTCGGACGGAAAGACGCAATGTAACGATATGACCTTGGTGTCCATCTGGAGGTGGTAGCAGAGCTCGCACAGGGCAACGTAAGTCTCCATGGAGTCCTTTGAACTATGGACGATGATACTAGAGCATGGCGCCGCTGTCGGTTTCAGTTAGCATCTCTTTTCTGTTATGAGTCGAGCTGCTAATATACAGTTGTGTTCAAAATTATTCAACCCCCAATGCTGTAAAGAGTTTTAGGGAATTTAGTGTACATTTGTAATTGTATTCAGAATGAAATCCTACAAGGACTTTTTCAAGAACCAAATGCAACTAAAATGACATCAATTGGTTTTGTAATACAGTAGTAAATGTTTCTTTTGTGAATTCTTCATTGACACAATTATTCAACCCCTTAAAGACTACCACTCTGAAGAACAGAGGTTCATTCAAGTGTTTTCAATCAGGTATTGAAAACACCTGTGGATGTCACGGAGCAGCAATAAAGCATAATAAGCACCAATTAGGCAGCTTTAAAATGACTGTGATACTCAGCTCCTTCTAGACATTTACTGGTGTGGTTACAAACATGGTGAAGTCAAGAGATTGGTCCAGGAAGACAAGAGAAGAGGTGATTACTCTTCACAGGAAGGGCAATGGCTATAAGAAGATTGCAAAGATGTTAAACATACCAAGAGAGACCATAGGAAGCATCATTCGCAAATTCAAGGCAAAGGGCACTGTTGAAACGCTACCTGGTCGTGGCAGAAAGAAGATGCTGACTTCGACTGCTGTGCGCTACCTGAAGCGTAGAGTGGAGAAAAGTCCCCGTGTGACTGCTGAGGAACTGAGAAAAGATTTGTCAGATGTGGTACTGAAGTTTCAGCTCAGACAATACGGCGCACACTGCGTAATGAAGGCATCCATGCCAGAACTCCCAGGCGCACCCCCTTGCTGTCTCCAAAGAATAAGAAGAGTCGACTGCAGTATGCCAAAAGTCATGTGGACAAACCACAGAAGTTTTGGGATAGTGTTCTGTGGACTGATGAAACAAAATTAGAACTGTTTGGGCCCATGGATCAACGCTATGTTTGGAGGAGGAAGAACAAGGCCTATGAAGAAAAGAACACCTTGCCTACTGTGAAGCATGGCGGGGGGTCAATCATGCTTTGGGGCTGTTTTGCTTCTGCAGGTACAGGGAAGCTTCAGCGTGTGCAAGGTACCATGAATTCTCTTCAGTACCAGGAGATATTGGATGACAATGTGATGCAGTCCGTCACAAACCTGAGGCTTGGGAGATGTTGGACCTTTCAACAGGATAATGATCCCAAGCATACCTCCAAGTCCACTAGAGCATGGTTGCAGATTAAAGGCTGGAACATTTTGGAGTGGCCATCGCAGTCACCTGACTTAAATCCGATTGAGAACCTCTGGTGGGACTTAAAAAAGCAGTTGCAGTGCGCAAGCCTAAGAGAATGTGACTGAACTGGAGGCTTTTGCCCATGACGAATGGGCGAAGATACCCGTAGATCGCTGCAAGACACTTGTGTCAAGCTATGCTTCACGTTTAAAAGCTGTTATAACTGTAAAAGGATGTTGTACTAAGTACTAAGATTGAATGTCACTTGGGGTTGAATAAAACTGATAATGATGTGAGCACAGAAAAGACATTTGTGGTTATTTCATTATAAATGTTATGTTATATTTGTCTGACCTACACGTGCCTCTTTGATTTAATTGTAAGCAAGATGACTGAATGATCAAAATCAATGTCAAACTGGCCAAAACACTCAATTTCAGTGGGGGTTGAATAATTTTGAACACAACTGTAGCGGCTCACTTGTAATAGAGCCAGTAACAGGGAGCTGCTAAGGGTCATTGGCTCCAGCCGACTTTTCCCTTCTGGAGCTCCCTATTACTGGCTCTTTTACGAGTGAGTAGCATCCGATTTTTTTTCTTTTGCTTTTAAAAATAAAAAAATGAATAAAAAAAAGCAATCAATGAAATTAAAGGAAAAATAATGGGATAAACTGGTAACGGGTACATCTTCTGCACTCGGAGTGGACAGTAGAACAAGCTTTCAGATGACCACGTTGTAGTCACAGTCTGATCAACAACAGCAGAGATGGATCCAGCATGACGAAGCTGTGTGGGAAAAGGGCAAGGAAACCCGACAATTAAACAATTCTAAAAGTGATTAATGGGCAAGTGGATGAGACAACGGAGGGATGGGCACGGTCTCCTCTTTGGAAACGCGCAGAAATCAAAGCATGTGATGCTCATGTGAACAAGGTCCAGGCTCTCCACAAGTCTCTGAAAATGCCCACGAGCAAATTGAAAGCTCCACCTCGTTGACATGAAAGGCTGGCGGAGAAGACAAGGAACAAAACGGTCACTGTTTGGCCGAAGCAACACAAACATGGTTTAAAACAATCAATTTTAGAGCAAATTAGGGATCAGAATTCATTGGAGTTTGTGTGAGAATTTGTGGAGGAACCAGTGCTCACATCATGCAACCATCTCCTTGGATGTCTCAACGTCTGAACCTTCGACGCCAGCTCTGCAGATTTCAGTCGCATTTCGCTGTGATCACGTGAATGTTTATCAGCTTTAACTGTCCTCGTGACAGACTACACAGTATCGGCTTTACCGTGTGAGTTCATCAAGCTAGCAGTAAATGTATTCATTACAGTGATGTTTAATTGTGGTACAGATTGAGTATTCCTTATCCAAAATTCCAAATATGCTCCAAAATCCAAAAAGGCTTCGGCCGCCGACAGGACACGAGCAATTTTTAAGATCCACCCCGTCGACATTAAAGGCTAGTGGAGAGGACGAGGAACAAAACAGTCACTGTTTGGCCAAATCAACATAGTTTTACACCATCAATTTCGAGCAAATTATAGGAGTCAGAAATCAGTGCGGTTTGCGTTGGAATTCCAGAAAGAACTCTTGTACAGTAGCATGTCAACAGGGGGCCGGAAGGTGGACTGCCTGGAGCGGCTCGTCAGGAAAGGTGACAGTGGGCACCTGGAGCAGCACACATGCACGTCCTGCAAACACTACGGGCTCTATCAGCTGGTGTGAGCTAACCCCACGTCAGCCTGTTTTCGCATTAGCGCCAGGTAACTTCAGTCTAGCGCCGGACCAACAGATCGTTTGCCTCTTGCTAAAAACGGTGAAAACCACTTAGCGCGTGGTAATTAATGATTCGTCGCGCGAGCTTACTGTACTTACCGCGTCCTATACTTAACATGGGCAGCGCTAGAAATCACTTGCGCTATTCTAACCAACAGATCGTTTGGTCCCGGCGATAATTTTAACGCCGACACTAATAGCAAAAATTTACCTACTGCTCAACCCTGGTGTTAACTGACACAAAAGGAAGAAAAAAGGAAAAAAAAACATAAAAAGTCCCTGCCAAAAATTAACAGGCGATTAACTGGCAATTGAAAGGAATGCAGCACAGGTGTCTCTCGGCTTGCTGGGTGTAGTTTACGTGTTAAAGATGCATTGTATGGTTAAACTGGAGTGCTTTGGGGAAACGTGATAAGATACATTGTATGGTTAAACCGGCGTGCTTCGGGGAAACAGGAGAAGATGCATTGTATGGTTAAACCGGCATGCTGCGGGGAAACGTGAGAAGAAGCATTGCATGGTTAAACCGGCGTGCTTCGAGGAAACGTGAGAAGATGCATTGTATAGGAAAACCTGCCGTTTGTGAAGCCCATAGGATTCAATGTAATAAATATTATCGTTTTTATTCTTTATTTATTCAACCATATATTTTTTTAATCCGCAGCAAAAAGTCTTTTTATTTACTGAATTTTTAGAATTTATTAAGTATTTTTCTGGATTTTTCAGGCGAAATTTGGGGATCTGATTTTTGAAAAAAAAAAACAAGGCTTTTTTGCACTGGAACGCTTTGTATTTTTAACCATACAATGCATCTTCTCACGTTTCCCCGAAGCACGCCGGTTTAACCATACAATGCATCTCTTAACTGCTTCCCGAAGCACAGTGGTTATACTATACAATGCGTTACCGCTGGTTCACAGCACGGGTCATAGCGTTTCCCTTGTGTGCGGTAATGCATCTTGTACACCCGCTACTCCGGACAAGGTGATCTGTTGGTGGGTTGTCAGGCGCTACCTTTTAGTGACTCGCGCTAGATTTTTCATGTAGCGACGTCATTTTAGCTCCTCACACCGGCTGATAGTGCCCTTCGTGTGCAGGTTGCTAAATAGGTATATTCCAAGAACTCCCAAAATATGTCAAATTGCCGATCCCGTCAGTTACTTTGTATACTAGGTGTTGTCATTGGCCACCAGGTGGAGATAGACCATCATCAAGGCTTTTCATCTCTTTATCTGCTAATTAGGAAGACTCCTGACTGTAACCAATCCCTGTATAGTGTAACTGTTACAGCGTAAATAACTCCCAATTAGCTTCATGGTGAAGCATTTCAGGTGTAATTTTGAGGCCAAATTCTGACCTTACAGATAACATTCAGGAGTTGCACTTCGGCTGTAATAACGTAGCAAACGGACAATTTCCAGGAGAGAGGTTGTAGGAAGTGTCAGAAACTCAGGGGGCCCTATTACATTCTTCGTGGAAACGTTAACGCCTGCGAAAAAACACATTAACGCGAGGGGCAAAACCCTTTGTGCTGAACGTCGTATCACAATGTCTGCGCAAAAAATGCGCGTTAACGTCTACCGCGGGTGAACCTGCACGAACCCTTTGCGAGCGTAATGTATTGCACGCGTCCTATACTTAACATTGTGAGCGCAAATGCGTTTGTGCGCTGGCACGCGAATGGTATTACAATCTATGCGCAAAATTTAACGCACAACGTTTGCGCGCATAATTTTAACGTCTTTTAAAAGCTGGTGGTAACGGCAAATTCTGTCAACCTGCCGAAACCAAATACACCAGCCCGAAAAAAAAATCCAGCAATGTATAGTTACACATTCTACACATACCCAAACCAATAAAATGGAGAAGTTTGCGTGTTTTTTTTTTTGATGCAGCATATATGCGCAGATTGACTTTGACAGGCGCAAAAACTTAACGTGAGACTATAAGGCTGGGGTCAGACGAGCGTGATTTCTACGGACTGTACGTGCGTGCAGTACGGACATCGTCAGTACGGATGACGCAGTAGTGGTCACACAGTCCGTTTTTTTCACTGAAGTTATTTTTTAACGGATGTAGGAGGGGAAAATAAATTACAATGAAAAAACATTCTGTCCGTCAAAAATGCTGGACGTATAAATGCAGTCCGTCTGACCTCGCTCCATCACTCACACACAAAGCTATGCAGACGTTGTGGACGTGGCGCACTCCGCACGTCCGTTCTAGCAGTATTACGTTCTTGCCTAACCTGCGTTCCGTTTGCCGCGGCCGTTGTGCGTCCGCAGTTCAGTGCGGACGTACTTCATGTGTCAGGCTCCAATGGACTTACTTTCATGCTATCACGGACGTACTTTTAGGCGCAATCACGGACGTGAACACTACGCTCGTCTGACAGCAGCCTTAAGGTTCTTAATTATGATTGGCTGAATCGCGTGAAAAAAACAGTCCGCACACTGATTTCTGCACACAACGTTACTGCGCGTGTGTTTTTGCGCGTCCTTTTTACGCACGATATCTTTAGACGGATGAAAAAATGCGCGAGGATTGTAATACCAGCGTTGATTTACGCGCGTTAACGTTTAACGCTTCTCGCAACAAATTCCCGCGTTTACCGTGCATTTTTGCGTGAAGAATGTAATAGAGCACAATATCGGCTGTGGAGTCCAGTGGTGATGTCTCTACTCTTCAGCCATGGAGAAGCAAGTTAAATCCCGTTCAGCTCATCCCTCCAATACAACTCTGGAGAAGCAAGTCTCGACTTTACGAGAAGCGGGATCAACCAAACCACCAGGTAGCTGATTTACAATCATGGAAAGACGACTCGATCCCACTCAGAAGACGCCACCAGCGAGTGTCCTTGGGCGAGACACTCAACGATATGGATGTTCTGAATTGATCAGAAATTTCTTTGACACATTTTAGTTTGTTTTGTCTTTTTGGTGATTTGGAGTTTCGGTTATATTGGGTTCATTTCTGCGCATTTCGAGCAACAGGAAAGGATTCTTGTATAAGCTCTGTGTCTGTAACCGGAGAGCCGACTCTGAAAGACCAGTCTGTCCACATCCCACATAGATTTACTATGACTCTCTGGGACTTCTCTGTGCACTCTATAGCCCACAATCCCTCCCATTGAATCTCAAGTTTCTGGACCCTGATATTACTGTGTATTGCGCATGCGCGTGCTTCATAGAGCTCCTTGAATGTGGCAGTAACATTAGTATCTGTCTTGTGTTATAGATGCCACATTGTAAGTTCTGGTAGTCAGGGGTGTAACTGGTCCTTTTGGCATTTTTGTGTCCCCATTTCCAGAGTCACGTTTCACAGCTGCCGGGGCGGGTAAGATGGTCTGTCTCCGGCCTAACAGCAGGTTGTTTTCCCTGATGCATAAAGAAACATCTGTACGAAGGCTAAAGGTCAGGAAAGCAGCATCATGCGGCGTGTTACTGTGCGCGGGTCCTGAGAGGCCGCAATAACGACAAGCTGAACTAACACAGAGGATTGATCACAGTGACGGCCAGAGCCCCCCCCCGTGAAAGCGATTTCCAGAGGCTATCACTGATAACATAGCCCCCCCCACCTCCACAGGTAACAGTGATTGCCATAGCCCCCCCCCCACCTCCACAGGTAACAGTGATTGCCATAGCCCCCCTCCACCTCCCCAGGTAACAGTGATTGCCATAGCCCCCCCCACCTCCCCAGGTAACAGTGATTGCCATAGCCCCCCACCTCCCCAGGTAACAGTGATTGCCATAGCCCCCCCACCTCCCCAGGTAACAGTGATTGTCATAGCCCCCCACCTCCCCAGGTAACAGTGATTGCCATAGCCCCCCCACCTCCACAGGTAACAGTGATTGCCATAGCCCCCCCACCTCCCCAGGTAACAGTGATTGCCATAGCCCCCCCCACCTCCACAGGTAACAGTGATTGCCATAGCCCACCCACCTCCACAGGTAACAGTGATTGCCATAGCCCCCCCCCCCTCCACAGGTAACAGTGATTGCCATAGCCCCCCCACCTCCACAGGTAACAGTGATTGCCATAGCCCCCCCACCTCCCAGGTAACAGTGATTGCCATAGCCCCCACCTCCACAGGTAACAGTGATTGCCATAGCCCCCCCTCCTCCCCAGGTAACAGTGATTGTCATAGCCCCCCCACCTCCCCAGGTAACAGTGATTGCCATAGCCCCCCCACCTCCCCAGGTAACAGTGATTGTCATAGCCCCCCACCTCCCCAGGTAGCAGTCAGTGATTGTCATAGCCCCCCACCTCCCCAGGTAACAGTGATTGCCATAGTCCCCCCACCTCCACAGGTAACAGTGATTGCCATAGCCCCCCCACCTCCCCAGGTAACAGTGATTGCCATAGCCCCCCCACCTCCACAGGTAACAGTGATTGCCATAGCCCCCCCACCTCCACAGGTAACAGTGATTGCCATAGCCCCCCACCTCCCCAGGTAACAGTGATTGCCATAGCCCCCCCCACAGGTAACAGTGATTGCCATAGCCCCCCACTTCCCCAGGTAACAGTGATTGTCATAGCCCCCCACCTCCACAGGTAACAGTGATTGTCATAGCCCCCCCACCTCCCCAGGTAACAGTGATTGCCATAGCCCCCACCTCCCCAGGTAACAGTGATTGCCATAGCCCCCCCCACCTCCACAGGTAACAGTGATTGCCATAGCCCCCCACCTCCCAGGTACAGTGATTGCCATAGCCCCCCACACTCCCCAGGTAACAGTGATTGCCATAGCCCCCCCACCTCCCCAGGTAACAGTGATTGCCATAGCCCCCCCAGCTCCCCAGGTAACAGTGATTGTCATAGCCCCCCACCTCCCCAGGTAACAGTGATTGCCATAGCCCCCACCTCCACAGGTAACAGTGATTGCCATAGCCCCCCCACAGGTAACAGTGATTGCCATAGCCCCCCACTTCCCCAGGTAACAGTGATTGTCATAGCCCCCCACCTCCACAGGTAACAGTGATTGTCATAGCCCCCCCACCTCCCCAGGTAACAGTGATTGCCATAGCCCCCCACCTCCCCAGGTAACAGTGATTGCCATAGCCCCACACCTCCACAGGTAACAGTGATTGCCATAGCCCCCCCACCTCCCCGGGTAACAGTGATTGCCATACCCCCACCTCCCCAGGTAACAGTGATTGCCATAGCCCCCACCTCCCCAGGTAACAGTGATTGCCATAGCCCTCCCAGCTCCCCAGGTAACAGTGATTGTCATAGCCCCCCCCTCCCCAGGTAACAGTGATTGCCATAGCCCCCCCACCTCCACAGGTAACAGTGATTGCCATAGCCCCCCCCCACCGCCCCCAGGTAACAGTGATTGCCATAGCCCCCACCTCCCCAGATAACAGTGATTGCCATAGCCCCCCACTTCCCCAGGTAACAGTGATTGCCATAGCCCCCCTGGGTTACGGCAATTGCTAGAGCTCCCCAGGTAACAGTGATTTGCAGAGCTCCCCCCCTGGATTACAGTTATTGTCAGAGCTCGATAACTCCATCAGGGTTACAGGCGATTACCAGAGCTCCTCCAGGGTTATAGTGATTACAGAGCTCCTCCAGGGTTACAGTGATTACAGAGCTCCTCCAGGGTTCCAGTGATTACTAGAGCTCCTCCAGGATTAGTGATTACAGAGCTCCTCCAGGGTTCCAGTGATTACAGAGCTCCTCTAGGTTTACAGTGATTACAGAGCTCCTCCAGCGTTACAGTGATTACAGAGCTCTTCCAGGGTTACAGTGATTACAGAGCTCCTCTAGGGTTACAGTGATTACAGAGCTCCTCTAGGGTTACAGTGATTACAGAGCTCCTCCAGCGTTACAGTGATTACAGAGCTCCTCCAGGGTTACAGTGATTACAGAGCTCTTCCAGGGTTACAGTGATTACAGAGCTCCTCCAGGGCTACAGTGATTACAGAGCTCCTCCAGGGTTACAGTGATTACAGAGCTCCTCCTGGGTTACAGTGATTACAGAGTTCCTCCAGGGTTACAGTGATTACAGAGCTCCTCCAGGGTTACAGTGATTACTAGAGCTCCTCCAGGGTTACAGTGATTACTAGAGCTCCTCCAGGGTTACAGTGATTACAGAGCTCCTAAAGGGTTACAGTGATTACTAGAGCTCCTCCTGGGTTACAGTGATTACAGAGCTCCTCCAGGGTTACAGTGATTACAGAGCTCCTCCTGGGTTACAGTGATTACAGAGCTCCTCCAGGGTTACAGTGATTACTAGAGCTCCTCCAGGGTTACAGTGATTACAGAGCTCCTCCAGTGTTACAGTGATTACTAGAGCTCCTCCAGGGTTACAGTGATTACTAGAGCTCCTCCGGGGTTACAGTGATTACAGAGCTCCTCCAGGGTTATAGTGATTACAGAGCTCCTCCAGTGTTACAGTGATTACTAGAGCTCCTCCAGGGTTATAGTGATTACAGAGCTCCTCCAGGGTTACAGTGATTACTAGAGCTCCTCCTGGGTTACAGTGATTACAGAGCTCCTCCAGTGTTACAGTGATTACTAGAGCTCCTCCAGGGTTACAGTGATTACAGAGCTCCTCCAGGGTTACAGTGATTACAGAGCTCCTCCTGGGTTACAGTGATTACAGAGCTCCTCCAGGGTTACAGTGATTACTAGAGCTCCTCCAGGGTTACAGTGATTACAGAGCTCCTCCAGGGTTACAGTGATTACTAGAGCTCCTCCTGGGTTACAGTGTTTACAGAGCTCCTCCAGGGTTACAGTGATTACAGAGCTCCTCTTGGGTTACAGTGATTACAGAGCTCCTCCAGGGTTACAGTGATTACTAGAGCTCCTCCAGGGTTACAGTGATTACTAGAGCTCCTCCTGGGTTACAGTGATTACAGAGCTCCTCCAGGGTTACATTGATTACAGAGCTCCTCCAGGGTTACAGTGATTACAGAGCTCCTCCAGGGTTACAGTGATTACTAGAGCTCCTCCTGGGTTACAGTGATTACAGAGCTCCTCCAGGGTTACAGTGATTACTAGAGCTCCTCCGGTTACAGTGATTACTAGAGCTCCTCCAGGGTTACAGTGATTACTAGAGCTCCTCCTGGGTTACAGTGATTACAGAGCTCCTCCAGGGTTACAGTGATTACAGAGCTCCTCCTGGGTTACAGTGATTACTAGAGCTCCTCCTGGGTTACAGTGATTACAGAGCTCCTCCAGGGTTACAGTGATTACAGAGCTCCTCCTGGGTTACAGTGATTACTAGAGCTCCTCCTGGGTTACAGTGATTACAGAGCTCCTCCAGGGTTACAGTGATTACTAGAGCTCCTCCATGGTTACAGTGATTACAGAGCTCCTCCAGGGTTACAGTGATTACAGAGCTCCTCCAGGGTTACAGTGATTACAGAGCTCCTCCAGGGTTACAGTGATTACTAGAGCTCCTCCAGGGTTACAGTGATTACTAGAGCTCCTCCTGGGTTACAGTGATTACAGAGCTCCTCCAGGGTTACATTGATTACAGAGCTCCTCCAGGGTTACAGTGATTACTAGAGCTCCTCCATGGTTACAGTGATTACAGAGCTCCTCCAGGGTTACAGTGATTACAGAGCTCCTCCAGGGTTACAGTGATTACAGAGCTCCTCCAGGGTTACAGTGATTACTAGAGCTCCTCCAGGGTTACAGTGATTACTAGAGCTCCTCCTGGGTTACAGTGATTACAGAGCTCCTCCAGGGTTACAGTGATTACTAGAGCTCCTCCTGGGTTACAGTGATTACAGAGCTCCTCCAGTGTTACAGTGATTACTAGAGCTCCTCCAGGGTTACAGTGATTACAGAGCTCCTCCAGGGTTACAGTGATTACAGAGCTCCTCCTGGGTTACAGTGATTACAGAGCTCCTCCAGGGTTACAGTGATTACTAGAGCTCCTCCAGGGTTACAGTGATTACAGAGCTCCTCCAGGGTTACAGTGATTACTAGAGCTCCTCCTGGGTTACAGTGTTTACAGAGCTCCTCCAGGGTTACAGTGATTACAGAGCTCCTCTTGGGTTACAGTGATTACAGAGCTCCTCCAGGGTTACAGTGATTACTAGAGCTCCTCCAGGGTTACAGTGATTACTAGAGCTCCTCCTGGGTTACAGTGATTACAGAGCTCCTCCAGGGTTACATGATTACAGAGCTCCTCCAGGGTTACAGTGATTACAGAGCTCCTCCAGGGTTACAGTGATTACTAGAGCTCCTCCTGGGTTACAGTGATTACAGAGCTCCTCCAGGGTTACAGTGATTACTAGAGCTCCTCCAGGGTTACAGTGATTACTAGAGCTCCTCCAGGGTTACAGTGATTACTAGAGCTCCTCCTGGGTTACAGTGATTACAGAGCTCCTCCAGGGTTACAGTGATTACAGAGCTCCTCCTGGTTACAGTGATTACTAGAGCTCCTCCTGGGTTACAGTGATTACAGAGCTCCTCCAGGGTTACAGTGATTACAGAGCTCCTCCTGGGTTACAGTGATTACTAGAGCTCCTCCTGGGTTACAGTGATTACAGAGCTCCTCCAGGTTACAGTGATTACTAGAGCTCCTCCATGGTTACAGTGATTACAGAGCTCCTCCAGGGTTACAGTGATTACAGAGCTCCTCCAGGGTTACAGTGATTACAGAGCTCCTCCAGGGTTACAGTGATTACTAGAGCTCCTCCAGGGTTACAGTGATTACTAGAGCTCCTCCTGGGTTACAGTGATTACAGAGCTCCTCCAGGGTTACATTGATTACAGAGCTCCTCCAGGGTTACAGTGATTACAGAGCTCCTCCAGGGTTACAGTGATTACTAGAGCTCCTCCTGGGTTACAGTGATTACAGAGCTCCTCCAGGGTTACAGTGATTACTAGAGCTCCTCCAGGGTTACAGTGATTACTAGAGCTCCTCCAGGGTTACAGTGATTACTAGAGCTCCTCCAGGGTTACAGTGATTACAGAGCTCCTCCAGGGTTACAGTGATTACAGAGCTCCTCCTGGGTTACAGTGATTACTAGAGCTCCTCCTGGGTTACAGTGATTACTAGAGCTCCTCCAGGGTTACAGTGATTACAGAGCTCCTCCAGGGTTACAGTGATTACAGAGCTCCTCCTGGGTTACAGTGATTACTAGAGCTCCTCCTGGGTTACAGTGATTACAGAGCTCCTCCAGGGTTACAGTGATTACTAGAGCTCCTCCATGGTTACAGTGATTACAGAGCTCCTCCAGGGTTACAGTGATTACAGAGCTCCTCCAGGGTTACAGTGATTACAGAGCTCCTCCAGGGTTACAGTGATTACTAGAGCTCCTCCAGGGTTACAGTGATTACTAGAGCTCCTCCTGGGTTACAGTGATTACAGAGCTCCTCCAGGGTTACATTGATTACAGAGCTCCTCCAGGGTTACAGTGATTACAGAGCTCCTCCAGGGTTACAGTGATTACTAGAGAGTCCTCCTGGGTTACAGTGATTACAGAGCTCCTCCAGGGTTACAGTGATTACTAGAGCTCCTCCAGGGTTACAGTGATTACTAGAGCTCCTCCAGGGTTACAGTGATTACTAGAGCTCCTCCAGGGTTACAGTGATTACTAGAGCTCCTCCAGGGTTACAGTGATTACTAGAGCTCCTCCTGGGTTACAGTGATTACAGAGCTCCTCCAGGGTTACAGTGATTACAGAGCTCCTCCTGGGTTACAGTGATTACTAGAGCTCCTCCTGGGTTACAGTGATTACAGAGCTCCTCCAGGGTTACAGTGATTACAGAGCTCCTCCATGGTTACAGTGATTACAGAGCTCCTCCAGGGTTACAGTGATTACAGAGCTCCTCCTGGGTTACAGTGATTACAGAGCTCCTCCTGGGTTACAGTGATTACTAGAGCTCCTCCTGGGTTACAGTGATTACTAGAGCTCCTCCTGGGTTACAGTGATTACTAGAGCTCCTCCTGGGTTACAGTGATTACAGAGCTCCTCCTGGGTTACAGTGATTACTAGAGCTCCTCCAGGGACAGCACACACAAAAACAAAGAAACAACTCTTAATTTACATATAACACACCAAGAAATGGGAAAGCGCTACTATACATATATATATATATATAGCCCATAGAATGTGAAGAAACTCTTAATTTCCACTTGAAGAGGGAAATGAAGGAAAAGGGAGAGAAGCATTAATATATTATATCACAAACCCCCTCGTCTCTTTCTGTGTTGAGGTTTAGTAATAATGGTATTGTTATAGTTCCGCACTTCTAAACGCACATATAGCATAGGGGTGCACAGCTCATATACCAGGACATGCTGCATGGAACGTTTATTGATACAAACTTTCAAGCTCTTTCACATAGAAACAAAGAAGAAAAACACAAAGGGCTCTATTACTTCATCTGCGCAATTGCGCTCGCGCAGCGTATTTTTTTTAGCGCACGAAAAAACGCGATCGCGTGAAAATTAACGTGGTATTACGATCCGAGCGCATTTTTTCTTCCTTCAAGATTTTTCGTGCGCAAATCCGACGCGCAAAGCCATTCGCAACTGAACGTTGCGTGCAGGAATCGGTGAGCAGACTGTTTTGTCACGGGATTCAGCCAACATCAATCACCCATTTCCAATAAAAGATTTACAAACTAAAAAAAAAAGAATTAACAACCAGCAGCCAAAAAAAGAAAAAATTAACAGTGACACAAGTTATAAATTGTAATGTTTGGGTATGTGTAGAATGTGTAACTGTGCTGTGCTGTATTTTTTATTTCGTGCTGGCGTATTTGTTTTCGCCCAGAACGATCACATGTACAGTTACCACCTGCTTTTCAAAGACGTTACGAAAATGGGCGCCAACGTTCGTTGCGCGAAGATTGTTGTAATACCATCCGCCTACCAGCGCACGAGTGCATTGGCGCTACCAATGTTAAGTATAGGATGCGCGCAGGAAAATTCATTTGCGCAGGGTCAATCGCGGTAGACGATTACGCGCATCGTTTGCGTGAATGTCGTAATACGACCTTATGCGCAAATGGTTTTGCACTCGCGCAAATGCGCATTTGCGTGCGCGCAAAACAAATGCGCGAAGAATGTAATAGGGCCCAAAAAGTCTAGCTGGGGACCAAAAAGGTCGACGAACAGTACCCATTAAATCGTGGGGTGCCGGTGATATGCAGCAATAACGTTACCAGTATATCGCTAGGGATTCTGATTTCAGATACAACGCGGCAGAGCTGACTCACCAGAAGTCGCAGGTACATTTTGAGGACACCTCGTACAAGACATTCAGCATGCTCAGCTTTTATTGGGCTTTCCTCCCCCATTAACTTGTATCTTGGCCAGACATACAATACAACACGTCAACGTAAACGCGCGCGGGCCCGGTCCTCCGACTCCAGATATTATTCATTTTTCATGTTTTATTGGTGTTTTGTCTCGTGCGTCCCATCAGACTCAAATCACAAGGCTAATAAACCTATGGGAATGTCCTTGCCTTGAGGTCCTAGCTCATATTCGGAAGAAGGACACCAACTGAAAGCCAAAATTAAGGGACACTATAGCCACCACGACCACTTAATTGAATTGAAATAGTCATGGTGTGCCGAGCGCCCACTCTCTCCCTTCCACCGCAGTCCCTGGGCGCTCTAATAGACCGTCAGACTTCCTCTATGAATGCATTCACTCAACTTCCACTTGGGACCAATCCAGGGGTTGGGTCAATTTGGGTTCAACCCATTGCATGTCGGTGCGTCTGCATTGACAGACATCTGATGTTGATTGCCAGGGGGATGTCACCTTCGTCATGCCGCTTCCTGCTGTCAGAGCGCCACGAGACAGCATGGCTGGGATAGAAGCTGACTTTTATTAGTCTAGGCTTAAAACGTCACGTGGGAAACATGACAACAAAGTAACATTCCGGGGTCCCCTGCCTTCCATGATTAAGCTTAGAGCAGGACTGCCGAACTCACGGCCTCCAGATTTTGATGCCTGCAACTCACAGATTTCCGTCATTGCAATAGATGGCCAGGGAATCATGGGAGTTGTTGTGCAGAAACATTGGGGGGGGGAAGAGTTTGACAGCCCTGGCCTAGAGTGTCCAGGTATGGACCATTCAAAGCCAGCAAATTTAGGCAAAACTCTCTAAAATGATCGATAAAAATCACAATATATAATGACAAGCGCAATATCCGATGCGCAGACAGTTTTTTAACCCGTTAGCATTCGGATTGTAATACGGGCGGCCAACGCTAGGGCCACTTAACTTAACGGTAACGCTCACACAGCTAACGTTAGCGTTAAGAATGGAATATTACACGTTGTACGGTTAGGTAGACAAAAGCGTACATGGACTTTAAGAGCTCTTGGCTTGCACCTCATTATATCTCAAAGGTCTGGAGAGATATTCATACCCCAATGACTATATCGGGCACAAATATCCACCTGTCCCTCTTTTCTCACCTAATAATCCTTTTTTAGGGGTTCCTCCATATATTCAGGGTGTGTGGGTGTCTTTTTAGGGGCTCCTCCATATATTCAGGGTGTGTGGGTGTCTTTTTAGGGGCTCCTCCATATATTCAGGTTGTGTGGGTGTCTTTTTAGGGGCTCCTCCACATATTCAGGGTGTGTGGGTGTCTTTTTAGGGGTTCCTCCATATATTCAGGGTGTACGGGTGTCTTTTTATGGGCTCCTCCATATATTCAGGGTGTGTGTGTCTTTTTAGGGGCTCCTCCATATATTGAGGGTGTGTGGGTGTCTTTTTAGGGGCTCCTCCATATATTCAGGTTGTGTGGGTGTCTTTTTAGGGGCTCCTCCATATATTCAGGGTGTGTGGGTGTCTTTTTAGGGGTTCCTCCATATATTGAGGGTGTGCGGGTGTATTTTTAGGGGCTCCTCATATATTCAGGGTGTGCGGGTGTCTTTTTAGGGGCTCCTCCATATATTCAGGGTGTGTGGTGTCTTTTTAGGGGCTCCTCCATATATTCAGGGTGTGTGGGTGTCTTTTTAGGGGCTCCTCCATATATTCAGGGTGTGCGGTGTCTTTTTAGGGGTTCCTCCATATATTCAGGGTGTGTGGGTGTCTTTTTAGGGGTCCTCCATATATTGAGGTGTGCGGGTGTATTTTTAGGGGCTCCTCCATATATTCAGGGTGTGCGGGTGTCTTTTTAGGGGCTCCTCCATATATTCAGGGTGTGTGGGTGTCTTTTTAGGGGCTCCTCCATATATTCAGGGTGTGTGGGTGTCTTTTTAGGGGCTCCTCCATATATTCAGGGTGTGCGGGTGTCTTTTTAGGGGCTCCTCCATATATTCAGGGTGTGCGGGTGTATTTTTAGGGGCTCCTCCAATATTCAGGTTGTGTGGGGGTGTCTTTTTAGGGTTCCTCCATATATTGAGGGTGTGCGGGTGTATTTTTAGGGGCTCCTCCATATATTCAGGGTGTGCGGGTGTCTTTTTAGGGGCTCTCCATATATTCAGGGTGTGTGGGTGTCTTTTTAGGGGCTCCTCCATATATTCAGGGTGTGCGGGTGTCTTTTAGGGGTTCCTCCATATATTGAGGGTGTGCGGGTGTATTTTTAGGGGCTCCTCCATATATTCAGGTGTGCGGGTGTCTTTTTAGGGGCTCCTCCATATATTCAGGGTGTGCGGGTGTCTTTTTAGGGGTTCCTCCATATATTCAGGGTGTGCGGGTGTCTTTTTAGGGGTTCCTCCATATATTCAGGGTGTGCGGGTGTCTTTTTAGAGGCTCCTCCATATATTCAGGGTGTGCGGGTGTCTTTTTTAGGGGCTCCTCCATATATTCAGGGTGTGTGGGTGTATTTTTAGGGGCTCCTCCATAATATTCAGGGTGTGCGGGTGTCTTTTTAGGGGCTCCTCCATATATTCAGGGTGTGCGGGTGTCTTTTTAGAGGCTCCTCCATATATTCAGGGTGTGCGGGTGTCTTTTTTAGGGGCTCCTCCATATATATCAGGGTGTGTGGGTGTCTTTTTAGGGGCTCCTCATCATATATTCAGGGTGTGCGGGTGTCTTTTTAGGGGTTCCTATATAATTCAGGGTGTGCGGGTGTCTTTTTAGGGGTTCCTCCATATATTCAGGGTGTGCGGGTGTCTTTTTAGAGGCTCCTCCATGTATTCAGGGTGTGCGGGTGTATTTTTAGGGGCTCCTCCATATATTCAGGGTGTGCGGGTGTCTTTTTTAGGGGCTCCTCCATATATTCAAGATGTGCGGGTGTCTTTTTAGGGGCTCCTCCTTATATTCAGGGTGTGCGGGTGTCTTTTTAGGGGCTCCTGCATATATTCAGGGTCTGCAGGTGACTGTTTATGGGTTCCCTAATATATTCAGAGTGTGTAGGTGTATAACAGAGCTGCACAGCAATAAAACTCCAATCAATGAGTCTCTAAATTATAAAAAAAATGTATTAATAATTCACTCGCTGAAAATACAATTCTTTGCTTTTGCTCTAAATGACATTTTTATTGGTGTAAGTGTCTAGAGGGGTCGTGACATCATGTTAAAGGTCAGGGAATAGCCTCATCACTGGCTCCACCTACAGCGCCATTCCCTAAAGTCCAAGTGCCTAGGCTGTTGGATGTTTTTGGAGGAATGGGAATACATAGTAAGAGATCACAGACTCACATAAAGGTATGTTAAACAAAATGCTAGAAAACATTGCGTCGCTCCTTACCTCTGGCGTTGAAGCAGCCATGGTGGCCGCTGGGATGTCTTCTGCCATATGAGCACATGACTCCCCGGGAGGTGTGAGTCGGACTAGTCTTCATGTCAACGGCACCTCCTTGACTTTTAACACGTCTTTATCACATCCTCGCTCGCCTCGTAGTGGCTGAGATAAAATACCTTCCCCGTGTAATCTCCCTCACTTCACATCGCGCCGAGTGTTGTAGAACACGAGAGGCTTCAAGCGCGGCCCGCCGGGAGCCCTGGCACAGGTCCGGTGACAATAACCAGAGGCCTGCATTAGCTGGTGGCTAAACTCTGCCATGATAATAATAATACTATTAAAATTATAAGGCGGCTCCTGTGGGTATTTGCACGCCTGGAGGTTCAGAGCCAACATTCCAACGAGGAGGACAAAGCAAGGTCTGGACACAACTAATGTCCACCAAGGAGCACCCCGTGACCTCTTCACGCTAATCAGGGAAGTAAGGCTTTTTGGAGATACACAGTGACTCGTGTTTCTTTTTTCAACACCTGCTGTGATACAACCCTCACAAGTGTCCTTATTTAGGAGGTACAGTTCCTCTTCTCCCCCAAAGTCTCTCTTTTTACAGGCTCCTCCATATATTCAGGGTGTGAGGGTGTCTTTTTAGGGGCTCCTCCATATATTCAGGGTGTGTGGGTGTCTTTTTAGGGGCTCCTCCATATATTCAGGGTGTGCGGGTGTCTTTTTAGGGGCTCCTCCATATATTCAGGGTGTGCGGGTGTCTTTTTAGGGGCTCCTCCATATATTCAGGGTGTGCGGGTGTCTTTTTAGGGGCTCCTCCATATATTCAGGGTGTGCGGGTGTCTTTTTAGGGGCTCCTCCATATATTCAGGATGTGTGGGTGTCTTTTTAGGTGCTCCTCCATATATTCAGGGTGTGCGGGGGTCTTTTTAGGGGCTCCTCCATATATTCAGGATGTGTGGGTGTCTTTTTAGGTGCTCCTCCCAGGGGCGGACTGACCCATCGGGCACTCGGGCGCAAGCATCACGTGGGGGGTGGCGTCAATGCAGGGTGCATGTGGGGCCCAGGAAGGCACGCTGGAGCGCCGTCAACGCGGCGGTTTGTTAGTGCTCCGCCGTGGTCGGAACGCAATGCCCCTTACAAAACCGGGCCCCTGAGCTGCTGGGGTCAGTATATATCAATGCGTGAGCTACTGGGGTAGTATATATCAATGCGTGAGCTACTGGGGTAGTATATATAAATGCGTGAGCTACTGGGGCAGTATATATCATTGCGTGAGCTACTGGGGTAGTATATATCATTGCGTGAGCTACTGGGGTAGTATATATCAATGCGTGAGCTACTGGGGCAGTATATATCAATGCATGAGCTACTGGGGGCAGTATATATCAATGTGTGTGCTATTGGGAGCAATATATATCAATGCGTGAGCTGCTGGGGCAGTATATATCAATGTGTGAGCTACTGGGGCAGTATATATCCATGTGTAAGCTACTGGGGGAAATATATATCCATGTGTGAGCTACTGGGGCAGTATATATCATTGCGTGAGCTACTGGGGCAGTATATATCAATGCGTGAGCTACTGGGGGAAGTATATATCAATGCGTGAGCTACTGGGGGCAGTATATATCAATGCGTGAGCTACTGGGGGCAGTATATATCAATGCGTGAGCTACTGGGGCAGTATATATCAATGTGTGAGCTACTGGGGCAGTATATATCAATGTGTGAGCTACTGGGGGCAGTATATATCAATGTGTGAGCTAGGGATGTGTGTTTCGGGTTTCGGAATTTTCACGAAATTTCCCGATTCGTGTTTTCGGATGCGGACGATTTTCCGAAAAGTTTTAGATCCGAAAATGGCAGTTCCGAAAAGTTTTCCGAGCCGAAACGAAAAAATTTCGGATTTTTCGAATGGACTTGAAATGTGTCAAATCGAAATTTATTTTCGCTCTATTCATGATTTCGGTTCCATTCGTGATTTCGGTTCCATTTCGGTAATTCTGGAAATCGTATATTTAACTATTATCGGTTATATCGCTGATTCTGTAAATTTTGTATTTGTAAATGCGTATCACTTGTTTCTTGTGGCATTCGTGTCAGTTTAGCGTTTTTTAAATCGTTTTGTTCATTTTTTTTGTTCCTTGGCTTTCATACCATTTTAATATGATTAAATAAAGTTGTGAAATGAATATTCAATTATTCATAAGAAAAAAAGGATCTTTATTTAATAAAAAAAAAAACACGATAGAATCGCCAGAATTATCGTAGACACTTTGAAACGAGGAGAACAGACGTTCCGAAAAAACAAAAATTCCCGAAATTTCCGAAAAGTCGAAACAAAAAACGAGCAAAGTGACACGAAAATACGAAAAATGGTCGATATTCCGAAAAAGAAATGTACACGAAAAACGATCCGAACCGAACCGAATCGAAACAGAAATCGGTCGAAACGAGCCGAATTGAAAAGTTTAAACATCCGAACAAATCGAACCGAATCGAACCGAAAAAAAAAATCGGTGCACAAGCCTAGTGTGAGCTACTGGGGGCAGTATATATCAATGCGTGAGCTACTGGGGCAGTATAAATCAATGAGTGAGCTACTGGGGCAGTATATATCAATGTGTGAGCTACTGGGGGCAGTATATATCAATGTGTGTGCTATTGGGAGCAATATATATCAATGCGTGAGCTGCTGGGGCAGTATATATCAATGCGTGAGCTGCTGGGGCAGTATATATCAATGTGTGAGCTACTGGGGCAGTATATATCAATGTGTGTGCTATTGGGAGCAATATATATCAATGCGTGAGCTGCTGGGGCAGTATATATCAATGCGTGAGCTGCTGGGGCAGTATATATCAATGTGTGAGCTACTGGGGCAGTATATATCCATGTGTGAGCTACTGGGGGAAATATATATCCATGTGTGAGCTACTGGGAGCACTTGCACCTGAACAATCTGTAGAAATGTAGAGCAACCCAACCCCAGGCTGCAAAGGAAAAACCCAACAAAAAAACAGAAGAAGAATTCAAAATACTCGTGTGGATGAATGGGAGGCCTTGTCTGACTTCACATTTTTTTTTAAAATTAATATATATCTATATAGAGACTATTTGTGAGTTACCCAGTCACTTTTTGCTCTTCTACAGATGAACGTTCTAATATCCCCTTGGCGTTCCCATTGAGGAACGTTTGGATACAAAATATTAGGACAAGGCGGGAATTGTTGAGGAACGACAAAGGAGAAGAGCAAAATAATTCCTGTCAAATTAGCAGAACTGGAACAGAATTCTACATTTCAGTTGGTTCCTTACTGTGAGATAATTCCCGGCTCTCCAGGAATCCCATTTCTATTTTCTGAAAATAATCCCAAAGGTTCCGAATTAAGAGTCAAACAAGTCATAATACTCGATGTTATAGTGTGTTTGCTTTAGCTTTTTCTTCACTTTGCTTCATTTGTTTATATTTCACATTAACTTTCGGGTCTCTCGGCATTTTGTGAAGGGTAGGGCCCGTCTCTCTTGGACTTTTTGTCCTCTCTTTGCAGCATGTGATGGGTAGAATTGGACTCGGTCATGGTGAAATGTGTAGCTCCATTGATCCCAGAGTGAGTGTTACTGTTACCCGTGACATCAGAACTCATAGAAAGGCGTTATCCAGGAACTGTCGTTGTTTAGCATCGTTGCAAACAATGGCATAAATCACCGTTGTTGCAACCGCGAGGCAAAACCAATCAACAGTGAATAACGTGTTGTTGATGACAGCTTCCACTGCTGGTACTAGTTATTGGACAATCCCTAGAGTGTTTTGTGTTATGTGTGACATCAGCAAGGCAGCCCATTCAGCCACCTGATGGTCAAATATCACACATTCTCTGTCGAACGACATTCTGCCTCGGTGTCGAGGCCATTCACCCAATGGTGGCCCCACAGGCCTGGTCACCATCTTTTGGGTATACTCATCTGATGTTGGAGCCCAGATTCCCTTCCAGACCCTCCGATCCGCCCGCCTAATGGCATACATCGAGGCCGGAGCCTCCTCTAGCTGGTGTTCTCAGCTTGCACCCCAGTGCGGGCATCTCTTTGGTGCACAGAGGTTCGTGTCAACACATGGCATCTGCCCCTGGGGAATGCTTCCACTCCACCTGACCAGAGCCGGCATGGCCACCCAGGGGAGCACAGTGTAAGCTATGGTGTCAGACCTCATCATAGACAAGTGCGTGCCACCTCCACCGTAACGGTGAACGGCCCACTGTGCACTCTGTCATCACTGGTGTCCCCTTTCAAGAGGGAGGGTCCAGAACTATGAAGGTCTGAGGTGAGGCCTCTTTCTTTGCACCAGTATTGAAGCGTGCTGTGTACCAGTTAGTGTGTCCTCTTTGGGTTTTGTTCCAAGGTCCATTTTTCCCCAGATATGGTCATAGCAGTTGATGATATGACGGAGAGCTACTTCTTACCTCTTCCAGGTGTTTTGATGAGGTCTTCTTCACCTAGGTTTCTCGAGCTCTTGATGAGGCTTTGGAATCCCATTTATTTTCTGCTGCTGTTGCTGTTTCTCCGATGACTTTTTTAGGCTGACGAGCAATACTGCCAAGCCTTTTTATTTAATGTTAAAAATAGCGGCCTGTTGGCTCCCAGCCATTATGGAGAATCTTCGATATCTCCTGTCCTAGCAGACAATGCAGTAGGATAGCGGACGCTATCTTCCATCCTTTTTTTCCTGAAAATACGATAAAGTTATGCATCAGTAATAGCAGATAATAATCATTTTTTTGTACGATTAAACAGCTTTTAACCAATAAATCAGAATGTGCATTTCTCAAAACCAAATAGCCGATACATTATGATTTTTCATGAAAATACAAGGTTATGCCTCAGCCTCAAATTGTGAGCTACAAGCCCAATAATTAAAAAAAAGGTAAATGTACTGGGGTTGGTCCAGTCTTAAAGTTAAAATCAATGAAATAATGATGCTATGATGCATTTTTTCCCCAAAGAAAGCTTGTTTATTCTGCATTTCTCAACATAATCACCACCAATCTCCACTCATTTATTCAAGCTGTGCTCCCACTTCTCAAATCACCCACAAAAATCATCTTTTGTCTTTGTAGCTTTATTACCAGTGACAATTGCCTTGACGTTGGGAGAGTTCCCATCTTTGAACCTTTTGGCAAACTCGATTCGAACAGTTTCTTATTCTGCGTTCAACAAACACGTAACCCAGTGGATGGACTTCTTAATGAAGCCCAACTTGTCATGATGAACCCTCACCATGCTTGTTTTTGGAATGTCAAACTCTTTCACAAGCTTTTTGAGAAAGGTTTTAGTTTCGTGTTCCAGAATTAACTTCACCTTGGCCGCCATGGTCTAATCTATGAACATATAAGGGTGTCCCTCTCTTGATTCATCACAGACATTTACTGTCCAGACTTGAATCTGCTAAGCCACTTACGGACCTTCTGGAGACTTGGGTCTTCATCTCCAACATGGGTTTTGAGGTCTTCAGAGCACTGTTTCGGTAGAGCTGTTGGTCCAGTTTTCCTCCTTTGAGTATTTCTTGTCTAAGCGCTGACCACTGCCACCTTGAGTCACCTTGCTTCACGCCCGGCAGCATACCTTGTGACTCTGCTGGGCGCCGGGCGCAGGGGAGAGATCGCACATTGAGCATGTGCGATCGCCCCCCCTTCTACTGTCAGCTGGGAAGCACTTCGGTGATCTCCAAACACTGCTCCTCGGCCTTATCTGGGCCACGTGTGTGCATCATGGCAGACAATCACTGCGGCGCATATTTTAAGTCCGGCCGCAGTCACTTCCAAATGCCTTGTCATGGTTCCTGTTCCCGTATTTTTTACAGCGCACCGTAAGCTCTCTGTATCGTTTCTCGTTTTCGGACTATTTTTCCTTCACTGCTCAGCCCTAATTTTCTTTTGCTATTAGTTAACCCCTCTATTACTGCGATATACCGTATATTGATTATTACCTGTGCACCGAATCTGGCTCTTGTTGCTGACATTGCTATTAGTTAACCCCTCTATTATTGCATCATTTTTACCATACGTCTGTTTACCGTACCTGGATTTCATATTGTTATTTACCTTTAGTATACTTACAGGATTCTTTATGTACTTAGTGATTTTTCGTCTAAAACAGATCCGGCCATCTCAAGGACCGGCCTATCAGTTGAAGGAATCTCTTTAGAGTTGTTTGCGTGTTGGGCCATCCTTGAAATTCTGTGATCGTCTAGGCCGGATATCAATTTTTTTTACAAGCATTAGAAGGATTAGGCTTTCTTTGGGGGAAAAAATTGAGTTAGCATCATTATACATAGTTACATAGGATGAAAAAAGACATGCGTCCATCGGGTTCAGCCTCTCACACATCACCTACTGCTGTTGATCCAAAAGAAGGCAAAAAACCCAGTCTGAAATGCTCGCCAATATGCAACATACTGGGAAAAAATCCCTTCTTGACCCCAGATGGCATCAGATTTCTCCTTGGATCGAGAAGCTTTTACCCACATATTAAATATTATAACCCTTAATATTCTGTGTCTGCAGGAAGTCATCCAGTCGTTTTTTAAAAGTCTGTACAGACTCTGACCCAACCACCTCAACAGGCAGAGAATTCCACAGCTTTATTGTTCTCACTGTAAAATAACCCTTCCTGTGCTTTAGGCTGAATTTCCTTTCGTCCAGTCTAAATGGGTGACCTCGTGTCCTGTGTATAGTCCTGTTAATGAATAGGTTTCCAGACAATGGTTTATAATGGCCCCGTATATATATTTATATAAAGTTATCAGATCCCATCTAAGACCCGTATATATTTATATAAAGTTATCCGATCCCATCTAAGACCCGTATATATTTATATAAAGTTATCAGATCCCTCTAAGGCCCCGTATATATTTATATAAAGTTATCAGATCCCTCTAAGGCCCCGTATATATATTTATATAAAGTTATCAGATCCCTCTAAGCCCCGTATATATTTATATAAAGTTATCAGATCCCCTCTAAGACCCGTATATATTTATATAAAGTTATCAGATCCCCTCTAAGACCCCGTATATATTTATATAAAGTTATCAGATCCCCTCTAAGGCCCCGTATATATTTATATAAAGTTATCAGATCCCCTCTAAGACCCGTATATATTTATATAAAGTTATCAGATCCCTCTAAGGCCCCGTATATATATTTATATAAAGTTATCAGATCCCCTCTAAGACCGTATATATTTATATAAAGTTATCAGATCCCTCTAAGGCCCCGTATATATATTTATATAAAGTTATCAGATCCCCTCTAAGACCCGTATATATTTATATAAAGTTATCAGATCCCTCTAAGGCCCCGTATATATATTTATATAAAGTTATCAGATCCCTCTAAGGCCCCGTATATATTTATATAAAGTTATCAGATCCCCTCTAAGACCCGTATATATTTATATAAAGTTATCAGATCCCTCTAAGGCCCCGTATATATTTATATAAAGTTATCAGATCCCCTCTAAGACCCGTATATATATTATTATTCAGTTATCAGATCCTTCTAAGGCCCCGTATATATTTATATAAAGTTATCAGATCCCCTCTAAGGCCCCGTATATATTAATATAAAGTTATCAGATCCCCTCTAAGGCGCCGTATATATATTTATATAACATTATCAGATCCCTCTAAGGCCCCGTATATATATTTATATAAAGTTATCAGATCCCCTCTAAGACCCGTATATATTTATATAAAGTTATCAGATCCCTCTAAGGCCCCGTATATATTTATATAAAGTTATCAGATCCCCTCTAAGGCCCCGTATATATTAATATAAAGTTATCAGATCCCTCTAAGGCGCCGTTTCTCTAAACTAAACAGATTTAAGCTTGTTAGCCTTTCCTCATAACTTAACCCTTCCATTCCCCTTATTAATTTAGTCGTCCGTCTCTGCACTTTTTCTAGTGCTATAATATCCTTTCTTAAGACAGGTGCCCAAAATCACACGGCATATTCAAGGTGCGTCTTACCATGGATTTATAAAGATACTTTTGGACCAACCCTTTGTATCATTAAGGGACTTTTAAAAAAACAGTAAAATGTTTAAGTAAAGCTGAAGGTTGTTTTTTTTTATGTAACAGTAACGTAACGTTCTGTAGTTCTGTGTCTCAAACATTTGAGTGTTCGCCTTAAGATTATCAAGTGCTGAATGGGCATCTTGATTAAGTTTGACAAGTGTTAAGTGATAATTGTGTAAACAGTGTAATTAACTGGTATTGTTTGTGGATTTCATTTTTTCCATCCTGCGTTCGTGTCTGATCGTGTCCCGTTAACTCCAGTTAAAACAATGTTATCATGGCACGAGTTGTTTTCTTTTATTAGATTGTTTTATCCACAGTTTGCGCAAAGAAACGAAAGATTCTATTGTGTTCTATTGAGTTCTCCAAATCTTTTCATGAAGTTTCACATGATGTAATACTAAAAATATGAGAGGAACATGATTGAACGTAAATTAAACACCGTGCAACGTGAGTGTCCGCGTCCGATAACCGAAAAGAATAATGAACGACCATCTCTCTAACAGTTTCCCCTGAAGTCGGGTAGTCATAGCCCCGGTGGGTGTCCTTATTATCTTGGAATGTTGATTGAACAGTTTCTATGGGACTTCCGCTTTCATCCTTCTCCAGGGGTGGCAAGTAGGAGGTTACAGAACAAACTAAGATATTGGACAGTGTTACTTAACCCTTTCGCTGCTGAGGCTTTTCCCGCCTCTGTGCTGAGCTCATTTTTACCGATTTTGCTCATCATGTTTAAACGTGTTTTGAAGGCTTATTTTATTATATGACCCAGACATATTATATATCGTTCTTTCCGTCAGACTCGGCAGATTCATAATATGTCATTATTATATGTATACGTCATGACCTGTATATTATAACAAAAAATGCAATAAAATATGAATTTTCAATAATTTACAACGTGTAAAGTGTTTTTTTTTCACATTTTAACATGCGAGCAATTGTGGTTATATTTTGTATGGGGTGCACTTGTTAAAAAAATTAGAGATGGGGTCTCGTTACATTTTGTTTGGGGGAAAATTACGCGATTTTTAACAAACGCACCACATACAAAAATCGTTAGTGCAGCATCATTGTTCACATTATAATTGAAATGGGAACAATATTGCTGCATTAACAAACCAAAAAAAAGAAAAAAAAAACTTGTTTATTTTTTTTTTATAATTTTTTTTAAAATATTTTTTATTTTTAATTTTTTTTAAAAAACTTTTTCATAGTCAAGTTTGGTATTGTTGGAACGGCCATGCTCTAGCCGATCCAACAATACCAAACATTAACCCCTAACTGCCACGGATCGGGAGATAGGGGGTTCATTGGAACCCCCTATCTCCACCATTGGTGGCAGTTAGGGGTTAACTCCAGGACTGGCGTCATCGTGCATAGCATGATGACGCCAGTCCTCAGGGGGCATTCCCGGAAGCTTGGCCGACATCCAAGATGTCGGCCAGCTCCGGGAAAGGATCACGAACTGGCGCTTTTCGGCGCCGATTCGTGATCCGGCCCCCATGGGGTTAATGCCAGGTACCATTTGGAAGGGCAGGCTGTGCCCTTCCAAACGGTGCCTGGGTTAACCCCCTGCACGCTGCCGATCGGGAGGGAGAGAGGTCCGAAGGACCTCCCCCCCTCCCTTTCAGGCACCTCCTCCGCACATGCGGGGGGGGCGCCTGAATTAGGTGTCATCGCGCCCCCGCGATGACACCTAATTACGCCGGCGGCGGTTCCGGGTGCTGGGCTGACATCGAGGATGTCAGCCTGCACCGGGGGGGCCAGCGATCGGCCGGAACCCGGGCGAACGCTGACCCCAAAGAGAGGACGCGCTCAGCGCGACCACCGCATGGAACGCTACATGCGGTTGGACGCGCTGAGCGCGTCCACCGCAGCGAAAGGGTTAAACTAATAATTTTCATCACAGACAGTTAACTAAATGTTTTTTAACTAAAACTAAATTAAAAACTAAAGGGGTTATTCAGAGAGCACCTCGTTCCCCGCAGTTCCCTGCACTTGGGGGAATCAAAGTACCCCACCCTGCAGTGAATTCAGCATTGCAGGGAAAAGCTGTCACAATCCCGCTGGAAAAACCACGCCGGAAAAAGCCGACGAGCTGCCGATCACAGCGCAGACCAGCCGCCAGAAAGAGCCGACAAGCTGACGAACGGGGTAAAAGAAAAAAAAAGTTCGTTGGACAGTTTCCAATGAATGATAATAAAAAGGGTTGTTACAGAAAAAAAGAAAAAATGCTTTAAAAAAATAGAAAAAAATTTAGCTGAACAAATCCTGAAAAATGCCTAAAAGATCCTATAAAAAATCTATAAATAAAGAGACTCTTTACTGCAGAATATTATAACCAACGGTTTATTAGATATTCGATTAAAACGGGAATATTTTTAACATTGAAGCCTTTGGGATTCGCCTGAATAAATCTGCCGCATGAAACCACCGAATGGCAGGGCAATTCGGCAACTTTTCACTGCTGGTTTTGTGTTCTCTGAATAGACGAAGCATTGCTTCTCTATGGGGATTTCACTGCCCTCGAACAGGCAACGAACAGGCAATTCGCCAGGATTTGGCCACGTTTTATTATATTATTATCATTATCCTTTATTTATAAAGCACCAGCATATTCCGTAGCGCTGTACAATGGGGAAGCACAGGCATGAGACATACATGATAAATAAGGAAAAAAGACAACCCTGCCCAAAGGATAGCTTGTCTAGAAAGTACAGCACTTTATGACCCAGACATACAGTGGGGCAACAAAGTATTTAGGCTAGGGTCAGACTAACGCATTATTCGCGTTGTCCGTGAAAAAGTGCGTTCGAACGAATGGACGTATTTTTTCACGGAATACGCGATAGCGGTCATACGATGCGCATTTTCGTCCATGATTTTGTACGGATCATCAATAAAACACTTTTGTGTCTGGACGTTATGTTGGCCGGACGTGTGCAGCGTCTGACGTCTCCCAATCACGCAAACACGCCGCTATGCGGCCGCAGCACAGTCTGTACGTCAGTAGTAGCGGTTTGACGTTCTCGAAAAAATGCGTTCATTGGCCACTTGCGTTGCACGGACGAACTTTCGTGCGGCCGTTCGTCGTATGTTCCCCGGCATTGGACGTCATTTGCTGCTAGCACGGCCGTGATTTCGTGCGGCTAAACGCACGTGAAAAATGCGTTCGTCTGACCCTAGTCTTAGTCTGCCACCAATTGTGCAGGTTCTCCCACTTAAAAAGATGAGAGAGGCCTGTAATTGTCATCATAGGTAACTTCAACTAAGAGAGACAAAATGAGAGAAAAAAATCCAGAAAATCACATGGTCTGATTTTTAAAGAATTTATTTGCAAATTATGGTGGAAAATAAGTATTTGGTCACCTACAGTACAGTAGAAACAAACAAGGTTTCTGGCTCTCTCAGACCTGTAAGTCTTCTTTAAGAGGCTCCTCTGTCCTCCACTCGTTACCTGTTTGAACTTGTTATCAGTATAAAAGACACCTGTCCACAACCTCAAACAGACACACTCCAAACTCCACTATGGTCAAGACCAAAGAGCTGTCGAAGGACACCAGAAACAAAATTGTAGACCTGCACCAGGCTGGGAAGACTGAATCTGCAATAGGAGGCAGCTTGGTGTGAAGAAATCATCTGTGTGAGCAATCATTAGAAAATGGAAGACATACAAGACCACTGATAATCTCCATCCATCTGGGGCTCCACGCAAGACCTCACCCCGTGGGGTCAAAATGATCACTAGAACGGTGAGCAAAAATCCCAGAACCACACGGGGGGACCTAGTGAATGACCTGCAGAGAGCTGGGACCAAAGTAACAAAGGTAGTAACACACTACGCCGCCAGGGACTCAAATCCTGGAGTGCCAGACGTGTCTTATTATTATTATATTATTCTTTATTTATAAAGCGCCAGCATATTCCGCAGCGCTGTACAATAAGCACAGTATAGACAGGGTTACAATACATTGAACAACATTTGACAAACAGTACAGGAGGAGATGAGGGCCCTATTCCCGTAGGAACTCACAATCTGGGAGGGTTGGGGTTGGAAACAGGAGGAGAGGACTGTAAGGTGAGAGTGATTGATGGTTGCGTCAGTGAGTTGGGTGGTAGGCCTCCCTAAATAGGAATGTTTTCAGGGAGCGTTTGAAGGAAGAGAAGTTAGGGGAAAGTCTGACAGTACGAGTACGTCTTCTGCTTAAGCCAGTACATGTCCGGACCCGTCTGAAGTTTGCTAGAGAGCATTTGGATGATCCAGAAGAGGATTGAGACAATGTCATATGGTCAGATGAAACCAAAGTAGAACTTTTTGGATAAAAACTCAACTCGTCGTGTTTGGAGGAGAGAGAATGCTGAGTTGCATCCAAAGAACACCATACCTACTGTGAAGCATGGTGGCGGAAATATCATGCTTTGGGGCTGTTTTTCTGCAAAAGGGACCAGGACCACTGATCCGTGTAAAGGGAAGAATGAATGGGGCCATGTATCGTGAGATTTTAGGTGAAAACCTCCTTCCATCAGCAAGGGCATTGAAGATGAAACGTGGCTGGGTCTTTCAGCAGAACAATGATCCCAAACACACCGCCCGGGCAAAGAAGGAGTGGCTTCGTAAGAAGCATATCAAGGTCCTGGAGTGGCCTACCCAGTCTCCAGATCTCAAACCCCATAGAAAACCTTTGGAGGGAGTTGAAGGTCCGTGTTGCCCAGCGACAGCCCCAAAACATCACTGCTCTAGAGGAGATCTGCATGGAGGAATGGGCAAAAATACCAGCAACAGTGTGTGAAAACCTTGTGAAGACTTACAGAAAACGTTTGACCTCTGTCATTGCCAACAAAGGATATATAACAAAGTATTGAGATGGACTTTTGATATTGACCAAATACTTATTTTCCACCATAATTTGCAAATAAATTCTTTAAAAATCCGACAATGTGATTTCCTGGATTTTTTTTCTCATTTTGTCTCTCATAGTTGAAGTTACCTATGATGATAATTACAGGCCTCGCTCATCTTTTTAAGTGGGAGAACCTGCACAATTGGTGGCTGACTAAATACTTTTTTGCCCCACTGTATTATATATCGTTCTTTCCGTCAGACTCGGCAGATTCATAATATATCATTATTATATGTATACGTCATGTCCGGCCTGTATATTATAACAAAAATTCAATAAAATTTGAATTTTTAATCATCTGCAGTGTGTAAAGTGTTTTTTTTCACATTTTATCACATGAGCGTTTGCGGTTATGTTTTCTATGAGTTGCGCTTGTACAAAAATTAGAAATGGGGACTCGTTACATTTTTTGGGGGGAATTACGTGATTTTTAGCAAACGCCCCCCATAGAAAAAAATCATTAGTGCAGCATCATTGTTCACATTATAATTGAAAAGTGAACGATATTGCTGCATTAATAAAAACAACACACAAAAAAACAACATGATTTTATTTTTTTACTTATGTTATTTTTTTATATTTTTAATTTTTTTAATTTTGTTTTTACTTTGAACATGGTCATGTATGGTATCCAAGAGGGCGGCCCCCACTGGAGCTGGGCTGCGATTCGGTGCCGTGGCCCGGTGTCTGAGGGGTTAAAGCCAGGCATCGCTTAAAAAGGGGAGACTCTCCCCTTTTCAGTGGTGCCTGGCTTGCGGCTGTAAGGGTGGTCCGGTGGAAGGGTGGAACCCAGGTGCAGAGGCGAGGCAGGAGGTTGAATATCGCGGTACCAAGGGATATGCCAAGAGACGTAATCAGGGTCATAATCGAGGTCAGGGGCAGGCGGCGAATCGAGGAAGGTCGGTAATTTAGCCAGGAACTGATGCACAGGATAAACATGAAACAGGGCGTCTAAGAGTAGCACTAGCAGGAGTGATACAACGCTGAAGCAACGATGGACTGACCAGAAAACCCTTATATAGGTGCAGAGGTAGTCTAGCCCCTCCCCGGGAGCATTCCTACAAACCAATCAACTCACCCCAATGAAATAACCAACCGATGACAGGAGCTGTTGATGCGGTTACCCATCAGGTCCACCGGGACTGAGGGTCCTCCCCCTGAGACTGGGCCACCAATCCGAGTGCCTGCGCCCGCCCCCATGACATCAGACGCCGAAGTCCGCTCCACCCAGGGTGGACGGAGCGGCATGGCGGCGCTGACCCCACCGGAGGTGGACCCCAGGCACCGCCCAGTCCGCGCACAGACCTTGGGGCCCGCTGCACCGTCGCTTGCCTGGCGCAGGCCACCACCTGAGGTGAGCTTCCGGACTGGCGGCGTGCTACGAGGCGGCATGACAGCGGCACTGGTCCTCCCTCCCTCCAAACGGATCCCCCCCCCTTTCAGGCGATCTCCCGGCATTGCCTGGCATTGCCATGCGCGATGACGTCATTGACGTCGGGAACGTTTTAAATTCAGCGTCTGACTTTGCTCAAGTCAGAATGCCACAGGACCCCGGACAGAGAGGTGAGTATCTCTTAGGGGGCTCCCACTTGCGGAGGACGTTTGCGTAACGCCCCTGCATATAGCAGGAGTCAATGAGGATGTTCCCCACGCATCCTCCGCAGTTAAAGGGTTAACAGAGCTGTTGTAAACTTACCAGAACCATTATAGTCTATGGGGTAGTTAAGTTTACAATAGCTCTGGTTTAGTTAGCACCAGCTTTGTAATACTGCCCTAAATGTATACACTTTGAGGCATGTAGCCTACCCATTAACCCCTAAAATGCCATTAATCAAGGAAAAAATTAAATGGATAGTGTGATGGATGAAGCCTACCCATTAACCTTTAATATACAACTAAACCAAGGGAAAAACGAAAGTAATACACAATGTAATATATAGTCTGACTTTAACCCCATTCACTGTGCCATTTCAGCCCTGTGAAAATAATTAATTATATTATATTATATTAATTTTATACTGAATATGGTCATTCCCTTCCCAATGACACCTCGGATGACCATGTATGATGCACAGGCAATGAGATACATTGGCCCGAATAAGTGGGGGAAGCTTGATGCTTATTCTTGCAGGGTTATCCAAAGAGATTCGAAAAGTCACCGCACGTTCGGTGACTTTTCGTTCTCTTCAATTCGGTTCCTTTTGCCGATTGCATTTCGGTGACCCTACGGTGTATTCAGCAAGCACCACAGGGTCCCCGAATTGCAGGGAAAAGCTGCCGCAAACCTGACGAAAACTAACCGAATGCACGCTGAAAACAAGCAAAAACATCTGGATTAACCTTTGAAAAACCCGAACAGGAGCCGAAAAGGAGCCGAACAGGAGCCGAATCACACAGAGCCGAAGCAGCTGTGACGTAGAGGAGGCAGTGAATAAATTAGAAAAACCATTTGTATGAATCTGGGAAAATGAAACGCTGTTTGCAAAGAAACTACTAAGCGAAAATGTCTGAAATTTTCACAGGAGGTCCAGGGAATGATAATAAAGAGGGCTGTTACAAAAAAAATAAGTAAACTGAAAAAAAAAAAAAAAAAATCGGACTTTTAATTTTTTTTTAAAAATTCAGAAAAATGCTTAAAGTATCCTAAAAAATCTATAAATAAAGAGACTTTTTGCTGCAGAATTTTATAATGAACGGTTTATTAGATATTGAATTAAAACAGGAATATTTTTAACATTGAAGTCTATGCGATTCTCCTGAATAAATTTGCCGAATTAAACCACCGAATGACAGGGCATTAGGGGAACCTTTCACTGCTGGTTTGTGTTCTCTGAATAGCCGAAGCAGTGCTTCTCTATGGGGATTTCACTGCCCTCGAACAGGCACCGAACAGGCACCGTATGTGCAGGCAATTCACCAGGATTTGGCGAATTGCCTGCTCTCTGGATAACCGAATGGCCAGGAAAGGTAACCGAACGCTGATTTTCAGCGTTCGGTTACCTTTCTCAAGCAATTCGAATCTCTTTGGATAACCCTGTCGGTGTGGGGCACATGGCGGGGCAAGGAATAATCTAGCGGGGGCAACTGCACCCCTGGCCCCCCTGTAGAGACACCTATGGCTGAGAAGCTTGGTTTAACTCATTGGTTGTGATCTATACTAGAATCCTTGAGGATATTGATGAAAATTGCGCAAAGTTATTGACTGTAAAGTCAATGGGCATCATTACAGTCATCGCGCTAAAATGGGAACACAAAGGAGAAAATCCTGCGCATTTGCAGGGTTCTCCTTTGCATCACCGTGTTAGCGCTAAAAAAGCAAGACATGCAATTTATTGATAAAAATTTACTAATAAAATGTGACTGACTCAGGACAAGGTTTTGCAGCAATAAAACAAAGTGAATGTGAATAAAGCCCCAGGGCCGGATGTAATTCACCTGCGAGTACTGAGGGAGCTATGTGTTGAAATATGTAAACCTCTGTGTCACGTCTTGGCCTTGCCCCCTGCTGGTGGTAGCAGGGATTCCTGTTTATTTTTGTTTTCAGCCTGCAGGCCATCTGTTGGGCTTATTGGCCTGCGGTCACATGACCTGTTCTGCCCTATAAGTACGACCAGGACTCCCCTTGATCCTTGGACCAGGATAGTCTTTCTTGCCTAGTCCCTGTATGCTGGTTTACTTTGATTTGCTGTGTATGACCTCTGGCTCATGTATTTAGGATCCCTCTCTTGTCTGACCCCTCTAGTTTTGATATTCCGTGTATGACCTTTGGCTCTTGTATTTGGATCTCTCTTCTGTCTGTCCCCTGTACTGTACCGTGCTTAGGAATCTGTATGTCTGCATTCATCGTATGTTTGGTTTATGTTTTGTTCGTCATGCAGGCCTAGCCTAGTTAGTATCTCGAGACCACCTTTCAAGGATCTCAGTCAGGGCTTAGGGATCTTTCTAGTTTCTGTTAAAATCTTGGTTTGTTCCCTGGAATCTGTATGTCTGCATTCATCGTATGTTTGGTTTATGTTTTGTTCGTCATGCAGGCCTAGCCTAGTTAGTATCTCGAGACCACCTTTCAAGGATCTCAGTCAGGGCTTAGGGATCTTTCTAGTTTCTGTTAATATCTTGGTTTGTTCCCTGGAATCTGTATACCAGCATTTATTGTCTGTCTGGTTTATGTTTTATTCATCTTGCAAACCTAGCCTAGGTAGTATTTCGAGACCATCTTTCAAGGATCTCAGTCAGGGCTTAGGGATCTTTCTAGTTTCTGTTAATATCTTGGTTTGTTCCCTGGAAGCTGTATACCTGTCCTTAAGGCTTCATCTCTGCAGATTGGGGGTTCCCCCTCACCCTATAGGGGGCTCCCCGTTACACTCTGTTCTTAAGCTTTCAAGATTCTTTTCTTTCAGGAATAGTACCACAGGATTGGAGAAAAGCTGACGTGGTCCCTATATTCAAGAAAGGTTTAAAATGTATGCCTGGGAATTCTAGACCTGCGAGCTTAACATCTGTAGCTGGGAAAGTATTTGAGGGGTTACTAAGGGATAATACTCATGAATTTTTTTTTGAGAAAGGATTTTACCAGGAAGGATACATTGAGATTTCTCTCGTTTTCAAGTATGTCCTGGGTGGCGAGTATGTACCATTATCTGTCTTGCTCAAGGACACTTACTGGAGAGGTTGCACATTGGGATCGAACCCATGACTCCACAGGCTCTCTCCATGCAGAGCAGTGATGTTACCTCTACTCCACCCAGTCGGTAGGAATTTATAGGGAGGTATAATGTAATTAGCAAAAATCAGCATGGTTTTATGAAACACAGATCATGTCAGACTAACCTAATTACGTTCTATGAGGAAGTAAGTAGAAGTATAGATCAGGGGGTCGCAGTGGATGTGATTTACTTGGATTTTGCCAAAGCTTTCGACACAGTTCCACACAAAAGGTTACTATTTAAATTAAGAAAAATTGGTCTAGATGAAAATACTTGTTCTTGGATAGAAAACTGGCTAAAAGATAGGGTACAGAGAGTGGTCATAAATGGTACATTTTCAAGATGGATATCAGTGGTAAGTGGTGTCCCTCAGGGGTCTGTTATATTCAATTTATTTATAAATGACCTTGAAATAGGCATCAAAAGTCATGTGTCAGTGTTTGCTGGTGACACAAAACTAGGAAAAGTAATACAATGTGAGCAGGATATGACTTCGCTCCAGAAGGATTTATATAGATTGGGGACTGGACACTTAAATGGCAGATGAAATTTAATGTAGATAAATGCAAATTTGTCTGAAAACCTATTCATTAACAGGACTATACACAGAACACGAGGTCACCCATTTAGACTGGACGAAAGGAAATTCAGCCTAACGCATAAGAAGGGTTATTTTAAGGTGAGAACAGTAAAGCTGTGGAATTCTCTGCCTGTTGAGGTGGTTGGGTCAGAGTCTGTACAGACTTTTAAACAATGACTGGATGACTTCCTACAGACACAGAATATTAAGGGTTATAATATTTAATATGTGGGTAAATGCTTCTTGATCCAAGGAGAAATCTGACGCCATTCTGGGGTCAAGAAGGAATTTTTTCCCAGGGTGTTGCATATTGGCGAGCGCTTCAGACTGGGTTTTTTGCCTTCTTTTGGATCAACAGCAGTAGGTGATGTGTGAGAGGCTGAACCCGATGGACGCACGTCTTTTTACAGCCTGTGTAACTATGTAACTGTGTCATCAAAGTCTTCCACTACCACGAATTGTCCTCACAAGGGCCATGGGCATTCGCTGTGAAGGGTGTGAATAACAAGACGATGACTCGGTTTTTGATGGCAATGCAGCAGAGGCACAAAAGAGACATGAATTACCAAGAACTTTAAACACATTCTTAACGTTTTAATACTCGCTTTTTTTACATTATAAAATATTCCCTTTAAAAAGTGACCGGAGCGGCCTTCATAACCCTTTGTTTGTTTTAACCCCTTCACTGCCAAGCGAGCGTTGGTAAAAAAAAAAATGATCACAACATTTATTTGAACCACGGGATGCAAAGATAAGAATTAATTAAATATATGGAAAAATAGACATTTTGCACAGCAATTGTTCTCAGATAAAATAAAAAAAAAAGCAAATTTTACATTATTTTAATTCTTGTGTATTCCCTTATCCGTTACAGAAATATCATTGGGATGAAAGGTTCTAAACTCAAGATGGCGTCTCTTGTCTGGCACAGTGTCTCACGGAGTCTGCATTATCAGCATACAGGCAGAAATGGCCTTTATGCCAGATGCAGTAAATGTGCTGCAGACAGATAATAAAATGGTGAGATCTCCTGCTTATGGGGATTTGTAGTGATCATAATGAGATTATTAGCAATGCAATATCTGTATGTGCTGCATAATGCCTGTGTATGGCAATTACAGCAACACCTTGTATCTGTATGTGCTGCATAATGCCTGTGTATGGGAATTACAGCAACACCTTGTATCTGTATGTGCTGCATAATGCCTGTGTATGGCAATTACAGTAACACCTTGTATCTGTATGTGCTGCATAATGCCTGTGTATGGCAATTACAGCACCACCTTGTATCTGTATGTGCTGCATAATGCCTGTGTATGGTAATTACAGCAACACCTTGTATCTGTTTGTCCTGCATAATGCATGTTTATGGCAATTACAACAACACCTTGTATCTGTATGTGCTGCATAATGCCTGTGTATGGCAATTACAGTAACACCTTGTATCTGTACTGTACTGGGATTCTTATCCCTGTACAGCAGTGACTGACCCCACAGCTCTCCCTGTATTCTGCCAAATCCTTGGCTGCTGGACTGGAGCAGTAATCTATCTGAACTTTTTGTTACAGTGAGGTTTAGGGCTTCTATTTGTAGGGATGCACCGATACCACTTTTTTAAGACCGAGTACGAGTACAGATACTTTTGTTCAAGTACTCACCCATACCGAGTACCAATACTTTTATGTCATGTGACCGCTTTCCAATAAGAACAGACCTCATATAAAGCCCCCAGGTCTCATGGATACTGCCCCCCAGCTCATGGATATGCCCCAGCTCGTGGATACTGCCCCCCAGCTCGTGGATACTGCCCCCCAGCTCGTGGATATTGCCCCAGCTCATGGATAATGCCCCAGCTCGTGGATACTGTCCCCCAGCTCATGGAAATGCCCCCCAGCTCTTGGAAATGCCCCCCAGCTCATGGAAATATGCCCCAGCTCATGGAAATGCCCCCAGCTCATGGATAATGCCCCCCCAGCTCATGGATAATGTCCCCCCAGCTCATGGATAATGCCCCCCAGCTCATGGATAATGCCCCCCAGCTCATGGATAATGCCCCCCAGCTCATGGATAATGCCCCCCAGCTTATGGAAATGCCCCCAGCTCATGGATTTGCCCCCAGCTCACTCTCCGCTCATATTTACCTTCCTTTAGCGACGCCGGGAAAGTCTTCGCGCGCGCTCCTTGGAAGGTCCCCAGCCGCGACCACGTGGGACCATGTGATCGCGGCTGGGGTCCTTCCAACGAGCGCACGCGCGGAAACTTTCCCGGCATCGCTAAAGGAAGGTAAGTATGAGCGGAGAGCAGCTGCAGGGCCTGTCCGAATGCTCTATCGGCATTCGGACAGGCCCTGCAGCTGCTCACTTTGTTTATACTTACCTTCCTTTAGCAACGCCGGGAAAGTTTCCGCGCGTGCGCTCGTTGGAAGGACCCCAGCCGGGATCACATGGTCCCACGTGGTCGCGGCTGGGGTCCTTCCAACGAGCGCGCGCGCGAAGACTTTCCCGGCGTCGCTAAAGGAAGGTAAGTATAAACAAAGTGAGGAGAGCAGCTGCAGGGCCTGTCTGAATGCCGATAGAGCATTCGGACAGCCGCCCCAGCCCCTAGGATGCCGGCAAGCCGGCTCAATGCCGGCTTCCGGTATCGGAAAAAAATATTGGGGTACTGCACGAGTACCAAGTACTCCTGCAGTACCCGGTATCGGCACCGATATCGATACTAGTATCGGCATCGATGCAACACTATCTATTTGTAGCTTGTTTTATCTCTCCAGGGCAAACTGAGAGAGATAAAACAAAGGATTTAATTTCTGCACGGGCAGCACACCAATCTTGCTTTAAAAGATGTAAATATTAGGTTTTGATATGCTAACGAGTGCTTTTCATCGTATCAGATTTGAAAAATTGTGTTAACGGGGCTTTGGGAGTGAAGGGGTTAAATATCAGATCCCCCTCGCTTTCTTAACTCACTCCTATCCTAGTATGCCAAGGTGCGCATTTCCATATGCCAGCACCCCTGATACGAGGTCCCGCGAAACAGAGCAGCGCTGAAGCCTTCTTCTGGATGGCCGCGCTTGTCAGACCCTGCCTGTCCAACGTGTTTAATGGAGATCCACCAGGAGAGTTTAATTCTAACACATACCTTCTTGGATAAACATGTCTTTGAGGTCAGACTTGAGTCGGGTCAAATTAACTCCACTCCTATTGCATAAACATATATAACACATATACAAATATGCCTATATAAAACAAGGGGCTGGAGGACGGAGCGCTGAACCTACATCTGAAGGAAGACAAGTTTTAACAGATGTATTTAATAACAAAATCTGAAGACTTATATAAACTCTGCCACCTGGAGAGACACTATTTTTCATCCAAACACTGCGTGATTTCTTTTGTACAAAATGTTCCAACATACAAATAAAATTCACAGCGACGCGATGCCCAGCTGAGACTGCGGAGCACCCTACAGGGGAGGCCGTGTTAACCCTCGCACATACTGAACTCCATTTCTGTAGAATCGTCAAGCCACTTGGAGTCGAGTCGTCATATTTTTGTTGCATTTCATACATACCATGACGCTTGGTTCGGTGGAGGTTTTCCTACATTCTATGGTGTCGTGAAAGTAGAATGGTTGGTGGCTGCTCTATATTCTACTGTGCCATTGTGGTACTTGATTTGGTGGCCATCTTTCCATATCTTATGGCAGGGGTCTGCAACTTTGGTCCTCCAAATGTTTGTAAACTACATCTCCCATGATGCTCAGGTACTCATTAGAGTTTCTGAGCCTCATGTTAAATGTAGTTAACAACTGCCATACGATATGGAAAGATGACCTCCAGTTCAAATGCCACAATTATTTTATTTATTTATAAAGTATTTACCAGGAAGGATACATTGAGATTTCTCTGGTTTTCAGTACGTCCTGGGTTCAAGAACATTGAGTGGTTACAGTCGTTACAGAAATACAAAGTAGTAAAATGCAAGATATTAAAAACAACACACAAATATACAGATTAACGCAGAAAATAAATATGTAGGTCACTGTGTTACATGTTTACAGGTGCGTTCTGTTTATAGTCACTACGTTACATGTTTACAGGCGCATTCTGTATATAGTCATTACGTTACATGTTTACAGGCGCATTCTGTATATAGTCACTATGTTACATGTTTACAGGCGCATTCTGTATATAGTCACTATGTTACATGTTTACAGGTGCATTCTGTATATAGTCACTACGTTACATGTTTACAGGCGCATTCTGTATATAGTCACTATGTACATGTTTACAGGCGCATTCTGTATATAGTCACTATGTTACATGTTTACAGGTGCATTCTGTATAAAGTCACTATGTTACATGTTTACAGGTGCGTTCTGTTTATAGTCACTACGTTACATGTTTACAGGCGCATTCTGTATATAGTCACTATGTTACATGTTTACAGGTGCATTCTGTATATAGTCACTATGTTACATGTTTACAGGTGCATTCTGTATATAGTCACTATGTTACATGTTTACAGGTGCATTCTGTTTATAGTCACTGTGTTACATGTTTACCGGTGCATTCTTTATATAGTCACTATGTTACATGTTTACAGGTGCATTCTATATATAGTCACTATGTTACATGTTTACAGGTGCATTCTTTATATAGTCCCTGTGTTACATGTTTACAGGTGCATTCTGTATATAGTCACTATGTTACATGTTTACAGGTGCATTCTTTATATAGTCACTGTGTTACATGTTTACAGGTGCATTCTGTATAAAGTCACTATGTTACATGTTTACAGGTGCATTCTTTAATATAGTCACTATGTTACATGTTTACAGGTGCATTCTGTTTATAGTCACTATGTTACATGTTTACAGGTGCATTCTGTATATAGTCACTATGTTACATGTTTACAGGTGCAATCTGTTTAAAGTCACTGTGTTACATGTTTACCGGTGCATTCTTTATATAGTCACTATGTTACATGTTTACAGGTGCATTCTATATATAGTCACTATGTTACATGTTTACAGGTGCATTCTTTATATAGTCCCTGTGTTACATGTTTACAGGTGCATTCTTTATATAGTCACTATGTTACATGTTTACAGGTGCATTCTTTATATAGTCACTATGTTACATGTTTACAGGTGCATTCTATATAGTCACTATGTTACATGTTTACAGGTGCATTCTGTTTATAGTCACTACGTTACATGTTTACAGGTGCATTCTGTTTATAGTCACTACGTTACATGTTTACAGGTGCATTCTGTTTATAGTCACTACGTTACATGTTTACAGGTGCATTCTATATATAGTCACTATGTTACATGTTTACAGTGCATTCTTTATATAGTCACTATGTTACATGTTTACAGGTGCATTCTGTTTATAGTCACTACGTTACATGTTTACAGGTGCATTCTATATATAGTCACTATGTTACATGTTTACAGGTGCATTCTTTATATAGTCCCTGTGTTACATGTTTACAGGTGCGTTCTGTATATAGTCACTGTGTTACATGTTTACAGGTGCGTTCTGTAATATAGTCACTATGTTACATGTTTACAGGTGCATTCTTTATATAGTCCCTGTGTTACATGTTTACAGGTGCGTTCTGTATTAGTCACTGTGTTACATGTTTACAGTGCGTTCTGTATATAGTCACTATGTTACATGTTTACAGGTGCATTCTTTATATAGTCCATGTGTTACATGTTTACAGGTGCGTTCTGTATATAGTCACTATGTTACATGTTTACAGGTGCGTTCTGTATATAGTCACTATGTTACATGTTTACAGGTGCATTCTTTATATAGTCCCTGTGTTACATGTTTACAGGTGCGTTCTGTATATAGTCACTGTGTTACATGTTTACAGGTGCGTTCTGTATATAGTCACTATGTTACATGTTTACAGGTGCATTCTTTTTATAGTCCATGTGTTACATGTTTACAGGTGCGTTCTGTATATAGTCACTATGTTACATGTTTACAGGTGCGTTCTGTATATAGTCACTATGTCACATGTTTACAGGTGCGTTCTGTATATAGTCACTGTGTTACATGTTTACAGGCGCATTCTGTATATAGTCACTATGTTACATGTTTACAGGTGCATTCTGTTTATAGTCACTACGTTACATGTTTACAGGTGCATTCTAATATAGTCACTATGTTACAATGTTACAGGTGCGTCTGTTTATAGTCACTACGTTACTTGTTTACAGGTGCATTCTATATATAGTCACTATGTTAACATGTTTACAGGTGCATTCTTTATATAGTCCCTGTGTTACATGTTTACAGGTGCGTTCTGTTTATAGTCACTACGTTACATGTTTACAGGTGCATTCTATATATAGTCACTATGTTACATGTTTACAGGTGCATTCTTTATATAGTCCCTGTGTTACATGTTTACAGGTGCGTTCTGTATATAGTTACTGTGTTACATGTTTACAGGTGCATTCTGTTTATAGTCACTATGTTACATGTTTACAGGTGCATTCTTTATATAGTCCCTGTGTTACATGTTTACAGGTGCGTTCTGTATATAGTTACTGTGTTACATGTTTACAGGCGCATTCTGTATATAGTCACTATGTTACATGTTTACAGGCGCATTCTGTTTATAGTCACTATGTTACATGTTTACAGGTGCATTCTTTATATAGTCCCTGTGTTACATGTTTACAGGTGCATTCTATATATAGTCACTATCTTACATGTTTACAGGTGCGTTCTGTTTATAGTCACTACGTTACATGTTTACAGGTGCATTCTGTATATAGTCACTATGTTACATGTTTACAGGTGCGTTCTGTATATAGTCACTATGTTACATGTTTACAGGTGCGTTCTGTTTATAGTCACTATGTTACTTGTTTACAGGTGCGTTCTGTATATAGTCACTATGTTACATGTTTACAGGTGCATTCTATATATAGTCACTATGTTACATGTTTACAGGTGCATTCTGTTTATAGTCACTATGTAACATGTTTACAGGTGCATTCTGTATATAGTCACTATGTTACATGTTTACAGGTGCATTCTGTATATAGTCACTATGTTACATGTTTACAGGTGCATTCTGTATATAGTCACTGTTACATGTTTACAGGCGCATTCTGTATATAGTCACTGTTACATGTTTACAGGCGCATTCTGTATATAGTCACTATGTTACATGTTTACAGGTGCATTCTGTATATAGTCACTATGTTACATGTTTACAGGTGCATTCTGTATATAGTCACTATGTTACATGTTTACAGGTGCATTCTGTTTATAGTCACTGTGTTACATGTTTACAGGTGCATTCTTTATATAGTCACTATGTTACATGTTTACAGGTGCATTCTATATATAGTCACTATGTTACATGTTTACAGGTGCATTCTTTATATAGTCACTATGTTACATGTTTACAGGTGCATTCTTTATATAGTCACTATGTTACATGTTTACAGGTGCATTCTTTATATAGTCACTGTGTTACATGTTTACAGGTGCATTCTGTATAAAGTCACTATGTTACATGTTTACAGGTGCATTCTTTATATAGTCACTATGTTACATGTTTACAGGTGCATTCTGTTTATAGTCACTATGTTACATGTTTACAGGTGCATTCTGTATATAGTCACTATGTTACATGTTTACAGGTGCAATCTGTTTATAGTCACTGTGTTACATGTTTACCGGTGCATTCTTTATATAGTCACTATGTTACATGTTTACAGGTGCATTCTATATATAGTCACTATGTTACATGTTTACAGGTGCATTCTTTATATAGTCCCTGTGTTACATGTTTACAGGTGCATTCTGTATATAGTCACTATGTTACATGTTTACAGGTGCATTCTTTATATAGTCACTATGTTACATGTTTACAGGTGCATTCTGTTTATAGTCACTGTGTTACATGTTTACCGGTGCATTCTTTATATAGTCACTATGTTACATGTTTACAGGTGCATTCTATATATAGTCACTATGTTACATGTTTACAGATGCATTCTTTATATAGTCCCTGTGTTACATGTTTACAGGTGCATTCTGTATATAGTCACTATGTTACATGTTTACAGGTGCATTCTTTATATAGTCACTATGTTACATGTTTACAGGTGCATTCTTTATATAGTCACTATGTTACATGTTTACAGGTGCATTCTGTTTATAGTCACTACGTTACATGTTTACAGGTGCATTCTGTTTATAGTCACTACGTTACATGTTTACAGGTGCATTCTGTTTATAGTCACTACGTTACATGTTTACAGGTGCATTCTATATATAGTCACTATGTTACATGTTTACAGGTGCATTCTTTATATAGTCACTATGTTACATGTTTACAGGTGCATTCTGTTTATAGTCACTATGTTACATGTTTACAGGTGCATTCTGTTTATAGTCACTACGTTACATGTTTACAGGTGCATTCTATTTATAGTCACTACGTTACATGTTTACAGGTGCATTCTATATATAGTCACTATGTTACATGTTTACAGGTGCATTCTTTATATAGTCCCTGTGTTACATGTTTACAGGTGCGTTCTGTATATAGTCACTGTGTTACATGTTTACAGGTGCGTTCTGTATATAGTCACTATGTTACATGTTTACAGGTGCATTCTTTATTAGTCCCTGTGTTACATGTTTACAGGTGCGTTCTGTATATAGTCACTGTGTGTTACATGTTTACAGGTGCGTTCTGTATATAGTCACTATGTTACATGTTTACAGGTGCATTCTTATATATAGTCCATGTGTTACATGTTTACAGGTGCGTTCTGTATATAGTCACTATGTTACATGTTTACAGGTGCGTTCTGTATATAGTCACTATGTTACATGTTTACAGGTGCATTCTTTATATAGTCACTATGTTACATGTTTACAGGTGCGTTCTGTATATAGCACTGTGTTACATGTTTACAGGTGCGTTCTGTTATATAGTCACTATGTTACATGTTTACAGGTGCATTCTTTATATAGTCCATGTGTTACATGTTTACAGGTGCGTTCTGTATATAGTCACTATGTTACATGTTACAGGTGCTTTCTTGTATATAGTCACTATGTCACATGTTTACAGGTGCGTTCTGTATATAGTCACTGTGTTACATGTTTACAGGCGCATTCTGTATATAGTCACTATGTTACATGTTTACAGGTGCATTCTGTTTATAGTCACTACGTTACTTGTTTACAGGTGCATTCTATATATAGTCACTATGTTACATGTTTACAGGTGCATTCTTTATATAGTCCCTGTGTTACATGTTTACAGGTGCGTTCTGTTTTTAGTCACTACGTTACATGTTTACAGGTGCATTCTATATATAGTCACTATGTTACATTACAGGTGCATTCTTTATATAGGTCCCTGTGTTACATGTTTACAGGTGCGTTCTGTATATAGTTACTGTGTTACATGTTTACAGGTGCATTCTGTTTATAGTCACTATGTTACATGTTTACAGGTGCATTCTTTATATAGTCCCTGTGTTACATGTTTACAGGTGCGTTCTGTATAATAGTTACTGTGTTACATGTTACAGGCGCATTCTGTATATAGTCACTATGTTACATGTTTACAGGTGCATTCTGTTTATAGTCACTATGTTACATGTTTACAGGTGCATTCTTTATATAGTCCCTTTGTTACATGTTTACAGGTGCATTCTGTATATAGTCACTATGTTACATGTTTACAGGTGCATTCTATATATAGTCACTATCTTACATGTTTACAGGTGCGTTCTGTTTATAGTCACTACGTTACATGTTTACAGGTGCATTCTATATATAGTAACTATGTTACATGTTTACAGGTGCGTTCTGTTTATAGTCACTACGTTACATGTTTACAGGTGCGTTCTGTATATAGTCACTATGTTACATGTTTACAGGTGCGTTCTGTTTATAGTCACTATGTTACTTGTTTACAGGTGCGTTCTGTATATAGTCACTATGTTACATGTTTACAGGTGCATTCTATATATAGTCACTATGTTACATGTTTACAGGTGCATTCTGTTTATAGTCACTATGTAACATGTTTACAGGTGCATTCTGTATATAGTCACTATGTTACATGTTTACAGGTGCATTCTGTATATAGTCACTGTTACATGTTTACAGGTGCATTCGTTATATAGTCACTATGTTACATGTTTACAGGTGCATTCTGTATATAGTCACTGTTACATGTTTACAGGTGCATTCTATATATAGTCACTATGTTACATGTTTACAGGTGCATTCTGTATATAGTCACTATGTTACATGTTTACAGGTGCATTCTGTATATAGTCATTATGTTACATGTTTACAGGTGCATTCTGTATATAGTCACTATGTTACATGTTTACAGGTGTGTTCTGTTTATAGTCACTACGTTACATGTTTACAGGTGCATTCTATATATAGTAACTATGTTACATGTTTACAGGTGCGTTCTGTTTATAGTCACTACGTTACATGTTTACAGGTGCATTCTATATATAGTAACTATGTTACATGTTTACAGGTGCGTTCTGTTTATAGTCACTATGTTACTTGTTTACAGGTGCATTCTGTATATAGTCACTATGTTACATGTTTACAGGTGCATTCTGTATATAGTCACTATGTTACATGTTTACAGGTGCATTCCATATATAGTCACTATGTTACATGTTTACAGGTGCATTCTGTTTATAGTCACTATGTAACATGTTTACAGGTGCATTCTGTATATAGTCACTATGTTACATGTTTACAGGTGCATTCTGTATATAGTCACTATGTTACATGTTTACAGGTGCATTCTGTATATAGTCACTGTTACATGTTTACAGGTGCATTCTGTATATAGTCACTATGTTACATGTTTACAGGTGCATTCTGTATATAGTCACTATGTTACATGTTTACAGGAGCATTCTGTATATAGTCACCATGTTACATGTTTACAGGAGCATTCTGTATATAGTCACCATGTTACATGTTTACAGGAGCATTCTGTTTATAGTCACTGTGTTACATGTTTACAGGTGCATTCTGTATATCGTCACTGTGTTACATGTTTACAGGTGCATTCTGTATATAGTCACTATGTTACTACATGTTTACCGGTGCATTCTGTATATAGTCACTAGGGATGAGCCGAACACCCCCGTGTTCGGTTCGCATTCGAACTCGAACAATTTCAATAGTTCGAGTTCGAACTCGAACACGAACCAAACTCAATGCAAGTCAATGGGACTCAAAAGTTCGATTTTTATAGTGCCCTCCAAGAGGGTATATATGCTAGATATTTGCCATAAAAGGTGTATGGGGGTCCGGGTAGTGCCCTGGGGGACAGGAAACAAGGACAAAAAGTAAAAAAAAAACGTTTTTAAAGGAACAGTGAGCTTTCCATGAAATAAAGGTTAAAAATGAAAAAAACGAAAAATTCCTTCAAATATCGTGCCTAGGCGGTCCCCATAACCTGCCCGTGAAGTGGCGGATTTCTAGGATGTATAGAAGCATTTAAAAACAAAAAAATTACGTTTCAAATTATGGTAAACGGTTTTCCTTTAACCACTTTGATGCGGAGGACGCGCTCAGCGCGTCCTCCGCATGGCACCTGCTGTGCTGAGGACGCGCTGAGCGCGTCCTCACTTTGGGGTCAGCGTTCGGCCGGGTTCCGGCCGATCCGTGGTCCCCCCGGTGCTGGCTGACATCCTCGATGTCAGACCAGCATCCGGAACCGCCGCCGATGAAATTAGGTGTCATCGCGGCAGCGCGATGACACCTAATTCAGGCCCCCCCCCGCATGTGCGGAGGAGGCGCCTGAAAGGGAGGGGGGAGGTCCTTCGGACCTCTCTCCCTCCCGATCGGCGGCGTTGCGGGGGTTAACCCAGGCACCATTTGGAAGGGCACAGCCTGCCCTTCCAAATGTTACCTGGCATTAACCCCTGGGGAGCTGGATCACGAATCGGCGCTGAAAAGCGCCGGTTCGTGATCCTTTCCCGGAGCTGGCCGACATCTTGGATGTCGGCCAAGCCTCCGGGAACTCCCCCTGAGGACTGGCGTCATCGTGCATAGTATGATGACGCCAGTCCTAGAGTTAACCCCTAACTGCCACCAACGGTGGAGATAGGGAGTTCCAATGAACTCCCTATCTCCCGATCCGTGGCAGCTAGGGGTTAACGTTTGGTATTGTTGGATCGGCCAGAGCATGGCCGTTCCAACGATACCAAACACGAAAGTGAAAAAAGTTTGTAAAAATAAATAAATAAATAAAATAAAAATAAAAAAATATTTTAAAAAAAATTATAAAAAAAAAATAAACACTTTTTTTTGGTTTGTTAATGCAGCAATATTGTTCCCATTTCAATTATAATGTGAACAATGATGCTGCACTAACGATTTTTGTAGGGATGCACCGATACCGATACTAGTATCGGTATCGGGGCCGATATTGCCGTTTGCACGAGTACTTGTTACTCGTGCAAACGGCCCGATACATCCGCCGATACCGGAAGCCGGCGCTGGGCCGGCTTGCCGGTATCCGCGGGGCTGGGGAAGCTGGCCGCGTGCATGAAAAGCACGCGGCCAGCGTTCCCCTTCGGCGCGCCAAATACTCACCCTTCCTGAAGTTCCGGTCTCTGGGCAGTGATGCGGTCACGTGGCCGCCGGGCGCTCCTGTGACGCGGCCTCTCGGCTGGAGGCAGCGTCACAGATGCGCCCGGCGGCCACGTGACCGCATCACTGCCCAGAGACCGGAACTTCAGGAAGGGTGAGTATTTGGCGCGCCGGAGGGGAACGCTGGCCGCGTGCTTTACATGCACACGAGACCTGGGGGCAAATCCATGAGAGCTGGGGGCAAATCCATGAGAGCTGGGGGCAAATCCATGAGACCTGGAGGCAAATCCATGAGACCTGGGGGTAAATCCATGAGACCTGGGGGTAAATCCATGAGACCTGGGGGTAAATCCATGAGACCTGGGGGCAAATCCATGAGAGCTGGGGCAAATCCATGAGAGCTGGGGGTAAATCCATAAGACCTGGGGGTAAATCCATGAGACCTGGGGGCAAATCCATGAGACCTGGGGGTAAATCCATGAGACCTGGGGGTAAATCCATGAGACCTGGGGGCCAATCCATGAGACCTGGGGGCCAATCCATGAGACCTGGGGGCCAATCCATGAGAGCTGGGGGCCAATCCATGAGAGCTGGGGGCAAATCCATGAGAGCTGGGGGCAAATCCATGAGAGCTGGGGGCAAATCCATGAGAGCTGGGGGCAAATCCATGAGACCTGGGGGCAAATCCATGTGAGCTGGGGGCAAACCCATGTGAGCTGGGGGCAAATCCATGTGAGCTGGGGGCAAACCCATGTGAGCTGGGGCAAATCCATGTGAGCTGCGGTCAATCTCATATAAATTTTTATGAGGTCTGTTCCTATTGGAAAGCGTCACATTACATTAAATAAAAGTATCGGTACTCGGTATCGGTGAGTACTTTTAAAAAGTATCGGTACTCGTACTCGGTCTTAATAAAGTGGTATCGGTGCATCCCTAGATTTTTGTATGCGGTGCGTTTGTTAAAAATCGTGTAATTTTCCCCCAAAAAAATGTAACGAGACCCCATCTCTAATTTTTTTAACAAGCGCACCCCATACAAAATATAACCGCAATTGCTCGCATGTTAAAATGTGGAAAAAAAACACTTTACACATTGTAAATTATTGAAAATTCATATTTTATTGCATTTTTTGTTATAATATACAGACAGGTCATGACGTATACATATAATAATGACATCTTATGAATCTGCCGAGTCTGACGGAAAGAACGATATATAATATGTCTGGGTCATATACTAAAATAAGCCTTCAAAACGCATTTAAACATGATGAGCAAAACCGGTAAAAATGACCTCAGCACAGGGGCGGGAAAAGCCTCAGCAGCGAAAGTGTTAATCTATTCATAAACAACTGCTTGGGGCGGCAGCCTGTATGAAAAGACATTTTAGGACGCGCAGAACAAGTTTAGTGATTTTCTTGGCTAAATTATGGTGAAACTTATGCAGGATTTGGATGAAAGTAACAATAGGTGCTTTAAAATTTGGCCTTTAGTGCCGGCAACAGTGCCGTCACACCGTAACCCTTTTGTGGTACTGTGGAAGAGTGCAACGTTGGACCCTGCGGTCCAATATTAAAATGATATGAATCTGGTATAGGCGTCAGTGGCAGTGCACCCAAATATTACTGCGCTAGAGTGTATGGCAGGATGGAATCGCACCAGCAGTAACAAGCAGCGGAATATACCAGACAGGGGCACAGAGCGAGATTAGTTGCTATAACAAAACCAGCTCAACAACGTTTAGGCACTAGTACTGCGCTACTGTATATGGTGAGACTTGGCGCACACCAGTCCCGGCGGCTCTGCGTCATCACGCCGCGCCCTGCCCCCTGATCACTCACAGCTGCGCCGGGTGCCGCCGGAGCTCCTGGCATTTGGCCAGCTGGCGGCACCATGCGACACAATACTACAATCCAAACGCAAACGGTTAAGTAACCAAATTTGTAAGAAGAATAATTAATGCAGCATATGAATCCTCACACTGCCGGGCAGCACCTTAAGGCCCGGTTCACACCTAAGTGTTTTACAGCGCGTTCCTGCACGCTGCAAAACGCATGAACAGGGAAATCCTATTATTTGCTATGGGACCCGTTCACACCTGGGCGTTTTACAGAATGCAGGAACGCGCTGTAAAACGTCCTACGCCCAAAGAAGTACAGGAGCTTCTTTGGGGCATATTGCAGCGCGTTCACTCTGCAGTCTATGGCCGTGAACGCGCTGCAATGCGCGTTCGCATGTTTTTTACGTTTGCGCGATACGCGCTTTTAAAAACGCACGTATTGCACGCGTAAAAAAAACGCAGGTGTGAACCCAGCCTTACAGTATAATTAATGAAGCATATCATTCCGCACACTGCCGGGCAGCACCTCTACAGTTTGTGGATCCAGGAATCAGATGAGTATTAGAAAGAAAAAAAAGGTTTTATTTTATGTTGCTAGGGACATTTTAAAATGTCCTCGGATTTTATTTTTTTTAAAAATGTGTCACCTTACCTTAGCCTGGTGGTCAGTGGGGGCTCCCTGGATCCTGATTGGGCGGAAGGGGGGGTCTGCCGTGGCTCCCTCCCTGGAGTCCCTGCGCCACCTCTCTGCCACATGCACCCGACTGGCCAGCCCGCACAGTGGCAGCTCTGTAATCTTGTGGCCACATCCTCCTCAAGTCAAGGGGTCCTTGGGAGGGAGGCTACGGCGGGCTGCCCTCTACAGTGCCTGATTTAGAGGGCCTCGTCTGCCTGATGTTTTAGCAACAAGAATGTTTTATCCATAGGCTTCAATGTTAAAAATATTCCCGTTTTAATTCAATATCTAATAAACCATTGCTTATAATATTCTGCAGTAAAGAGTCTCTTTATTTTTAGATTTTTTTAGGATTTTTTAAGCATTTTTTTTTCGAACTTTTGGCGAACACCCCAAAAAGTTCGAAGTTCGTGAACTTTCAAACTGCCAAAGTTCGAACCGAACTCCGAACCGATCGAACCGAACAGCTCATCCCTAGTAGTCACTATGTTACATGTTTACAGGCGCATTCTGTATAAAGTCACTATGTTACATGTTTACAGGCGCATTCTATATATATTCACTATGTTACATATTTACAGGTGCATTCTGTATTGAGGTATGTTAATAGGGAGCTCTTAAGGGACTTTATACTGGGGGAAGATTTGATGGCGTCTGGGAGGTTATTCCATAATTGTGGTGCTCTGTAGGAAAAAGAGGATCGAGCCACTTTCTGTTTGTATTGTGGTATTGTAAGTAAGGTGCTGGTCCTGGATCGGAGGTTATAGGATGAGGGAACTGCTGGGGGAAGCAGTCTATTCAGGTAGGGTGGCAGCTTCCCAGAAAAGCTCTTAAACACCAGATTGGAAAGATGAAGGATGCGTCTAGATTCCAGTGACGACCAGTTTAGTTCTTTTAACATGTCACAATGATGGGTCATGTAGTTACATTGTAGCATAAAGCGGCAGAATGAGTAATACAATGTGGTAAGTTTCTGAAGGTGTGTTTGCGGGGCGGCTGCATACACTACATCTCCGTAATCAATAGCCGGCATAAGCATTTGTTGTACAATCTGCTTTCTTACCGCGGGGTTCAGGCAGAATTTGTTTCTGTACAGGGCACCTAGTTTAGGGTAAAGTTTAGATGAGAGTTTTACAATGTGGGGCAAAAGGATAGATTTGGGTCTAACACATACCTCGATATTTGAGAGAAGTGACTGTGGTCAGCGTGCCATTTGATCTTGTTCTGACACATAGATGGGGAGTTTGCAGTTTATGTAGTTTAGGTTCTGTTCTAAAGAGCATGGTGACAATGATACACAAAATGTATAAAGTACCATAGAACGAACAAAGGCCACCATCACTCCATATATCACAATGTTACCATAAAACAGGGGTCAGCAAACCTGGCTCTCCCAATGTTTGTAAACTACATCTCCCATGATACCCAGGTACTCCTTAGATTGCAAGTGACGAGATCCTGACTGTCATGTGGCCAGCAGCACGATCCTCCACGGAGTCCTATGGATGCCATGGAGGGGATGCTGGGGACGGCGCTGTAGCGCTGCCCCCAGCATTTGCGAGCTTAGCAATCGCTAAGGGGCCAGCTGCCAGACTCAGGGCCTGCCCGCGAAACGTGATCTGCTGGTGAAATAAGGACGCAAAGGGGAATTTAGCGAATGCTAATTTCTCCCCTTAGCATCCCGGTTTTAGCTCAGGGCACGCAACAGCATCCTTGAGGACATTTATTTAAGTGCAAAAAGTGTCTCTTTTTCTATAAAATATCCCTTTAAAATAGTTTTATTGTCCAGACAGACGCATTTCACCTCGCGCTGATGAAAGGAATGAGAAGGACTTTAAAAAAACGTTAACCTTAAAATAACGAAGCAAAAAAAAGCTGTAAAAAAGCACGGAAGCATTTTCAAGCGTCTCATTTCCTTCCAACATATATCCGTCGGCACTTGCGTGCCATATTTAGTGTATTTTGTCTGTGCCCACTCTGGAAGGTATTCACGGGCACATACATCCCGTAACTTCCTAACGTCGGACAGAAAAAGGCGAACAGGAGAACACGATGACTCTCTCCTCAGCTGTTGGCGGTGACGAAGAGCGGAGATTGTTTGGGATTCCGACGCTCGATGAGCAGACGGAGATATTTTTTAGGTTGTGGTTTTGGAGGCACTTGTTGTGAAGATAGGGGCAGCTGACCCTGAACTGTAGAGCTATGCCACCAGACTATGAGAAATGTAACGAAACCCTCAGACCTAATCCATTTCTAAGGCAGCTCGACAAATGGTCATGTCCTGACGGTCAGAAAAGTAGAATGCGAGCAGGTGCTACAGCAAATACATGCATGGTTTGGGACCTGTTGGTCTTCATGTTCACTAAGGTCTCACGTACCCTGTCTGGAATAATTCCATCCAAAGCTAACCCATCTAGAAAGGTTATATTAATATGTTATATTGGATTTTTCCATCATTTAGTTCAGTTTGACCCTGTTTAGAGGCATTCAAAGCTGTACGAGTCCTTATATCTTAAGTTGAAACACTTGCTGTAGGTGATGGTCAGTGGTGGCTTTCTGAAGAACGTTTTGGTACGCATAGAGTATAGCGAACGTGCATGACTTGAGGGGTTATTCAAAATGTCGCCGACATTTCGGTGCTCTCTCGTTCCCCGCACTTCGGGGAATCAAATTCCCCCGACCCTGCGGTGAATTCAGCATTCACCGCAGGGTCCCCGAAGTGCGGGGAAAAAAGTCGCCGCAAAACTGCCGATAGAAAAAAAAGAACCACTGCTGAAATTATTGGATCTGATAATTTTTGCGGTTTTCATTTTTTTAAAAAAAAAAAAAAAAAATAATCCACAGACATTTTTGGATCGGATCTGATGAGCCGCCGCAAACCAGCCGAACGCTTCCGGAGAAAGCCGATGATCCGCCGAACACAGCAGTGACCAGCCGCCAGAAAATGCCGACAAGCCGACGAACGGGGTAAGAAAACAGTACACTTGAAAGTGTCAAAATTGAAACGCTGTTTCCAAAAAACCCACTGAATGAAAACGTCTGAAATTAACAATTTCATTACAGAGTTGAATCAGAGTTCTGTATATCTTTAATCTATATATCACTCACCATGTCAGAAAGACCAAAAAGGACAGGCAGATGCTCCCAGGCACAGATAAGAGGGCAAGCAGCCTCTGTGTCGGGAGGCTGTGCCTCTGGTCATCCTGGACGTGGTGCATTCTCTGCAGGGGCACGCTTGTCCTTTCTAACTGGTGCTGGCCATCTTCTTAAGCAGCAGCAACATACAGAGAATTTGGTGGCTTGGCTTACCAGGCCATCCTCATCCTCCGAGTCCTCTGCCAGCCAGGCTTGTAGTGCTTTACAGTCCACCTCAGCTGCCAAAGCATCTAATGCAGCCTCCATGTCCACAGCTACTCCTACCGTAGCCTCACTATCACACACGGAGGAGTCAGCTGAATTGTTTGACTACAATGACAGTGACATGCTGCTTGAGGATGCGCAGCAACTACAGTGCTCTGATTCAATCTCTGAGGTTGAGGAAGGGAGTATAAAATCAACCTAGAGGAAGGGGTGCCAGTGACACACAAACAACTGGCACTCATGTTGCCCCAGCAGCTGCAGCATACTGCCAAGTTGGCTCTAGTGATGAGGAGATAGGGGGTAATGACAATGATGATGAGGTCACTGACTCCACCTGGGTGCCTGATCGAACAGAGGAGTCAAGTGAGTGTAGATGATGCTACAGTAATGGATGTACCTGGTCCTTCCTCACAGTGTGACAGCATCCCATCAGCTGAAGATTTACGCAGTCAGATTACGTTGCCCCAACTGCTGCAGAGTAAGAAAAAATAGGGTCCCAACCATCCCCAAGCACACAGCATCTAAATGCCAGCTTAGCAAAATTACTCGCATTACAGCTGCTGCCTTTCCAGCTGGTGGACTCTGCTTCCTTCCGTGAATTTGCTGAATGTGCTGTACCACAGTGGCAGGTTCCAATACGCCATTACTTTTCACAGAAGGCCATTCCAGCACTATACCAGCACATGGAAGACAATGTTATGGAGTCATTGGGAAAGGCAGTCAGCAGCAAGGTGCATGTGACTTTAGACACGTGGTCCAGCAAGCATGGACAGGGCCGTTACATTTCCTTCACGGCACACTGGGTAACTCTGATTGCAGCTGGGAGGGATCCAAGACGGGGCTCTGTGCTGGAGCTTGTTCATCCACCATGCCTCCAGAAAGCTGCTTGTATGAGGTCTGTCTGCTCTACCACCACCTCTTCCTCCTCCTCCTCCTTCTGTGTCTCTGGCGAAGTGGCAGTTAAACCGACGCCTGACAGGGGCTACGCAATGGCTCAAGCAAAAAGATGCCATACTGTGCTTGAGCTGGTTTGTTTAAGGGACAGGAGCCACACTGGGCCAGAAATTCTGTTAGCTCTGCAGGGGCAGGGGCAGAGATGGTTAATACCATGCCAGCTTCAGCTGGGAATGGTCGTCTGTGATAATGGCAGCAACCTTCTCTCCGCCCTACGCCAGGGTAAATTGACGCATGTACCATGCCTAGCACACATCCTAAATCTGGTGGTACAGCGTTTCCTAACCAGGTACCATGGGATGGCAGAGCTTCACAGCCAGGCCAGAAAAGTCTGCAGCCACTTCAGACGGTCATTCCCAGCAAGTGTTCGCCTGGCAGAAATTCAAAGAGAATTCCACCTTCCCACAAACTGTCTGATCTGTGACATGCCCACCAGGTGGAACTCGACATTAGCAATGCTGCAGCGTCTGCACATGCAGCAGAGGGCTATCAACGAGTACCTGTGGGAGTATGGCACAAGGACAGGTTCCGGTCAACTTGTTCCCCCCCCCCGCAGTGGCTGATGATCAAGGATGCATGCACTGTACTGTCACCATTTGAGGAGGCAACGAGGATGGTGAGCAGGGACAGTGCATGCATCAGTGACACAATTCCTTTAGTGTTCCTGCGGGAGCACACTCTGCGGGGAATTATAGATGTGGCTCTAGAGGCAGAGCAGCGGGAGGAAGAGGAGGCCTTCTCTAGCTCTCAAGGATGATGATAGGTGATAGATAAAAGATGATGATGATGATGAAAGTAGTGGGGCATTGAAGGTGGGGATTCCTCAAGGGAGGGTTTTGTGTGCCAAGAAACCCAAGGACTAGTACGTGGCTGGGAGGAGGAAGTGCACGATGGGGTCATCCTCCTCATTGACCAGGAAGACTCGGAAGCTAATGCCACCTCCAACCTACGCTGCAAGGGCTCCCTTATCCTGCAAAGCCTGGTAAAGGACCCCAGGATTCGTGCTATCAAGGAGAGGGATCATTACTGGTTGGAAATCCTTCTTGATCCACGATACAAGGGTAAAGTTGCAGAGCTCATGCTGCCCGCACAGAGGGAGGACAGGATGAAAAAACTTGAGGACGCTCTAAAGCAACACTTGTGTAACACCTTTCCTGGCACAGACAAAAGAGTGCGGCTGTCCACCGACTCTGTAGACAGGCTGACATTTATAAAAATGAATCAGTCCTGGATCAGCAGCTATCAATCCCCTGATGCTGACGTAACAGAATAGATCGAGGATGTCTTCTGCATTCACAAATCCTCCACCACTGAACTCTTCCACAATACCACAAAGGGGTTACGGTGTGAAGGCACTTGCTGCCACCAAAGGCACAATATTTGGGTGCACTGACGCCTTTACCAGATTCATATCTTTTTAATATAGGACCGCATGGTCCACCCCTGCACTCTTCCACAATACCACAGAGGGGTTACTGTATAATGGCACTTGCTGGCCTGGCACCAAAGGCACAATATTTGGGTGCACTGACGCCTGTACCAGATTTATATCATTTTAATTTTTTGGACCGCAGGGTCCAACCCTGCACTCTTCTACAATACCACAAAAGGGTTACGGTGTGAAGGCACTGTTGCTGACACTAAAGGCCCAATTTTAAAGCACCTATTGTTACTTTCATCCAATGCCTGCATAAGTTTCACCATAATTTAGCCAAAAAATCACTAAACTTGTTCTGCGTGTCTTAAAAGGTCTCCTTTTTTAATACAGACTGCCGCCCCAAGCATTTGTTTATGAATAGATTAAAGGAAACTGTTTACCGTCATTTGAAACGTCATTTTTTTTGTTTTTAAATGTTTCTATACATCCTAGAAATCCGCCACTTCACGGGCAGGTTATGGGGACTTCCTAGGCACGATATTTGAAGGAATTTTTCATTTTTATTTTTAACCCTTATTTCATGGAAAACTCACTGTTCCTTTAACCACTTGAATGCTAAGGACGCGCTCAGCGCGTCCTCAGCATTCCCGCTGGTGTGCTGAGGACGCGCTGAGCGCGTCCTCACATCGGGGTCAGCGTTCGGCCGGGTTCTGGCCGATCGCTGGCCCCTCCGGTGCGGGCTGACATCCTGGATGTCAGCCCGGCATCCGGACCAGCAGCCGCCATTATTAGGTGTCATCGCGGGGGCGCGATGACACCTAATTCAGGCGCCCCCCCGCATGTGCGGAGGAGGCGCCTGAAAGGGAGGGGGGGAGGTCCTTCGGACCTCTCTCCTCCCGATCGGTGGCTCTGCGGGGCTTAACCCAGGCATCATTTGGAAGGGCACAGCCTGCCCTTCCAAATGATGCCTGGCATTAACCCCTGGGGAGCTGGATCGCGAATCGGCGCTGAAAAGCGCCGGTTCGCGATCCTTTCCCGGAGCTGGCCGACATCTTGGATGTCGCCAAGCTTCCGGGAACTCCCCCAGAGGACTGGCGTCATCGTGCGTAGCACGATGACGCCAGTCCTACAGTTAACCCCTAACTGCCACCAAGTGTGGAGATAGGGAGTTCCAATGAACTCCCTATCTCCCGATCCGTGGCAGTTAGGGGTTAAATTTTGATATGGTTGGATCGGCCAGAGCATGGCCGTTCCAACGATACCAAACATGAAAGTTAAAAATTTTGTAAAAAAAAAAAAAAATTTAAAAAAAAATTTAAAAAAAAAAATAAACACTTTTTTTTTATTTTTTTTGGTTTGTTAGTGTAGCAATATTGTTCCCATTTCAATTATAATGTGAACAATGATGCTGCACTAACGATTTTTGTATGCGGTGCGTTTGTTAAAAATAGTGTCATTTTCCCCAAAAAAAATGTAACGAGACCCCATCTCTAATTTTTTTAACAAGCGCACCCCATACAAAATATAACCGCAATTGCTCGAAAGGTTAAAATGTGGAAAAAAACACTTTACAAATTGTAAATTATTGAAAATACATATTTTATTGCATTTTTTGTTATAATATACAGACATGACATAACGTATACATATAATAATGACATATTATGAATCTACCGAGTCTGACGGAAAGAACGATATATAATATGTCGGTGTCATATACTAAAATAAGCCTTAAAAACACGTTTAAACATGATGCGCAAAACAGGTAAAAAATGACCTCAGCACAGGGGCGGGAAAAGCCTCAGCAGCGAAAGGGTTAAAAACTTTTTTTTTTAAACTTTTTGTCCTTGTTTCCTGTCCCCAGGGCACTACCCGGACCCCCATACACCTTTATGACAAATATCTTGCATATATGCCCTCTTGCAGGGCACTCTAAAAACCCAACTTTTGAGTCCCATTGACTTGCATTGAGTTCGGTTCGAGTTCGAACTCGAACTTTTGAAATCGTACGGGGGTGTTCGGCTCATCCCTAGAGATCACCTGCTGAACGGAGTTGTCTAGACGGGACGTGTTTGCGTAGTAACAAAGACATGTGGGGGGGGGTCGAGTTATTGAGAAATTTGAAAGTGAGCGTCAGTATTTTAAACTGTATTCTATGATATCGTTGTGATACTTCGGTGTTTGAATTTTATATATTCTGTAATATCATTGTTCTCCTTGGATTGATGGCACAGCGGGCATATTCCAAGATGGCAATGCCAGGATTCATCGGGCTCAAATTGTGCAAGAGTGGTTGAGGGAGCATGAGACATCATTTTCACACATGGATTGGCCACCACACAGTCCAGACCTTAACCCCATTGAGGTTAATCTTTGGGATAATGTGCTGGAGAAGACTTTACGCAGCGCCGCGACTCTCCCATCATCAACACAAGATCTTGGCCACAAATTAATGCCACTCTGGATGCCAATAAACAGTGTGACATTGCGTGAGCTTAGCGACACGATGCCGCTGAAGTGCGTGCCGCGATCACAGCAAGAGGCGTCACAACCACCTATTACAGCGTGTGACTTTTTTCTGGCAGTGTATTTTGGACTTAGACTTTCCAATCATTAATCTCTGTTCTGTACAAATAATATTACTTCTTTTTGTGTTTTTTAAACAAATTAGATTTGAAAGATAACCTGGACATACTTGAAAACGAGAGAAATCTCGACGTATCCTTCCTGGTAAAATACTTTCTCAAAACAGACAAACAAACAAAAAATCCAACTGACAGATAAAATGTATTAATAAATAAAGTAATAAAAAAATCCAACTGACAGATAAAATATATTAATAAAGTAATAATAAAAAATCCAACTGACGGATAAAATGTATTAATAAATAAAGTAATATTAAACAAAATCCAGCTGACAGATAAAATGTATTAATAAATAAAATAATAATAAAAAAATCCAACTGATAGATAAAATGTATTAATAAATAAAATAATAATAAAAAATCCAACTGATAGATAAAATGTATTAATAAATAAAGTAATAATAAAAAAATCCAGCTGACAGATAAAATGTATAAATAAAGTAATATTAAAAAAATCCAGCTGACAGATAAAATGTATTAATAAATAAAGTAATAATAAAAAATCCAACTGACAGATAAAATGTATTAATAAATAAAGTAATAATAAAAAATACAACTGACAGATAAAATGTATTAATAAAGAAATAATAAAAAATCCAACTGACAGATAAAATGTATTAATAAATAAAGTAATATTAAAACAAATCCAGCTGACAGATAAAATGTATTAATAAATAAAGTAATAATAAAAAAATCCAACTGACAGATAAAATGTATTAATAAATAAAGTAATAATAAAAATTCCAACTGACAGATAAAATGTATTAATAAATAAAGTAATAATAAAAAAATCCAACTGACAGATAAAATGTATTAATAAATAAAGTAATAATAAAAAATACAACTGACAGATAAAATGTATTAATAAATAAAGTAATAATAAAAAATATCCAGCTGACAGATAAAATGTATTAATAAATAAAGTAATAATAAGTGCAATAATGCACGAAATGTTGCATTAACCTTTTCAGTACTTAATTGATAAATTGTCATTATATTAATATATATATACACATGGTTTTTTAAATTATAATTAAGCTGTGATATCTCTCTGGTTTGACTGCGCAGGCAAGTATATCTCTGCCAAGTCTGTCTATGGATATACAATGTACATAGTGTCTGGTGGGGATTACTCGTGCTCTGCAGCCACGGCAGCCCCTGTAAATTAATTATTTTATTATGATTAACACCGGTCGATGGACGGCTTATTTGGTTTGAATCCACAGCGTTACGAGAAATGGAATCTGAATTATACGTGTCAGTCTGACGGAATAACTCAGACGTGATATTATATATGGGTGAGTCAGACTTCTAAGAAGCGCGTCTGAATGGTACCAACGCCAGCGCTGCCTTTCGTTTGATTACATAGGCTGCTTATACGGCACTTGGCTGAAAAAAACATCGCCCCATAAACTATCTTTCCGTGTTTATTCCATAGATTGTCCGATACATTTATTTTAGGTGTTTTGTTTTTTTGCAAGGACTGAATGGAAAGCCGGGCTCGGAGAATTTATTTCCAGAAATCATTTTATTTGCTTAATGGATGCTTTATGACGTCAGAGAGTTATCACGGCGAAGGCTTCCTTACATGGTATTCATTTATTAACGGAGTATCGGGATTAAACGTCACGGTGTTGGCTTGTGTAGAAGTTACTTGAAAATCATGTTTTATGAATACAACAAGTAAACTGTTTCTACTGTACATCTAGAGTCTCTGCAAGGACACAGGGCTGAGCGTATTTCAGAAGAATTGAGATCAGGTTACAGAGAGAAATGGGTGGAGGAGACTGCTATGCACTTGAGGTCGTCCGTTGAGACTGCAGGAAAGGAGATTTTATCAACTACAAAATGAAAGGCTTTTTCTTACAGTAAATCCCAGACTCCCTGTATCGTGTCCGCTCTGTGTATTATGCGTAACACAGGCATATCAGTAAATCCCAGGCTCCCTGTATTGTGTCCTCTCTGTGTATTATGGGTAACGCAGACCCTTTAGTAAATCCCATGCTCCCTGTATTGTGTCCTCTCTGTGTATTATGTGTAAGGCAGACAAGGCATATCAATAAATCCCAGGCTCCCTGTATTGTGTCCTCTCTGTGTATAATGTGTAAGGCAGACAAGGCATATCAATAAATCCCAGGCTCCCTGTATTGTGTCCTCTCTGTGTATAATGTGTAAGGCAGACACAGACATATCAATAAATCCCAGGCTCCCTGTATTGTGTCCTCTCTGTGTATTATGTGTAAGGCAGACAAGGCATATCAATAAATTCCAGGCTCCCTGTATTGTGTCCTCTCTGTGTATAATGTGTAAGGCAGACACAGACATATCAATAAATCCCAGGCTCCCTGTATTGTGTCCTCTCTGTGTATAATGTGTAAGGCAGACACAGACATATCAATAAATCCCAGGCTCCCTGTATTGTGTCCTCTCTGTGTATAATGTGTAAGGCAGACACAGACATATCAATAAATCCCAGGCGCCCTGTATTGTGTCCTCTCTGTGTATTATGAGTAACGCAGACCCTTTAGTAAATCCCAGGCTCCCTGTATTGTGTCTTCTCTGTGTATTATGTGTAAGACAGACACAGACATATCAATAAATCCCAGGCTCACTGTATTGTGTCCTCTCTGTGTATTATGGGTAACGCCGACCCTTTAGTAAATCCCAGGCTCCCTGTATTGTGTCCTCTCTGTATTATGTGTAAGGCAGACACAGACATATCAATAAATTCCAGGCTCCCTGTATTGTGTCCTCTCTGTGTATTATGTGTAAGGCAGACACAGACATATCAATAAATCCCAGGCTCCCTGTATTGTGTCCTCTCTGTGTATTATGTGTAAGGCAGACACAGACATATCAATAAATCCCAGGCTCCCTGTATTGTGTCCTCTCTGTGTATTATGTGTAAGGCAGACACAGACATATCAATAAATCCCAGGCTCCCTGTATTGTGTCCTCTCTGTGTATTATGTGTAAGGCAGACACAGACATATCAACAAATCCCAGGCTCCCTGTATTGTGTCCTCTCTGTGTATTATGTGTAAGGCAGACACAGACATATCAATAAATCCCAGGCTCCCTGTATTGTGTCCTCTCTGTGTATTATGGGTAACGCCGACCCTTTAGTAAATCCCAGGCTCCCTGTATTGTGTCCTCTCTGTATTATGTGTAAGGCAGACACAGACATATCAATAAATTCCAGGCTCCCTGTATTGTGTCCTCTCTGTGTATTATGTGTAAGGCAGACACAGACATATCAATAAATCCCAGGCTCCCTGTATTGTGTCCTCTCTGTGTATTATGTGTAAGGCAGACACAGACATATCAACAAATCCCAGGCTCCCTGTATTGTGTCCTCTCTGTGTATTATGTGTAAGGCAGACACAGACATATCAATAAATCCCAGGCTCCCTGTATTGTGTCCTCTCTGTGTATTATGTGTAAGGCAGACACAGACATATCAATAAATCCCAGGCTCACTGTATTGTGTCCTCTCTGTGTATTATGGGTAACGCCGACCCTTTAGTAAATCCCAGGCTCCCTGTATTGTGTCCTCTCTGTATTATGTGTAAGGCAGACACAGACATATCAATAAATTCCAGGCTCCCTGTATTGTGTCCTCTCTGTGTATTATGTGTAAGGCAGACACAGACATATCAATAAATCCCAGGCTCCCTGTATTGTGTCCTCTCTGTATTATGTGTAAGGCAGACACAGACATATCAACAAATCCCAGGCTCCCTGTATTGTGTCCTCTCTGTGTATTATGTGTAAGGCAGACACAGACATATCAATAAATCCCAGGCTCCCTGTATTGTGTCCTCTCTGTGTATTATGTGTAAGGCAGACACAGACATATCAATAAATCCCAGGCTCCCTGTATTGTGTCCTCTCTGTGTATTATGTGTAAGGCAGACACAGACATATCAATAAATCCCAGGCTCCCTGTATTGTGTCCTCTCTGTGTATTATGTGTAACACAGACATATAAGACTGTACAAAAATATATAATAATACCATATATATATATATATAATAGTAATAAAGAGGTGACAGTCTGCATGTTTACACATTAAACCTAATAAACTGTAACTTCCTGAACTCCTCTATCTGCAGTTCGGGAGATCAGGGAATGATCGCACTCTTGGGGAAGGGATTAACATCCTCGTGCACAAAATCCCATCAGGGATCTCAGGTTTTTTTTCACGCGTCGGCCTTTGCAGACGCAGTAACAGATGTTCTCGGATGCCTGGCCTGGGTGGTATGCTGGGATTTACACCTATCGCTTATTTTTGGCATGTGCATTCATTCTTTTTGCATTTTATGAGCCCGTCACTAAGTGATTTTTTCCTAGAATAAGGCTAGAGTCCTCTCTGACCCTCTGAGCTGCTCACTAATGATTCCTGGCCCTAGAACACAGAGAGAGTCACAGCCTGAACTGCCGGTCCTTGTAATGGCCAATGGACAAAATCAAAGACTAGCCAAGGTCAAAACACTGAGATAGTCGCATGGGCAAAGGTCAACCTGAACTGACGATCCTTGTAATGGCTAATGAACAAAGGGCTAGCCAAGGTCAAAACATCAGAGAGATAGTCGCATGGGCAAATGTCAACCTGAACTGCTGGCACGTGTAATGGCCAATGGTCAAAGGGCTAGCCAAGGTCAAAACACCAGAGAGGTAGTCACAAAGGCAAAGGCCAACCTGAACTGCCGATCCTTATAATGGCTAATGAACAAAGGGCTAGCCAAGGTCAAAAGGCAAGAGGGGTAGTCGAAAGGGCAAAGGACAGCAACAGAGAGGGTAGCCATACAATTCAAGAGTCAAGGATATTAGGGAAACAGAGTAATTAGTGTGAAATGCCAGGGTCGATACACATATAAATAAACTCGAGAATATGATGCACTCTCGGGTACAAAGAACCACGACTGGGCACAGCAGAGAGTGTGAGACGATCTCATATAGTGATAGAAGACCCAGCATTTGGCCAGCATCAAATTCGAGTGCCAAAAACTTGGCAGCTGATTATGACACCGAGTATCATGGGTATTAAAAAGTGACAAGGCAAAGTGACAGGCATCAGAATTACTAGTGGTTAGAGCAATGGACCAGGAAAAGACTGAGTTAATACAAGAATTCCGGGCACTCGGGCGACGCCGGGAAGCTGGTAACGTGAATCGGAGGCGTCACGGGCCTCATCCACGTCCAGGAAAGTACTTGGCAATCTGCGCAGTGACTACTGGTACATGGAGGATTCAGTCAGCGCTCGACTGCCTTAGCCTCGCTGTAACACCAGAGAGATAATGGCCTTGGAAACCGATGCCAATTAGCGTGTAGAGCAATGTGATACATGTCCAAGCTACAGTATGGCCAAAGCTGGCAACTTTAATCCCCTGTAGCGCTGGTTTTACAGTTGTGTTCAAAATTATTCAACCCCCAATGCTGTAAAGGGTTTTAGGGAATTTAGTGTACATTTGTAATTGTATTCAGAATGAAATCCTACAAGGACTTTTTAAAGAACCATATGCAACTAAAATGACATCAATTGGTTTTGTAATACAGTAGTAAATGTTTATTTTGTGAATTCTTCATTGACACAATTATTCAACCCCTTAAAGACTACCACTCTGAAGAACAGAGGTTCATTCAAGTGTTTTCAATCAGGTATTGAAAACACCTGTGGATGTCACGGAGCAGCAATAAAGCATAATAAGCACCAATTAGGCAGCTTTAAAATGACTGTGATACTCAGCTCCTTCTAGACATTTACTGGTGTGGTTACAAACATGGTGAAGTCAAGAGAATGGTCCAGGAAGATAAGAGAAGAGGTGATTACTCTTCACAGGAAGGGCAATGGCTATAAGAAGATTGCAAAGATGTTAAACATACCAAGAGAGACCATAGGAAGCATCATTCGCAAATTCAAGGCAAAGGGCACTGTTGAAACGCTACCTGGTCGTGGCAGAAAGAAGATGCTGACTTCGACTGCTGTACGCTACCTGAAGCGTAGAGTGAAGAAAAGTCCCCGTGTGACTGCTGAGGAACTGAGAAAAGATTTGTCAGATGTGGGTACTGAAGTTTCAGCTCAGACAATACGGCGCACACTGCGTAATGAAGGCCTCCATGCCAGAACTCCCAGGCGCACCCCCTTGCTGTCTCCAAAGAATAAGAAGAGTCGACTGCAGTATGCCAAAAGTCATGTGGACAAACCACAGACGTTTTGGGATAGTGTTCTGTGGACTGATGAAACAAAATTAGAACTGTTTGGGCCCATGGATCAACGCTATGTTTGGAGGAGGAAGAACAAGGCCTATGAAGAAAAGAACACCTTGCCTACTGTGAAGCATGGCGGGGGGGTCAATCATGCTTTGGGGCTGTTTTGCTTCTGCAGGTACAGGGAAGCTTCAGCGTGTGCAAGGTACCATGAATTCTCTTCAGTACCAGGAGATATTGGATGACAATGTGATGCAGTCCGTCACAAACCTGAGGCTTGGGAGACGTTGGACCTTTCAAAAGGACAATGATCCCAAGCATACCTCCAAGTCCACTAGAGCATGGTTGCAGATTAAAGGCTGGAACATTTTGGAGTGGCCATCGCAGTCACCTGACTTAAATCCGATTGAGAACCTCTGGTGGGACTTAAAGAAAGCAGTTGCAGTGCGCAAGCCTAAGAATGTGACTGAACTGGAGGCTTTTGCCCATGACGAATGGGCGAAGATACCCGTAGATCGCTGCAAGACACTTGTGTCAAGCTATGCTTCACGTTTAAAAGCTGTTATAACTGTAAAAGGATGTTGTACTAAGTACTAAGATTGAATGTCACTTGGGGGTTGAATAAAACTGATAATGATGTGAGCACAGAAAAGACATTTGTGGTTATTTCATTATAAATGTTAGATTATATTTGTCTGACCTACACGTGCCTCTTTGATTTAATTGTAAGCAAGATGACTGAATGATCAAAATCAATGTCAAACTGGCCAAAACACTCAATTTCAGTGGGGGTTGAATAATTTTGAACACAACTGTAAATCCCCTGTCGTTGTAGTACTTGTTTTTGGCCACCGGAGGGAGACAAGCGCGATGTAAGACACTGAACATTGGGACTACATTTTCCAGCATGCTTTGCGGGCGGGAACAGGAAGTGGGTGGGAGAGAGACGCTGACATCCTGAGCCTCGTGGAAAGGGCTGGCAGAGCGCGCCGAGGAGTGAGAGGAGCAAGACGCAGTGTAGCTGAACGTGATAGCGACCAGGCCGGAGCGCAGGTGCGGCCTGACAGAGCTGGAGACCGGGTTTTTCCGCCTTATTATGCGAAGACCCAGTGATCCACCGCAGTAACCCACGCTGATACAGAGTGAGCTGGAGGACCCCGAGTTAGGAGAACCGCAGATCGATCTAACAGGGAGTGCAGGCGGTGAGCTGGACATCTTGTGGCAGATACAGACAAGCAAGACAGCGGATCCGGTGACACAGAGAACCCCAGTCAAAATCGAGCGGAGAGACGTCCTGGGTCGAGCGGAGCACAGAGTATCTGGCGGATGTGTGAGAGGCCTTCTAGGCCGTTGTGAAAGTCTAAAGCACGCTGCAGTTTGTTTCAAAACCCACAGGGCCCCAACGTGACTAGTCGAAGATACCTCATAAATAATTCACTGGCCAGTTGAATATTGTACCCGGGTACCAATACACACATACACATACATTCTTTGGGACATAACCTGTACGGGACTCACTCCCCAACCACAAAGGGGGTTAAAGATATATTTTTCCCTTTTCCGCTGCGCGTTTCTCGCATTACGAAGCATTGTATTTCTTTTCCGCTGCACGTTTCCCGCACTACGAAGTACTGTAAATATATATATATACCGTGTTACTCATTATATGCCAGTTTATTCAGTAAACTATATAATTTATAAAATCCACGACGGTGCTGGAGTATATTTATTCCCTAGTGCGGGGAGACTGACCCGAGGTTCAAATTCAGCGGCTCCTCCGGGAGTGAGCGCTACACCCCCATAACACAATACCATCCACAAACACTTGCAGGATCATGGTTATCAGGACTTACAGTACATTTCCACTTGCCCACTTGTCCAGGATGAGTAGAAAGCAGGGCGAGTGGAAATTTGGCCCTTTATGTACACAGCCTCTTGGATTTGGAACCTGACCCTTTAAAGTTAGTCTTACATAGGGTGACCATGTTGGCCATGTTTAAAGAGACACGTAGAATTTATTCATGCTGATGGGCAGTGCATGAAGAACGTGACCCCGCGGCATGCAGAATCTACATGCTGAGGGTAAGAGATCAGGTGACCTGCCTTGATTTCCTTCCTGCAGTATATGAATCATACATGTTGCACGGCAGCACTTTTCCCTGTGCAACCCTCTGCATGAAATAACAATATGTGTCCCTTTAAACATGGCCGAAATGGTCACCCTGGTCATACAGACTAAATGAATATGTATAAAGATGGGGCAGAATTGTGGGTGGGGTGTGTGTGGGAGTGGGGAAGGTGATGGGTTTGATCAGAAATGGCCAGTAACTTTTTGGCCTGGCTAGTAGTTTAAGACTTTAATTGTTGACACCTGAAGGTTTTCATCACAGCCAGAAGTGCATATTCTAGCAGCTTTCAGGATCTTACCGCACGCCGGCTTCTGCCTCGACACAACTTGGACAGGAAGAATCTGAGTTAAAAGGACCGTACGTTCAGCCGTGTGAGGGTTGAGATTACGGGAACGTTCAGACCGTGGAAACGACTTGGCCCTGGCGATCTCTGATAACATTGTATGGAAGGAGTTGCGCTAGACCACAGGTGAAAGCCACTTTAAACCGTTTCCTCTACATTCTGATACGGAATTTACCAGCGTGTCCCCCCATTTCCTTTTTTTTCCCCTCTGGGGGATACCAATAAGGTGCGAACGATGTGGCCTTTCCGTCCACAGGGCCCACTCACCCATCGTAAAGGGTGTATTATTTTCGTCTCCTGAATCGATGGTTCTGAGGGCTTTTTTTCGGTGAAGGAGGTCAATAAGTTCTTGGAATTTTTACGGATTGCTTCCTGTCCCATTGTATGTTTTATTCTGCGATGTATTGTGTTTTTGTTACTTATTTATTTATTTATTTTTTTGTAACCCTCATTCCTGGCAGCCGGCTCTCATAAAGTATGATAACAATGCAGTGGGAACAAGCGCGCCGTGCGCTTTACATGACTGGGGGTGAGGTAATTACATAAAAAGCAAGATATTTAAAGGTTGAAGAAAGGCAACGTTAAACCGAGGTTTGTTATTTAAAGTGCACGTGTCACGGGCAGAATGAGTGTTGACCATGTGACAGAGCACCCCTCCCTTTATATAGGTCAGTGATTTTTCGCCAACCTATATCACTAAAAAAAGGTAGATATTTTCATTAAAAAGTTAGCCACTCCCCTTGGGACGGCACCATGTTGCAAGCAGAGAACAGTCCTACCAAATCATCACTGATGATGTCACCATGCTCTGCGTGCTGGCATCATCCAGTCTCAGACCAATGTAGATGATTGAAATTTTAATTGAAAATTCATATTTTTTTTTTTACATTTTTATTATAGCATTCTAGCAAAGCATGACGTATACATATAATAATGATATATTATGAATTTGCCGGAAAAAAAAGATCTGTAATTTGTCTCTGTCATATAATAAAATGTGACTTCAAGTCACGTTTAAACATGATGAGCAAAACCAGTAAAAATGAGCTCAGCACACAGAGGTGAAATGGCTCAGCAGTGAAGGGTTAACAGTTAATGAGGTGGAGGAGGGATATTTAAATAAGGCATCAGGGGGTGTATTGTTAGATTACAAAATTTAAACTAGAAATCACTTCACTGCCCTCCTCCATTAACCACTCTACTTCAATCACTCCGTCACTCCCTGCCCCACTTCTACTATGCCTTCCTTTGATCCAGTCACGGATGTCGCAACAGTTCTCATGCCGTCCTGCCCGACCACCTGTCTGCTTGACCCCATCCCCTCGCATCTTATTTGGTCTGTTCTACCAGTCACTGTCCCTGCTTTGACTCTTCAATCTCTCCCTCTCCTCTGGAATCTTTCCCTCTGTATTCCAACATGCTCTGATCACCCCCATTCTATAGAAGCCTACCTCCCTCTTGAACTACTGTCCCATCTCTCTGCTCCCCTTTGCCTCCAAAATCTTAGAACGTCTGGTCTATAACCAGCTCACTGGTTTTCATGCTGCTAACTCTATACTTGACCCACACCAGTCCGGCTTTCGCTCCTAGCGTCCACAGAGACTGCTCTGACCAAGGTGACTAATGATTTAGTGGCCACTAAAACCAAAAGGTCACTTCTCCCTGCTTATTTTTCTTGACCTTTCCCCTACATTCGACACTGTCGACCACCCTCTCCTGCTCCTCACGCTGCATCAACTTGGATCAGTAATACAGCTCTCTCCTGGTTCTCTATCTCTCTCTTCACTCCTTCAGTGCCTCCTTCGCTGGTGCCTCTTCCCCACCGTTTCCTCTCTCAGTTGGGGTGCCTGAAAGGCTCGGTTCTGGGTCCCCTACTTTTCTCAATCTATATGGCCTCTCTGGGCAACCTCATCTCTTCTTATCGACTCCAATATCACCTCTATGCTGACGACACCCAAATCTACCTTTCCTACTCTGATCCCTCTCCTCCTGTATTGGACCGTTTTACAGCCTGCCTATCGGCTGTCTCCGACTGGATTAACTCTCTTTTCCTAAATCTTATCCTCTCCAAAACTGAACTTCTTGTCTTCTCTCCCTCTGAATCCTCTGTTCCAGCGCCCTTTTCCCTTAAGGTGAATGGTGCCACCATGACTTCTACCTCTCAGGCTCCTTGCCTAGGAGTCCTCTTGGACTCTGATCTATCCTTTACTCCTCACATTCAATCAGTAACCAAATCCTGCTACTTCCACCTAAAAAACATTGCACGCGTCCGCCCCGGTCTTAACCAGGACTCTAATAAAATGCTCATCCAAGCAATTATTATCTCCCGCCTTGACTACTGTAACCTCCTTCTCTCTGGTCTTAAGAGATCCCAGATTCTGCCTCTGCAGTCTGTAATGAATGCCAGTGCCAAACATCCACCTCACTTCCCGCACCTCTGACACCTCACCTCCCGCACCTCTCACACCTCACCCCTCTGTCAATCTCTACACTGGCTCCCTGTTTCCTTTAGAATCCAATTCATTATACTGGTGCTCACATACAAAGCTCTCCATAACCGCACACCCCTGCCTACATCTCCTCCCTTATTAGCAGGTACATCCAGACCACTTCGCTCGGCCAATGATCTGATGCTATCAGCGCCTTGTACCCGCACCCCCAACTCTCGCCTTCAGGACTTCTCACGAGCTGGGAGGGGAGACGTGCTGGGACAGGGAGCATAAAAGGCTTCTAATCTACCCCCTGGTGTTGTCCTTTGAATACCTCCAACACAATACAATGATGTGAGTCGGTGACAGACCCATTCACTCCATTCTATGACCAAAGCCACACAGTGAGGAGCAAGTGATGGAAAGATATTGTGGGGGGCAGTTCACAACACAAAATATCACACAATGGATGCACCCAGTGACGCATATAGAGGAAAATATCACACAATGGATGCACCCAGTGACACATATAGAGGAAAATATGTGTCACTGGGCGCATCCATTGTGTGATATATTCCCTCTATATGTGTACCATGAGACCTGGGGGCAATATCCATGACACCTGGGGGCAATATCCATGAGACCTAGGGGCAATATCCATGACACCTGGGGGCAATATCCATGACACCTGGGGGCATTAACCATAAGACCTGGGGGCATTAACCATGAGACCTGGGGGCAATAACCATGAGACCTGGGGGCAATATCCATGAGACCTGGGGGCATATCCATGAGACCTGGGGGCACCATCCATGAGACCTGGGGGCAATATCCATGAGACCTGGGGCATTATCCATGACACCTGGGGGCATTAACCATGACACCTGGGGGCAATATCCATGACACCTGGGGGAATTATCCATGAGATCTGGGGGCATTATCCATGAGACCTGGCGGCAGTATCCTTGAGAGCTGGGGGTATATCCATGAGAGCTGGGGCATATCCATGAGAGCTGGGGGGCATTATCCATGAGAGCTGGGGGGCATTATCCATGAGAGCTGGGGGCAATATCATTGAGACCTGGGGGCATTATCCATGAGAGCTGGGGGGCATTATCCATGACACCTGGGGGCATATCCATGACACCTGGGGGCAATATTCATGAGACCTGGGGGCATTATTCATGAGACCTGGGGGCATATCCATGACACCTGGGGGCAGTATCCATGACACCTGGGGGCAATATCCATGACACCTGGGGGCATTATCCATGAGACCTGGGGGGTATTATCCATGAGACCTGGGGGCATATCCATGAGACCTGGGGGCAATATCCATGAGACCTGGGGGCATTATCCATGAGAGCTGGGGCAATATATACCCATATGAGTTGGGGGCAATTATATCCATGTGAACTGGGGAAAATATATCCATATAACCAGTGCTGTGCATATTATTCTGGGGGCTCAGTGCTGTGTATATTATTATGGGGGCTCAGTGCTGTGCATGTTATTATGTTATCCTTGGGGCTCAGTGCTGTGTATATTATTCTGGGGGTTCAGTGCTGTGTATGTTATTCTGGGGGTTCAGCGCTGTGTATATTATTCTGGGGGTCCAGTGCTGTGCATAAATTCTGGGGGTCCAGTGCTGTGCATATTATTCTGGGGGACCAGTGCCTGTGTATATAATTCTGGGGGGGTCTGTGCCTGGAGATATATATATATATATATTTTATTATATATAAAATGCGTTAGTCCAGTTGCCACAATCACGAGTATACCTGTACGTAGTGATACCTTTCACTGATCAGTATAGTTTCCAGTTTACACTCTTGAAAGCTTGTCTTTTAAATGTAAAGTTAACCCAATAAAAATGGTATCGCCACGCACTGCTATACTCGTGATATATATATATATTTTCTTCAGGTAATAGGGGCTGTGGAATTCGTGGGTGAGTTCCCTCACTTTTTTCCCCAGGACTTGACCCCTGGAGGAAAATATCACACAATGGATGCACCCAGTGACACAGAGGAAAATATCACACAATGGATGCACCCAGTGACACATATAGAGGAAAATATCACACAATGGATGCACCCAGTGACACATATAGAGGAAAATATCACACAATGGATACACCCAGTGACACAGAGGAAAATATCACACAATGGATACACCCAGTGACACATATAGAGGAAAATATCACACAATGGATGCACCCAGTGACACAGAGGAAAATACCACACAATGGATACACCCAGTGACACATATAGAGGAAAATATCACACAATGGATGCACCCAGTGACACAGAGGAAAATATCACACAATGGATACACCCAGTGACACATATAGAGGAGAATATCACACAATGGATGCACCCAGTGACACAGAGGAAAATATCACACAATGGATGCACCCAGTGGCACATATAGAGGAAAATATCACACAATGGATGCACCCAGTGACACAGAGGAAAATATCACACAATGGATGCACCCAGTGACATATAGAGGAAAATATCACACAATGGATGCACCCAGTGGCACATATAGAGGAAAATATCACACAATGGATGCACCCAGTGGCACATAAGAGGAAAAATATCACACAATGAATGCACCCAGTGACACATATAGAGGAAAATATCACACAATGGATGCACCCAGTGGCACATATAGAGGAAAATATCACACAATGGATGCACCCAGTGACACAGAGGAAAATATCACACAATGGATGCACCCAGTGACACAGAGGAAAATATCACACAACGGATGCACCCAGTGACACATATAGAGGAAAATATCACACAATGGATGCGCCCAGTGACACATATAGAGGAAAATATCACACAATGGATGCACCCAGTGACACATATAGAGGAAAATATCACACAATGGATGCACCCAGTGACACATAGAGGAAAATATCACACAATGGATGCACCCAGTGACACATATAGAGGAAAATATCACACAATGGATGCACCCAGTGACACATATAGAGGAAAATATCACACAATGGATGCACCCAGTGACACATATAGAGGAAAATATTTTCTTAACTAAAACATACAAGAGGAAAACAAAACACATGTAAGATATCAGCAACATCAATTAAACACAATAAGGACGTGTCATTTTTGGGGGTACTGGGCCTTTAATCTAAATTACAAAAATGTTTTGGACATATGCTGTCAGAGGATCGGCCCAATTTGTTGAGTGCTATATTACTATCAGGGTTATTCAGAGAGCGTGAAAAGCAGGAGAATAAAAAATTCTAGGTCAAAATAGCCAAACCAGAAAAATTCTCCCTTTCCAAATCGGCTACTTTGACCTAGAATTTTTCATTCTCCTGCTTTTCACGCTCTCTGAATAACCCTGATAGTTGTTGCTGACTTACCCAGAGCCATTATAGCCTATGGAGTTGTTCCAATCTTCGCGTGAATGTTTGCGCCGGCGCAAAAACCTCATTAACACGAGGGGCAAAATCCTTTGCTCAGTTCGTCGTATTACAATGTCAGCGCAACAAAGCATGCACACGTCTACTGCGGGTGAACCTGCGCGAACGCTGCGCGAGCGTAATGTACTGCGCGCATCCTATACTTAACATTATGAGCGCAAATGCGTTTGTGCGCTGGTACGCGGATAGTTTTACAATCTATGCGCAGTTTGTAACGCACAGCGTTTGCGCGTATAATTTTAGCAACTCCTAAAAGCTGGTGGTAATGGAAAATCTTATCAACCTGCCGAACCCAAATACGCCAGCCCCAACAAAATAATGCAGCAAAGTATAGTTACACATTCTACACATACCCAACCAATAAAATGGAGAAGTTGTGCTTGTTTTTTCCTGATGCAGCATATATGCGCAGATTGACTTTGACAGGCGCAAAAACTTAACGTGAGACAATTGTGGTTCTTAATTCTGATTGGCTGAATCGCATGAAAAAAACAGTCTGCACACTGATTTCTGCGCGCAACGTCTGTTTTACGCGTGATATTTTTTGACGGATGAAAAAATGCGCGAGGATTGCAATACCAGCGATGATTTACGCGCGTTAACGTTTGACGCTTCGCGCAAAAATTCATGCGTTTACCGTGCATTTTCGCGTGAAGAATGTAAAATAGCCCGTTTACAACAGCTCTGGTTTAGGCTAGGGTCAGACGAACGCATTTTTCGCGTTGTCCGTGATAAAATGCGTTCGAACGAATGGACGTATTTTTTCACGGAATACGCGATAGCGGTCATACGATGCGCATTTTCGTCCGTGATTTTGTACGGATCATCAATAAAACCGTTTTTGCGTCTGGACATTATGTTGGCCGGACATTAGCAGCGTCTGACGTCTCCCAATCACGCAAACACGCCGCTATGCCGCAGCGCACTTTGTGCGTCAGTACTAGCGGAATCACGTTCTCGAAAAATGTGTTTGTTTGCCGCTTGCGTTGCGCGGCTGAACTTTCGTGCGGCCGTACTACGTATATTGCCCCTCATTGGCCGTCATTTACTGCTACTACGGCCGTGATAAAGTGCGCACTGCGTTCGTCTGACCCCAGCCTAAGTTAGCCCCAGCTTTGTAATACTGTCCAGAGTGTCCCTTTAAACAGATTGATGAGTGCAAACTGAACAGTTGGGCCGACATCACGTTAGAAGAAGTGTCACTTTCTGGGGTGATTTAAGGCCTGGGACAAGAGTCCAAAACCTGGTCCTTGAGAAATGGGACGGTGGTTGGCACATTCGGCAGAGTTTAATTTATTATATAGTTAACTAATTGGCGTTTGTACTTTATTTTTCGGAGCTTTAGAATTTCTCAGATATGAATCTTTCTTTTCGCTATTTAACTGCAAAACTTCCTGAATGAGTTTATACGGGTTATTGTAAGTCGCAGACATCTCAGCTAAGGCCAAGTATTGGGCGAGGCCAAGTTCCTTCCACCCTTAAAACAATACGCGGCCTTGGCCTAATCCTTGGGTTCTGCTCGGCCTGTTTTACTGCCTCCCCGTTGCCATTTTTTATTTATCAGTATCGGACATCCTTACAAGGTAAAAATCTGCTTCTTTGAATCCTGTTCGGATACGGACCTGCCAGCCGTCAGATTCACTGTGTTTATGGTTCTGGTCGTCAAAGATTCTCCAACCGCATCAAGGCCTGGTCATAAGCATCGCTCTACCAACTGTCCTGCAGAAAAGAGGACATGTCTCTGCGGTCAATACAGGACAATGCCCAACTGTTTTTTGTTTTATGAAAGATAATAAAGTTTTGGGAGGTGGAGAAGAGGTAACATCACTGCTCTGCATGGAGAGAGCCTGTGGAGTCATGGGTTCGATCCCCAAGAGCACCTCTCCAGTAAGTGTCCTTGGCAAGACACCTAATGGTACATACTCGCCACCCAGGACATACTTGGAAACGAGAGAAATCTCAATGTATCCTTCCTGGGAAAATAGTTACATAGTTACAAAGTTATATAGGCTGAAAAAAGACATGCGTCCATCAGGTTCAGCCTCTCCCACATAACCTACTGCTGTTGATCCAAAAGAAGGCAAAAAACCCAGTCTGAAATGCTTGCCAATATGCAACATACTGGGAAAAAATTCCTTCTTGACCCCAGAATGGCGTCAGATTTCTCCTTGGATCAAGAAGCTTTTACCCACATATTAAATATTATAACCCTTAATATTCTGTGTCTGCAGGAAGTCATCCAGTCGTTTTTTAAAAGTCTGTACAGACTCTGACCCAACCACCTCAACAGGCAGAGAATTCCACAGCTTTATTGTTCTCACCGTAAAATAACCCTTCCTATGCTTTAAGCTAAATTTCCTTTCTTCCAGTCTAAATGGATGACCCCTTGTCCTATGTATAGTCCTGTTAATGAATAGGTTATCAGATAATGGTTGATAATGGCCCCGTATATATTTATATAAGGTTATCAGATCCCCTCTAAGGCGCCTTTTCTCTAAACTAAACAGGTTTAAGCTTGTTAGTCTTTCCTCATAACTTAACCCTTCCATCCCCCTTATTAATTTAGTTGCCCGTCTCTGCACTTTTTCTAGCGATATAATATCTTTTTTTAAGACAGGTGCCCAAAATTGCACGGCATATTCAAAGTGCGGCCTGACCATTGATTTATATAGAGGCAAAATTATGTTTTCATCCCGTGAGTGAACTCCCCTTTTAATGCATGCCAATACCTTGCTGGCCTTGGCGGCCGCTGTTTGACATTGCACATTGTTACTTAGTTTGAAGTCTATGATTATTCCCAAATCCTTCTCCTGCTTGGATTTCCCTAACTCCGTACCATTTACGGTGTAAGTTGCTTGTGTGTTCTTCACTCCAAAGTGCATAACTTTGCATTTATCTACATTAAATTTCATCTGTCATTTAAGTGCCCAGTCCCCCAATCTATCTAAATCCCTCTGCAGCGAAGTAACATCCTGCTCACATTGTATTACTTTTCCTAGCTTTGTGTCAATGTGTCATCAATACTTTCCCAAAAAAAAAATACCTCCGAAATTGCCACCGAACTGCAATTTTGGCGGAATTCGTCTATTCATAAAAATGTAAATTCGCTGAATACAGGAGTCTCAGGGAGGTCGGTTTACACAGCCAATAAACGTTTAATGACGTGATAAAGTCACTGGACACAAATATCAGCGCTTTGGTTTCTGCTTTATTGTGCAGTCGTTGCAGGGTAAAATATGAGCAAATACAAAATAAAAACCTACTCCTGATGTGGAGGCTAAAGTTACACTGTAACATATCTGTCTGACATGGTGGACGGCTAAGCCGATTACCAACCTATAAAAGCAAAATATTGTTTAACTCTCTTCTGGGCTCTGGATTAGGCTTTCTTTCCCTCTGCACCCGGCACAGGAGACTGACCTCTGAGGGAGCCACGCACCTCCTTTAAAGGGCAGGGCAGACTTAATTAGGCCTCATAGAAAATGACTTGAATTGACAAAGACCAGTTTTGGTCGAAACGTCGTCTTTTTTTTCTGGTGCTGGAATAAATCCACTTGAATTAATGTTGTGGGTTTCTGGAGTTTTTTTTATTCCAATTAGGCCTCAGCTGTTGGTTAACCCAATAGGGGAAAAGAGAGTCCTCCATCCGCTGGCTGATAAGCCTATGGTTTACCACCCTGCCCCTAATCACACTGCCCCAACGGGTTTGTGAGGGAAAATGTCTACTGGCTGTTGGTAGAAATATGGGATTTCTGAGCTCATGAATACATGAAACAGGCGAGGCCTATGATGTTCCTGTGCATGACCGGTAGGGAACCTAGGTGGTTCAACTGCAACCCAGGCTCTTGTCGGGGTGACTATGCCTTGCATTTACTCTGACTGTGAAACCAACCTGATACCAGGTCCACCCTTTGGCCTTTATTGATCCTGGGCCAAGCATGACCTCATGGCCCCTAATCCTACTTTATCATCTGATAGTCCAATGGGTTCTCAGAAAGGGACTTTATACTTTGGTGAACACACTTCTTGTATGAGGTAAAAAGAGTAGAGCATTCGTTACTCCTCTTGGAATTCCACCGTGGTGGGCTACCAAGGGTAAGTCTTTCTTCTTGCAACATGTCCTCAGCAACGGACCCCAAAGATTGTCGAGAGAAGGGTCTAGGCTTCTTGCCCCTCTAGGGCAGCCCAGTTACGGCCCCAGTGACCGGTTTCTTCGGCGTATTAAAACAGTGCCAACTGTTACACCATTATTGGTCATGGCATCTCGACTGCCGAGGTTTCGGCCTCACTGTCCTAGAGGGCTCCATGTAAAGTGTCGTTTTCTCTTTCACTCTGTATAATGCATATTATTTAAAAGTAAGACAATAAAGCTGTGTTATACAAAATATGCCATTTATCAGGGACGTTTCCAGGGGACAAGAAAAACATCCATCATCGATAGGGCGTTACAGGAATGCACACTACACAAAAAAAAAGCAGCACTGTACCTTATCAGGGAAGGAATTGGTCTGCACCGAAAAGGAAGAAAAACAATTTGTGACTTTCATGACTGAAGGGCTTTCTTTAAATGATATTTTGTGCTTCCTCGCGCCGCTGCTGGCATCTCCTGCTCTTTGCCCACCGAAAACAATGCTATCTGACTCGCAGAGATTAATTGCTGAATGGCGGTGGGGGGGGGGGGACAGGAATTATCCACGGGGTTAAATTCTCTCTCTTCGACGGTCTTGTGGGAAAGGGGAAGCTATTTATTAGTCCGTTCCCACAGCACAGGAATAATTCTCGCTCTATATCGCCGCGGGTCGACTGCTCGGCTCCTTCGCCAAAGATGCTTGTCTGATCCTGGGCTAATTAGCGTATCCGAGGAGCTTTGCGGTGCAGAGTACGGTGCAGAGTACGGGAGCCGGGCAGGTAGCCCTACGCTCGTCTCTCGGCTCAACATTTGAGAATATTTCCAATTAGACAACAGAAGGTGAAGACTTTGCTGCGGAACGTAAAGAATTCCAATTACAGTTTCTACAAACACATACATAAACACGCCCTGCATTTACATTATTCATTTTCACAATGTAGGCAAAAACGCTCTTGTGGACAGGGCCGGTGCTAGACTATTTTGCGCCCTAGGCAAGACAAGCTACTTGCCCCCCCCCCAAAAAAATTGTCAACTGTTGAAATGTGGACACACACACACACACTGTGCACACAGGGATGGCGCACACTGTGCGCACGGGGGAAACGAGACACACACACTGTGCGCACGGGGGAAGCGAGACACACAAACATGCACACACACTATGGGGGATGACACACACACTGTGTACAGGGGACACACACGGTCGTTTGGCCCCCATCTTATCCCTCTGCTGGTCGGGCCTGGGATCGGACTGTGCCTCTTTCTTTCGTCTATCTCTTAATTTCCTCTGACCCTCTGTGCCTCTTTTTTTTCTTTTTGTTTTGTGCCTCTTTTTTCTTTCTTTCGTCTCTGCTTTTCTTTCTTCTGTCTCATTTTTTTCTCTCATCTGCCTCTTGTGGAGCCTGCACGTCATCTGGTGGCACCTGCGCATCACCATAAGATGTCCTTCTTCTGCTCTGCTAGCGGGGGTCCACTTTGTGAGCTGCCACTGCCGGCTACATAAGCAAACATTGACAAAGGGGTACAATAATGGAACCCGGGTTGCGGCCGGCTACGCCCCTAGGTGGCAGTGCGCCCTAGGCGGTTGCCTTGCTTGCCAAGTGGAAGCACTGGCCCTGCTTGTGGGCTTGTTCTTTGTTTGCTCAGAGGCTGTGGGGAAGTCGGGGATCCTCTCCTGGTGACTAGGGATGGGCCGAACACCCCCGTGTTCGGTTTGCATTCGAACTCGAACATTTGAAAAAGTTTGAATTCAAATGCGAACATGATTCGAACTCAATGCAAGTCAATGGGACTCAAAAGTTTGTAAATTAAGGTCCCCTCCAGAGGGCATATATGCAGGATATTGGTCATAAAAGGTGAATGGGGGTCCGGGTACTGTCCTGGGGGACAGGAAACAAGGAAAAACAAAAACAATTAACCATTTCACTGCTGAGTGCTGAGTCATTTCACCACTGTGCGCTGAGCTCATTTTTACCGCTTTTGCTCATGTTTAAATGAAAATGAAAAATTACGATCTTGCATGAGCATTAACGTTTGCTGCGGTGTTCACCGAATATTACAATCCAAACGCAAATGGGTTAAGTAACCAAATTTGTAAGAAGAAGAATTACTGCAGCATATGAATCCGCACACTGCCGGGCAGCACCTCTACAGTATAATAATGCAGCATATGAATCCTCACACTGCCGGGCAGCACCTCTACAGTATAATAATGAAGCATATGAATCCACACACTGCCGGGCAGCACCTCTACAGTATAATAATGCAGCATATGAATCCTCACACTGCCGGGCCGCACCTTTACAGTATAATAATGCAGCATATGAATCCGCACACTGCCGGGCCGCACCTTTACAGTATAATAATGCAGCATATGAATCCACACACTGCCGGGCAGCACCTCTACAGTATAATAATGAAGCATATGAATCCACACACTGCCGGGCAGCACCTCTACAGTATAATAATGCAGCATATGAATCCTCACCCTCCCGGGCAGCACCTCTACAGTATAATAATGCAGCATATGAATCCTCACACTGCCAGGCAGCACCTCTACAGTATAATAATGCAGCATATGAATCCTCACACTGCCGGGCAGCACCTCTACAGTATAATAATGCAGCATATGATTCCGCACACTGCCGGGCAGCACCTCTACAGTATAATAATGCAGCATATGAATCCGCACACGGCCGGGCAGCACCTCTACAGCTTAATAATGCAGCATATGATTCCTCACACTGCCGGGTAGCACCTCTACAGTATAATTAATGCAGCATATGAATCCGCACACTGCCGGGCAGCACCTCTACAGTATAATAATGCAGCATATGATTCCTCACACTGCCGGGCAGCACCTCTACAGTATAATTAATGCAGCATATGAATCCACACACTGCCGGGCAGCACCTTTACAGTATAATTAATGCAGCATATGAATCCACACACTGCCGGGCAGCACCTCTACAGTATAATAATGCAGCATATGAATCCACACACTGCCGGGCAGCACCTCTACAGTATAATAATGCAGCATATGAATCCACACACTGCCGGGCAGCACCTCTACAGTATAATAATGCAGCATATGATTCCGCACACTGCCGGGCAGCACCTCTACAGTATAATAATGCAGCATATGAATCCGCACACTGCCGGGCAGCACCTCTACAGTATAATAATGCAACATATGAATCCACACACTGCCGGGCAGCACCTCTACAGTATAATAATGCAGCATATGAATCCACACACTGCCGGGCAGCACCTCTACAGTATAATAATGCAGCATATGAATCCACACACTGCGGCAGCACCTCTACAGTATAATAATGCAGCATATGATTCTGCACACTGCCGGGCAGCACCTCTACAGTATAATTAATGCAGCATATGATTCGCACACTGCCGGGCAGCACCTCTACAGTATAATTAATGCAGCATATGAATCCTCACACTGCCGGGCAGCACCTCTACAGTATAATTAATGCAGCATATGAATCCTCACACTGCTGGGCAGCACCTTTACAGTATAATTAATGCAGCATATGAATCCGCACACTGCCGGGCAGCACCTCTACAGTATGATAATGCAGCATATGAATCCGCACACTGCCGGGCAGCACCTCTACAGAATAATGCAGCATATGAATCCGCACACTGCCGGGCAGCACCTCTACAGTATGATAATGCAGCATATGAATCCGCACACTGCCGGGCAGCACCTCTACAGAATAATGCAGCATATGAATCCGCACACTGCCGGGCAGCACCTCTACAGTATAATTAATGCAGCATATAAATCCTCACACTGCCGGGCAGCACCTCTACAGTATAATAATGCAGCATATGAATCCACACACTGCCGGGCAGCACCTCTACAGTATAATTAATGAAGCATATGAATCCGCACACTGCCGGGCAGCACCTCTACAGTATAATTAATGAAGCATATGAATCCTCACACTGCCGAGCAGCACCTTTACAGTATAATTAATGCAGCATATGAATCCGCACACTGCCGGGCAGCACCTTACAGTATAATTAATGCAGCATATGAATCCTCACACTGCCGGGCAGCACCTTTACAGTATAATTAATGCAGCATATAAATCCTCACACTGCCGGGCAGCACCTCTACAGTATAATTAATGCAGCATATGAATCCTCACACTGCGGGCAGCATCTCTACAGTATAATAATGCAGCATATGAATCCTCACACTGCCGGGCAGCACCTCTACAGTATAATTAATGCAGCATATGAATCCTCACACTGCCGGGCAGCACCTCTACAGTATAATAATGCAGCATACGAATCCGCACACTGCCGGGCAGCACCTTTACAGTATAATTAATGCAGCATATGATTCCGCACACTGCCGGGCAGCACCTCTACAGTATAATAATGCAACATATGAATCCACACACTGCCGGGCAGCACCTCTACAGTATAATAATGCAGCATATGAATCCACACACTGCCGGGCAGCACCTCTACAGTATAATAATGCAGCATATGAATCCACACACTGCCGGGCAGCACCTCTACAGTATAATAATGCAGCATATGAATCCACACACTGCCGGGCAGCACCTCTACAGTATAATAATGCAGCATATGAATCCACACACTGCCGGGCAGCACCTCTACAGTATAATAATGCAGCATATGATTCCGCACACTGCCGGGCAGCACCTCTACAGTATAATTAATGCAGCATATGAATCCGCACACTGCCGGGCAGCACCTCTACAGTATAATAATGCAGCATATGAATCCACACACTGCCGGGCAGCACCTCTACAGTATAATAATGCAGCATATGATTCCGCACACTGCCGGGCAGCACCTCTACAGTATAATTAATGCAGCATATGATTCGCACACTGCCGGGCAGCACCTCTACAGTATAATTAATGCAGCATATGAATCCTCACACTGCCGGGCAGCACCTCTACAGTATAATTAATGCAGCATATGAATCCTCACACTGCTGGGCAGCACCTTTACAGTATAATTAATGCAGCATATGAATCCGCACACTGCCGGGCAGCACCTCTACAGTATAATAATGCAGCATATGATTCCGCACACTGCCGGGCAGCACCTCTACAGTATAATTAATGCAGCATATGATTCGCACACTGCCGGGCAGCACCTCTACAGATAATAATGCAGCATATGAATCCTCACACTGCCGGGCAGCACCTCTACAGTATAATTAATGCAGCATATGAATCCACACACTGCCGGGCAGCACCTTTAGGCTAGGGACAGATGAGCGCATTTTCTGCGGCCACCGTCAAAATGTACGTCGATGCGTGCGCACGCATTTTTTCACGGAATACGCTTAAGTGGTCAGACGATGCGCAATTCTGGACGTATTTCATGACGATGGGGTGAAAAGAAGTCTAGGGAAATCCGGCTGTTTGAACGTTATGTTGGCCGGACATTAGCAGCGTCTGACATCTCCTAATCACGCACACACGCTGCTATGCGGCCGCAGCGCACTCTGTACGTCAGTACCAGCGGTTTAACGTTCTCGAAAAAATGCGTTCATTTTCCACTTGCGTTGCGCGGCCGGACTTTTGTGCGACCGTACTTCGTATATTGGCTGTCATTGCCGGCATCTGCTGCTAGTGCGGCCTGATTATGTGCGCCAGAACGCGCGTTCGCACTGCCTCAGTCTGACCCTAGCCTTACAGTATAATAATGCAGCATATGATTCCGCACACTGCCGGGCAGCACCTCTACAGTATAATAATGCAGCATATGAATCCTCACACTGCCGGGCAGCACCTCTACAGTATAATAATGCAGCATATGAATCCTCACACTGCCGGGCAGCACCTTTAGGCTAGGGTCAGACTGAGGCAGTGCGAACGCGCGTGCAGCCGCACATAATCACGGCCGTGCTAGCAGCAGATGCCGGGCAATGACGGCCAATATACGAAGTACGGTCGCACAAAAGTGCGGCCGCGCAACGCAAGCGGCAAACAAACGCATTTTTTCGAGAACGTGAAACCACTAGTACTGACGTACAGAGTGCGCTGCGTCCGCTAGCGGCGTGTGTGCGTGATTAGGAGACGTCAGACGCTGCTAATGTCCGGCCAACATAACGTCCAGACGCAAAAAGTGTTTTATTGATGATCCGTACAAAATCACGGATGAAACTGCGCATCGTATGACCGCTATCGCGTATTCCGTGAAAAAATACGTCCATTCGTTCGAACGCACTTTTTCACGGACAACGTGAAAAATGCGTTAGTCTGACCCTAGCCTAACAGTATAATAATGCAGCATATGAATCCTCACACTGCCGGGCAGCACCTCTACAGTATAATTAATGCAGCATATGATTCTGAACACTGCCAGGCAGCACCTCTACAGTATAATAATGCAGCATATGAATCCTCACACTGCTGGGCAGCACCTCTACAGTATAATAATGCAGCATATGAATCCTCACACTGCTGGGCAGCACCTCTACAGTATAATAATGCAGCATATGAATCCTCACACTGCTGGGCAGCACCTCTACAGTATAATAATGCAGCATATGAATCCTCACACTGCCAGGCAGCACCTCTACAGTATAATAATGCAGCATATGAATCCTCACACTGCTGGGCAGCACCTCTACAGTATAATTAATGCAGCATATGAATCCTCACACTGCTGGGCAGCACCTTTACAGTATAATTAATGCAGCATATGATTCCGCACACTGCTGGGCAGCACCTCTACAGTATAATTAATGCAGCATATGAATCCGCACACTGCCGGGCAGCACCTCTACAGTATAATAATGCAGCATATGAATCCGCACACTGCCGGCAGCACCTCTACAGTATAATAATGCAGCATATGAATCCGCACACTGCCGGGCAGCACCTCTACAGTATAATAATGCAGCATATGAATCCACACACTGCCGGGCAGCACCTCTACAGTATAATTAATGCAGCATATGAATCCTCACACTGCCGAGCAGCACCTCTACAGTATAATAATGCAGCATATGAATCCACACACTGCCGTGCAGCACCTCTACAGTATAATAATGCAGCATATGAATCCTCACACTGCCGGGCAGCACCTCTACAGTATAATAATGCAGCATATGAATCCTCACACTGCCGGGCAGCACCTCTACAGTATAATAATGCAGCATATGAATCCACACACTGCCGGCAGCACCTCTACAGTATAATAATGCAGCATATGAATCCACACACTGCCGGGCAGCACCTCTACAGTATAATAATGCAGCATATGAATCCGCACACTGCCGAGCAGCACCTCTACAGTATAATAATGCAGCATATGATTCCGCACACTGCCGGGCAGCACCTTTACAGTATAATAATGCAGCATATGAATCCTCACACTGCGGGCAGCACCTCTACAGTATAATTAATGCAGCATATGAATCCGCACACTGCCGGGCAGCACCTCTACAGTATGATAATGCAGCATATGAATCCTCACACTGCCAGGCAGCACCTCTACAGTATAATTAATGCAGCATATGAATCCGCACACTGCCGGGCAGCACCTCTACAGTATGATAATGCAGCATATGATTCCGCACACTGCCAGGCAGCACCTCTACAGTATAATAATACAGCATATGAATCCGCACACTGCCGGGCAGCACCTCTACAGTATAATTAATGCAGCATATGAATCCGCACACTGCCGGGCAGCACCTCTACAGTATGATAATGCAGCATATGATTCCGCACACTGCCAGGCAGCACCTCTACAGTATAATAATACAGCATATGAATCCGCACACTGCCGGCAGCACCTCTACAGTATAATAATGCAGCATATGAATCCGCACACTGCCGGGCAGCATCACTACAGTATAATTAATGCAGCATATGAATCCTCACACTGCCGGGCAGCACCTCTACAGTATAATAATACAGCATATGAATCCGCACACTGCCGGGCAGCACCTCTACAGTATAATTAATGCAGCATATGAATCCGCACACTGCCGGGCAGCACCTCTACAGTATAATTAATGCAGCATATGAATCCTCACACTGCTGGGCAGCACCTTTACAGTATAATTAATGCAGCATATGCAAAGGGCAGAGTCTGGCCTTTCCAAGGATACCCAACATGACCATATTCAGTGTAAAGACAAAATCATAAAAAATAAAATCATAAAATTTTTTGTTTTACACAGGGTGGAAATGGCTCAGCAGTGACAGGAGGAGAGGGGGCGTGGCCCTTTATTCAGGTAAGTCATGTGACCTATGGTGTGTGTGTGTTTTAACTGAATATGTGCTGGATCTCAGCGCTGGAAATGAGCAGCACAGGAATGAAGCTGCCCTCAAGTGCAGGCACAGATCAGATGCACAATACTTGAAGGGGGCTGCCAAGGCACGGTTCCAGAACCTGACACTCACAGTCTATTCATGTAATGCTTTCCCTTGATAAATGGCAGTTTAAGGCTAGGGTCAGACGAGCGTGATTTCTACGGACTGTACGTCAGTACGGAAGACACAGTAGTGGCCACACAGTCCCTTTATTCACTGACGTATATTTTGACGGATGTAGGAGGGAAAATAAATTAAAAAGCAAAACCATTTTGTCCGTGAAAAATGCTGGACGTATAAATGCAGTCCGTCTGACCACGTTCCATCACTCACACACAAAGCTATGCAGACGTTGCGGACGCAGCGCACTTTGTGTGGCCATTCTAGGGGTTGTACGTTCCTGCCTGCCTTGCGTCCGTGGGCCGCGGCCGTTGTGCGTCCGCAGTTCAATGCGGTCGTACTTCGTGTGTCGGGCTCCGATGGACTTACTTTCATGCTATCACGGACTTACTTTTAGGCGCAATCACGGACGTGAACACTACGCTCGTCTGACCCCAGCCTAACTTGTTCAAAACACTAAAGGCTCTATTATAATCCCCGTGCTAAAACGGGGGCGGTAGGGAGAAAAAACTGCGCCCATAGTTTTCCCCCTACAGTCCCCGGTTTAAAATGCTGCCTGCATTGTTTGCGCCCGCTATGTCCCGGGATGCTCACGCCAGTGCTAAGCGCAGCCGCACGCATCCTCTCAATGGAGTCCATAGGACTCCATTGAAGCAGACACCGGCGGTCACATGACCTGCCGGATCTCATCTCGCGAGATCTGGTCGTCGGCGTAGGGATACGCAGGGAGAGACTGGGGGAACTACAGTTGTGTTCAAAATTATTCAACCCCCAATGCTGTAAAGGGTTTTAGGGAATTTAGTGACATTTGTAATTGTATTCAGAATGAAATCCTACAAGGACTTTTTAAAGAACCATATGCAACTAAAATGACATCAATTGGTTTTGTAATACAGTAGTAAATGTTTCTTTTGTGAATTCTTCATTGACACAATTATTCAACCCCTTAAAGACTACCACTCTGAAGAACAGAGGTTCATTCAAGTGTTTTCAATCAGGTATTGAAAACACCTGTGGATGTCACGGAGCAGCAATAAAGCATAATAAGCACCAATTAGGCAGCTTTAAGGCTGGGGTCAGACGAGCGTGATTTCTACGGACTGTACGTGCGTGCAGTACGGACATCGTCAGTACGGATGACGCAGTAGTGGTCACACAGTCCGTTTTTTCACTGAAGTTATTTTTGACGGATGTAGGAGGGAAAAATAAATTACAATGAAAAAACATTCTGTCCGTCAAAAATGCTGGACGTATAAATGCAGACCATCTGACCACGCTCCATCACTCACACACAAAGCTATGCAGACGTTGTGGACGTGGCGCACTCCGCACGTCCGTTCTAGCAGTATTACGTTCTTGCCTAACCTGCGTCCGTTTGCAGCGTCCATCATGCGTCCGCAGTTCAGTGCGGACGTACTTCATGTGTCAGGCTCCAATGGACTTTCTTTCATGCTATCACGGACGTACTTTTAGGCGCAATCACGGACGTGAACACTACGCTCGTCTGACCCCAGCCTAAAATGACTGTGATACTCAGCTCCTTCTAGACATTTACTGGTGTGGTTACAAACATGGTGAAGTCAAGAGAATGGTCCAGGAAGACAAGAGAAGAGGTGATTACTCTTCACAGGAAGGGCAATGGCTATAAGAAGATTGCAAAGATGTTAAACATACCAAGAGAGACCATAGGAAGCATCATTCGCAAATTCAAGGCAAAGGGCACTGTTGAAACGCTACCTGGTTGTGGCAGAAAGAAGATGCTGACTTCGACTGCTGTGCGCTACCTGAAGCGTACAGTGGAGAAAAGTCCCCGTGTGACTGCTGAGGAACTGAGAAAAGATTTGTCAGATGTGGGTACTGAAGTTTCAGCTCAGACAATATGGCGCACACTGTGTAATGAAGGCCTCCATGCCAGAACTCCCAGGCGCACCCCCTTGCTGTCTCCAAAGAATAAGAAGAGTCGACTGCAGTATGCCAAAAGTCATGTGGACAAACCACAGAAGTTTTGTGATCGTGTTCTGTGGACTGATGAAACAAAATTAGAACTGTTTTGGCCCATGGATCAACGCTATGTTTGGAGGAGGAAGAACAAGACCTATGAAGAAAAGAACACCTTGCCTACTGTGAAGCATGGCGGGGGGTCAATCATGCTTTGGGGCTGTTTTGCTTCTGCAGGTACAGGTAAGCTTCAGCGTGTGCAAGGTACCATGAATTCTCTTCAGTACCAGGAGATATTGGATGACAATGTGATGCAGTCCTTCACAAACCTGAGGCTTGGGAGACGTTGAACCTTTCAACAGGACAATGATCCCAAGCATACCTCCAAGTCCACTAGAGCATGGTTGCAGATTAAAGGCTGGAATATTTTGGAGTGGCCATCGCAGTCACCTGACTTAAATCCGATTGAGAACCTCTGGTGGACTTAAAGAAAGCAGTTGCAGTGCGCAAGCCTAAGAATGTGACTGAACTGGAGGCTTTTGCCCATGACGAATGGGCGAAGATACCCGTAGATCGCTGCAAGACACTTGTGTCAAGCTATGCTTCACGTTTAAAAGCTGTTATAACTGTAAAAGGATGTTGTACTAAGTACTAAGATTGATTGTCACTTGGGGGTTGAATAAAACTGATAATGATGTGAGCACAGAAAAGACATTTGTGGTTATTTCATTATAAATGTTATGTTATATTTGTCTGACCTACACGTGCCTCTTTGATTTAATTGTAAGCAAGATGACTGAATGATCAAAATCAATGTCAAACTGGCCAAAACACTCAATTTCAGTGGGGGTTGAATAATTTTGAACACAACTGTATATCCACCCGTCCTTCCCTGCTCCTGCCGGCCAGAGCAGGCGGACAGAGCCGCGGTCCTCGCCGTGGGACGGAGGGTGAGTATGTGCCGCTTTTTATTATATTTTAGGCTGGTGTTAACGGATTCTGCAGAAGCAGAATCCGTTAACACCAGGTTCTGGCTCTGGGTAACTTTTCGCTGACCAGAGCCAGGCGTTAATCAGCGCTGGGACTTTGTAATCCTAACACCGATTAAGGCTAGGGTCAGACGAACGCATTTTTCACGTTGTCCGTGAAAAAGTGCGTTCAAACGAATGGACGTATTTTTTCACGGAGTACGCGATAGCGGTCATACGATGCGCATTTTCGTCCGTGATTTTGTACGGATCATCAATAAAACTCTTTTTGTGTCTGGACGTTATGTTGGCCGGACATTAGCAGCATCTGACGACTCCTAATCACGCAAACACACCGCTATGCGGACGCAGCGCACTCTGTACGTCAGTACTAGCGGTTTGATGTTCTAGAAAAAATGCGTTCGTTTGCCACTTGCGTTGCGCGGACGCACTTTCGTGCGGCCGTTCTTCGTATGTTACCCGGCATTGGACGTCATTTGCTGCTAGCACGGCCGTGATTTCGTGCGGTTAAGGCTGGGGTCAGACTAGCGCACTTTAAACGTGCGTTCTGGCGCACTTAATTACGGCCGCACTAGCAGCAAATGACGGGCAATGACGGCCAATATACGAAGTACGGTCGCACGAAAGTCCGGCTGCGCAACGCAAGTGGCAAACGAACGCATTTTGTCGAGAACGTGAAACCACTAGTACGGTTGTACAGAGTGCGCTGCGTCCGCATAGCGGCGTGTGTGCGTGATTTGGAGATGTCAGACGCTGGTAATGTCCGGCCAACATAACGTCCAGATGCAAAAGTGTTTTATTGATGATCCGTACAAAATCACGAACGCAAATGCGCATCGTATGACCGCTATCGCGTACTCCGTGAAAAAATGCGTCCATTCGTTCGAACGCACTTTTTCACAGACAACGCGAAAATGCGTTCGTCTGACCCTAGCCTAAACGCACATTAAAAATGCTTTCGTCTGACCTTAGCCTTACACTTTGCGCTCCACATGTTGAGTATAGGGAGCACAAAGTACAGTGACCTCGCGCTGAAAAGCACAAGATACCCAAACGCAAACGGATGACCGTATCCGTCACCGTGTGGATAATTGCCCACCGCGTCCATCACCGTCGTGCATTGTAGACGTTATACGGATCGCTATATCCTTTGTGAAATAAGTACGGCATCAGTCGGCCGCCCTGAAGGCTGCCTCCAGCTATTCCACGCATTGTTTTCTGCTAAATAACTCGTTGAAGTTGCTAAGAAACTGATATATTTTTACATTGTTTTATTGGACCCACTGCTTTCCTATACACAAGGTATAATCACGGGTGGTTCGGGATTGTCGCCTGACTTGATTGTTATTCTCATCGTTCCCCGAATGACTGAGTTTTCTTTTGTCGTGAATTCGGCGGTTCAATATAAATGTTCTCCTTAGAAGCCATTATATACACCTTTTTTTTTATTAATTGTGGCTGAATGCAGATTTGTCCCCCATATGATTCGTCGTGAGGTGAGATTATCATGTTCATTGCCGCGCAGATCGTTACTCTTTCAAGGGTCCTTTTCTGTTTTAAAATGATGATGAGCTCCAAATCGGGTCAGGGTGACCTTTCACCGGCGACAAGTAATTTGTTCAAGATTTTTAATTAAAGAGAAAAACCTCTGATCACTTAGTTGTAGGTTTCATGGTATTTATCTATAAGTTAACATAACGTCCCCGGAGGAAGGGATATGGATTCTGTACACCTTAGGTACCGGGACACAAGGCAGGGCAGCCATCAGGAGATGACAGCCCATGATATGTTGGCCTGGTGAATCCAAGGGGCCCAGGCCAAGCCCTGTGTTGTGCAGAGACATAAGGATACTCCATGCCACCCAGGACTGGCCCACCAAGATATCAACAAATTTCCCGGTGGGCCGAGGAATCAGGGGCCGGTAACAGCACTATGGCTCGTCACTGAGGTAGAGCTTAGCACCAGGTCGAAGTGCAGTCCAACACTGTCCCACAAGGGAACACATTTTATCCCCAAAATGGAGTGGAAGAGTTAATTGAACGGGACAGCTGATGGAATGGGGGCCCTGAGCAATGGATTAGTAAGGGGCCCCAAGTATTCTGGTGGCAGTCTTGACACAAGGTGACACTTTTTGTCCAGATGAAGCCAGAAGGTCCTTTAATTCTCTTTGACTATAACCTGGTGTAAGTCCTAGTGATTCCAAGTGTTCATCGTGAGAACCGTTGGATTATTTTGTGGTTTACTATGAAAAAGACACGTCTTTCAAGAAGATGCTCCAGTTTGGACGCGGCCAAATTGGACAGCTGTCAAAATTGGCCATGCTGGCATTTTGGTGCTCCAATACCAACTACGTCCAATTTGGATGCCTTGGCCAAAATGTAGAGTCGTTCTCACTTAGAAATTAAGTTTAGGTTTGGAAATTAGGTTTAAAGTTACAAATTAGGCTAACCCTAACCCTAACCCTAAAACAAGAACAAATAGTAACGTAACCTTAAACCTAATTTATAACCCCTAACTCAATTTTTTTTATTTTTTTTTTATTCAAAAGCTTTTATTGAAACAAAGTTTCACAGTAGTACAAATAAATGGGGTTCCGTTGCAAATACAAAAAGCACATTGAACAATCAAAGATATGTATAATAGTGCAAAGTATAATCCATTTGTGATATATGAAATTCAATAAATGGGCAAATATTTTCATCAAAATGACTATACGGATAATGTACTTCCCCTTAGAGATCCGAATGAAAGCAAACCTTTCTCCGAGAGATACATAGGCGATATATCAGAAGAAATGAACAAGGTGGAGGAGAGGGAAAAAAGGATGGGGGGGGGGAACAGAAAAGCAGTGGAGCGAGGATAGATGAATGGAAGAGAGAGAGAAGAGAAAAATAGAGAGGGGGGGTTCAAAGAATGTAGCAGGAAGTCAGTATTCAAGTGGTAAAGGGAAATGGAGAGGGGGGGTGGTCTGCGGGTGAGGAAGACGTGTCCCGAAAAAGAAGAAAGTAGGGAAGAGGCAGGGCCAAACCACTCGCCACCTCCATGACGTCCGTCTAAGTAGTTGAAGTTGTAGCAGTGTTGCTTCCCACTCTCCGTCGGAAAGCCGACGTGGTGCGGAATACATCCCAGTAAAACCATTTCAGATAATGGTCCGGGTGTTGACCCTCCACTTGTCGTGCCACTAGGTCATCAACCGCCCTCAAGGATTCAATGGCGTCCACCCATTCCACAAGTGAGGGTATCTCTAAAGACCGCCAATGAGCAGGTATCAGACGCCTGGTCGCCAGTATGAGATGGAGGGCCACTGAGTTACGTAATACTCGTTGTGTCCCAGGAAGGTGCAGAAGAAGATACACTGCTGGCGTAAAAGGTAGGACCAAGCCTGTAACCTCAGCAAGCACTTCCGCCACCAGGCGCCAGAAAGGGGTAATTTTTATACATGGCCACCAGATGTGGAAGTATGTACCTGTCTAACTCAAATTTCTAACCCTAACCCTAATCCTAACCCTAACCCTATATTTTAAACCTAGCACTAATTTCTAACCCTAAACCTAAATTCGAATTGAGAATGATGCTCTATTTTAGCCGAGGCATCCAAATCGGACGAGGACGATATTACGAGACGTGGGTTGATCCTAACCAGCAGGTCGCTGATCTGCAATCATGGAGAGCCGACTCGATCCCACTCAGAACGCGCCACCAGCGAGTGTCCGACCTTGGCCAAGACACCTAACGATATGGATGCGCAGACCTCACAAAATACTTGTACATCTCATCTGCCTGTATGATAATAATACAGACCCCGTTTGAAGGACACCGTCTAGAGCTCGGAATCTTACAATTCAACGACATTTCTGTAAAAGATAAACAAATACAGGAAAATGTAAATATTATTAATTTTTTTTTAACCATCTCACAATAACAGTTTCTGGGCGAAACGTCTATTTTATCCTATATTTGATTTTTAACGTCACGTCCCATATTTCAAATAAATGCGGTGATAACATTTTGTTCAGCAGTGAAAGGGTTACGAATGTTTGGACATGATGTAATGATGAGTATCATCGCTCAGATAATCATTTTAAACATTTGTTAAGCGTATAAAGTGTTTGCAATCACAGCATTCTCCTCCTGGTTTACAGCTTCAGTCGAAGACGCGCATATACAGTGCTCGTGCTGCCCCCTAGGGTTTATTTTTGATATTGCAGCGCTCTCCATAAAAAAATAAAATGTTACTTTGATCCAAAACAGATCTAATTATTCATGAAGCTCCAACATATTACGCAGCGCTGTACAATGAGTAGGACTAAGCAATCGAAAATTTAACAAATGAGTGTGTCAGGTGCTTACAATCTAAGGCTAGGGTCAGACGAGCGCAGTATCAACGTGCGTTCAGCCTCACTTAATCACGGCCGTGCTAGCAACAAATGACGTCCAATGCCGGGCAGCATACGAAGAACGGCCGCACGAAATTGCGGCCGCGCAACGCAAGTGGCAAACGAACGCATTTTTTCGAGAACGTCAAACCGCTATTACTGACGCACAGAGTGCGCTGCGTCCGCTAGCGGCGTGTGTGCGTGATTAGGAGACGTCAGACGCTGCTAATGTCCGGCCAACATAACGTCCAGACACAAAGTGTTTTATTGATGATCCGTACAAAATCACGGACGAAAATGCGCATCGTATGACCGCTATCGCGTATTCCGTGAAAAAATATGTCCATTCGTTCGAACGCACTTTTTCACGGACAACGCGAAAAATGCGTTAGTCTGACCCTAGCCTAAGGCTGGGGTCAGACCAGCGCACTTTTAACGTGCGTTCTGGCGCACATAATCACGGCCGCACTAGCAGCAGATGACGGGCAATGACGGCCACTATACGATGTACGGCAGCACAAAAGTCCGGCCGTGCAACGCAAGTGGAATTTGAACGCATTTTTTTGAGAACGCTGAACCGCTAGTACTGACGTACTGAGTGCGCAGCTGCGGCATAGCGGCGTGTGTGCGTGATTAGGAGACGTCAGACGCTGCTAATGTCCGGCCTACATAACGTCCAGACGCAAAAAGAGTTTTATTGACGATCCGTACAAAATCACGCCCGAAAATGCGCGTCGTCTGACCGTTTTTGCGCATTCCGTGAAAAAATACGTCAATGCGTTCGGACGCACTTTTTCACATTCGCGGGAAAAATGCTTTTGTCTGACCCTAGCCTTAGAGGTGAGGGTGATACTGAGAGCACTGAAATGTCACCGATATTTCAGTGCTCTCTCGTTCCCCGCACTTTCCTGCACTTCGGGGAACCAAACTTCCCCACCCTGCGGTGAATTCGGCATTCACTGCAGAGTCGCCGAAGGGCAAGGAAACAGCAGCCGAAAACCCACGACAAACCCACAGCAAACCTGCCGGCCGCCGCCGCAAACCCGCCGCAAACATGTTGCCCACACAGCGCCAACCAGACGCAGGAGAAAGCCACCAAGCAGCCGGACGGGTAAAAAAAACCCCAAAAAAACAATACGATTGAAAGTTTGAAAATTGAAACGCTGGTTACGAAAAAAAAACTACTGAACGAAAATGTCTGAAATTTACATATAAGATCCAATGAATGATAATAAAAAGGGCTGTTACAGAAAAAAAGAAAAAAAGCTATTAAAAAGAACCAGAAAAAAAATGTTGCCGGAAAAATCCAGAAAAATGCCTAAAAGATCCTAAATTTTTTTTTTTTATAAATGAAGAGACTTATTGCTGCAGATTAAAATATTAAACGGTTTATTAGATATTGAGTAAAAACGGGAATATTTTTAACATTGAAACCTATGGGATTTGCCTGAATAAACCTGCCGAATTAAACCACCGAATGGCAGGGCATTTCGACAACTTTTCACTGCTGGTTTGTGTTCTCTGAATAGCCGAAGCATTGCTTCTCTATGGGGATTCACTGCCCTCGAACAGGCACCGAACAGGCACCGTATGTGCAGGCAATTCGCCAAAATTTGGCGTACTGCCTGCTCTCTGGATAGCCGAATGGCCTCAAAATGTCACCGTACGGGGAAATTCACTGTTCGGTGACATTTCGGGACCAGATCAGCTCTCTCTGAATAACCCCTACAGATGTGAGGGTAAATAGCAGGATATGAGAAGTGATGGGGTACACGGGGGCTGTGTGGGAGGCAGTGTTAATTTTGACAGTAAATTTAATTTTCGTCATATTTTAGTCGTCAGAATTATTATTAATTTTAGTCTAATTTTAGTCGACTAAAATCGAATGTGTTTAGTTAATGTGTAATTCATTATTTAAGCATTTCTGCAGCATTTTGTAAACTCATTTTATACTCCTGGGGCTGGATTACATGCCTGGAGTAAATATAAAAAGGGAGTAAGTGAACTTCTAACTCTTATAGGATAAAATAGACTTTAATGGCTCTTGAAGTTCACTTGCCTTCCTTGTGGAACAAAAAAATCCCCAATCGCTATCAACTCCCCTCTCAGCATTGAATGACAATAGAGGATATAGTGCCCCAGCTCACATGGAAATATATAGCCTCCAGCTGCTCACACATGGCTATATTGCCCCCAAACCAGCTCACACATGGATATGTTGCCCCAGACCAGCTCACACATGGATATATTGCACCAGACCAGCTCTCATGGATATATTGCACCAGACCAGCTCACACATGGATATATTGCCCCCAAACCAGCTCACACATGGATATGTTGCCCCAGACCAGCTCACACATGGATATATTGCACCAGACCAGCTCTCATGGATATATTGCACCAGTAGCTCTCACGGATATTGCCCCAGCAGCTCACACATGGATATATTGCACCAGACCAGCTCTCATGGATATATTGCCCCAGCAGCTCTCGCGGATATTGCCCCAGCAGCTCTCATGGATATTGCCCCAGCAGCTCTCATGGATATATTGCCCCAGCAGCTCTCGCGGATATTGCCCCAGCAGCTCTCATGGATATTGCCCCAGCTCCTCTCATGGATATTGCCCCAGCAGCTCTTATGGATATTGCCCCAGTAGCTCTCACGGATATTGCCCCAGCAGCTCACACATGGATATATTGCACCAGACCAGCTCTCATGGATATATTGCCCCAGCAGCTCTCGCGGATATTGCCCCAGCAGCTCTCATGGATATTGCCCCAGCAGCTCTCATGGATATATTGCCCCAGCAGCTCTCGCGGATATTGCCCCAGCAGCTCTCATGGATATTGCCCCAGCTCCTCTCATGGATATTGCCCCAGCAGCTCTTATGGATATTGCCCCAGTAGCTCTCACGGATATTGCCCCAGCTCCTCTCATGGATATTGCCCCAGTAGCTCTCACGGATATTGCCCCAGCTCCTCTCATGGATATTGCCCCAGTAGCTCTCACGGATATTGCCCCAGCAGCTCTCACAGATATTGCCCCAGCAGCTCTCACGGATATTGCCCCAGCTCCTCTCATGGATATTGCCCCAGCTCCTCTCACGGATATTGCCAAAGCAGCTCTCATGGATATTGCCCCAGCAGCTCTCATGGATATTGCCCCAGCAGCTCTAATGGATATTGCCCCAGCAGCTCTAATGGATATGCCCCAGCAGCTCTCATGGATATGCCCCAGCAGCTCACATGGATATGCCCCAGCAGCTCTCATGGATATACTGCCCCCAGCTCACCTCCGCCGCATGTTCGACTCCCTCTGAGCGTCCGGTGGCAAGGAGCATGGGCGCTCGCCTGGGGTAGCCACGTGACCAGCCGCGATCTCGCGAGAACTCCATGGCTTCGGACAGGGCCGGTGCAAGCATTTTTTTTTACTCAGGCGAAGTTGCGTTTTGGTGCCCCCCTACACCCAATCCGTGCCATGCCAATCGGGAGTGTTTGGTGTCCTCACGCATTGCCAATCTATGCTGTGCCTGGTGCCCCTCCTGTGCCACAGGGCCAATCTACAGAGTGTGTGGTCCCCTCCTTTGGCAATGTGGCATAGGAGGGGCACCAGGCACTGCACAAATTTGCAATGTGGCCTGGTGGTGCCCCCTGGTCTTGCTGTGTCAAAAAAACTACATATTTCAAACTGCCTGCTACTCCCAGTGTTTCCCTGTGATCCTGCTACCTACCACTCTCACTCTGTTGCTGTGGTCCAGTCTGACTCCAGGTCTCCAGAAGCAGACTGGCAGCAGGGTCCTCGTCCTCCAATTCAATTCACTCCCCCTTAATTCATTTTTCCCCTTTAATTACTTTCACCCCCCCTTAAATTCAGTTCATATAGCTATGACAGAGCTCCACAGCAATAAAACTCACAGTAATGTGTGGGGTGTATGAGCGTATGACAGAGCTCCACAGCAATAAAACTCACAGTAATGTGCGGGGTGTATGAGCGTATGACAGAGCTCCACAGCAATAAACCTCACAGTAATGTGCGGGGTGTATGAGCATATGACAGAGCTCCACAGCAATAAAACTCACAGTAATGTGCAGGGTATATGAGCGTATGACAGAGCTCCACAGCAATAAACCTCACAGTAATGTACCAATATCAGTTTACTCAAACCCCCCAGCAGAACATTACACACACACACACGCGCCCAGTAGAACATTACACCCTCAGCAGAACATTAAACCCCCCCCCGAGCAGAACATTACACCCCCCGAGCAGAACATTACACACACACACCCCCACCAGAACATTACAGCCCCCAAGCAGAACATTACACACACACCCCCTCCCCTCCCTCATTTTACTCAAACCTTATAAATCTTCTCTCGGCCTCTCTGCCCAGTCCTCCTTCACACTCCAGTGGAAGCACGCAGGCTGACTCTGCTGCAGGGCCGCACCCTAAGCTTTGGGGTTTGTCCCCCAGGCTTTTCTGCTGCTGCGGGCCCTGGCTATGCGTGTCACGTGAGGGGTGCAGTGTGGCTGCTCATGTTTAGAATGTGGGACTGAGGCAGGCACACTGCATCGCTTTGAGAGTGCACGGCTGGGCCCCTGCTTGATATCTGAAGATCATTCATAGCTCCGCTTACGCTATTTTAAAAACAGAATTTTTCCGCCCCTCACACTGACAGCAAGCCAGGACAGTAAGGCGGCCGCCGCCTGTGCCGCCTTAGACTAGCGCCGGCCCTGGCTTTGGACGCTCGCTGGGAGCCGAACACGCAGCGTAGGAGGCTGGAGCCGAACACTGGTCGCAGGGTGAGACATTTTCGTTGATTGACGAAAATGGCAGAGTATTTTCGTCATGATTTTCGTCGGGCACATATCATTTTCGTCTCGTTACAATTTTGTTTCTAGTAAGAAAAAAGTGTGCCTGACGAAAATTATGACGAAAATATTTCATCGACGAAATTAACACTGGTGGGAGGTAGATCAGGAAAGGTACACTGCGGGGATGAGGGAGTGAGCTGATAGGCTTCTCTGAAGTAATGCCTTTTTATAGATGTCTTGAAAGCCTGGAGGCGCGGGGCGTGTTAAATGTTACCATCAGGAGTCAAGTCCTAAAAATAAAAGTGTGGGAACTCACCAAGATTTCTGTCCCCCGATTAGCAATTATTATCTCACACTTAACACAAACACACACTCAAATCTGATAGATTTATGTATATATGTGGTGTAGCGCTCACTCCCGGAGGAGCCGCTGAATTTGAACCTCGGGTCAGTCTCCTCGCACTAGGGAATAAATATACTCCAGCACCGTCGTGGATTTTATAAATTATATAGTTTACTGAATAAACTGGCATATAATGAGTAACACGGTATACGTATATATATTTACAGTACTTCGTAATGCAGGAACGCGCAGCGGAAAAGAAATACAATACTTCGTAATGCGAGAAACGCGCAGCGGAAAATAAATACAATGCTTCGTAATGCGAGAAACGCGCAGCGGAAAATAAATACAATGCTTCGTAATGCGAGAAACGCGCAGCGGAAAAAGGAAAAATATATATATAACCCCTTTTTGTGGTTGGAGAGTGAGTCCCGTACAGGTTATGTCCCAAGGAATGTATGTGTGTGTGTGTTATGGTACCCGGGTACAATATTCAACTGGCCAGTGAATTATTTATGAGGTATCTTCGACTAGTCAAGTTGGGGCCCTGTGGGTTTTGAAACAAACTGCAGCATGCTTTAGATTTTCACAACAGCCTGGAAGGCCTCTCACCCATCCGCCAGATACTCTGTGCTCCGCTCAACCCAGGACGTCTCTCTGCTCGATTTTGACTGGGGTTCTCTGTGTCACCGGATCCGCTGTCTTGCTTGTCTGTATCTGCCACAAGATGTCCAGCTCACCGCCTGCACTCCCTGTTAGATCGATCTGCGGTTCTCCTAACTCGGGGTCCTCCAGCTCACTCTGTATCAGCGTGGGTTACTGCGGTGGATCACTGGGTCTTCGTATAATAAGGCAGAAAAACCCGGTCTCCAGCTCTGTCAGGCCGCACCTGCGTTCCGGCCTGGATGCTATCACGTTCAGCTACACTGCGTCTTGCTCCTCTCACTCCTCAGCGCGCTCTGCCAGCCCTTTCCACGAGGCTCAGGATGTCAGCGTCTCTCTCCCACCAACTTCCTGTTCCCGTCCGCAAAGCATGCTGGAAAATGTAGTCCCAATGTTCAGTGTCTTACATCGCGCTTGTCTCCCTCCGGTGGCCAAAAACAAGTACTACAACGACAGGGGATTTAAAACCAGCGCTACAGTGGATTTTAGCAAATATAGATCATAAATCCTATATTTACTGTGACTGAAAGAGACGATTCAACACCTGAATACAAGCTTTATACAGGGTTATTCAGAGAGCACCGTAATGTCACTGGTTGACGCACTTCGGCGAGTTAAATTCGCCGACCCTGTGGTGTATACAGCAGTGCGGTGAAACGACCCACCGAACGAATCAAAAAGCTGCCGCAAAGCCGCCGAATTAATCCGAAAAACGCTGAATTGATCCAAAAAACTGCAGAAGGACCACAGAATCGATCAGAAAAACCGCCGAATACATCTGTCGATCCGCCGAACAGACTGCCGAATCGATCCAACGACCCGCCGAACAGACCGCCGGACAGCCACCGGAAAAAGCCGGCAAGCCTCCGAATAGGAGTAAAAACAAAATACAAAAAAAACCACTGCAGCTTTTGAAAGGTGTTTAAAAAATGAAAGTACTGGATAAAAATGCCTAGAAATAATACAGTCAGGTCCACAAATATTGGGACATTGACACAATTGTAACATCTTTGGCTCTATACACCACCACAATGGAGTTGGAATGAAACAAACACAATGTGCTTTAACTGCAGACTGTCGGCTTTAATTTGAGGGTATGTACATCCAACTCAGGTGAACGGTGTAGGACCTACAGCAGTTTGCAGATGTGCCTCCCACTTGTTAAGGGACCAAAGGTAATGGGACAGAATAATAATCATAAATCAAACTTTCCCTTCTTAATACTGGTTGCAAATCCTTTGCAGTCAATCACAGCCTGAAGTCTGGATCGCATAGACATCACAAGACGCTGGGTTTCATCCCTGGTGATGCTCTGCCAGGCCTCTACTGCAACTGTCTTCAGTTCCTGCTTGTTCTTGGGGCATTTTCCCTTCAGTTTTTGTCTTCAGCAAGTGAAATGCATGCTCAATGGGATTCAGGTCAGGTGATTGACTTGGCCATTGCAGAACATTCCACTTCTGTCCCTTCAAAAAACTCTTTGGTTGCTTTTGCAGTATGCTTTGGGTCATTGTCCATCTGCACTGTGAAGCGCCGTCCAATGAGTTCTGCAGCATTTGGCTGAATGTGAGCAGATAATATTGCCCGAAACACTTCAGAATTCATCCTGCTGCTTTTGTCAGCGTCACATCATCAATAAATACAAGAGAACCAGTTCCATTGGCAGCCATACATGCCCACGCTATGACACTACCACCACCATGCTTCACTGATGAGGTGGTATGCTTAGGATCATGAGCAGTTCCTTTCCTTCTCCATACTCTTCTCTTCCCATCACTCTGGTACAAGTTGATCTTGGTCTCCTCTGTCCATATGATCTTGTTCCAGAACTGTGAAGGCTTTGTTAGGTGTTGTTTGGCAAACACTAATATGGCCTTCCTGTTTTTGAGGCTCACCAATGGTTTACATCTTGTGGTGAACCTTCTGTATTCACTCTGGTGAAGTCTTCTCTTGATTGTTGACTTTGACACACATACACCTACCTCCTGGAGAGTGTTCTTGATCTGGCTAACTGTTGTGAAGGGTGTTTTATTCACCAGGGAAAGAATTCTTCGGTCATCCACCACAGTTGTTTTCCGTGGTCCTCCCGGGTCTTTTGGTGTTGCTGAGCTCACGGTGCGTTCCTTCTTTTTGACAATGTTCCAAACAGTTGTTTTGGCCACGCCTAATGTTCTTGCTATCTCTCTGTTGGGTTTGTTTTGTTTCTTCAGCCTAATAATGGCTTGCTTCACTGATAGTGACAGCTCTTTGGATCTCATCTTGAGAGTTGACAGCAACAGATTCCAAATGCAAATAGCACACTTGAAATGAACTCTGGGCCTTTTATCTACACATTGTAATTGGGGTAATGAGGGAATATCACACACCTGGCCATGGAACAGCTGAGAAGCCAATTGTCCCATTACTTATGTTCCCTTAACAAGTGGGAGGCACATCTGCAAACTGCTGTAAATCCTACATCGTTCACCTGAGATGGATTTACATAACCTCAAATTAAAGCTGACAGTCTGCAGTTAAAGCACATTGTGTTTGTTTCATTCCAACTCCATTGTGCTGGTGTATAGAGCCAAAGATGTTAGAATTGTGTCGATGTCCCAATATTTCTGGACCTGACTGTATATAAGGTCCTATGAATAATAATAAAAAGGTCTATTACAGAAAAAAGAAAAAAAAGGCCATTTTAAATAAATCTGAAAAATAATTCACCCAAAAAAATCCGGAAAAATGCTTAAAAAAATTCTAAAAAAATAAAGAAAGAAAGAAACTTTTCGCTGCAAATGAAAAGAATAAACAGTCGAATAAATATTTAAGAAAAACAGGAATATTTTTTACATTGAAACCTATGGGATTCGCCTGAATAAACCTGCTGAATGAAACCACGGTACAGCAGGGCAATTCACTGACATTCCTCTGATGTTCGGTGTCTGTGAATAGATTAACCATTGCTTCTCTATGGGGAATTTCACTGCCGTCGAAAAGGCACCGTAATTCACTGGCAATTCGCCAATATTTGGCGAACTGCCAGCTTTCTGAATAGCCGAATGGCCCCGAAATTGCACTGTATGGGGAAATTCACTGTTCGGTGCAATTTCGAGGCCAATTCGGTGCTCTGAATAACCCTGATAGTGTGTGGGACCAAAGGGTACAGAGTTCCTTCTGCAAAAATAGTGGTGGAACTGTGTTCCCACGCGATGACAATCGACTCGACCCCTGGTTACAATGGAGAGAGTCCCATATACATGGGGCGGCTCAGGAAAAAGTCCAGAAGGTGAAAGCGAGGGGACGCAGGTACAAGGTGTGGATAATAACAAGACCAACCAACATGGTCACTTGCATGAGGAGCAAATAATGTGAAAGCCCAGAATCCAAAATAAAATAAAATCCACCAAAAAATGAAACGGAGGTTAGCTGGGAGCCTATCAGTCTGAGCCGCCATGGTTATCGAGGGAGCTATAAAGTATAATGACCCAACTCATTCATCATAACCCGCTAAGGTCCCAAATGAATTGTATCGTGGATTTTATTGGAAGAAATATCGGCTGCGTCATCGGATGTTTTTTTTTGTAAATACCAGCTGATTCAGTGGAAAAAATTCATCCAGAGCTGAAAATATGAAAAATGCTGGTGGCCCGAAAAAAAGCTGGTGGCTAATACACTAGAAAAAGCTGGTGGGTATTGGTAATACACTGGAAAAAGCTGGTGGGTATTGGTAATACACTGGAAAAAGCTGGTGGGTATTGGTAATACACTGGAAAAAGCTGGTGGGTATTGGTAATACACTGGAAAAAGCTGGTGGGTATTGGTAATACACTGGAAAAAGCTGGTAGCTAATACACTAGAAAAAGCTGGTGGGTATTGGTGATACACTGGAAAAAGCTGGTGGGTATTGGTAATACACTGGAAAAAGCTGGTGGCTAATACACTAGAAAAAGCTGGTGGGTATTGGTAATACACTGGAAAAAGCTGGTGGCTAATACACTAGAAAAAGCTGGTGGGTATTGGTAATACACTGGAAAAAGCTGGTGGGTATTGGTAATACACTGGAAAAAGCTGGTGGGTATTGGTAATACACTAGAAAAAGCTTATTTTCGTCCGGCATTACACAGATTTGGGGCTTAAGGCTGGGGTCAGACTAACGCATTTTTATCGTGCGTTTAGGCGCACTTTATCACGGCTGTAGTAGCAGCAAATGACGCGCAATGACGGGCAATATACGAAGTACGGCTGCACAAAATTTCGGCCGCGCAACGCAAGCGGCAAACGAACGCGTTTTTTCGAGAACGTCAAACCGCAAGTACTGAAGTACAGAGTGCGCTGCGTCCTCTAGCGGCGTGTGTGCGTGATTAGGAGACGTCAGACGCTGCTAATGTCCGGCCAACATAACGTCCAGACGCAAAAAGGGTTTTATTGACAATCCGTAAAAACACGCACGAAAATGCGCATCGTTTGACCGCTTTTGCGTTCACCGTTAAAAAAATACGTCAATGCGTTCGGACGCACTTTTTGATGGTTAATGCGAAAAATGCGTTTGTTTGACCCTAGCCTTAAACATGACGGGCTCTATCACCTCCTTCAAGCTAACACCAGCGTCAGCGTTAGCGTAAAGGAGGTCATAGCGCTGCGCCTACATCGCCTTCGAATCGCTAACGGGTTAAAAAACCCGTTAGCGCTTGTTAATTTGTGATTCGTAGCACGAGTTTACTGCACTTTGCGCTCCCGATACCTAACATGGGGAGCGCAAAGTGAAAGCACAGATTAACTAGCGGTGGGATCACTTGGTGCTAACGCTAGTTACTAAGAGCTGACGCTAACGAAAAAGTTACCACCAGCTCAGAGGATTGCGCTGCTGCAGAATCCGTTACCTGCAGCTCAAACCCCCCAAAAATCACGTACTCATCTCTTATCCCACGGCGAGAACGGCGACACGATCCGCTGCTTCTGGCTGCTGGGAGCAGAGGGAGACTGGGGGAAGAAAGTCCCCCGTCTACCTCCGTGATCACTCCATGACCAGCAGGATCTTGCGAGAGGCGAGATCCTGCCAGTCATGTGACCCGGCAGCATGATCCTCCACGGAGTCCTATGGATACACACATACACATACAGTATACAACACCCGCACATACAGTATACACACATACACATACAGTATACAACACCCGCACATACAGTATACACACATACACATAAGGTATACACCCGCACATACAGTATACACACATACACATAAGGTATACACCCGCACATACAGTATACACACATACACATAAGGTATACACCCGCACATACAGTATACACTAGGGATGCACCGATACCACTTTTTTAAGACTGAGTACGAGTACCGATACTTTTGTTCAAGTACTCACCGATACCAATTACCGATACTTTTATTTTATGCCATGTGACGCTTTCCAATAAGAACAGACCTCCTATAAAGCCCCCAGGTCTCATAGATATGCCCCCTGCTCATGGATAATTGCCCCCCCAGCTCATGGATAATTGCCCCCCCAGCTCATGGATATGCCCCCAGCTCATGGATATGCCCCATTGCTCATGGATATGCCCCATGCTCATGGATATTGCCCCCTTGCTCATGGATATGCCCCCTTGCTCATGGATATGCCCCCTTGCTCATGGATATTGCCCCCTTGCTCATGGATATGCCCCCCTGCTCATGGATATGCCCCATTGCTCATGGATATGCCCCATTGCTCATGGATATTGCCCCCTTGCTCATGGATATGCCCCCTTGCTCATGGATATGCCCCCTTGCTCATGGATATGCCCCCTTGCTCATGGATATTGCCCCCTTGCTCATGGATATGCCCCCTGCTCATGGATATGCCCCATTGCTCATGGATATGCCCCATTGCTCATGGATATTGCCCCCTTGCTCATGGATATTGCCCCCTTGCTCATGGATATGCCCCCTTGCTCATGGATATGCCCCATTGCTCATGGATATGCCCCATTGCTCATGGATATGCCCCATTGCTCATGGATATGCCCCCTTGCTCATGGATATTGCCCCATTGCTCATGGATATGCCCCATTGCTCATGGATATGCCCCATTGCTCATGGATATTGCCCCATTGCTCATGGATATTGCCCCATTGCTCATGGATATGCCCCATTGCTCATGGATATTGCCCCCTTGCTCATGGATATGCCCCATTGCTCATGGATATTGCCCCATTGCTCATGGATATGCCCCATTGCTCATGGATATTGCCCCATTGCTCATGGATATTGCCCCATTGCTCATGGATATTGCCCCATTGCTCATGGATATGCCCCATTGCTCATGGATATTGCCCCATTGCTCATGGATATTGCCCCATTGCTCATGGATATTGCCCCATTGCTCATGGATATTGCCCCCTTGCTCATGGATATGCCCCATTGCTCATGGATATTGCCCCATTGCTCATGGATATGCCCCATTGCTCATGGATATTGCCCCATTGCTCATGGATATTGCCCCATTGCTCATGGATATTGCCCCATTGCTCATGGATATGCCCCATTGCTCATGGATATTGCCCCATTGCTCATGGATATGCCCCATTGCTCATGGATATTGCCCCCTTGCTCATGGATATTGCCCCCTTGCTCATGGATATGCCCCATTGCTCATGGATATGCCCCATTGCTCATGGATATGCCCCATTGCTTCATGGATATGCCCCATTGCTCATGGATATGCCCCCTTGCTCATGGATATTGCCCCATTGCTCATGGATATGCCCCATTGCTCATGGATATGCCCCATTGCTCATGGATATTGCCCCATTGCTCATGGATATTGCCCCATTGCTCATGGATATGCCCCATTGCTCATGGATATTGCCCCCTTGCTCATGGATATGCCCCATTGCTCATGGATATTGCCCCATTGCTCATGGATATGCCCCATTGCTCATGGATATTGCCCCATTGCTCATGGATATTGCCCCATTGCTCATGGATATTGCCCCATTGCTCATGGATATGCCCCATTGCTCATGGATATTGCCCCATTGCTCATGGATATTGCCCCATTGCTCATGGATATTGCCCCATTGCTCATGGATATGCCCCCTTGCTCATGGATATTGCCCCATTGCTCATGGATATGCCCCATGCTCATGGATATGCCCCATTGCTCATGGATATTGCCCCATTGCTCATGGATATTGCCCCATTGCTCATGGATATGCCCCATTGCTCATGGATATTGCCCCCTTGCTCATGGATATGCCCCATTGCTCATGGATATTGCCCCATTGCTCATGGATATGCCCCATTGCTCATGGATATTGCCCCATTGCTCATGGATATTGCCCCATTGCTCATGGATATTGCCCCATTGCTCATGGCCATATATGCCCCATTGCTCATGGATATTGCCCCATTCTCATGGATATTGCCCCATTGCTCATGGATATTGCCCCATTGCTCATGGATATGCCCCCCCCCCTCCGCTCCGCTCCGCTCATACTCACCTTCCTTCAGCGCCGCCGAGAAAGTCTTCGCGCGCGCGCGCTGGTTGGAAGGACCCCAGCCGCGACCACGTGGGACCATGTGATCGCGGCTGGGGTCCTTCCAACCAGCGCACGCGCGGAAACTTTCCCGGCGTCGCTGAAGGAAGGTAAGTATGAGCGGAGAGCAGCTGCAGGGCCTGTCTGAATGCTCTATCGGCATTCGGACAGGCCCTGCAGCTGCTCACTTTGTTTATACTTACCTTCCTTCAGCGACGCCGGGAAAGTTTCCGCGCGTGCGCTGGTTGGAAGGACCCCAGCCGCGATCACATGGTCCCACGTGGTCGCGGCTGGGGTCCTTCCAACCAGCGCGCGCGCGCGAAGACTTTCCCGGCGGCGCTGAAGGAAGGTGAGTATCGCAGAGCTCCAGGGGCGGCTGTCCGAATGCCGATAGAGCATTCGGACAGCCGCCGCAGCCCCTCGGATACCGGAAGCCGGCTCAATGCCGGCTTCCGGTATCGGAAAAAAATATCGGGGGTACTGCACGAGTACCAAGTACTCCTGCAGTACCCGGTATCGGCACCGATATCGATACTAGTATCGGTATCGGTGCAACCCTAGTTATACACACATACACATAAGGTATACACCCGCAGATACAGTATACACACATACACATAAGGTATACACCCGCACATACAGTATACACACATACACATAAGGTATACACCCGCACATACAGTATACACACATACACATAAGGTATACACCCGCACATACAGTATACACACATACACATACAGTATACACCCACACATACAGTATACACACACATATAGGGCTCTATTACATTCTTCGTGTGCAAAAGCGCATTAACACGAAGGGCAAAACCCTTTGCGCAGAAGGTCGTTTTACGACGTTCGCGCATACGATGCGCGTTAACGTGTAACGTGAGTGACCCTGCGCAAACGCATGTTCATGCATCCCATACTTAACATTGTGAGCGCAAATGCGTTCGTGCGCTGGTACGCGGATGGTATTACAATCGATGCGCAGTTTGTAACACACAGCCTTTGCGCGCATAATTTTACCGTCTTTGAAAAGCTGGTGTTAACGGCAAATCTGAACGTCCTGGCCGAAACCGAATACACCAGCACGAAAAAAATAACACAGCACAGTATAGTTACACATTCTACACATACCCAAACAATAAAATGGAGAAGTTGTGCGTGTTTTTATTATCGCTGCAGCATATATACTCAGATTGACTTTGACAGGCGCAAAAACTGAACGGGAGACAATTGTGGTTCTTAATTCTGATTGGCTGAATCGTGTGAAAAAACAGTCCGCACACCGATTTCCGCGCGCGCGTTTTTGCGCTTTTTTTTACGCACGATATTTTTTGACGGATGAAAAAATGCGCTCGGATCGTAATAACAGCGTTTATTTACGCGCGTTAACGTTTCACGCTGCTCGAAAAAAAAATGCGCTGCGCGTACGAATTTGCGCGGAGAATGTAATAGAGCCCAATCTCGGGCAGTCTAGTGGGTCATAAAGAAGCACGTGCTTGCCACCTCCATGCTCCCCCCATCTGCTGATTAAAAGTTGCATTATGGGCAGGTGGAGGGTTCGGGGGCTCAGTGCCGCAGGGGAGTCAGAGCCAGCGTGTCATAGAGCCTCTAGAGTTCCTCTCATGTCTTGTATCACAGTGTGACACTTTCTCTTTCAACAGCGTCATATGGGACCATTCACCCACACGTTCCCACCTTGATCAAGGCCCCTGCAATATGGTAAATACTCATTCCCCCTCGTTCCTTTTGGACTCAACCCCTCAATATAATATTTATCTTTTCTCATGACCCCAGAAAGAGCATCAGAAATAACCCCAGGGACCACAGGAGAAAAAGAGGGGGCCCTCCATGGAGGAGTGAGGACAACTGCCAATCATTACACCACTGTAACAACTCCTATTATATACAGCTGTAGTGGTGAGATGTGTTATGTATCACTCGGTGGGATCTGAGCTTCCACACTTCATTCGGAGGATTAAAACAGGAAAGGTGCTGCCCTGCAGTATGTATAATTCATATATTGCAGGAGGGAAGACAGCTTCCTAATAAAGGCAGGTCACCGGAGGTTTCTCTTGGACTTTTTACCTGCGGAACATGATTGCTACATACTCCAGGGTGGTGATTTTCATGAACTGCCCTCGGCATGAATATATTTCATGTGTCCAGTAAAACCTAGAGGATCTGGCAGTCCAAGGCACCCGTCGGGCACGGCTGTCTTTAACGCAGGGCGAAAGGGGCAGTTGCCCCGGGCTCAGTCATTGTTGAGGGGCCCAAAGCAGCTGCACCTTGGGCACGCGTAAACCGTGGACGACCGCCACCGCTGCTAGCGGAATGCATTAATAGCCCTCAACTGGCCGTGTCTTCTTGCGAGCGCCAGCGTTGACCCTCGCGTGGCCGCCGTCCCGTGAGGGCTGTGACACAGGCTACAGGTGAGATCTCGCGAGAGCGCATCACAGCCTTCAGAAGCCAGCGGCCGCGTGAAGGAGAATTCTGGCGCTGAGAGGAACACACAGGTCATCTGATCATGAGGTCTGTGCTGGGTAAGTATAATTCTGGGGGTCTGTGCTGGGTACATATATTTCTGGGGGATCATTGCTGGCTACATATATTTCTGGGGGCCTGTGCTGGGTCCATATATTTGTGCGGGGGGACTGTGCTGGATACATAAAATTCTGGGGGCCTGTGCTGGGTACATATATTTGTGGGGGGTCTGTGCTGGATAAATATAATTCTGGGGGCCTGTGCTAGATACATATATTTCTGGGGGGTCTGTGCTGGGTACATATAATTCTGGGGGCCTGTGCTGGGTACATACATTTCTGGGGGGTCTGTGTTGGGTACATATAATTCTTATTTTTGTGTTTATTACTAGACTATATAGCTATTTGTCTTACACTTGAAACATAATAATGTTCATTTGCACTTTATTATTGAAAGATATTAAGATATTAACATGCCTTTTCTCCCAAGAACATATAACTGTTAATAGAAATATATGATGAGAAAGAGCCTAGAAGAGGCTATAATTGGCTTGTACGTACTGCTATAGATCAATCTAAGGACTTGTTTGTGAGACAAGTCCATGATGTATTTGTGGTTGAATTGTTTTTTTGTTTTTTTGGGATGTTGGGGCTGGATAGCAAAATTACGCGGTGGGCTGGCTTTCGGGGGGGCCCCAAGAAAATGTTTGCCCAGGGTCCAATCAATATTAAAGACAGGCCTGCCGTCGGGTCGTGAGCTCGGAACCAGTTATTGCATAAAAGTCTCTGCTGTGAAACGCTACGATCCTCTGGAGGAACCCGGGGACTTCTGCCTAGTTAGCAGCAGAGAGGCAGCAGGTTGGATTCCTGCAGGACGCCCGCAGCCGCATACCATCGAGTCTTTCATTCATATGTCAGCGTATTCAGCACAATGGTCAAGGACAGGAAGGGAGCGTCTCTACACGGATAAGCAGATCGACGGAAGATAACTTTGTTCCAGGGAGAAGCCCACTTATCCGTGGTTGGCCTTTACATAATTGGCTCAATCTCTTCTCATGCATGACCTCTTCCAGTCAATAGAAGCATCATGCCTTGGCCTGACATCATGTCTCTGTTGGAAATCCTCTCTGCATTCAGAGCCCCACGTTTTTAGCTCTGAAGCCGCGCGCTAGAATAACATGCTCTGGTGCGTCGCACATACAACACATAAAGCAACGCTACAGCCAGCTTGCAATTCAGATTTATCGATCGACCAGATATTCTGAAAAGGGAAGTTTTACAAAATCCGAAAGGTTTGCGAGCGTCGACATGACTCCACGGGTAGAAATTCCACTCCGGGCCTCATGTGGCCGATACAAAATAACCATAAATCCTCTATAAAACGCCCTTCAGGCTGTGTGTATAACGCGTGTATGAAACATAAATGGATTTTGCGTTTAGACTTGGGTCCCCAAGATATCTCATCTATCGACATGTCCCTCTCCTCACCTACAAGCACATCAAGATAGATGACACTTCCATGGCTCCTGAACCACTGACGCTAGCGATCCTAACGACTAGGGTTGCACCGATACCACTTTTTTAAGACCTACTTGGTCATCTGCCTACAGACCCAGTTGACGCCCAGCCTAACGTTTAAATGCAGGACTTATTCACATTTCAGCTTTTTTTCCCCCAAAGATACAAAGTGTTAGGCTTCAGTTCAGACGAATATTAATTAGTCCCAATGCTGGCAATTGGAAGCATTGGAAATCCATACAAAGCACCAAACCGAATCACGTCTGAAATAAGTTATCGAATCAATCTGAATGTCGAATGACTGAAAAAATTATACTCACTATACCATACAAAATCCCTATCCCTAACTCTAATTGTGAAAAAAAATCAGACATAGCAACCCTACTTACCCTAAAAGTAACCCTAATACTAACTCTAATACTAACACTAATCCTAATCCTTAAACTAACACTAATCCTAACCCTAAAACTAACACTAATCCTAATCCAAAAACTAATCTTAACCTAATAATAACTTTAAACGTAACTCTAACCCTAAAACTAACCCTAAACTTAATATCAACTCTAAAAGTAACCCTAATACTAACTCTAATACTAACACTAATCCTAAAACTAACACTAATCCTAACCCTAAAACTAACACTAATCCTAATCCAAAAACTAATTTTAACCTAATAATAACGTTAAACGTAACCCTAACCCTAAAACTAACCCTAAATTTAATATTAACTCTAAAAGTAACCCTAATACTAACACTAATCCTAAAACTAACACTAATCCTAACCCTAAGGCTGGGGTCAGACCAGCGCATTTTTAACGTGCGTTCTGGCGCACTTAATCACGGCCGCACTAGCAGCAAATGACGGGCAATGACGGCCAATATACGTAGTACGGTCGCATGAAAGTCCGGCCACGCAACGCAAGTGGAAAATGAACGCATTTTTTCGAGAACGCAGAACCGCTAGTACGGACATACAGAGTGCGCTGCGCCCGCTAGCGGTGTGTGTGTGTGATTTGGAGACGTCAGACCCTGCTCGTGTCCGGCCAACATAACGTCCAGACGCAAAAAGTTTCCTGGTTTGGATTCGTAAAACATCGCGCACAAAAATGCGCATCGTATGACCGTTTTCGCATATTCCGTGAAAAAATACATCAATGCGTTCGGACGCACTTTTTTACGTTCGCGTGTAAAAATGCTTTCGTTTGACCCTAGCCTAAAACTAACACTAATCCTAATCCGAAAACTAATATTAGCCTAATAATAACTTTAAATGTAACCCTAAAACGAACCCTAAACTTAATATTAACTCTAAAAGTAACCCTAATACAAACTCTAATACTAACACTAAACCTAATCCTAAAACTAACACTAATCCTAACCCTAAAACTAACATTAATCCTAATCCAAAAACTAATCTTAACCTAATAATAACTTTAAACGTAACCCTAACCCTAAAACTAACCCTAAACTTAATATTAACTCTAAAAGTAACCCTAATCCTAACCCGAAACTAACACTAAACTTCTTATTAACTCTAAAAGTAACCCTAATCCTAACCCGAAAACTAACACTAATCCAAACCCTAAAACTAACCCTAAACTTAATATTAACTCTAAAAGTAGCCTTAATCCTAACTCTAATCTTTTTTTTTTTTAATTCTTTATTTTAGAATTTTTACAAAGACATCAAGAAATCAACAGTGTAAGAAAGCCCCGCAGGGCCACATGTCATCTGAGTAGCCACACAGCCAGAAAATAAGAAAAACACGGAATCACAAAGCAAGGGGCACAAACACATAAAGCAGATAAATGACATCGTGGCATAAAGTCTCTCTGGTGATGTCCCCAGCCGGAGACATCCAAAGCACAACAGTGAAAACCAAAAAAAAATAAAAAGGGCAAAAATAAAATAAAAAGAAAGTGAATGTCCTCATAGACGTTGCAACAAAAACAAAAAATATAAAAAGATGAAAACAAAAATGTGCGCAGTAGGTAACACACATGGGACGGAACACATCTCAGCATGGGGGAAATTTCAGATGACAGCATTAGGCGGAAAGGGAGTGAATGCAATCGAGGTGAGCCTCTTCAGCCCGTATCTAGCAGGAGTGCAGGGCGGAAATCCTCCTCAGGCCTGTCCGAGCATCTCTGTGTACTCCAGATGCCCAGCATCCATGCCATCCATAAAGACACACCGACCGCAGGCCAAGGCCAGCACTGCCTCCCCTCAGCACATAGTCCCATAGTCCCAGGGAGTGCCGCCAGCGCATACCTCACAGAATAGGCAACAATTTTCAGATCTGCACCTGCCGCCTCAGCAGGGCTCTTGCTGGTAGACTCCCCCTCGGTAGAGATGTGCACCGTTAAGAATTTTGTTTCATTTTGGTTTTTTTCTAGGTGTTTTTTTTCGTTTCGGGTCATTTCGGACCGTTTTTGTTTCGATTCGCTGATTCGATTCAAAATTTCGGATCGATTCAAATTTCGGATCGATTCAAATTGATAAAAAAAATCGACATTTTTTTAATTTTTTTTTTTTTTAAATTTATTTATTTATTTATTTGCAAAGGATTTTACCAGGAAGGATACATTGAGATTTCTCTCGTTTTCAAGTATATCCTGGATTCAAGAACATTGAAGTGTTACAGTTACAGAAATACAAAGTAATACAATGCAAGAAATTAAAAACAAAACACAAAAATACAGATTAACATATCATGGGAAGGGCTAAAACCTTGGGTTAATTAGGGTGATTTTCAAAGTGGAAGCAGCTGAAAAGTAAGCTACAAATTTCAGACCAGCACTGGGTGGGTGAGTGGATGGGGACGGACGGACGGACAGACGGACGGACCGACCGACCGACCGACCGACGGACCGACCGACCGACGGACCGACGGACCGACCGACGGACCGACGGACCGACGGACCGACGGACCGACGGACCGACCGACCGACCGACCGACCGACCGACCGACCGACCGACGGACCGACCGACCGACGGACCGACCGACCGACTGACGACCAACCGACCGACGGACCGACGACGGACCGACCGACCGACCGACCGACCGACCGACCGACCGACCGAACGACCAACCGACGGACCGACCGACGGACCGACCGACGGACCGACCGACCGACCGACCGACGGACTGACCGACCGACGGACCGACCGACGGACCGACCGACGGACCGACCGACGGACCGACGGACCGACGGACCGTCCGACGGACTGACGGACCGACGGACCGACGGACCGACGGACTGACCGACTGACCGACCGACGGACCGACCGACCGACCGACCGACGGACCGACCGACCGTCGGACCGACCGACGGACCGACCGACGGACCGACGGACCGACGGACCGTCCGACGGACTGACGGACCGACGGACCGACGGACTGACCGACTGACCGACGGACCGACGACCGACCGACGGACCGACCGACCGTCGGACCGACCGACCGACCGACCGACGGACGGACGGACGGACGGACGGACGGACCGACCGACCGACCGACCGACGGACCGACCGGACGGACCGACCGACCGACGGACCGACCGACCGATCGACGGACCGACCGACCGACCGACTGACGACCAACCGACCGACGGACCGACGGACCGACCGACCGACCGAACGACCGACCGACCGACCGACCCAAGCGCTGTGGCAGTGGGTGATATGAACTAGATTCAGGTCTGTAGGAGAAAGAGGTCATTGAGTTAGGGCATGTGGTCTGTTGAGGGAAAGCAAATTTTACGACATGGGGGGGAGGGGCAACCATTTGAGAGCATTTGTTTAAAAAAGCAGAGTATACATTCAGCATGGAAACAAACAAACAGCCAAAATATTAATAGATGCTCAAAAGATCTTAAAAAATCTAAAAATAAAGAGATTCTTTACTGCAGAATATTATAAGCAACGGTTTATTAGATATTTAATTAAAACGGGAATATTTTTAACATTGAAGCCTATGGGGTAAAACATTTCCCACACCTTTATCATTGAAGCCTATGGGGTAAAACATTTCCCACACCTTTTTTAACATTTGAAATGAACTATCAAATGGATATCCATTTGATAGTTCATTTCAAATTCGATATTTAGTCGATATCCAAATCAGTGCACATTTCTTAACTTTTTTTAAAAACGTATTATTTTTAACTTTATTTTCATTGTTTCCTGTCCCTCCGGGCAGTACCCGGACCCCCATACACCTTTTATGGCCAATATCTTGCATATATGCCTTCTTGGAGTGCAGTTTGGGCTAGGGTCAGACGAACGCATTTTTCGCGTCGTCCGTGAAAAAGTGCGTTCGAACGAATGGACGTATTTTTTCACGGAATACGCGATAGCGGTCATACGATGCGCATTTTCGTCCGTGATTTTGTACGGATCATCAATAAAACCCTTTTTGCGTCTGGACGTTATGTTGGCCGGACATTAGCAGCGTCTGACGTCTCCTAATCACGCACACACGCCGCTAGCGGACGCAGCGCACTCTGTACGTCAGTACTAGCGGTTTCACGTTCTCGAAAAAATGTGTTTGTCTGCCGCTTGCGTTGCGCGGCCACACTTTCGTGCGGCCGTACTTCATATATTGGCCGTCATTTGCTGCTACTACGGCCGTGATAAAGTGAGGCTGCACGCGCGTTCGCACTGCGTTCGTCTGACCCTAGCCTTCAAATTCGAACTTTTGAGTCCCATTGACTTGCATTGAGTTCGAATCATGTTCTCGTTCGAATTCAAACTTTTTCAAAAGTTCGAGTTGAATGCGAGCCAAATGCGAGTGGGGTGTTCGGCCCATCGCTACTGTAGAGGTGCTGCCCGGCCGTGTGAGGAATCATATGCTGCATTATTATACTGTAGAGGTGCTGCCCGGCAGTGTGTGGATTCATATGCTGCATTATTATACTGTAGAGGTGCTGCCCGGCAGTGTGTGGATTAATATGCTGCAATATTATACTGTAAAGGTGCTGCCCGGCAGTGTGTGGATTAATATGCTGCATTATTATACTGTAGAGGTGCTGCCGGCAGTGTGTGTGGATTAATATGCTGCATTATTATACTGTAGAGGTGCTGCCTGGCATTGTGCGGAATCATATGCTGCATTATTATACTGTAGAGGTGCTGCCCGGCAGTGTGCGGATTCATATGCTGCATTATTATACTGTAGAGGTGCTGCCCGGCAGTGTGTGGATTCATATGCTGCATTATTATACTGTAGAGGTGCTGCCCGGCAGTGTGTGGATTCATATGCTGCATTATTATACTGTAGAGGTGCTGCTCGGCAGTGTGTGGATTCATATGCTGCATTATTATACTGTAGAGGTGCTGCCCGGCAGTGTGCGGAATCATATGCTGCATTATTATACTGTAGAGGTGCTGCCCGGCAGTGTGTGGATTCATATGCTGCATTATTATACTGTAGAGGTGCTGCCCGGCAGTGTGCGGAATCATATGATGCATTATTATACTGTAGAGATGCTGCCCGGCAGTGTGCGGAATCATATGCTGCATTATTATACTGTAGAGGTGCTGCCCGGCAGTGTGCGGATTCATATGCTGCATTAATTATACTGTAAAGGTGCTGCCCGGCAGTGTGCGGATTCATATGCTGCATTATTATACTGTAGAGATGCTGCCCGGCAGTGTGCGGAATCATATGCTGCATTATTATACTGTAGAGGTGCTGCCCGGCAGTGTGAGGATTCATATGCTGCATTATTATACTGTAAAGGTGCTGCCCGGCAGTGTGAGGATTCATATGCTGCATTAATTATACTGTAAAGGTGCTGCCCGGCAGTGTGCGGATTCATATGCTGCATTATTATACTGTAGAGATGCTGCCCGGCAGTGTGCGGAATCATATGCTGCATTATTATACTGTAGAGGTGCTGCCCGGCAGTGTGAGGATTCATATGCTGCATTAATTATACAGTAGAGATGCTGCCCGGCAGTGTGAAGATTCATATGCTGCATTATTATACTGTAGAGGTGCTGCCCGGCAGTGTGCAGAATCATATGCTGCATTATTATACTGTAAAGATGCTGCCCGGCAGTGTGAAGATTCATATGCTGCATTATTATACTGTAAAGGTGCTGCCCGGCAGTGTGCAGAATCATATGCTGCATTATTATACTGTAAAGATGCTGCCCGGCAGTGTGTGGATTCATATGCTGCATTATTATACTGTAGAGGTGCTGCCCGGCAGTGTGTGGATTCATATGCTGCATTATTATACTGTAAAGGTGCTGCCCGGCAGTGTGAGGATTCATATGCTACAACTATGGAACTTGAAATGAACTATCGAATTTGATCGAGACGATATGAAATTATGGAAACAGCAATGGAACCGAAAAATACGATGTCCGAAATAACCGAAATGGAATGAAATCATGAATGGAACGAAAATGACTTGCGATTTTACAAATTTCACGTTCATACGAAATAACGAAATTATTTTGTTTAGGATCGGAAAAAGATTATGGATGCTTTGTATTTCGGTGCTGATCCGATTCGGAACATCGGACGAATCCGAAGCACCGAATCTGCTCGATTCGTGAAAAAAAAACGAATCTTCCGAATCGAACCTATTAAGTATTAAGCTGTGTCACGAATTTTGTACTTGAGTCAAATTAAACAGTGAAATTAAATTAATTTGTTTCATAAAGTCCTTTGCTGACTATTACTTGTATTATAAATTAAAATCAATTTGATAGTTGATATCAATTCAAAATTTGATTTCAAATTCGATAGTTGATATCAAATTCGATAGTGTGGGAAATGTTGTATCCCCGAGGCTTCAATGTTAAAAATATTCCAGTTTTAATTCAATATCTAATAAACCGTTGCTTATAATACTCTGCAGTAAAAAGACTCTTTATTTTTAGATTTTTTAGGATCTTTTAAGCATTTTTTTTTTAGCAATTCGAAATTTGACCCGAAATTTTGAATCGATCCGAAATTTCGTGTGGTCGAAATTTCGTATTCGGGATGCCCTTGGAAGCACGAAAATGGTAAATTTCATAGGAAAAACGAATCTGTACAAAACGAATTGCACATCCCTACCCCTCGGTGGCTTGTGGTACAGGGATAGGGATACCCCCCGAACTCTGATAGCGCCGATGCAGCACGGAATCCCCCGATCCATCTGACTTCTCCACTGCTGCGCTGCCAGACTTCTCAGGCACCTTCCGGGACCCCTCGGGTGCAACCGCAGTCACGGCATCCCCACCTTCATAGCTCCTCAGGACTTCTGTGAAGCGCCGCATGTCGCCCTGCGTCAGCGGGCGATCGTCCTCTCCTTCCAGCATGTCTTTCAGGCGCTGAAACAACGCCTCTGGGTCAATCAGTGGGGAAAGCGTCAGGACACCTGCCTGCCACCACGGGTGCACCCCGACCGCCGCCCCCTCCATACCAGCCATCTGCGCTGGGAGACAGGGGCCCCTCCATTCAGGCTGTGCGGGGGACAGCAGAGGTGTCGCAGAGTGAGGTAAAGCTTCCAATCGGGCTCTGGAAGGACTCTCCAGCCAGGGGGCATCTGAGGCTCCCTGTCCAGGATACAGCCTGGTGTTAGGTCCCAAGATGGCCCCCAAGAGCGTGCTCGGGCTGCCAAACTGTCGTTGCTGGTCCGGGTGGGGGACATAATAGGCCCCAGACATCTTGTCTCCGATGGCTAGCTGCTCCAGGGTCCAGGGGAACAAATTGCTGTGAGTAAAGTCGGCTAGGTAACCCAGTGAGAGAGAGAGACAGGTCGGAGCTCCAGAGACACGCGTCCTCTCCCATTCGCAGCCAGCCACGCCCCCTAACTCTAATATAACCCTAAAACTAATATTAATCCAAACCCTAAACCTATTAATAACCCTAAAGGTAACCCTAACCCCAAAAATAATCCTCACTGACAAACAATCAGAAATAGTAACCCTAACACTAAAATGATCTCTAACTCTAAAACTAACCCTAATCCTATAAGTAACCCTTAATCCTAACAATAATAATCCTAACTCTAAAAGTAACCATCCTAAACCCTAATTGTATCCCTCACCCTAAAAATCACAATAACTGTAAAACTAGCAGAAATAGTAACCCTAATCGTAACTCTAAAAGTAACCCTAATGCTTATACTAACCCTAACCCCAACTTCTGTAATAAGGGTATGGAGATGGTATAAAAGGTAGAAGGGAGGATGTAGAAAGGAGTAAACAAGTGAGGTACAGAGGGGGTGGGGATATAGAGGAAAGATGGTATCAGGGTAAAAACATCTGTGCTTAATGTTCTGAAATTTCCAAAACGATCAGTAATATTTTGACTCCAAAATTTGCTGACCCGAACTTATTTGAAAAATTCCACACAATATCAGCTGTGGAGTCCAGTGGTAACGTCTCTACCTTTCGACCGTGGAGAAGCAAGTCAAAGCCCATTCAGCACATCCCTCCAATACAACTGTGGAGAAGCAAGTCTCGAATTTACGAGAAGCGGGTTCAACCTAACCACCAGGTCGCTGATCTACAATCATGGAAAGACGGCTCGATCCCGCTCAGAAGACGCCACCAGCGAGTGTCTTTGGGCAAGACACCTAACGATTAGTGATGAGCCGAATACCCCCGAGTTCGGTTCGCATTCGAACTCGAACTTTCCAAATGTTCGAATTCGAACTCGAACTCAATACAAGTCAATGGGACTCAAAATTCGATTTTTAGAGTGTCCTCCAAGAGGGCATAAAAGCTACATATTTGCCATAAAAGGTGTATGGGGGTCCGGGTAGTGCCCTGGGGGACAGGAAACAAGGACAAAAAGTAAAAAAAAACGTTTTTAAAGGGACAGTGAGTTTTCCATGAAATAAGGATTAAAAATAAAAACGAAAAATTCCTTCAAATATCGTGCCTAGGAGGTCCCCATGATCTGCCCGTGAAGTGGCGGATTTCTAGGATGTATAGAAACATCTGAAAACAAACAAATGATGTTTCAAATGACGGTAAACTGTTTTCCTTTAATCAATTCATAAACAACTGCTTGGGGCGGCAGCCTGTATTATAAAAGGAGACATTTTAGGACACGCAGAACAAGTTTAGTGATTTTTGGGCTAAATTATGGTGAAACTTATGCAGGCTTTGGATGAAAGTAACAATAGGTGCTTTAAAATTGGGCTTTTAGCGTCGGCAACAGTGCCGTCACACCGTAACCCCTCTGAGGATATGAATCTGGTACAGGCGTCAGTGGCAGTGCACCCAAATATTGTGCCTGTGGTGTCAGGACAGCAAGTGCCCTCATACAGTAACCCCTCTGTGGTATTGTGGAAGAGTGCAGGGGTGGGTGGACCATGCGGTCAGGGCCGGTGCTAGACTATTTTGCTCCCTAGGCAAGACCAGCTACTTGCACCCCCCCAAAAAACAAACAAAACAAAACAAAAAAACGAAACAACATGAAACTGCTAAATTTCTTTTTATTTAAGAATAAAGTTTGAAAAGCACCAATAGTAAAGGTAAAGTAAATATAAATAAACTGTATTAAACCATTTTAAATTAACTCTATTAAACAAATTAAAATTAACTGTATTGAACAAATATAAATTAATGAAAAAAAAAAAGAGTTGTCACGTAAGTTTCAATTTCAGACACATCAAAATTTCACTTTGCGTGCCTTATCCTTTGCAAATTTTCATCATGCGTATATATATATTGCCCAGGCCAGCTCACATCATGCGTATATATATATTGCCCAGGCCAGCTCACATCATGCGTATATATATATTGCCCAGGCCAGCTCACATCATGCGTATATATATATTGCCCAGGCCAGCTCACATCATGCGTATATATATTGCCCAGTCCCAGGCCAGCTCACATCATGCATATATATATATTGCCCAGGCCAGCTCACATCATGCGTATATATATATTGCCCAGGCCAGCTCACATCATGCGTATATATATTGCCCAGTCCCAGGCCAGCTCACATCATGCATATATATATATTGCCAGGCCAGCTCACATCATGCGTATATATATATTGCCCAGGCCAGCTCACATCATGCGTATATATATTGCCCAGGCCCAGGCCAGCTCACATCATGCATATATATATATATTGCCCAGGCCAGCTCACATCATGCGTATATATATAATGCCCAGGCCAGCTCACATCATGCGTATATATATTGCCCAGGCCCAGGCCAGCTCACATCATGCGTATATATATGTATTGTCCAGGCCAGCTCACATCATGCGTATATATATATTGCCCAGGCCAGCTCACATCATGCGTATATATATTGTCCAGGCCAGCTCACATCATGCGTATATATATTGTCCAGGCCCAGGCCAGCTCACATCATGCCTATATATATTGCCCAGGCCAATCCCCTGATGGAGATAGGGGGCTCATTTGAACCCCGATATCTCCAGGCAGCTAGGGGGTCATGGAGGGTGTCAATCGAAAGGCCTGAGCATGGCCTTTCGAATGATACCCAACATGACCAGGTATAAAGTAAAAAAAAGAAAAAAGAAAATAAAAACATGTATTTTTTGTGTGTTATTTTTATTAATGCAGCAATATTGTTCACATTTCAATTATAATGTGAACGATGATGCACTAATGATTTTTTTCTATGGAGTGCGTTTGCTATAAATCACATAAGGCTAGGGTCAGACTAACGCATTTTTCACGTTGTCCGTGAAAATGTGCGTTCGAAGAATGGACGTATTTTTTCACGGAATACGCAATAGCGGTCATACTATGCGCAGTTTCATCCGTGATTTTGTACGGATCATCAATAAAACACTTCTTGCATCTGGACGTTATGTTGGCCGGACATTAGCAGCGTCTGACATCTCCAATTCACGCACACACGCCGCTAGCGGGCGCAGCGCACTCTGTACGTCAGTACTAGTGGTTTAACGTTCTCAAAAAAATGCGTTCATTTTCCACTTGCGTTGCGCAGCCGGACTTTTGTGCGACCGTACTTCGTATATTGGCCGTCATTGCCCGGCATCTGCTGCTAGCACGGCCGTGATTAAGTGCGCCAGAACGCGCGTTCGCACTGCCTCAGTCTGACCCTAGCCTTATTCCCCCGACAAAATGTAACAAGTCCCCATTTCTAATTTTTGTACAAGCGCACCCCATAGAAAACATAACCGCAAACGTTCATGTGCTAAAATGTGAAAAAAACACTTTACACACTGCAGATGATTAAAAATTCTTTTTTTTATTTCATTTTTTGTCATAATATACAGGCAGGACATGACGTATACATATAAAAATTCTATATTATGAATCTGCGGAGTCTGCCGAAAAGAACGATATCTAATATGTCTGGGTCATTTTATAAAATGTGGCTTTAAATCGCGTTTAAACATGATGAGCGAAAGCAGTAAAAATGAGCTGAGCACACAGCAGTGAAATGCAGCATATTAGAGGAAGATTAAGTAGAGAAATTAACACTTCTCAGAAGCAGACACCACACCCTCAGTATAGTCTACATACATACAATGTATCAAATTGATTAGACCAGACTAAAAACACCTGTTGTTTATGCCCTTTGAAAACACAGGTCATTTAGAGGTGAGAATCTTTGCACTTAGACATTAGTTTTGAATTCAATATCTAATAAACCGTTGCTTATAATATTCTGCAGTAAAGAGTCTCTTTAGTTCTCGATTTTTTTGTATTTTTTAAGCATTTTTTATCCTTTTTTCAAAAATTTTTATTTTTTTTGCGAACTCGAACCGAACACGCCAAAAAGTTCGAAGTTCGCGAACTTGCAAACAGCCAAAGTTCGAATCGAACTCTGAACTGATCGAACCGAACAGCTCATCCCTACTAACGATATGGATGCACCTACCTCACAAAAATACTTGTACATCTCATAGATTGTTAGTTCCCTTGGGAACAGGGTCCCCCTGAATCAGATCATCATCCATGTGTGTTATTCCAAAGTAACAACTCCTTGTACACTGATCTTATAAAGTGCGACAGAATTTGTGGCGCTATATAAATAAAGGATAATAATACCCTCCATGCTCTCAATCATTCACTTCTGAGATGGTGTAAGCGTAGGATTCCTGGATCAACAGGAAGAAAGAACTGTAGGGAATCTAAATTGTCAGCTATCCCCCCAAAAGCTGTCCAAATAAATCTCTATGAAATTTAACTCCTAAGTCGGAAAAAATAAATAAAAAATTAAAAATCATTATTATGCAGTGGCACTTGGCTGCGGAGGACACGCTGAGCGTGTCCTCCCATTGCAGCCACGATCAGCCGGAATTCCAGCCAATCTATGTGGCCCCCCATTTCAGATGTCTGCCCAGCCTCCGGGACCCCGACGGGCAATGAACCCCCTATCTCCCAATCTGTGGCAGCTAGGGGTTAATGTTTGGTATCATTGGAACGACCAGAGCATGGCCTTTACAATGATGCCAAACATGACTATGTTAAATGTAAATAAAAAAATTAAATAAAATAACAAATTGATAAAAATTAATTTAAATTTTTTTTTTTTTTTTATTAATGCAGCAATATTGTTCCCATTTAAATTATAATGTGAACAATGATGCTGCACTAACGATTTTTTATATGGGGCGTTTGCTAAAAATTACGTAATTTACCCCCAAAAAATTTAACGAGCACTCATTTCTAATTTTTTTAACAAGCGCACCCCATAGAAAATATAACCGCAAAGGCTCGCATGATAAAACGTGAAAAAAACACTTTACACGCTGTAGAGGATTGAAAATTCGTTATATTTATATATATATATTTATTTGTTATAATATTCAGGCAGGACATGACGTATACATATTATAATGATATATTATGAATCTGCCGAGGCTTCCGGAAGCAATGATATATAATATGTCTGAGTCGTATAATAAAATGTGACTTCAAATTGCGTTTAAACATGATGAGCAAAACTGGTAAAAAATGAGCTCAGCACACAGCGATGAAATGGCTCAGCAGCGAAGGGGTTAAGATGTTTTGCCCAAATATATTTTTGTGTAGTTTGAAATGTGTTGTTTGATGAAACTGTTCCTGCCACCTGTCACTCAGACCATGAAACACTCAGACCATGAAACTGACAGTCATTTCAGCGAGACGGCTACAGCAGTTGAGGTTATATCAGGTCACCGATGTCCAGTGGAGCGATGTGGATAGCTATGAGCTTCTGTGTGTTATCGTGATGCTTACGACATCTGCCTCTACATTGCCACCATCAGTTGGCAGAAGAAAAGAACATGCTGGTCCAACTCATACCAGCAGGCCGAGACTAGCCATTGGGCAAACGAGGTACATGCTTAGTGAGCTGCACTGAGCATGGGATGGCAAATCTTCAGAAAAAGGTAAAAGAGGGGGTGTCATCAGCATTGCGGAATGTCTCTCTAGAGAAAGCAATGGAGTACTCTCAGCCAGTGTCCCAGAATAGTCGTGGTCGCAAGACAGGTATGGCAATGCAGGGCAGGCTAGCCCAGTCGGCGAACCCACGCCCGAAGAAGGGTAGTGAGGTCGGTAGGTCAAACAGGTTCCCTCAAAGGATGCAGTGGACAAACCACCTCCAGGCCGCCCCAGCAGCTGCACCGGCCGCACCGCGAGACCAAGGCCGGCACTGCTTCCCCTCAGAGCAAGGCCCAATAGTTTTGGTCGTTGCCACCAGCACAACCCACATTGGAAGCCCCGCGGCAGTTGTCTCCACGTCCATCGGCTCAGCCCTGGCTCCGCAGACATGCTTCCCGACACCAATGCACGCTGGGGAGGCATTCCCCAAAGACGGAAAGCCCATGCGAGGCACCGGACCAAGGCCACCAGACATAGTTCCCCGCAGCTCACCATCAGCGTCGGCAAAAGAGTCATCAGCGCCCAAGTCCGGCTAGTAAGCTCCCGGAACCAGTCCCTTCAGGGCCCCTGCACCTCTGCCAGCTCCCACAACTGCCAGCAGCTGCCTCCAGGTGCCTCTCGAAATCGGGCTCCCTTCGTCCTCCAAGAGAAGCTCCAGGTAGTCTTCCAAGTGTGTGAGCCCCGACCAATGCTTGGCCCCGACCAATGCTTAGGACATCAAGATGTTTCCTTGAGGACAGACATCTGTGGACACGCTGTACAGACAGACAACTAAGGACACAATTTAATGCTTGCCTATAAAATACATTTTTAATGTAACCTTATAAGGGAAACCTTTGTTATGAGACATATTGTTACAATATACATTATATTCTGGCCGCCAGCTCCACCTTCTCGTGGATGCCTTTCATTTCACATACCACCGTCCCTTAGATTGGAAGCTCACGTGATGTCTAGCCGAGCACTAGGTTTAAGTGCTGTATTTGCAGGGCAGTTATCATACGGGCAGGGTCATCTCTTCCCCAGGTATCCCCGCTCAATAAAAATTATCTTGTTATGTGCAGTACATGTTAGTCACATTTTAGTCCGAACACATATAAGATATTCCATAATCCTTTTGAGATTTTTCCATCTAACACACAATAAAAATGTGGATTAAATCACAGGAACAGTCTATCCTTTCCCTGGTGTTTGGCTCCAGCTTCAGAACTTTGCCCCAGAACTGGTCTTCATACAGAACCTCGGCCGCTGCCCTGATGATTCTGTTCTAAAATCTCCGGTTAATATGTTGGCTCGGGACTGCCCGGCCTAATGTGGCCAGAGAGCCGTGTCAGCAGAACTCATTACTAGCAACATCAGCCCGGGAACAGAACAAAGCCCAGTGGGCACAGTGTGTGTGACGGACACACCGTAAGTATGATGAAATGATACGGTCTTGTGGGCAACATTGGGAATAATACGTATTTGTTCTGTCATACATTCATGAGTTTAATAGGTGAGGAGAAAAAAGCAACAAATAACGTGTCCATGTTTCCAACTCTTGGCAAAAAAATGTATACCTTGACCAAAAGAACCCTACAATTATCACAACGGATTGGAGTATCAGTCGTGGTTTGACCCTGGTTGCCTGATTTCCAGATGATGTGAAGAGGTCCATTGTCCGTGTCTACTTTGCAAAACCAAAATCCTGCTTGGTCTCTAAGGTGACGTATATAGATTAAACTTTCCATTTATCAGGGCCCTCTGTCTGCACCACTTGAACGTTCATAACATTTGTGTCGGGCTTTTACTGTTTTTCCTATTCATTCCGTAGTGTGAAGAATTGATATTTCCCCCCAAAATCCATCACCTTCTTCCTCCTGATGTGGAATCCCCTGCTCAAATGTAGATTTATGTAGTAGGTAGAAAATTAAAATCACTTATAATGATATCGTTATTTTTTTCTGTCCTCGTAGTGTAATATAATGCCTCATCTAACGTGGAATCCCTTTTTGGTGATGCTATGGGTTTATCCACTGGATGACACATTGCGGAGAAGTAAAATTTGCATATTTTAAAAGTGAAACATAAAATAAAGAAATTATAAAACATAAAATTAATGAAATATTTAATAAATATAATGAATACAGTTATAATTAATAATAATATATAGTCGATATAATAAATAAACTTAATAAATATGAAAACGTAAAATAAAATATAAAATTCTTAACTTGCTTATTTTTTGATAAAAACAAAATGCAAGCAAAAATAACTGTTCTGACAAACGGGTGCAAAGTAATAAAAAAAAAAGTTGAGTTTTGGAACTTCAACACTCCCCCTTCATATTGCACAAAATTCCTATTTCACAGATGCCTCACCCTCCTTTTTCCCTATTGTCTCCAACGTCACCAATTGTTGCTCTTTTTCATAAAGGACCGTCTGGCTCGGAGCTTAAATATTGCTGGACAGTAAAACCCACCCATCAGGGTCAATTGAGTCACATCTGCTCAGTCGTGCGATAAGTTCGGGACTTTAGGTAGGAATAGGCACAGACTAAAGTTCACTTTGGACAGCAGAGTGCCAAGAGAAGGGGACACGCTCTCCGGTGGAGCTTTCGCTGTGGCAAGTTGCCCACTTTCTAGCTTTTTCTTGAACTGCTTTTCATCTGTTTTTTTTTTCTTTCTAGATTTCTGTGTATAATTAATGTCCTTTAATTCTGAGATTTTGTATTTTTAAGGTTTTTAAATGTTACCTTAGAAGTGAATTGTTTAAATTGTGACTAGGGAGTAAAAATAAATAAAAGTACTATGGGTTAAAATAAGACTTATCGATGCACTAATGGTAGCAGTGTTTATATCTATATTTATCTTATATATATTTATTTTATCTTATGTTAAAAATATATATTTATTTTTAAATGGGGGTCAATCAGGGACATATTGGTTATTTTATCTGGAGAGCCTTCAGTTGTTCTTTTGTGATGTTTCAGCGAGAAATAGCTTCGATCTCTGTCATGTTAATCAATGAGGTGTGACTTTTCTTTTTTTCTGTATATTGTGTAGATATGATTAGAAATTCAGCTGTTTGTGTAGTTTTATAATTTGTTCAATATAATTTGTTTGCCATATATAAAGAAATATCATTTTATATATATAATTTGTTCAATATAATTTTTTCCATATTTAAGGAAATATAATTTTTATATATAATTTGTTCAATATAATTTTTTTCCATATTTAAAGAAATATAATTTTTATATATAATTTGTTCAATATAATTTTTTCCATATTTAAAGAAATATAATTTTTATATATAATTTGTTCAATATAGTTTTTTCCATATTTAAAGAAATATAATTTTTATATATAATTTTTTCAATATAATTTTTTCCATATTTAAGAAATATAATTTTTATATTTAATTTTTTCAATGTAATTTTTTCCATATTTAAAGAAATATAATTTTTATATATAATTTGTTCAATATAATTTTTTACATATTTAAAGAAATATAATTTTTATATATAATTTGTTCAATATAGTTTTTTCCATATTTAAAGAAATATAATTTTTATATATAATTTTTTCAATATAATTTTTTCCATTTTTAAAGAAATATAATTTTTATATTTAATTTTTTCAATGTAATTTTTTCTATATTTAAAGAAATATAATTTTTATATATAATTTGTTCAATATAATTTTTTTTCCATATTTACAGAAATATAATTTTTATTTATAATTTGCTCAATATGATTTTTTTGCCATATTTAAAGAAATTTTATTTGTTTATTTTTTAAAATTAGTTTTCAATGCTTTTTTTAATTTTTTGTTTTATTTTTTTTTAAAATGGAAATGAATTGGTTTATTTTTTTAATCTTATTTTAGAAGTTAATGTTAGTCACCAAGCCAGGCAACATGGCTATTACATAGAAACATAGAACATAGAAAAATGTCGGCAGATAAGAACCTTTCGACCCATCTAGTCTGCCCAATTACATGGATACTTTACCTGGATTTATCTTTTGTTTAGGATAGCCTTATGCCTATCCCATGCCTGCTTAAATTCAATCACTGTGTTGGCCTCTACCACTTCTACTGGAAGGCTGTTCCATGTGTCCACCACCCGCTCAGTAAAATAATATCTTCCTAGACGTAAAAGATATTTATTTTATCATTGTGTGACCAGTCCTTGAAGAGATTCTACAAATTTGGATTTTTGATGCTCTGACTTTGGTTTTCTCCATTTTGCAGATTATAAACCATGGGAGACTGGAGTTTCTTGGGGAATATTTTGGAGGAGGTGAATGAACACTCTACTGTGATTGGTAGAGTATGGCTGACGGTGCTGTTCATTTTTCGGATTCTTATCCTAGGAACTGCAGCAGAGTTTGTTTGGGGTGATGAACAGTCCGACTTCGTCTGCAACACCCAGCAGCCCGGTTGTGAAAATGTCTGCTACGATGAGGCTTTTCCCCTTTCCCACATTCGCTTGTGGGTCCTGCAGATCATCTTTGTCTCCACACCGTCGCTGGTGTACGTGGGGCATGCAGTGCACCATGTACGGATGGAAGAGAAGAGAAAGGAGAGAGAAGAAGCTGAAATGAGCCGGCAGCAGGAGATGAATGAGGAACGATTGCCTCTCGCTCCTGATCAAGGAAGTATCAGGACCACCAAAGAAACCAGTACCAAGGGAACAAAGAAGTTTCGGTTGGAAGGCACACTCCTGAGAACCTACATCTGTCATATTATCTTTAAAACATTTTTTGAAGTGGGTTTTGTTGTCGGCCACTATTTCCTGTATGGCTTTAGGATCCTTCCCCTGTACCGATGCAGCCGGTGGCCTTGCCCTAATACAGTGGACTGCTTTGTCTCAAGACCTACTGAAAAAACTGTGTTTATCTTGTTCATGTTGGCCGTTGCTGCGGTATCCCTCTTCCTAAACGTCGTAGAGATCAGTCACTTGGGCTGGAAGAAGATTCGGCTTGCTTTCCACCGGAAAGCTGAGGATCACCCCCATCAGCTGCTGGGAGAGGTGACCGAGAAACCCTTACATTCCATTGCCATCTCCTCCATACCAAAGTCCAAAGGCTACAAGCTGTTAGAGGAAGAGAAGGTTGTGTCCCATTTTTATCCAATGACTGAAGTGGGTTTAGAAGCACGTTCGCTCCCTACTCATTTTAATGGGTATGATAAAAGCAGCACAGGCCTCCTAGAAGACATCTCCAAGGCTTATGATGAAACCCTGCCATCCTACCGTCAAGCTGAAGAGCAAGATGCAGTGAAAGTGCAGGTGGCTGAGACCCTAGAACATGCTGCCTCTGAACGTGCTCCATCAGTGAGAGCCCCTTCGGTGCGTGCACCCTCTGACCGTGCCCCCTCTGAAAGAGCAGTGTCTCGTGCTGGTTCTGAGCATGCTGCTTCAGAACGAGCTCCCTCTGAGCGTGCACCATCTGTCCGAACACCTTCCAACAGTGCATTGTCTGAAAGAGCACCTTCTGAGCGAGCGCCATCTCGTGCAGTATCTGAGCATGCCCATAGTGAGCGTGCACCCTCTGAGAGAGCTTCTTCCCGTGCTGCCTCTGACCATGCTCCAACTGAACATGCATACTCTGAGAGAGCTCCCTCCCGTGCTGCCTCTGACCATGCCCCCTCTGAGCATGCACCCTCTGAACGAGTCCCTTCCCGTGCTGTCTCAGAGTATGCTCTTTCTGAGAGAGCACCCTCAGAGCGATCACCCTCCCAAGCTGCTTCTGACCATGTCCCAGTTGAGCGAGCAGCTTCTGGCATGGCCTCTGAGCGTGCACCTTCAAGGGCAGCCTCTGAGCATGCGCCACCTGAGCCTCTACCTTCTCCCATTCCTGAGTTCTTAGACAATTCTCCCAGTTCTAAACTAGAACCAGTAGTACCGGAAATTACATTGCCTGAAAATATCCCTATTGAGATTGTTCCTTTATCAGCCTCTCCCTGTCAGGGTTTTAACGAGTGCATCCCCTCCGCACCGCCACTTGAACAAATGCCATATGACCGAGCTCCTTCTAGGGCTTTCTCAGACCATCCTGGCTCTGAACATGGATTTCCGGATCCGGTCCTCCCAGAGCCAGGAGTTTGTGAACCAGAGGTGGCATTGCTATGTGTTGAATTCATTTCAGATTCCAGGTCTCTCAGCAGGTTAAGCAAAGCAAGTAGCAGGGCCCGTTCAGATGACTTAACAGTATGAATATAAAAAGCGATAAAAAAATGAATAAAAAAAAGGTGCGAAACGCACAAAAAACACGTATAACCATTTTGGATAATGAGGAGAGTTCTCTGCAGGTAACATAACGTAGAGGCTGTTCTTCAGGACCCCTGTACATGGACAAAATGACACAGTTATACAATCATTTTTAACATTATTTACCATAAAATTAAAACATGATATTTGTAGAAAATGTAGACCTATGTACACCCAGTCCATGTCCTGGCGTACAATCTTTTTTGAGAAAATTAAGGGGCTAAACATTAATCATGGGACTGGAGTTATCGATGAGTTGTGATTTTTTTTAAGAACCTACTTAGATTTAATTGAAGATTTATTTTTTCTACCTATTAACTTTTTGACTTCTGTTATACACAAATGTTTGTCACTGGCAGCTGGTTATATAGTATAAATATTTTTAATAGCACCAGAACCTAAAAATAATATAATGACATAAGTATAGATACTCCTTTTGATGTAGTAATAATTAGGCAGCATTAAAGTTAAGGTGAGGTTGCATAATCTTGCCTTACTCAAATAAAGACTTAAAAAAAAATAAGGTGACCTCAAAAAAGTAATGCCACGATTTAATTTTTTTTCCACAAACCCCAAAGGGATTTTTTTTAAAATTATTTTTGAATTTTCGACAATGTGAAAATCCTTAATGGTTTTATATATAGCGCTAGGTAAGATGGTTTTGGTTAATTCAAAATTTATTTATATATAAGATTAAGATTGTATTCACCATCCTGGATAAAATTATCCATTCTGAAAAATAATATTAATTATTATAATAATTGCCTGAAATTTCGAAATTATGGTTCACTATTGAGGAGATGAAATGCAAAAGTCATCCAAATTACAGCAGCCAATAAAGTTTATAGATTTTTGGTCAAATTAAAAATTTCCTCTAAAAAATAAATATATTACCCAAGAAGATAAATTTAAAAAAATACAAGAGGGACTTGGCTTGCATTTTGTTGTCGATCACTCTTCGGGATTTCATAACGCGACTCTTCAGAATGTCCTTAACCGACACAGCTATGTGTTCTACTCAACTGGACGTGTGTGTGCGTTTTATTTATTTTTTTGAGTGTGTGTGAATGTACAATATTAGTCACCAAAGCATTTCTTTTTTCTCAGTGGCTGTAATTTTCCTCCGGATTCAAGATGTAACTTCCAGTTCTGTTCAATGTCACTGTAACGCAGCACAAAAGGCAAAGAAAAATAGAAAAAAAAAAAGGTAGCAGCAGAGGAATTTTGTATGTTACGTGTTAAGAAAGAAAAAGAAAAAAAAGATATAGAAAAAGTTAAAAAAATAATGAAAAAATTATAAAAAAAATAGTAACATTTTCCCTGTTATAACATCTACTGTTCTACACTAAAAAAGTTTAATAATGACGCTTAATAACCTGAAAATGTTGAAATTATGTTGAAAAACGGCGAATAACTGCAATCGTTTTTCAGTGAAACCTTTTAGCTACACGTGATCTTAGAAAGGTGACTCCAGGAATCAGTGAGCGATAGTTTTACAGATGTTTTCCGTAAGAAAATAAGGAAAGAAACCAAGGTACGGGCATGGGCACAGCAAGCCGCCATCGCAGAAGTTGACTCAGAAAAGAAAGGAAAGGCAGAAGTTTTAGGACATGTGCAATCAGGACAGTGACAATCGTATATCATTGAAATTGTGCAAATCAAAATTACCGTATTTGCAGAACTTGTGTTTTTATGTTATTTTTGTTTGTTGTGGAAGGTACACAAATATAAAAATCCAATAAGAATTCAAATAAGAGGTCATCAAATAACAAGTGTAAAAAAATTAAGAGGACCTCATCATAGCAATGAAGGATCTTATTTCTTTCTTGATCTGCTTGGCTAGTATTGTGCCTCAAGGATTCCAGGTTGTTAGAAAGGTGGTATATATTGTAGACTAAACATGGAGTATATTTAGGTAGGCAAGCTCAACATGGTCACGGCAAAACAGGCACCTTGTTCTGAAAAAAGTAGGCCTATTTTTACAATATATTTGAAAATGGAACGCTGTCTCTTAGAGGCAGTGAGGTCTGATGTTAGCCAGAGATTAAAAGGTAATCCTGGCCAAGAACAAGTACAAATGATAAACTATGCTATAGTGTAGAAGCTAATAGTTGGGTCGTTAGGTTGTTGAGATGGCTGAGCTCAGGTATGCCAAACTAAAACATATAGGTATAACTCTAAAGTGGGAGCACAGATATAAAGCTAAAAATGATCGAGGGATTAACTCGTAGTCCGTAAAATGTCAAAAATATCAAAGTAAAATCCAATGGAAGGAGGTGAAATGTTCAGTCGTCAGTGAACGTTAGTAGGCACTAAAGACAAGGACCTGACGACCATCACGCTTTAGTTAAAAGGAGCTGAGAATACTGGGAGTACAAGACGTTCTTGGTTCAAGGATCGGAACACAATCCGGCAGTGGATACAATGAACTGTATGCCATCTAGCTCTGGTTTTGGGGAGTTTAGAAAGAAAGGAGCTGTAAATCCTCTAAATATGGATACAACAAGCTCTGGATGCGGAAATTGTAGACCAACTAGCTTGACGTAAAGGAGCTCTTGATTCATGGAACATGAGGGCCATTTGGTAATGGAGGCAGGGAGTTGTGGAACCTCTTTGGATTCATGGCGCTTTAGATGAAGAAAGCTGTAGACCACTTATGTTTGATTACAAGGGAATCAGGGAACTGTAGGTCACATAGCTTTTCACAAGGAGCTGTGGGTTTATGGAGCTAGATCACCTAGATGTAGACACAAAGTTCTTGACCATGGACCATCTAGATTTGAGTACTAGTAACTCTGGTTGCAGGGAGCTGTGCATTACATAGCTTTCAGCTTTGAGCACAAGAAGCTCATGATGTAGATAGCTACGACCATCTTGTTTGGGTGCAAGGGGTTTGGAGAAAGGGAGCTGTAGGCCACTTAGATTTGGTTACGAAGAGCTCTGGATACAAGGAGGTATGTATCATCTGGCTATGAATGCGTGGGGTTGTAGTTGACTCAACAGGGAGTTTGGCTGTACTGGCTGGAACTCAAAACTACCTAGACATTAGGAGCAGAAAACTGTGGATACTAGGAACTACTGTCCAACTTACCATGGAAAGAGAAAGGTGTAGAGCAGCTACCATTACAAAGCCATAGGCAGTCTGGATTGTAATGAGCTGTACTCCTCATCGATTTTGTTAAGCAGGAACCTATGGACCATGAAGCTTTGGATACCTGGGGCTGTGAATCTAGAACCTCTCCCTTTGGATGCAGGAAGATATGTTTACAGGACACTGTAGGCCATCATGATTTGAATACGGCACACTCTTTTGGAGACTGTTGCCATATGCTATTTTGATGAAAGAGCTCTATACCATTGGTTTATGTATGCAAAGAGATGCAGGGTTTAGTAGACCAGCAATTACTAAAGAACGATGAGTTGGCTTGGCATTAAACCTTTCAACATATGGGGAGTTGCAAAAACTGCAAATACTGGGCCCCAGAAGTAATACTTGATCCCAATGTAGGCTCCTAGAAGTTGAGCCTGGTTTTCTAACCAGTGTTAGGCAGGAAAGCTAGACAAGTCTGTTAGGACATATGTAGTTGTTGTGTAGTATGCCGCCATGTATAACCAGTGTCTAATAATGTGGATCTTCTTTGTCTTTCTATGTCTTATATCTGCATCTGGGGAATTCCTGGGGATGGCTGCGAGCTTTTTACCTTAGGTGAGTAAAACAATCATCTGAAAAAACGTTAACAATAAAGGCTGTTTAGTTTGTGTTACTTTTCTGAAACTGTTGAATGATTGGTTAAAATACCATAGCATTTTATAGAAAACAGCACTTTATCATTACTAAGTGTATCTCAATGAATACACAGACAATCTACAGAATATTGGGTCACTGTGGAGGTCATACCTCCTTTGTGTGTATTAAAGAGTCAAGCCACTACCTGGCGGGTTGTGCTAATTGAAGGGAAGGTACTAGGCCTCAGCCTGCTATAAATTTATTTTTACCGTAATACAAAATGTGTTCATACTTTCTATATCTATATGAGAGTAAAGGGGTTATTAACTAACCACCACTCTTTCGTTGAAAGGACAGTTGTTTTACTTCAGCAAACTTTGATGACTCAAGTATGACAAAACTACCCTTTAGGGAGCTGCCAAGGTAGTTCTTTGTACTTTTTATCATTCTCTCCATTGAAGTTTTTGCTGAATGGTCCAGTGTAGTTCTCAGCGTAGTTATCTATGGGGTTTCCAGCATAGTTTCTGCCGAACTTCTTTTGCGTAGAGTTTACCATAATTTCCACTGATGTTTCAGGCAAAGGTGTCTAGTATTGTTTTTACTATTGTTTTCACCATTGTTTCTATCGGAATTCACTGGAGAACACCACGTTACAACTGGTGAAGTATATTTATTTGTTGTTGCACACAATGGCGGAGCAACGTTGAATGAAGAACAGCTGTAGTCATTTTACAGAAGTATATAACAGTGGTACTCATGTTCGACAAAGACCATATTGCAGGAACGTCACCTGCCAGTGTTGGATTCACTTTCTTTAGATAACCGATGTTGACTGTAGTTGCAACAACAGTGATTTTTACCGTTCTTTGCGACTACTATGAACATTGTTTGTTCGTGAAATCATCCCTTTTAAGTCCAAGAATTAAAATGACTGAATCGGGGAATGATTCCAGCCAGGGTAGCGCTACATCTCTTGCCTTGAGTGACATGTGTTATACGTTTTACCAAAATTTTAACCCAGGACAGTGCATATCAGTGATTTCTAGCGCCACGGCACTAAACACATTTCAGAAATACATAGACTATCATGGGTCTGAAAGCCCCAAAACATCTCAAGCTTCAAATATAGTCATGGCTGGTTTATACCATAGCATGGGCCCAGACTATATATAAAATAAGATGATATGGAGTGACTTTTTCTTTTAGCAAATAGAATGTCTAATCTAAGAATAGGATTACGATGCTATATCTCTTTACTATGGCTTGCTGATGATAACATACTATGTCCGTTTCTTGGAATGTCACAGGATTACAACATTTTGAGGGTTTGCTCTCCTCTTTTTCCATGGAGTTACATTGAATCTGCTGTTAAATGTCATGTTTTGCACTGAGAGGGTGACGATAGAGGTTATGTGTTTCTGAAGTGTTGCTGGTCCGCTATACTTAATTTTCTAATTTTTTTTCCAAAATTCATAATAACATGTCTTGTGGAAATAAGTCCCGAAACTGTGGTGGGTGTACACCAGTGTTAATTTTAGTCACATTTTAGTCATCTGATTTTTTTCCATTTTAGTTGACTAATTATCATAAGATTTTAGTCTACAAAAACTACAATAAATTTAGTCTATTAAATTCGAATGGGTTTAGTTAAAGGGTGATACAGTGTTAATTTTCACAGCAAATTTTGATTTAATTTTAGTCGTAGTCTTTCGACTAAAATGCCATTTAATTTTAGTCAAATTTTAGTCATCTGAATTATTTTACTTTTAGTCTAGTTTTATTTTACTAGACTAAATTTACTGTAGTTTTAGTCAAATAAAATCTTATGATATTTAGTTAAATAAAACGAGACTAAAATGGAAAAAAATTCAGATGACTAAAATGCGACTAAAACTAAATGGCATTTTAGTCAAAAGACCACGACTAAAATTAAATCAAAATTTGCTGTGAAAATTAACACTGTATCACCCTTTAACTAAACCCATTAGATTTTAATAGACTAAATTTATTGTAGTTTTAGTAAAATGGAAAAAAATTCAGATGACTAAAATGCGACTAAAATTAACACTGGTGTACACTAACCTTCAAAATTAACACTGAATTGCACCGAACGTTGAATTTCACCGTTCGGTGCAATTTCGTGGCAATTCGTCTATTCACAAAGCTGGCAATTCACCGAATACAAGCAAATTGACAACGAAATGTGGTGCAATTCACGACAATTCAGTAGCACTGAAATACTCCCATTGGAAACTATCGATTCATCTATTAACAGACTGTCGAATCGCACCAGAAATTTGGCGAAATCAACTGAATTTTGGTGTTTCAATTTGACAGGTTTAAACAGGGGAATCTAATAGGTTTCAATGTAATAAATGGACTATTTTTAAAAAAAAAATAAAAAAAATTAATAGACCATTTATTCTTTTTAACTTTTTGCAAAAACACCTTTTTATTTTTTAAACGTTTTTGTATTTTTGGTATATTTAAAATATATACATATTTTATTTTTTAAAAGACTTTTTATCTGTAACAAACATTTTTATTGTGTTTTTACATTTATTATTTCGACACATTTTTATTACATTTTGTTGATTTAAACACCTATTAGGAGAATATGAGACTTGGGTTTTTTTCTTCAGTTCGGTGGAATTCGTCGATGCCAATTCGACACAATTCTGTGCAATTTGTCAGTTATCACCGCAATTCGGCGGTGTTCTCTGACGTCCAATAACTGCTTTGGAGACACAATTTCAGCAAAATACAATGACATTCAATAAATAGGAAATTCACTGAATTTTCGACTAAATGGAATCGCCGAAGTGAGCCAAAATGGGCCATAATGCAAAGCACCGAAATTGCATTCAATTTCATTGCTTTCTGAATAGACCCTTGTGTGTGTACAGTTTTTCAGGTCAATAAAATTTCTGTCTGGAGTGATCTTTTCATGTTGAACATATGTATAAAGGACATACTTGAAAACGAGAGAAATCTCAATGTGTCTTTCCTGGTAATATCCTTTATAAATAAATAAATAAATATGCAAAAATCCCCTGTTATTTAATATACCCAAAGATATTCCTTTAAAACGATTAAAATCAACATAATTAGGTTTTGAAATTAATTAATTATTTTTTGCCACAATTAATTTAGACATTTTATTAGCACTAACACACACTATTAAAGTTGTTTCTAGTAAAAATGTCTCTTATTCTTTCATGATTTTACATTAAATATCTGTATTTAAAGATATCCGAAATTAAATTAAATATCCTACATATCCATGTTGGGAAACAATCCACTTTTTCTCTAATGAATTTACATTAAATATCTGAATTTAAAGATATCTGAATATGAATTAAATATACAAATATCAAACACAATGATGTTTTACATTAATTATAATGCAATCTGTAAATTAATCGTTGTGTTTTTATGAGTAAGATAAAAAAATAGAAAGAATGCAATAAATCAATAGAACATAAATATTAAGTTTTGCAAAATCACGGTTTTGTAAAAAAGAATTCCAAGGCAGTGTTTTTACAATTTTTTAGCTCAGTAAAGTTCAGAAAAACCAAAATAAAAAATCCTCAGTGGCGTACAGAGAACATTAAAATGATCCATATTATTTGTTCTAACCAATGAGTGACAGTTCTACTAAGGAACTTCTTAGAAAAACTCCTATAGAGGGGTAGCAGACCCACACAGTATTTTACTGTTCCACCTTTACACCTTTGTGATTATAATTAATAAAAAATAAAACAAAAATTAAAATATTCAGATATTTAACTAATAATATAAATCTCAAACATAAGGGTTTATTAACATTAATTATAATGCAATCTGTAAGTTTATCTTTAAGTTTTTCGAAGAAAATTGAAATACAACAAAAAATTACTTAAATCAATAGGTGATAAATTTTATTTCTGCTAAACTACAATTTTTGTGCAAATTAATTCCAAGATGGTCTGTATACAGTTTATCAAGCCAGTAAACATTTTTTTTTTGCCTGGAATTACCTTTCCATGTATGTAAAAATCTCGAGCTATTTAATGTACTGAAAGGTATTCCTTTTAAATGATTAAAATCACTAGGATTATCAGATAAAATTATTACATTTTTCTAACAAACTGATTTATACATTTTATAAGAATTCGCTAACATACGCTATTAATGTTATTTCTACTAGCAATTTATATTCTTCTGTTGGGAAAGAATCCACTTTTTCAGTAATAAAGTTACATTAAATATCTGAATTTAAATATATCTGAATATATGAATTTAAATTAAATGTGCTACAAAGGATTCTTTTCCAATGAATTATAATGCAATCTGTGAGTTTATCTTATGTTATTTTAAGTGAGATAAAAGTACAACAAAAAAGTAACACAGTTCAACAGGACATAGATGTAAATTCTGTGATATCACAGTTTTTAAAAACAAAATCCAATTGTCATTGGCTAACTTTCAGAATATGTAATAGGTTATCATTTATGTTCACATTTATATTTTACAATATAATCGCGGATAAAAAACACAAACCAAATTGTATATAATAAGATATGGATCGGTAAAATGTAAATTGTGTCAGATTATCCAAGCAGATAATACAGCTGGGTTCATGTTTTTATTTTTCTCATTTTGGAATATATTGTATTCTCTAATACTTCTCTGAGTACAGAGTGCCCTTAGTGTTTAATTTTTAGGCACAAAACAGAGTGATGAGGAACCTTTTTTAAAAGAAAGATTTATTTTTTATTTTTTTTTGTAATGCCATGCATTCAAAATCCACAAAACCAGATTGGGAAAATTATAAAACTTATTATGTTAATTTGTCATAAATTAAATATTAAATTCTGTCCAGGAATTGGTGTTTGGAATAAAACAGCACATCAAATTTTGATAAAATAATGATTGAAAGTATAAGTCACTATTCAAGCAAACCAATAGCATATTATTTTTTTAAAATTATTTTTTCCAATAAAATATTAAGTAAATTTACAAAATTTACACATTTCCCTTAATTTCTAATTGTGCATTACTTTAGGTAGGTCTTATTTTAAAGACGTGTAGAGGAACCTTACTGTCATACACTGTAGATATGCCCATTGGTTACCTGGTACAGTTTGGCAATTGGACACTGGTATTCTGTCTGTGGTTTAGGTATATGCAATTCTCTCAGCTTTTTCCTAGGCCTTTGCGAGTCTAATTCTTTTAGGGCACAGCTCACACTCTCAGCGTTATTCAGAGAAAGGTGAAACTCTGGAGAAAGTTTGGATAAGTTAAAATTCTAGGTCAAAATAGCTGATTTGGAGAGTGAGATAAATGGCAAAATCTTTCTGGTTTGGCTATTTTGACCTAGAATTTTCACTTCTCCAAAAGTTCTTCAGAGTTTCACCTTTCTCTGAATAACCCTGTGTACTGTTTTATAATGTATTAAACTCCAACATATTCCAAGTGGATTAAAATACAAAGAGGAAAATTAATGTACCAAAATAGCGAAATTAAGTGTACAGGGCGCCGACGTGCATTCTAGAAAGTTTGGTGTTTGTTAAAAGTGATGAAAGAAGATTTTTGATCTTTTTTATTTAACTCACTCATAGATAATGTTATTTCAAGAAGCAAAGTTTTTTTCCATCAGGGTGGTGGATGACTACGCATGACCCAAATATTCTCTTTCTATAGCTCTTCGTAAAAGCTTATTTCTGAAAATGCTAGACTTTCGTTTTCGTGGTATTTTAGTCTTGCATTATTATTATTATTATTATTATTTTTATTATTATTATTATTTACAAAAGGTCCAAGAATAAAGGAGGAACACATACAATTCCAGGTCACTAGAATAGTCGGGAGCTGTGAACGCAACAAGCGATGTAAATCGTTCCGGTAGGGAGTGATACAAACGGTGCAAATAGAACATCAACATCTTCCCGCCATATAAAGATCAAGCCAGGTGTCTCCTTCGAAGGAGAGCGGTGCAAAAAGTAACTGGGGCGGGAGGGGTTAGTCCTGCATTATGATATCAGAGTTAAATTTATGAAAGAAAAGGCCATAGAAGTTGCTATTTGAGTTGGATGTGTTATCGATTTCGTAGGAATATCTGTCCAGATGATACAGATGTTGTCACATGATATCCCTTATATAGTATAGGTAGATTTAGGGTTAATGTGGCACGTGGTGGATAGCTGCAGCTCTTAAAGTTTACAAGTACAGGTTAGAGTATGTAATTAAATTATTATATTAATATTAATTATTATGTTAGTAATTAAATAGAATACAGTGTATGAATTATTAGTTTACAATTAAATTGTAATAACAATTATCATTTATTAAAAATTATTATTAACTATATGCAGTTAATTAGCGGTTTGTAAAATATTTTTAAAGATATGATCCAACCTAAATTAACCGTGTCTCCGCCGTTTATGCATCTGTCCTTCTTTAAATTTTAGTAAAAGAAGTAATCGTATATATAATTAATTTAAATTAATTAGTAAAATTAATTAAATAGAATAAATTGTATAAAATATTTATTATAACATTAAAAATGTATAATTTATTTAAAAAAATATTATTAAATACATGCAGTTAAGAAGCTATCTGTCTATTAATTTTAAATTATATAATCGAACCTAATTTAACTTTATATCAGCAGTTTATTTGCGTAGCTGTTCCTCATTAATCTAGTAGTAAAATGTTGGTGTAAAATCACAAGATCAAGGATATTAATCATTAAAAATTACACCTCAAGCAAGGACTCCTTACTTTGCGTTTCTCCTTACCAAGAGTCTGTGGGGCTTTTTGATAAATATTGAGCCACGAGTAATTAATAATAGCATTTTCTCATAAAATTCACCTATTTTGCCGATTTTGACGATTATTTTGAAATGAGCTCGATGCCCACATGGGCTTTCCAGTAGCAGAATTAACAAAGAGTGGCAAAATCAAGCCGAGAATACATGAATGACATTAATTCTATGCACCTTGGCAGGTTGATGGTCATTGTATTTTTTTTAATAGGTCACCAGTCCATGGTCAGGTCTCTCACATGTGCACACAATTGAAGAGATATTATTGCCAGGAAGCAACAAGATTAAATAGGAACGAGCCTATGATAATCTGGCTATACACAACCCAATTGTATCCTGGCTTTCTCTAGGATTTTAATGTACGTCCCCCCTTTTCAGAAAGAATGAAGGTATTTGCTGAGGTCAGCGTATCAGGCCACTGCGATTTCAGCAGAGACGCGTTTCAAATAAATAATGGTTTTGAAGAACGGTTGGTGAGATTAGGAGGCCATGATTTATTTGCTGAAGAGGCTATTGCTTAATCCACAAATTGTTTAGGATGGAGATATTTCAGTCCACGTTAACCTCCCGACATGTGTCGATTTCAACCAGGATCCTAGTCCATCAACGAAATCCCATCGTCTCAGTCACTCGAATTTTAGATTTTTGGAACCTCAACCTCAGAGTTACACCCATGTAAAGTTTCAAAAGTCTGGATTTTCACTCAAATTAAACGAGAGGTTCTGCTCAACACAACTAAAACAAAACACAAGAAAGTATTCTTGAGTTATTTCATGGTTGAGTAAATCAAGATAATGCTGAGCTGCTGCTCAGGCCCGGCATTTTCATAGGGGTTCTTAGGCTTCAGTCGTAGACCTCCTTTCGACCATTGGGTGCAATAAACCCAAAAAACTAGCTTTCTGCTCAGTGCCCCACAAAAACAACTTTATCCAACTGGGATTTTGGCTGTGCTCTCCATAAAAGAGGAATGCATGAGAACCTGTGCCCAGGCGATATCTTGGTAGAATGAGCATCACGAGTAACAATTGCCACTGGAAACCACAGCTCGGCCTCGAACCATGCTGTATGAGAGTTAAGAGGGGAAAGGACACACACAAGTATACTCAAACACACTCAATCCATTCCTACTCACAACACACTATCACCTCTGTCTTGCTGAGCCAACAACACTCACCCAACCATATATTCTCTCTCATCTCACTCAGTCAACCAGATACTCACTTTTTCCCAGCTCAGTCAACCAGATCCTCAATATTGTCCCACTCAGTCAATCGCTTGCTCACTCCCATCACACTCAACCACTCATTTCCGTTTCAATCAGCCATACACACTACCTTAACTCAGACAACCCCCACACACCCCAGTATTCCATATAGACCGTCACATACCTAAGCATACACCTCATAACCCATATACTGTCCATACAAGCAACGTATCTTTAATCAGGAGTTTTCTAAGCCCTTGATATATCTGCAAGAAAAGTGAATAATTTGTCTTAAACTATAACCCACAAAGACATGAATATTGATTTTGTGTGTTTAATTGGGGAGGTTGGTAGTTATAGGGCCAATCTGTGAAGGAGCCCATTTCTCTTTTCTAATGTAGAATTTTTGCCTTTTTTTTTTTTTTTACCGGTACGTGTGTTTAATTAGGGGCATGTCCACAACTCACAGGTTAAACAATCCCTGCCGAACTACACATTTTTAAACATAGCAGCTGCAGTACTGTATATCTGCAAATATTTCACAGGGCAAAAACAGAGAAGAGAAAGACCAGGCCGCCGTCAATCTATGTTTTTCTAAATATTACCGTCCTCCTACGTTTTGTAGAAAATTTGTAATTTTATGATTTGCTTTGGGATTACGTTAAAATTAATTTTATTTATTTGTTTTTTCATTTTTTTTTAACAGATGGTGTTTTTGTAACTCTATCAAGTAGCCATTTCTCCCAACCTTCTCCATTCCCAACCTGCGGTCATCCTCTCAGCCTTGGAATCCTCCTCAGGGTGCTGAATTTTAATGCCCTTCTGCGGCAAGTTCAACCGGAGTACAGAGAGGAAGGGCGAGGGGCATCATAAACGTTTACATATGACCATTTTCCACCCTCGACCACGTGCAAAGACAAAGTCAAAATGTGTTATCTCAGATGTTAAGTGAATTTTCTTTTTTTGGAAGGAAAAAATTTAAATCACGCCAACCTGTTTCCAACACCCAACAGGTTCATTGTTTTGTACGCATCACCATTAACTTTTAAATTGCCTTTGTTATAGTGTGACAATGAAATGGTTAAAAGAAGAAAAACATATCAATATTTGTAACATGTCAACTGCTGTTTAAACCGAATATTCTGTTTTTTCTGTTAGTAACTAATGTCTGGTGAAGCACAACTAAGCTATGTGTTCATTTCATGTTTTGTTGTTTCGGGGTTTGGCGGGTTTGATTGCCGCTGACGTTAGGTTAGGGAGACCGCGACACCCTATAAATCTGAAAGCAAACAATTTATAAATCTCTATTTACGCAGGAGAACGAGAGACGATTAAAGAATATATCCGTAGCATGAAATAATAAGGTTAAAAGAAATAAGATTACTATTTGATTGTTAAAACTGTGAAATACGGTATCAGAATCTATGACTAAGTGCCTTAGAAAATATGTCAGAAACAAAAAGAGAGAAGGCATCAGACAGCGGGTGAAGTTAACCTTTTCACTACCAAAAAATGTGTTAATTTTGCATTGTAATACAATAAATACCAAAGATTAGCACAATAAAAACATTTACAGGCCGTTTTAAAGCAAATTAGTTTGCCCCCATGGAGAAACACAATTCTCTGTGAGATCTCACTCCCATCCCTCTAGTACTATAAAGAAGCTGCAAGGAGCAGTCTCCACACTCACTGTAACAAAGACATAAACAACTTTTACTGCAGCATTCCAGCAGCCAGGGATTTGGCAGAATACAGGGAGAGCTGTGGGGTCAGTCACTGCTGTACAGGGATAAGATTCAGGGGTTTATAATGAGTGTAAATCCCTGTACAGTACAGATACAAGGTGTCGCTGTAATTGCCATACACAGGCATTATGCAGCACATACAGATACAAGGTGTTGCTGTAATTGCCATACACAGGCATTATGCAGCACATACAGATACAAGGTGTTGCTGTAATTGCCATACACAGGCATTATGCAGCACATACAGATACAAGGTGTTGCTGTAATTGCCATACACAGGCATTATGCAGCACATACAGATACAAGGTGTTGCTGTAATTGCCATACACAGGCATTATGCAGCACATACAGATACAAGGTGTTGCTGTAATTGCCATACACAGGCATTATGCAGCACATACAGATACAAGGTGTTACTGTAATTGCCGTACACAGGCATTATGCAGCACATACAGATACAAGGTGTTGCTGTAATTGCCATACACAGGCATTATGCAGCACATACAGATACAAGGTGTTACTGTAATTGCCGTACACAGGCATTATGCAGCACATACAGATACAAGGTGTTGCTGTAATTGCCATACACAGGCATTATGCAGCACATACAGATACAAGGTGTTGCTGTAATTGCCATACACAGGCATTATGCAGCACATTCAGATACAAGGTGTTGCTGTAATTGCCATACACAGGCATTATGCAGCACATACAGATACAAGGTGTTGCTGTAATTGCCATACACAGGCATTATGCAGCACATTCAGATACAAGGTGTTGCTGTAATTGTCATACACAGGCATTATGCAGCACATACAGATACAAGGTGTTACTGTAATTGCCATACACAGGCATTATGCAGCACATACTGATATTGCATTGCTAATAATCTCATTCTGATCAATACAAATTCCCATAAGCCGGAGATCTCACCATTTTATTATTTGTCTGCATCACATTTACTGCATCTGACACAAAGGCCATTTCTGCCTGTATACTGATAATGCAGACCACATATGAAATTGTGTGAGATAAGGGACACCATCTAGCGTTTAGAACATTTCATCCCAGCAGTATTTCTGTAAAGGATAAACAAGTAGATGGAAAAATGTTTACGGTGAGCAAATGTACATTGTTTTCCTGGGATAGATAAAAAAAAATGCAAAATTACAATTTTACCCTATATGTAATGTTTAACTATGCATCCCATGTTTCAAATTAATGTTATGATGATATTTTGTTTAACAAAAAGTGCTTGGTAGTGAAGGGGTTAAGGATCATGTTAATGATTTACACAAAAAGGCAAAGATAACCCCTCTTTGTAAACGTGCATTAATAAAGTTCATTGTTTATGAAATATCGTCACTAATTTCAATCTGCGCTATTTGACACCGAGGCTGAGGGGAAATGCCATTGGAGACGCTGTAATTTAATCTAGAAACATCTATTACAGGGGGATTAGGCTGATTATGCTCTTTCAATATCATCAGTTTTAAATAACAGTAACATAATAACATTGTGAATAATTCATTTTGGGCTCTATTACATTCTTTGCGCAAAAAAGCTTACGCAGCTCGTTAATTTGTGCGCAAAGCGTTAAACGTTAACGCGCGTAAATTAACGCTGGCATTACAATCCGAGCACATTTTTTCATCCGTCAAAAAATAACGCGCGTAAAAAAGAGGCGCAAAAACACACGCGCATTAATGCTGCGCGCAGAAATCGTTCGGCAGACTGTTTTTTCACGCGATTCAGCCGATCAGAATTAAGAACCACAATTGTCTCCCGTTAAGTTTTTGCGCCTGTCAAAGTAAATCTGAGTATACATGCTGCAGCGATAATAAAAACACGCACAACTTCTCTATTTTATTGTTTGGGTATGTGTAGAATGTGTAACTATACTGTGCTGTATTTTTTTTTTTCGTGCTGGTGTATTTGGCTTCGGCCAGAACGTTCAGATTTGCCGTTACCACCAGCTTTTAAAAGACGGTAAAAATGCGTTCGTTTGCCGCTTGCGTTGTGCGGCCGTACTCCGTATATTGCCCGTCATTGGTCGTCATTTGCTGCTACTATGGCTGTGATAAAGTGCGGCTGCACGCGCGTTCGCACTGCGTTCATCTGACCCTAGCCTTAGTGCAAATGTGTATGTGAGGGAATGGCAAGTGTTTGTATGTACTGCGAGCAAAGAGTGTTAACCCCTTAGTGCAGCAGGGCTAGGGGTCAAGTCCTGGGGGAACGTAGTTCCTGCACTATTTTTGCAGAGGGAACTGAGTTCCCTTTGGTCCCACGCACTATAAAGCTTGTATTCAGGCATTCTACCATATGTTTCCCTGTTAAAGTATATATTTATTGTGCAGTAACATCCATTTTGCTACAAATTCATATATATAGATAAATATATCAGATTTGAGTATGTTTTTTGCTATGTGCGAGAAGATAAATGCAAATTCAAGGACGGAAATCTTGGTGAGTTCTGCCACTTCTTTTATTAGGACTTAAATAGCAACTCCTGCGCGGGGCGGACTATGCCATCCTGGCGGCAGGAAGGCCTGAACGCTGCATGGTAGAATAGCACGACTTTCTGTCCTGTCTCCTTTCCGAGTGGCCGACCCAGAACTCAAGCAGTCCCCCTGCAGCAAATGACAGCGATCAGTCACAGGGAAGGGAGGCGTGCCGGATAGAGTTGACAGGTCAGCCATGTTTTCCTGGACACATATCATTTATTCATGGTGATGGGCAATACATGAAAAATGCCACCCCGCAGCATGTAGAATCCATACGCTGCAGGAATCCCAGGTGACCTGCCTTGATTTCCTTCCTGCAGCATATCAATTATACATGTTGCAGGGCAGCACTTTTCCCTGCGTTCCCCCCTCTGCATGAAATAGTAATATGTGTACAGGAAAACATGGCCGATCTGGCAACCCTAGTGCCGGAGGAGTTGCCGGAGAGCTGCATAGGATTGCCAGACCGGCCATGTTTTCCTGGACACATATAATTTATTCATGCTGATGGGCAGTGCATGAAAAATGGCACCCCGCAGCATGTAGAATCCATACGCCATAGGTAAGAGATAAAAAAAAAGGAATCCCGGTTGACCTGCCTTGATTTCCTTCCTGCAACATATGATTTATACATGTTGCAGGGCAGCACTTTTCCCTGTGCCGCCCCTCTGCATGAAATAGTAATATGTGTCCATGAAAACTGTCGCCGATCTGGCAACTCTAGAGCTGTGGGCTGGGGCGTGCTATGCCACCCTGCTGAGTTCAGGCCCATCTGCTGCTGGGCAATAAGGCATGCTGGTGGCATTAAGGGGTTAATATCAATTGTAAACATTATCTTTTGAGTGTGAATCAAAAACACATAAGGGTTAAATCACTGAATGCCAATGTTCAACGTTGTTGCATGTACGAAGAACAATGGCTATTCAGGGAAGAAAAACATAACAACTGCAGAGAAATTTCAGCGAAATTTCAGTGCTCTCTCGTTCGGCGCACTTCGGTTCACTTCAGCCGTTTCAGTTCGCCGACCCTGAGGTGACTTCACTATTCACTGCAGGGTCCCTGAAGTGTGCCAAACAGGATCCGCCGAAGACCGCTGATCATCCTGCTGAACGTCGCCACCGACTGCCGAAAATAGCCGACAATCCGCCGAATGACTCCAAACTGCCCACTGCTGCCCCACAGTTTAACATCTGTCGTAGCATAGAATCATGAGCAAAAGAGACCCACACACGAAATGCGCACACACAATGCACATGGCAAACGGACGCAAGTTAGGCAAGAACGTAAAACTGCTAGACGGATGCACAGAGTGCACCACGTCCGCCACATCCGCGTAGCGTTCTGTGTGTGTGTGATGAGGAATGAAAAATCTGTATTGCAGGGCAGTTAGCTGTTTTTTTTTTTTTTCCAACTATGGTACGGAGTGGATAATCCCCTAGCATTTGTGAGCACCACAGCAATGAAACTCACAGTTTTGCTGAGTAAGTATGAACTCCACAGCAATAAAACTCACAGTAATGCGCAGTGTGTATGAGCTCCACAGCAATAAAACTCACAGTAATGCGCAGTGTGTATGAGCTCCACAGCAATAAAACTCACAGTAATGCGCAGTGTGTATGAGCTCCACATCAATGACACTCACAGTAATGTACAGTGTGTATGAGCTCCACAGCAATGACACTCACAGTAATGTACAGTGTGTATGAGCTCCACAGCAATGACACTCACTACCGCCTTACAGTGCCAGCTCCTCTGATCACATCGCTTGCCTGACAATCCGCAGCTCTGGCAGATGTGTGTAAACATGCTGCCCCCTCCTCCCCATGCTCTTCAAAGTTTCAGCAGCTGCAGAGAGAGGGGGGAGCAGCCCTCCCTTGTCACTTACTGGGGGAGGGGGGTTATCAGTCCCTACATACAGATCCTGAGCCGGTACAGACTGAGCGCCCACAGCCTGGAAATCAAATCAGGGCGGCACAGACAGAACTACAAGCCCAGGGAGAATAGACTGTGCCAGCATTGTGACCAGAGGGCCCTGGAAGATGAGGTCCACTTCCTCCTACAGTGCCCCAAGTACTCAGCACTGAGGGACACTCACTTCCAGAGACTCTCCGCTCTCATCCCGGACTTCACCTCTATAGAAGAGAAGAGGAAACTCCACATCATACTGGGAAAAGAGACGAGGAAACTCCACATCATACTGGGAGACGAGACGAGGAAACTCCACATCATACTGGGAGAAGAGACGAGGAAACTCCACATCATACTGGGAGACGAGACGAGGAAACTCCAGATCATACTGGGAGAAGAGACAAGGAAACTCCACATCACACTGGGAGAAGAGACGAGGAAACTCCAGATCATACTGGGAGAAGAGACGAGGAAACTCCACATCATACTGGGAGAAGAGACGAGGAAACTCCACATCATACTGGGAGAAGAGACGAGGAAACTCCACATCATACTGGGAGAAGAGACGAGGAAACTCCACATCATACTGGGAGAAGAGACGAGGAAACTCCACATCATACTGGGAGAAGAGACGAGGAAACTCCACATCATACTGGGAGAAGAGACGAGGAAACTCCACATCATACTGGGAGAAGAGACGAGGAAACTCCACATCATACTGGGAGAAGAGACGAGGAAACTCCACATCATACTGGGAGAAGAGGAGCCGGCGGTGAAAATATCTGCCCAATACGTCACAGAATGTCACAGACTGAGAGGAACATGAGAGATCCTGGACTTATAAATCCCCAACACGGACTCTCCCCATCCAACCTCACATTATCCCTTACCCCTGATAATGTCCATGGACTTGCCCATCCCCCCCTATATGTCCCACTACCCCCCCTCCACCCCATATGCTTTGGCAATGCTAAAATGTATTTGGTCCTGCTAATAAAGCTTATTTTGATTTGATTTGATTCACTCCTGACAATCGGAAGCGTTCAGGAGCAACATGAGCTGCCGAGCGCTTCCGTTTCTCTGCCTGCCACTGCAGGAGGAGGGAAGAGCATCATGCACTCTCCTGTTAGTTCTGGCTGGTGGTGAGGTGCCGGTACTGAGTACCCCCTGAAAAAAAGCCCTGAGTATTTATATAAATAAGATTCTAAAACCCCAGAGTAATGTGACGCAATGAGTAATGTGACGCAATGAGTAATGTGATGCAATGAGTAATGTGACGCAATGAGTAATGTGTTGCAATGAGTAATGTGACGCAATGAGTAATGTGTTGCAATGAGTAATGTGACGCAATGAGTAATGTGATGCAATGAGTAATGTGACGCAATGAGTAATGTGTTGCAATGAGTAATGTGACGCAATGAGTAATGTGTTGCAATGAGTAATGTGTTGCAATGAGTAATGTGATGCAATGAGTAATGTGTTGCAATGAGTAATGTGACGCAATGAGTAATGTGTTGCAATGAGTAATGTGATGCAATGAGTAATGTGTTGCAATGAGTAATGTGACGCAATGAGTAATGTGTTGCAATGAGTAATGTGTTGCAATGAGTAATGTGTTGCAATGAGTAATGTGACGCAATGAGTAATGTGATGCAATGAGTAATGTGTTGCAATGAGTAATGTGTTGCAATGAGTAATGTGTTGCAATGAGTAATGTGATGCAATGAGTAATGTGACGCAATGAGTAATGTGACGCAATGAGTAATGTGTTGCAATGAGTAATGTGATGCAATGAGTAATGTGACGCAATGAGTAATGTGATGCAATGAGTAATGTGATGCAATGATGCCTTTTTATTGTACTAACCTGTTACTTAAATTCAATATTTTATTTGCTGCAATTCGGCAGTTTTCGCTGAATGTCTGATTGCTGATTCAGCGACTCCACTTTTAGCAAATTACAGTGACCATTCGCTAAATAGGAATTCACTTTATTTTCGGCAAAATAAATTCCCAGAAATGTGACGAAAAGCAGAGGATCTACAGTTGTGTTCAAAATTATTCAACCCCCAATGCTGTAAAGGGTTTTAGGGAATTTAGTGTACATTTGTAATTGTATTCAGAATGAAATCCTACAAGGACTTTTTAAAGAACCATATGCAACTAAAATGACATCAATTGGTTTTGTAATACAGTAGTAAATGTTTCTTTTGTGAATTCTTCATTGACACAATTATTCAACCCCTTAAAGACTACCACTCTGAAGAACAGAGGTTCATTCAAGTGTTTTCAATCAGGTATTGAAAACACCTGTGGATGTCACGGAGCAGCAATAAAGCATAATAAGCACCAATTAGGCAGCTTTAAAATGACTGTGATACTCAGCTCCTTCTAGACATTTACTGGTGTGGTTACAAACATGGTGAAGTCAAGAGAATGGTCCAGGAAGACAAGAGAAGAGGTGATTACTCTTCACAGGAAGGGCAATGGCTATAAGAAGATTGCAAAGATGTTAAACATACCAAGAGAGACCATAGGAAGCATCATTCGCAAATTCAAGGCAAAGGGCACTGTTGAAACGCTACCTGGTCATGGCAGAAAGAAGATGCTGACTTCGACTGCTGTGCGCTACCTGAAGCGTAGAGTGGAGAAAAGTCCCCGTGTGACTGCTGAGGAACTGAGAAAAGATTTGTCAGATGTGGGTACTGAAGTTTCAGCTCAGACAATACGGTGCACACTGCGTAATGAAGGCCTCCATGCCAGAACTCCCAGGCGCACCCCCTTGCTGTCTCCAAAGAATAAGAAGAGTCGACTGCAGTATGCCAAAAGTCATGTGGACAAACCACAGAAGTTTTGGGATAGTGTTCTGTGGACTGATGAAACAAAATTAGAACTGTTTGGGCCCATGGATCAACGCTATGTTTGGAGGAGGAAGAACAAGGCCTATGAAGAAAAGAACACCTTGCCTACTGTGAAGCATGGCGGGGGTCAATCATGCTTTGGGGCTGTTTTGTTTCTGCAGGTACAGGGAAGCTTCAGCGTGTGCAAGGTACCATGAATTCTCTTCAGTACCAGGAGATATTGGATGACAATGTGATGCAGTCCGTCACAAACCTGAGGCTTGGGAGACGTTGGACCTTTCAACAGGACAATGATCCCAAGCATACCTCCAAGTCCACTAGAGCATGGTTGCAGATTAAAGGCTGGAACATTTTGGAGTGGCCATCGCAGTCACCTCTGGTGGGACTTAAAGAAAGCAGTTGCAGTGCGCAAGCCTAAGAATGTGACTGAACTGGAGGCTTTTGCCCATGACGAATGGGCGAAGATACCCGTAGATCGCTGCAAGACACTTGTGTCAAGCTATGCTTCACGTTTAAAAGCTGTTATAACTGTAAAAGGATGTTGTGCTAAGTACTAAGATTGAATGTCACTTGGGGGTTGAATAAAACTGATAATGATGTGAGCACAGAAAAGACATTTGTGGTTATTTCATTATAAATGTTATGTTATATTTGTCTGACCTACACGTGCCTCTTTGATTTAATTGTAAGCAAGATGACTGAATGATCAAAATCAATGTCAAACTGGCCAAAACACTCAATTTCAGTGGGGGTTGAATAATTTTGAACACAACTGTAAAGATGAATAGACCCTTTAGATTCTAACTTCCATAGTAACCCCTAAAATGCCATAAACCCAGGGAAATACATTAAAATAATAAGCAATGTGGCATTTAGCCTATCCCTTATTTTTAATTTTATTTATTTATTTATTTATAAAGTATTGTTTCCAGGAAGGATACATTGAGATTTCTCTCGTTTTCAAGCATGTCTTACTTATTTGCAATACCACAATACAAAAAGACAGTGGCTCGGTCCTCATTTTCCTACAGAGCACCACAATTATGGAATAATCTCCCAGACGCCATCAAATCTTCCCCCAGTCTAAAGTCCCTTAAGAGCTCCTTACTAACATACCTCAATACAGAATGCACCTGTAAACATGTAACATAATGACTTTATTTGCTCCATATTTATTTTTCTGTTAATCTGTATATTTGGTCTTGTGTTAATATCTTGCATTTTACTATTTTTATTTTTTTTGTATTTCTGTAACAATTTAATGCTCTTGAATCCAGGACATACTTGAAAACGAGAGAAATCTCAATGTATCCTTCCTGGTAAAATCCTTTTATAAATAAATAAATAAATAAATAAATGTCCTGGGTTCAAGAACCTAATATGCCATTAATCAAGGGAAAATATGAAATGAATACACTGTGAGGCATGTAGCCTGCCCATTAACCCCTAATATGCCAAAAATCTATGAAAAAACAAAATGTATACTGTGAGGGTTTAAGCCTGGCCATTAACCCCTAAAATGCCATTAATCAAGGAAAAAATAAAATGTATACTGTGAGGGATGAAGCCTGGCCATTAACCATTAATATACAACTAAAACCAACGTAATACACAATGTAATGTATAGTCTGAACATTAACCACTTCACTGCTGAGCCATTTCAACCCTGTGAAAATGTTTACGTTTAAGTGCACGTTTTTATTTAATATTTTATGACTTTTACTTTACACCGAATATGGTCATGTTGGGTATCATTGGAAAGGCCAGAATCTGCCCTTTCCGGAGACACCTAGAACGTACATATACGATGCAAAGGAACGGAGATACCGCGGTCAGAAAAGTGTGTGAAGCTGGATGCTGATTTTTGGTGGGGGGGGGGCACGTGGGGGATATCTTTTTTGCGGTAACAACCGCACAGCCTTTGCGCGCATAATTTTATCAACTCCTAAAAGCTGGTGTTAATGGCAAATTCTATCAACCTGCCGAACCCAAATACACCAGCCCATAAATAGGAATGCAGCAACAATATAATGCTGATGGCAGGTGTGTGTGTGTGTTATTACTGCAGCATATGTGCTCATTTTGCATCATAGACGCAGAACCCGTCTCCGATGCCGCTGGCAGGCGCAATTCAGTTGCGTTTGATAGGTATGTTTCTTCATTTTGATTGGCTGAATGGAGGCAAAAAAACTGCGCACGCAAAGATTATTGCGCGAGACCGCACTGCGCCTGCATTTGTGCGCATCCTGTTTGCGCGCACAATTGATCGGTGGAAGAAAAAAGCTGCGAGGATTGTAATTCCAGCGGTGATTTGCACGCGCAAAAGTTTAACGCTTGGCGCAAAAAGTTTCACTTTGCGCGAGGGTTTTTGCGCGAAGAATGTAATATAGCCCTTAGATTGGCTGAGCCTCAAGATAGTTGTAGTTCCAAAACTACTGGAGGGTCAAGGATAATGACGATTGGCTAAAGGAAGATAAACTTGCTGCAGGTGTCGGCATCCTCAGTGCCCTAGAGATGTTTGTGTACTATATTCACCTTGATACTTAAGTGGTTAATCACTAACCTCCGAATTGGCCCCCAAATTGCACCGGACGTTGTGTTTCCCCATTCGGTACAATTTTGAGCCAATTCGTCTATTCACTAAGCTGTCAATTCATCAAATACAGGCGAATTGACAGCAAAATATGATGCAGTTCGGCAGCACCGAAATTGCCCCATAGAAGACTATCAGGGTTATTCAAAGAGAATCGAAAAGTCACCACACGCTCAGTGACTTTTCGTTCTCTTCAATTCGGTGAGATTTGGCGATCCCATTTCGGCGACCCTGCGGTGTATTCAGCAAGCACCACAGGGCTGTCGAAGTGCAGGGAAAAGCCGCCTCAAACCTGCCGAACACTCACCGCAAAACCCAGGCGAATGCACACTGAAACCGGCAAAAACATCTGGATTAACCCCGCCGAACACGCCGGAAAAAGCCGAGCAGGAGCCGATCACAGCGCAGAGCAGCCCCCGGTAAGGCTAGGGTCAGACGAGCGTGATTTCTACGGACGTACGTCAGTACGGAAGACGCAGTAGTGGCCACACAGTCCGTTTATTCACTGACGTATATTTTGACGGATGTAGGAGGGAAAATAAAATAAAAAGCAAAACCATTTTGTCCGTGAAAAATGCTGGACGTATAAATGCAGTCCGTCTGACCACGTTCCATCACTCACACACAAAGCTATGCAGACGTTGCGGACGCAGCGCACTTTGTGCGGCCGTTCTAGGGGTTGTACGTTCTTGCCTGCCTTGCGTCCGTGGGCCGCGGCCGTTGTGCGTCCGCAGTTCAGTGCGGTCGTACTTCGTGTGTCGGGATCCGATGGGCTTTCTGTCATGCTATCACGGACGTACTTTTAGGCGCAATCACGGACGTGAACACTACGCTCGTCTGACACCAGCCTAAAACCCGACACCGCAGACGAATAGAGTAAAAAAAACAAAAAACAGTTTGCTTGAATGTTTGAAAAGTGAAACGCTGTTTGCAAAGAAACTACTGAGCGAAAATGTCTGGAATTTACATATAAAAATCCAATGAATGATAATAAAAAGGGCTGTTACAGAAAAAAGAAAAAAACGATGTAAAAAAAAAAAACGGATAAAAAATGTTTGCAAAAAAATCCCCAAAAATGCCTAAAAGATCCTAAAAAATCTATAAATAAAGAGACTCTTTACTGCAGAATATTATAATTAACAGTTTATTAGATATTGGATTAAAACGGGAATATTTTTAACATTGAAGCCTACGGGATTCGCCTGAATAAACCTGCCGAATTAAACCACCGAATGACAGGGCAATTCGGCAACTTTTCACTACTGGTTTGTGTTCTCTGAATAGACGAAGCAGTGCTTCTTTATGGGGATTCACTGCCCTCGAACAGGCACCGAACAGGCACCGTATGTGCAGGCAATTCGCCAACATTTGGCGAATTGCCTGCTCTCTGAATAGCCGAATGGCCAGGAAAGGTAACCGTACGCTGAATTTCACTGTTCGGTTACCTTTCGCCAGCAATTCGGATCTCTTTGAATAACCCTGATTCATGTCTTCTGTTCACAGAACACCGAATTGCACCGAAATTCCAGGGAAATGACCTCCTTTTAGGTGTTTCAGTTCGAAAGGTTTAAACAGGAGAATCCCATAGGATTCAAAGTAAAAAGTGACATTTTTTTTAAAAAAAAATTTAAACTGTTAATTCTTTTCATTTTTTGCAAAAACTCTTTTTATTTCGTTATTTTTTAGAACACCTTTTTGTATTTTTTGGATGGCCTTTTTTTTTTTAAGACTTTATTTTGTAACAGTCCCCTTTTATCTTTTTATTATTTTTTTGTTGTTATTATTATTAGGATTTTCTTATTATTTGGACACATTTTATTGATTTAAACTCCTATTAGGAGAATAGGAGTGTTTTTTTTTTTGCAGTTTGGCAGAATTCGCCGGTTTTCACAGGCGTCCAATAACTGCTTCGGTGACTCCAATTTTTGGGAAAAAGCGGCGACCATTCGCTAAATAGTGGATTCACCGTATTTTCTGCAAAATGAAATGCGGCGAATTGCTGCGAAATATAAAGCACCGAAATTGCGCCCAGTTTCAATGCTTTTTAAATAGACCCTTTAGTCGTTATTTAGGCAACTTGAGCATCACCAGAGACTCAGACCCAAAAACACTAGAATAATGTTTAAAAAAATCCAGTAAAAGAAGCCTTTTAGCAATTAAAACTATTTATCTTTTTTTTACCAATGAGGAGTTAATCCTATTTATTCAGCTGCCTTTGACATATTGCAAACGCGTTCTACTTTTCATATATATTGTGGACAGTAGGGAGAGTTTCTGCTATTCTGTGCTGCGGGATGAGGATTGGGATCAGGTTACAGAGTGGAGAGACAAGGAGAGGAAAGGCTCAGCAGTTTAACATAAAATATTCATCAGACTCTCTGTTTTTCAACTAAATTTATGGTAATAAATTGGAAAGACTATTCACAGAATTTAAAAAGAATCAAGATGTAGTTTGGTAGCAGATAGAATATTATAGTTCTACTGAACACTGTGAGTGTATCCCTATTCCCTCTAGGCTAGGGTCAGACGAAAGCATTTTTCCCCGCGAACGTGAAAAAGTGCGTCTGAACGCATTGACGTATTTTTTCACGGAATGCGCAAAAATGGTCAGACGACGCGCATTTTCGGTCGTGATTTTGTACGGATCGTCAATAAAACTCTTTTTGCGTCTGGACGTTATGTAGGCTGGACATTAGCAGCGTCTGACATCTCCTAATCACGCAAACACGCCGCTATGCCGCAGCTGCGCACTCAGTACGTCAGTACTAGCGGTTCTGCGTTCTCAGAAAAATGCGTTCAAATTCCACTTGCGTTGCACGGCCGGACTTTTGTGCGGCCGTACATCGTATATTGGCCGTCATTGCCCGTCATCTGCTGCTAGTGTGGCCGTAATTATGTGCGCCAGAACACACGTTAAGGCTGGGGTCAGACCAGCGCACTTTTAACGTGCGTTCTGGCGCACATAATTACGGCCGCACTAGCAGCAGATGACGTGCAATGACGGCCAATATACGATGTACGGCCGCACAAAAGTCCGGCCGTGCAACGCAAGTGGAATTTGAACGCATTTTTCTGAGAACGCAGAACCGCTAGTACTGACGTACTGAGTGCGCAGCTGCGGCATAGCGGCATGTGTGCGTGATTAGGAGATGTCAGACGCTGCTAATGTCCGGCCAACATAACGTCCAGACGCAAAAAGAGTTTTATTGACGATCCGTACAAAATCACGACCGAAAATGCGCGTCGTCTGACCGTTTTTGCGCATTCCGTGAAAAAATACGTCAATGCGTTCGGACGCACTTTTTCACGTTCGCGGGGAAAAATGCTTTCGTCTGACCCTAGCCTAAAAGTGCGCTGGTCTGACCCCAGCCTTAGGCACAGAAATGTGGAGCAACACCCCCAACAAAAAAAACATGCCAAAATGACTTTTTAAATGTTCCTTTCGGGGCAAAATAAAAAAATAACATTTAAAAAAACTGAAAAACAGTCTCTCTCTGCGTCAAATCAAAATAAGGGGCAGAATCTGTTGCCTTTAGTTGAGTTAATACAGCGGCATTGTTTGTTTTATATGTAAAAGCATATATTGTCTCTGCCATAGAATAGAATTTTTATTTTTTTTAGCATTTTCTTTTTTTACACATTACATGGTCATGTTCGATATCATTGTAAAGCCCAGACACTGACCTTTCCAATGACGCCTCACTTAACCTTGTGCCTTGTACAATTCAGAGATGTAGGTTCCAAAGTCCCCCTGTTTCTCCTCACTGCAGCGCCACGGTCTAGGTTGTTGATAAAACAATGTGTAGCATCATCAGCTCCACACTTGCTGGCAGCGTGGGAAATGAGAAGGTGAGTTACCGCAGCATCCCTGTTCACTTTACAAGCGTAAACTGAATAAAAGTGCTGCGTTAGATAAAAAAAAATATATATGTATTATTTTGTTACATTATTTATATATAAATCTTACTTGGTTATGTTTGGTATCACTGGATAATCTGACCTTTCCAATGATACCTCATATGTCCCTGTAGCACTTAGGGCTCCAGAGATACAGTAGTCTAAATGACTGGGAATTGTAAAAAAAATATATTTTTTTTTACAGAGCATGGCACCCCCTTGTGGCAGGCGCCTGTAAGTACATGCCTACCCTGCCTAGTTATAAATCCAGCCCTGTATATATATGGTGTATATTATGGGTTTTCCACACAAACACATATATATACTGTATTTTTTTATTAAATAAATCTGTAGGGCTTATTCACAAAGCGCTGGTGTTTGTAGGTATTGCAGCAGCGCAGACAAACACCGGCATTTCACAAAACTGAAATCCAAAAAGTGACAGGAGAAGTTTCACAGTGAATCAGGTGTCAGCAGCCTCGGCCCCCATAATCTAGGCTATGTAGTTTAGAAACATCTGGTGGGCCAAGGTTGCGGACCCCTGCAGTAAAGACATACACGACACCGACGCACACCAACAAACACCGGCGCTTAGTGAATAAACCCTGTTATGCGTCTGAATCCAGGAGGGAAGAGGTTAATGAAAGAATGGCTCTATGGAAGTCCAGCTGCCTTCAATCCAGTCTGAGCAAATTAATCCATTGCCGTCTGCAGCCGCTTGGTTGAGTCAGGTTTTCGTAATATTCCTGATCAGCAGTAATAACAAACAATGCCATAGATTCCAGCGCCAGCCTCTGGTCCTGTTAGGAGCTGTGTGCCCAGGAGACGAGCATGGCAGGCTCTGGTCATGTTACGAACTCTGTGCCCAGAGAAAAGCCTCGGATCCCGCGTGTGGTTATGTCAGGCTACGGCGTGCTGCTGGAGAAGCTGAGGTTCGCGCTTCGGACTGAAAACCAGTATGTGCGCTGCGGGCTGGCGGAGTTTTTGGGGACCCTCATATTAATCGTAAGTAAATTTAGTTGGGTTTTGTAGTTTGCTCTATTGTTTATCGCTTTAGTTTAGTATCTGTCCATACCCCTGTTTCCCTGAAAAATAAGACCTATTTTTATTCTTTATCACTGCTACAATAGAAGACATACCCCAAAAAATAAGACCTAGTAGTAGGGCAACTTGAAGAGCCGCGGGCGAGCATTAGTGATGTCGGCAGCAGAGGAGGGAGCAGAGTCCGCATGAGCGTGGACTTCATTCCACTATAAGCAGTTTGTGCACTCCGTGCTAAAAAGCGCAATCCACCTCCTGGAGGATCGCGCGTTGTAGTCCCGTCTGCATCCTTCGTAGCGCACGCTACACTGTGTGGCCCTCGCGTCCAGCCTTCACAAAGCTGCGACGGACGCAGGGAAGTGCGGCGACACTGACCACAGTCTTGGCTGATGCTTCCTCTAGCGCTGGCTCCTGTCACTAAGGCTAGGGTCAGACGAACGCATTTTCGCGTTGTCTGTGAAAAAGTGCGTTCGAACGAATGGACGTATTTTTTCACGGAGTACGCGATAGCGGTCATACGATGCGCATTTGCATCTGTGATTTTGTACGGATCATCAATAAAACACTTCTTGCATCTGGACGTTATGTTGGCCGGACATTAGCAGCGTCTGACGTCTCCTAATCACGCACACACGCCGCTATGCGGACGCAGCGCACTCTGTACAACCGTACTAGAGGTTTTACGTTCTCGACAAAATGCGTTCGTTTTCCACTTGCGTTGCGCAGCCGGACTTTTGTGCGACCGTACTTCGTATATTGGCCGTCATTGCCCGGCACTTGCTGCTAGTGCGGCCGTGATTAAGTGCGCCTGCACGCGCGTTCGCACTGCGCTCGTCTGACCCTAGCCTAATACCAGACGTACACTGCCAAAAAAAGCAGACCTTCCCCGAATAAAAGACCTAGATTTATTTATAAAATGTAATTTTATTTTTTTTGGCGCCAAAAAAAATAATTCTTCTTGGGAATCCTGTACTAGGGTTTGCCGGATCGACCATGGTTTCCTGGACACCTTACGATTTCATGCACAGGGAATAGTGCTGCCCTGTAACATATATAATTCATATGCTGCAGGAAGGACATTAAAGGTGGGTCACCTGGGATTCCTTTTTATTACCTGCAGTGTATGGATTCTACACGCTGCGAAACCTGTGTGGTGTTTACTTTACTTTATACCCGGGGTCCCATGATGTTTAGTCAGCTCAAGGAGCATCTAAGCATTATGGGTAATTGTCTAATCTTAATAGTAAACAATTGTTACATATGTTTTTGTTTCCTACAGAGTTTAACAATCAGGCTCGGCTGATAATCGAGAGCTGCAAAGCCTAACACCCCCGAGTTCGGTTCGCATTCGAGAGTGGACTTCATTTCACTCGCATTCGAACACAAACTCAATGCAAGTCAATGGGGCTGAAAATTCGGTTTTTAGAGTGGCCTCCAGATGCTAGATATTTGCCATAAAAGGTGTATGGGGGTCTGGGTAGTGCCCTGGGGGACAGGAAACAAGGACAAAAATTAAAAAAAAAAAGTTTCAAGTTTTTCCATGAAATAATAAGGGTTAAAAATAAAAACAAAAAATTCCTTCAAATATCGTGCCTAGGAGGTCCCCATAACCTGCCCGTAAAGTGGCGGATTTCTAGGATGTATAGAAACACTTAAAAACAATGTCCAGGTCCGGGTAGTGCCCTGGGACAGGAATAAAGACAAAAAGCTTTAAAAAAGTTTTTAACCCCTTCATTGCTGACGTGTGCGACACGTCCTCAGTTACTCCCGCTGTAATGCCGGGAGATCGCCTGGAAGGGAGGGGGGATCTGTTCGGATACCTCCCGATTGGGAGGTCCCACAAAAAGAAGCCGGGCACCGCTTAAGAGGAGAGTCTCCCCTTTTTAAGCGGTACCTGGCTTTAACCCCTTAGGCACCGGGTCGCACTTCAGTGCCTTGCGGCGCCGAAGTGCAGCCTAGCTCTGGTGGGGGCCGCCATCTTGGATGGCAGCTCCACCCCCGGGTCCCCCCTCACTGCCTGACGTCCTCACGCATAGCATGATGATGTCAGATAGTTGGGAACCCCTAGCTGCCCGGAATCCCCTGGTGGAGAAAGGGGGTTCATTTGAACCCCAATATTTCCAGAACAGCTAGGGGGTCATGGAGGGTGTCAATCGAAAGGCCTGAGCATGGCCTTTCGAATGATACCCAACATGACCAGGTATAAAGTAACAAAATCATCTAATTTTTTGTTTTTATTAATGCAGCAATATTGTTCACATTTCAATTATGTGACCAATGATGCTGCACTAATGATTTTTTTTCTATGGTGTGCGTTTGCTAAAAATCACAAGTCCCCATTTCAGATGATTAAAAATTCAGGTTTTATTGCATTTTTATAATATACAGGCAGAACATGACGAATACATATAAAAAAATATGTTAGTCTGCCGGGAAGAACGATATATAATATGTCTGGGTCGTATAATAAAATGTGGCTTCAAATCGCGTTTAAACATGATGAGCGAAAGCGGTAAAAATTAGCTCAGCACACAGCGGTGAAATGCCTCAGCAGTGAAAGGGTTAAAGGAAGTTTTCCATAAAATAAGGGTTAAAAATAAAAAATTCCTTCAAATATCGTGCCTAGGAGGTCCCCATAACCTGCCCGTGAAGTGGCGGATTTCTAGGATGTATAGAAACATCGCCATCACAGACCCACACACGACACCTAGCACTCCCAGTCTGCATACAATGTATCAAATTCATGAGACCGGACTAAATAGAAGCGCGTTATTTCCAAACACTAAACACCGGTTTACGCTGTTTGAGAGCACAGGTCATTTAGAGGCGAGAATCTTTGCACCTAGACATTAGTTTTTAATTCAATATCCAATAAACCGTCTGCAGTAAAGAGTCGACTTATTTCGATATTTTTTTTCTTAAGCATTTTTTTATATTTTTTTTTCTTTTTAAGAAAAAAAAAAATCTAAAAAGCTTTTTTTTTTAAAAAATTTTTTTGAACACACCAAAAAGTTCGAAGTTCACGAACTTTCGAACTCCAACTTATCGAACCGAACAGCTCATCCCTATTCAGCACTAGCCAATCAGACAGGCTCCATAAAACCCGCCAAACTGTAAAGTTTATAACCGGTCAGAGCTGTGTTTTGAATATCCGCAAGATTTAAAGTGTGTCAGTAATTTGGACAATGCACCTGTTATGCCCATGACAAGTTGGGCTCATTTAACACTGTCCTTTTTTTGAGATATCTATATATCCTTACCTGCCAGGTTTCCGTTTAAAGTAATGAGAATGGTATTGCTATATTTTCTTGTTTTTGCTTCCAGCTCTTCGGCTGCGGATCGGTGGCTCAGATGGAGTTGAGTGGTTTTGCTAAAGCGCAATTCCTGAGCGTTAACATGGCGTTTGGATTTGCAGTGACTACCGGGGCTTACACATGCGCAGGAGTGTCCGGTGAGCGACAATCCCAGGGGAGGACATTCCTACTGTGTCCCCTTGTTTGCTGGGGTCAAGGGGAGCAATGTTCCTTCACTATTTTAAAAGGGAACGGAGTTCCTATTGGCCGCACGCACTAGAAAGCTTGAATTCTGGTCAATGGTGTTCGTGTTTCCCTATAATGGAATTTCCCAATGTAGAATTTAACATCCACTTCTGCTAAAATCTCGCTCTCTCAATCTCATTTTTGGTTAGTCCCCTGTGACGACCACCCGCTATCTGCCCAACATGTGCGGAAGGAGGGTATACAAGGGGCTAACGGCTCAAAGCCTCTGAACTTACTAACTCTACCCCCTCTCGGGCCCCAAGTTGTACTAACCTAGCCCCCCAAAAACCGTACACACCCTTCTGACTATACGCTGCCACCATGAAAGTAATTGAGCTTTTTCAACCCCCCCTAAACTGTATGGCACCCCAATTCAGGAGTCTAACCATATACAGCTAATATCTCCCAAATGGTAAATTCTAAGAACGCTGATCCAAAGCTTACAGGAGAACATGAATCCCTCTAGAGCAGTGTTTCCAATCCTGGTCCTCCAGGTCCCCCTAACAGGCCAGATTTTAAGGATCACTTTGAGGAAATGCAGACTGAATCCTGCAATCACTGAACAGCCAATCAAGTCACCCTATGCTGTGCTTCACATATCATGCAAACCTGGCTTGACAGGAGGTCCTGAGGACAGGTTTGGGAAACGCTGATCTTCTAGAGCAAAGACAGTACTCCGTTACAAAGTTTTTATGGCATAAGACAAAAATAAACCTTTACACAGTGCCAATAAAACAAAGACCTACAAAATATAATAAAACGTGCAGATACAGTTCCTGAAATCAAATGGGACTAAAGCAAACACAGAAGCCTAACTTGCATAGATAGCACTAGGAAGAAGACTCCCATGGGTATTCCAGCTTTAAGTCCCAGGAAGGTTCTTTTCAGAGGTTTCTTCAATGAAATTACTTGGGAAATACAAATTGTACTGGAGGGGCTGGCCATTTGTCTGTCCAACAACCCCCCCCCCCAACTATTTGGATCATCTTTCCATTCACCTCTCCATCCAAGAGAGTAGATGATCAGATAAGGGTTGTAAATACCGAATTCCTTTGTCCACTGCACCTACTCCTTTTGAAAAGCCAGGAAAAACCCACATTCTGCATTGCCAGTAAATCTGGCACAGAGCAAGAACCATACCTGTGCATGACATCCCCACACTAATAAAAGATCTATATTCTATATCATTCACCTGGCCCCCTTAAGGTTTGTGGTCCTTGTCAATGAACGATATCCTTTTTTTTTTTTTTTTTTCTCTCCCATCTTTCTGTAGCAAATTAAATGTTTAAAGTCCATTTGGCTTAAAGTGTCTGGTGTTTTGGAGGAGCCCTCCTATATATGAGTGGGCTTTCCCACTCGGAAATATGTAAAAAAAAAAACCTGGTCACATAGCTTCATAGAAGATGCTTTGAGATACTGTTCATATGTAACTTCAGTCTTGTCACCTGCAGGAGCCCACCTGAACCCTGCGGTGTCTCTATCGATGTGCGTTCTGAACAGGCTCAGCAAGAGGATGATGCTGGTTTACTGGTTGGCACAATTCTTGGGTTCTTTCGTTGGTGCCTCCTTGGTCTTCTCATTGTACTATGGTATGATCTGACTAGATTGATGATGGCCATCTTTGTGTCAGATGTACCGGAGTGACTTGTCTCCCGGAGTTTATTTTTCTTCTGTTCTTAGATGCCATTTATGTGTATAGTGGTGGGAACTTCACGGTGACTGGACCACAGGCTACGGCAGGGATATTCGCTTCTTACCCTTCTGAACACCTGAGCGCCATCAATGGCTTTACAGACCAGGTGAGGGTTGGATTCACAGCCAAGTTACGGTTGCTCTGGATCACTCCTAAATAGTACTTGCTGATGTCTTTGCAGGTGATCGCCACGGCTGCCCTGATGATCTCTATCCTGGCCATAGTGGACGAAGCCAACAACGCACCTCCTCGTGGCATGCAGCCATTTATGATTGGCATTGTGGTCTTGCTTGTTGGGTTGTCAATGGGCTTTAATTGCGGCTACCCCATCAATCCTGCACGGGACCTGGCTCCCCGGATCTTCACTGCAATGGCTGGTTGGGGCCTTGAGGTTTTCTGGTAAGATCAATATATTCTAGTGGGTTCAGAAACCCTAAAACAGGGGCTGGACAACCTCGGCCCACCAGATGTTTTGGAACTAAAACTCTCATGATGCTCAATCACATTTTAGGTTGCCTGTGCATTGTGGGAAATGGTTCCAAAACCTCTGCAGGGCCAAGGTTGCTGACTCCATGCTCTAAAACATTATCACGTAAAGATTTCAGATTGTTGGCTCCCTCTGAAAGTGGCAGATTCCGAAATTGACAGTTTGGTCTGTGCACACGTTTACTGCATATCTAATGTATTCTGGTCTAGTTTGACGTGTTGTACCACATGTCTTTTCAGGGCTGGAGGAAACTGGTGGTGGGTGCCTGTAATTGGACCAATGGTCGGGGCACTAGTTGGGGTGTTCATCTACATGGTATTGATTGAAATCCATCACCCGATGGTCAGGCATAAAGATGATCATGAGGAGGAAGCCAATGAGGGCAGAAACCCTCATTATGAACTGGTCTCGACTACAGCGTAGCCTTCTGATCATATGATCTACAGGACTTCTGGAAATCTGTCGTGAAAGAATCTGCGGTCTACTGGAAATGTTAATTTGGAAGCTGTCCTACAAGTGGGATAATTAGACTATTGCTGATTGGGGTGCTGCTGCACGTAGAAAAGTGGAACACTCCCCAATGACACTGGATTAAAAGTATTAAACACGGATTGAGAGGAAAATGTATATTTGCATGCACTGTGTCAAGGATCTCCAACTCTGGCTCTCTGATACAACTCCCATGATACTGTGGCAATCTATTGCAGTCAAACAACTCTGGGACTTGTTGGCCATTAACATCTGGAGCTGGAGTTTGCAAATCCCTGCACTATATTAATCATAAGTTTTTTGCACTCTGGGAAATATGTTTGCTTCCTTGGTGGCTCTGGAGTCCTAGCTGAACGCCAACTGCCCCAAGTAGGGATAGTCCACAGGTAATTGTAGTGACTCAGTTATTCCCTGACTACCTTTTTTGAAATGCAAGGTTCTGGATACATCTTGTAGAACAATGATGGACAACGAGGAATCCAGGTGGAAGGTGGAGCCTGCAAGATCACCCAACTCACTGGTGCAAACCTCACCATCTTCTGGCTGGCTGTCCTGCAAGACGTGGTTGCTTGGACCGATTCAGCCCTCACACTTCAGTCGGACCGTTTAATTATTGAAAAGCCATCCTGAAGGCAGGACTAGGTAAATCTGACCCAAGTTTCACATGTGCTGCCATAGTCACTTAAAGTTCTGTTCTTGGCACATCCTCAATTGCACAAGCCATGACTTCCAGAACCACCATGAGGGAGAAGATCCATTCGTCGGCAATACGTTTGTGCAGATTATGTAGTTTTGCCAAAATCTCAACTTTGAAAGTAAAGTTAATATTTCCTACTTTGGCTGCTGGAAAGATGACCCCCCCCCCCCCAATCTGATTAGGACAACCGTTTTTAAGATTACAATTTTCCTGTTTTTTTTAATTTTGTTAAATGTTTTTATGGTAAGACTGGTCATTTTTCTTAATTGGCTTGTGAGTATGGACGGTGCTCGTACGAGTTTGTCTTTTTACTCCATTTTCTTCCAACAAACCTGACTTTTAGTAGTTTTTGTAAGTGAACCAATAAAGAGAACCTGATCCGTTACTGTGGTTGTCATACTTTAACCCCTGACCTCATGGGAGGAGGACCAATTGTATTGTATAAAATGTCCTTCAGGCTGTGTATGAAACCTAAATGAATGGTTTTAGAGTTGGGTCTATGGTTGCCAGATCAGCCATGTTATTCCTGGAGACTTCAGGGCTTATTTGCCAAAGCGACGCACTTGCCACCGACATGCTTTTTTTTAATTTCAGTTCGACAGGTTTAAACGGGTGAATCCCACAGGATTCAATGTTAAAAAAAATATTTAAAAAAATTCTGGGGGTGAATAACCCCTTTGGTTGCCAGATCAGCCATGTTTTTACTGGAGACATAATGTATATAAAAATTATTTTTCAAAGCCTGGTCTTAAATTTTAATTTTTATTACAACAGGTTTAAACAGATTGATGTAACGCCAATGATCAGAATTTTGGTGCAATCCAGTAAAACTCAATGGTACAATCTGTGCTACCGAACTGCACCAAATTGCCAGCTTTGACTATGGACTGCCCCAAAACTCACTGTTCGGTGGCAATTTAGGTGTTGGTGAAAAGCCCCTTAAATCTAATCTTGCTCCCGATGCCCCAAACCCTTCACCATTTTTGCCCTAGCCCCTCTATGAACTTTGGTCATTAACCCTTACAACTGATATTGAGCTACAACCTTCCAAAAGTTACATTTCCTTTTTTTTAAGACCAAGTATGATACAGGGTTATTCAAAGGGAGCCAAAATTGCAGCATCCAGTACAATTTCATGGCAATTAACCAAATATTGGTGAATGCCCCGTAGAGAAGTAACGGTTCAGGCTAGGGACAGATGAGCGCATTTTCTGCAGCACCGTCAAAATGTACGTCGATGCTGCGCACGCATTTTTTTCACGGAATACGCTTAAGTGGTCAGACGATGCGCAATTCTGGACGTATTTCATGACGATGGGGTGAAAGAAGTCTAGGGAAATCCGGCTGTTTGAACGTTATGTTGGCCGCACACTAGCAGCGTCTGACGTCTCCTAATCACGCACACACGCTGCTATGCGGCCGCAGCGCACTTTGTACGTCAGTAGCAGCGGTTTCACGTTCTGATAAAAATGCGTTCATTTGCTGGTTGCGTGGTGTCGGCGCACTTTCGTACGCACGTACTGCAATTGGCCGTCATTGTTATGTGCTGCTACTGCCGCCGTGATTTAGTGCGCCTGCACGCGCGTTCCGACTGCCCCACTCTGACCCTAGCCTAAGCTATTCAGAGAACACAACAGCAGTGAAATGCCCTAAATTTTTAATTAAATAGGATTTTTTTTTTTAAATATTCAATAGTTTCTAGACTTTTTTTTTGTTGCTGCAAATGAAAATCCTTTATTTTACTTGGGATTAGTGAATGGTACTAAATGCCCAGTTATAACGTAGCCAGCGTCTCCATCTCTTGTGTTTCTACAATTCCAGTTGGCACCGGCTGGTAAACGCTTTTCTTGGCGCACACATTTCTTTTGGATTCTCTAATCCCTGCATATTCTACACACACTCTCCAAGGGTGTAATAAGTGACAAACTGTAGAATGTTTGTTTGCAGCCGGCGCATTTCCTCTTCTAGAACCCGGTGTATGGTATCAGGACTTTGCTTTAACTTCACCATTTTCTAAAGTAGTTGCATCAGTTCTGGTTAATGTGTCTATTTTATCCATGGGTCACAAACTATTTTTCATTTTACTAATTAATTTTGGGGTTTCATTTGAAATTTGCTACATGAGATCCTTCTTTGGTTTCTATATAAAAAAAATTTAACTTGGATATTTTTACTATATTAAATTTTATACTGAATTCCTGTGGTGGTGCATCATCTCCATTTAATTCTCAGGGCAGGCCATCCCCTTGGGACTCAAGACCCATTATTCCCCCACCATCAGTAGGTTGGGACTCTCTGGGTGGGTGACATGCATTTCCTTGCTCTCGTATCTGTTGCTGACAGTTTGAATCTGCTTTTGTTGGGCAAACACTGCCCCATTATTGGTTTTTAACCTGTTTACCATTAACAATTGTCACTGTCTGGTCACATCTAGGAATGTTGAACAAATGTTTATCCCATTTATGTCTCAACATTTTCTAGGATATGTAAATGACCCATATTTGACCAATTAAATGTGTGCCTGTCCTCCAATTAGTTTTTTTTTTTTTTTTGGGACCCTGAAAACCTCCAGATATACAGCGTTGCTTTAAGGCTGGGGGGATGGTGGTAGGCTTTCTATAGGTCTTTGTGCCTTCCTTCAGTCCTCTGACAACACTGGAGTCCAGTAAGGAAGTGGTATTTACAGATGTGACCTGGTTGGGGTACTGAGATGTTACTGTGCGTGTGATGTACCTTGGAAGTCCATCTGAGTGGGAAGCAGCTGCTTCGAGATGGCAGAGCTTCTCACTCTTCAAAGCAAGAGCTGCCAGGAGCAGGACCAGCACTGTGTGTGTGTGCTCAGACTTTACACTGAGATGGCCTGCCCTCCTCCCACCCATTCCCAGTGAGCCACCATGCTTAAGCAACCCCTTGTGGGACGGAATACTGATACGCTTACCCTATATACACTTACTATATACTCACCCTATATACACTTACTAAAAGAACAGAATGCCTCCCTTTTAACCAGTAAAAATAGAAAGGCAAATGCCCTGACCAAAAAAATGCTCACTGGGCACATTAGGTAAAGTTTATTTGATAGTAACAGGTTGGACCCCCCCCCCCCCCTTTGCCTTCAGAGCTGCTTTAATTCTTCACATTAGATTCAAGGTGTTTGAAACAACCATTGCTCAGATTTTGCTCCCTATTGACATATGATCGCATCACAGAGTTGCTGTAGATTTGTCGGCTGCACATCCATGATGCGAATCTCCCGTTCCTCCACATCCCAAAGGTGCTCTAGTGGATTGAGATCTAGTGACTGTGGAGGCCATTGGAGCACAGTGAACTCATTGTCACGTTCAAGAAACCAGGTTGAGGTGATTTGAGCTTCGTGACGCGGTGCATTATCCTGCTGGAAGGAGCCATCAGAAGATACAGGGTACACTGGTCATAAAGGGATGGACATGGTCAGCAATAATACTTGTGTAGGCTGTGATCTTTAAACTATGCTCAGTTGGTACTAAAGGGGCCCAGAGTGTGCCAAGAAAATATCCCCCACACCATTACACCACCAGCACCAGCCTGAACTGCTGATACGAGGCAGGATGGATCCAGCTTTTGTGTTTATGGCAAATTCTGACCTTACAACTTGACTGTCGCAGCTGAAATCACGACTCATCAAACCAGGCAAAGTTTTTCCAATCTTCTCTTGTCCTGATTTGGTGCCTGTGTGAATTGTAGCCTCAGTTTCCTGTTAAGTGACAGGAGGGGCACCTGGTGTGGTCTGCTGCTGCTGTAGCCCATCTGCTTCAAGGTTGGACGTGTTGTGCGTTCAGAAATGGTATTCTGCACACCTTGGTTGCATTAATAACTCTGCTCTGTAGGAAAACGAGGATTGAGACACTTTCTTTTTGTATTGTAAGGTGCTGGTCCTGGATCGGAGGTTATAGGATGAGGGAACTGCTAGGGGAAGCAGCCTATTCAGGTAGGGAGGCAGCTTCCCAGAAAAGCTCTTAAACACCAGGTTGGAAAGGTGAAGGGTACGTTTAGATTCCAGCGACGGCCAGTTTAGCTCTTTTTACATGTCACAATGATGGGTCATGTAGTTACATTGTATAACTCATTCTGCCGCTTTGCGCTACAATGTAGTAAGTTTATGAAGGTGTGTTTGCAGGGCGGCTGCATACACTACATCTCCATATTCAATAGCCGGCATAAGCATTTGTTGTACAATCTGCTTTTCTTACCGCGGGGCTCAGGCAGGATTTGTTTCTGTACAGGGCGCTTAGTTTGGGGTAAAGTTTTTCGATGTGGGTCCATAAGATAGTTTTGGGTCTAACCACATACCTAGATATTTGAGAGAACATATGATTTGCATCATGCTGATGTGCAGTGTATGAACAGTGCAACCCTGCAGCATATAGGACCCACACGCTGCATGTAAGGAATCCCTGGTGACCTGCCTTGATTTCCTTCCTGCAGTGTATGAATTACACACGTGGCGTGGCGTGGCAGGGCAGCACTTTTCCCTGTGCTCCCCTCTACTATTCATGGCTGACCTGCCAACTCTAGCCTCATGGCACATATAGTTGCAAAATACCTGGAAGGACATGGCTGCTGACCTGGGGGTAGAGCTTCCAAATCGTTCCTTATTCTCCCAGATACCCACATAAGGTTATGGAATTCCTAAAGCAGTTTCAGGTCTTTTGTGATTTGATTTACTTTTTTGGTACCAAATAAATGACATTTCTATAATCCCTCTGCAGCAGCGAGGTGGATCGTTTAATGGTGACTGTTAGAATGTAGGTCTTCTTAATAAATAAAGTCTATAGCGCTTGAGAGCTGCCCGGGACAGGACCGGTCCGATGACAGCGAGCGTCCGCTACGTTCAGCCGGTGATGGAGAGTTTCCCTGTTACGTGAGCGATGAAACACCTGAGCAAATGGATCCGGAGAGATGCAGAGAGCTAAAAAAAAAAAACAGAAAAATACACTTATTAAGACATTCCATGTTCCCTACACAGATTTGTTGTTTTCAATAAAGCTTTTTTTTTTCTTTTCCACAAACTTAACTGCAATCTGGAAAACACCATAAATAAAAGATGCGCGTGCCCCCCCCCCCCCCGGTGTTACCTGACGAGGAAGGGTTGCGGGAAGCATCCACTGGTCTCGTTCTCTATGAATTCTTGGATCTGCAGGTACTGGATTAACAGGACGCTGGTGGGGACTCGGTCTATTTTTGTCACCACAATCTACGAGTAAATAGTACAATACAGGTAAACGCAACGGCGACTGCACGTACGAAACCCCACCTGGTGACCCGCATCCCACCAAATCACCACTGGAATAAATAAACGGGAGACCTCACAGGGGGCTCCTCGGGATGTCAGATCAGTCGTGTTTTCCTGGACAGGTACTTTGAGCAGCGCATGAAGAATGCCACCCCTGCAGCATGTATAATCCATACGCTGCAGGTAAGGAATCCCAGGTGACCGGCCTTGATTTCCTTCCTGCAGCATATGAATTATACATGTGGCAGGGCAGCACTTCTCCCTGTGATGCCGCCGCCCCCCCCCCCCCCGCGGCATGGAATAGTGATATGTGTCCAGGAAAACCTACTTCCTGTAGCTCTTCACTCCCCCAATCTATGGACCTCGCTACATTATGTCATTTATCTAATCCCATCCATGGTAAGAAATACCATGTTGCCTTATCTTTCACGCGGGGCCGGTGCTAGACTATTTTGCCTAGTGGGAGCGCCAGCCCTGCTTCCACGTCCTGTCTTCCAGTGATACGCGTGCACATCCAGGGCTGCTAGCCTCCTTACTTTATAGCTCTAGCACGGGGTCAGCAACCTTGGCCCTCCAGAGGTTTTGGAACTCCATGTCCCAGGAGGCTCAGCCAACCTGACGAGTGGCTGGCCATCTTGGGAGATAAAGTTGCTGAACCCTGCTCTGGCTTCTCATTACCTGCTGGGACAGAACTCCTTGCTGTCAGTCTACTCACGATGTATTTGCCAGAAACACCAGAGGCAGCACATCAATAGCTGTACCGCACGGGTCAGCAATCTTGGCTCTCCAGGTGTTTTGGAACTACATTTCCCATGAGTCTCCGCCAACTTTACGAGAGGTGTAGTTTCAAAACATCTGAATAGCTAAGGCTGCTGTACAGTGTGAAGCTGCTAGTCTGGCCCCGGCTGCTAAGCATCGTCTTCGCTAGGAGTGCTCAGCCTTGGCCCTACAGATCTTTTGGAACTACATCTCCCACGACTCTCAGCCACTCATTAGGTTGAAAGTGCCTTGTGGATAAGAATCTATTTTGTAGACCAGATGTTTTGAAATTTCATTAACCGCAAGGCATTGTAAACCTAATGAGTGGCTGAGAATCATGGGAGATGTAGTTTCCAAAACATCCGGACAGCAAAGGTTGTTTTGTAGACATGGTCTGCTCAGACGCTTGAACTAGAATTCCCTTTCCTCTTGGGTAGACTCGATTATATAACGACAGTCCCTGGACCCGTCAACAACGTTTACACCAGTGCTCTAAAGCAGTGGTTCCAAACACTGGTCCTCAAGTCCCCCTAACAGGCCAGGTTTGCAGGATATGTGAAGCACAGCACAGGCGATAGGATTTGCTGCTCAGTGATTGCAGGATTCAGTCTACATTTCCCCCAAGGTGAACCTTAAAACCTGTCCTGTTAGGGGGACCTGAGGACTGCGGTTGGGAACCACTGCTCTGTCACTTTTCCCAGGCACAAACAGTAGCGATGTGTGCATTTACAGAGGATTAATGCCCCGCTTACCACGTAAGGTTTTGCAAATTCTTCGCACATTTCAATGGCTATTTTGTCGTTTTTTTGAAGTCCGATTGACCCGTCCACCAGCAGGAATATCCTCTTCAAACTATTAAACACAAACACCCGGGTTACATCTTCCAAACCAGCACAGATACAACAGAAACACCCTGCAATACAGGTGTATCAAGGCTCGACAACTCCGGCCGCCTTGTCGCCTCTGGCGAGTCACAAGTAATCCCTGATGCGTAACTCAGAGTCCCACCAATGCGCACGCTGGCCACTTACAGCCCAACGAAACAGATCGGCACGTTCCCCGACCTGGATCGATGGATGACCACACAATCCAAAACCTCCTGCAGCATCAGTACAGAGAGTGGAAGGAAAGGGCCCTTGTGCGGATTTTTATCATTTGAACGTCATTTATTAAAGGGGGGGTCGGCAACCTTGGACTTCCAGATGTTTTGGAACTACATTTCCCAGGAGTCTCCACCAACATCATGAGTGGCTAAGCATCATGGGAGGTGTAGTTTCAAACTATCTGAAGGCCCACAGAGGCTGACCCCGGATTTATTCAATTAGCTTTCCGTCCACTTTTATTTTCACATCTGGAATAAACATAGGTTAAAAAGTGCAACCCAGGGTAAACCACCGTGCATTATGGCCACTGGTCTGCAGGCGTTGTAAAGCCAGGTGGAGACCAGCAAAAGGAAGAGTGACGTATTCCTGTGCCAGATTAGTCTGAGCCAGCTCAGAATCCCATCTGAATTCCTTCTCGTCCATCCAGTCCATTCGGATCAGTATTATACAGGTTGAGCGACCAGGTTTGCAGATTCTCCCAGAAGTCAGAATTCAGGAGAATCTGAGGTTTCAGAGGAAGGAGATTGACTCGCTGCAGCTCCCAGCATGTCACACGCTGGGACTTCCTGCAGTGTCTCTATACGGACATGTCGCTCAGTGTCAGCGAGAATCTGTGCAGCATGTCGCACGCTGGGCTGCTCTGCGGGGTCTATACAGACATGTCGCTCAGTGTCAGCAGGAATCTGTGCAGCATGTCGCGCGCTGGGAGTGCTCTGCAGTGTCTATATGGACAGGTCTCTCAGTGAGAATCTGTGCAGCATGTCGCGCGCTGGGAGTGCTCTGCAGTGTCTATATGGACAGGTCTCTCAGTGAGAATCTGTGCAGCATGTCGTGCGCTGGGAGTGCTCTGCAGTGTCTCTATGCGGACATGTCGCTCAATGTCAGAGAGAATCTGCGCAGCCTGTCACACGCTGGGAGTGCTCTGCAATGTCTATATGGACATGTCTCTCAGTGTCAGTGAGAATCTGTGCAGCATGTCGCACGCTGGGAGTGTTCTGCAGTGTCTCTTTATGGATATGTCGCTCAGTATCAGCGAGAATCTGTGCAGCATGTCACACACTGGGAGTGCTCTGCAGTTCACTGCATTCATTAGCATTGGCGCTTTGTGAATGACCCCCTTAAGTGCCGTTATCAAGTCGGCGTTCGGCCATATTCGTGGTTTGGTTAATGAGAACAGGAAGTGGATAAATGTAAGAGGTCGCACTTACTTCTGCCTTGACTGGAGATAGGCCTCCACCATCTCGGCGAAGTCCTCGGGGGCTCGGAATCCGTAGCCGGGCATGTCCACCAGAGTAAACGCTTTTCCCACCTTAAAAAAGTTCAGTTTCTTCGTGTGACCCTGTGAAAGACACAAGACGGCAGATGGAAATGGAATAACCTGTCACCATCATCCGTTACACCGAGTCACCGCCTCCTGCAGCGCTTTACAAAATAAAGAATGACAAAAAAAAGTGTAAAAAAACATTTTAACAAAAGCATAAGGCACACAGTGTCCCGGTCACAGGAGCTTACAATCTACACAGGAGGATAACCTTTGGAGCCTCTAGATACAGAGGTCACACGTCTTGCAAAAAGGCATCGGTCATAAAGCCCGGGTTTTATACACAATGTCTCATACGAATGATTTAAAGGGACACTTTACACACCATGACCACTTAGCATAGTAAAGTGATCAGGCTGTGTGGAGCGCCCCCCCCCTCCTTCCAGTTCCATTTGAGATAATCGCTGTGTGAAGCGGAGGAGTTTCCTCTGCCTACACAAATGTCACCAGGCAGCCGGGATTTTTTTTTTAATCCCGTCTGTCACTGATGATGTCAGCACGCTCTATGTGCTGGCATCATCCCATCTCGGAATGCTCGCACAAGAAAGTTACAAGTTTTTATAAAGTACTAACAAGTTCCGTAGCGCTGTACAATGGGTGAGACAGAATAACAAATATACATACACGTTAGACATACAGAACAGCAGGAGAGAGGACCCTGCTCAAGAGCTTACAGTCTAAGAGGAGAGGGGTGACACTAGGTGAGGGTAAATAGAGAACCTGAAGTAGTGGGGTGTATGGGGGCTGGGTGGGAGGTGGCAAGAAATGTACAGTTGGGGATAATAGAGTGAGCCGATAGACTTCTCTAAAGTAATGTGTTTTCAGAGACTTCTTGAAGGACTGGAGAGACGGGCGAGTCTGATGTTGCGGGGGAAGGAGATCCATAGAAAGGGTGCAGCTCGAGAGAAGTCCTGAAGACGAGAGTTGGGTGTGCGGGTACGAGGAACTGATAGCATCAGATCATTGGCCGAACGAAGTGGTCGGGATGGGATGTACCTGCTAAGGCTAGGGTCAGACGAACGCATTTTCGCGTTGTCTGTGAAAAAGTGCGTTCGAACGAATGGACGCATTTTTTCACGGAGTACGCGATAGCAGTCATACGATGCGCCTTTTCGTCCGTGATTTTGTACGGATCATCAATAAAACACTTTTTGCGTCTGGACGTTATGTTGGCCGGACATTAGCAGCGTCTGACGTCTCCTAATCACACACACACGCCGCTAGCGGACGCAGCGCACTCTGTACGTCCGTACTAGAGGTTTGACGTTCTAGAAAAAATGCGTTCGTTTGCCACTTGCGTTGCGCGGACGATCTTTCGTGCGACCGTACTTCGTGTGTTCCCCGGCATTGGACGTCATTTGCTGCTAGCACGGCCGTGATTTCGTGCGTCTAAACGCACGTTAAAACTGCTTTCGTCTGACCCTAGCCTAATAAGGGTAGGCAGCGGCGCGGTTATGGAGAGCTTTGTATGAGAGCACCAATATAATGAATTGGATTCTAAAGGAAAGAGGAGCCAGTGTACAGATTGACAAAGGGGTGAGGTGTGAGAGATGTGGGAGGGGAGGTGTGAGAGATGCAGGAGGGGAGGTGAGAAAGACGTGGGAGGGGAGGTGTGAAAGATGCGGGAGGGGAGGTGTGAGAGACGCGGGAGGGGAGGTGTGAGAGACGCGGGAGGGGAGGTGTGAGAGACGCGGGAGGGGAGGGGAGAGAGACGCGGGAGGGGAGGTGTGAGAGACGCGGGAGGGGAGGTGTGAAAGACGCGGGAGGGGAGGTGTGAAAGACGCGGGAGGGGAGGTGTGAGAGACGCGGGAGGGGAGGTGTGAGAGACGCGGGAGGGGAGGTGTGAAAGACGTGGGAGGGGAGGTGTGAAAGACGCGGGAGGGGAGGTGTGAAAGATGCGGGAGGGGAGGTGTGAAAGACGCGGGAGGGGAGGTGTGAGAGACGCGGAAGGCGAGGTGTGAGAGATGCGGAAGGCGAGGTGTGAGAGATGCGGAAGGCGAGGTGTGAGAGATGCGGAAGGCGAGGTGTGAGAGGTGCGGTGTGAGAGGTGTGGGAGGGGAGGTGTGAGAGGTGTGGGAGGGGAGGTGTGAGAGGTGCGGAAGGTGAGGTGTGAGAGATGCGGAAGGTGAGGTGTGAGAGGTGCGGGAGGTGAGGTGCGGGAGGTGCAGGAGGTGAGGTGCGGGGGAGGTGCAGGAGGTGAGGTGCGGGAGGTGAGGTGTATGAGCCTGGCACAGGAGTTCATAACAGACTGCAGAAGGAGAATCTGGGATCTTCTAAGGCCAGAAAGTGTTCTGGGAGACAGGAACCAATGGATTGGCTCTGTGCAGGCGCTACGGAATTTACGTACAAAAGTACGTGAGTAAGTAATGCACAATTTGTGCAGCACAAGTTATATACCGACACAAATCGCGTTAGACAGCTGCAGGGATATCTGTATTTAGAAAGCCCTGAGAGGAGCAGCCGAGGGAGAAAAGCGGGAGAGTATCCCTAAAGGCGGGAGCCTCATGAGCGCACTATAGCGGTTATTCATTAAACTCTGAATTGCAACTAATTTTGGGACAATTTGTTCACAAAGCTGTCAATCCGCCAAATACAGGTGAATCGACAGCAAAATACGGTGTAATTCACCAACACTGAAAATGCCCCATAGACTATCATGTCTTCTATTCACAGAACGCCGAAATGTCAGTGAAATGCCCTGATTTTTGTCGTTTCAATTCGACAGGTTTAATCAGGCGAATCCCATAGGAGTCAATGGAAAAAAGTAATATCTCTTTTAATTTTTTTTTATATAGACCATTAATTCTTTTTATTTTTTGCAGAAATCCTTATTTTTTTTGTATTATTTAAAAAGACCCTTTGTATTTTTTATACTACATTTGTTTGTTTTATATATGGGTAAGGAACCTTTTTATTAGGTTTTAAAAGGGACCCATTTCTTTATTATTATTTTTATTGATTTAAACTCCGATTAGGTTTTTTTTTCCCTCTTCTTCAGTTCGTGGAATTCGTCGATGTCACGTCAGTGGTCACTGGCGCGATACATCGCTTTTCACTGATGTCTGATAACTACTTTGGGGACTCCAATGTCGGCAAAATACGGCGACCATTCGCTAAATAGTGAAATCACCGTATTTTAGGCCAAATGGAATCGCCGAAATGCGGCGAAAAAACAAAGCACTGAAATTGCGTACAATTTGGGTGCTTTGTGAACAGACCCTTTAGTGCTTGCCTTGTGACCCCTGTCAAAAAAAGGGCTTATTCAATAAGCCCCAAACTTGCCACGGAAGGGCATTGAACGGTGAATTTCCCCGTACGGTGCAGCTTCGTGGCAATTTGCCTATTCACTAAATTGTCAATTCACCAAATACTGGCGAATCGACAGCGAAATACGCTGCAGAATGATCTTCAGCGGCGGCAAAATTGTCCCATAGAGAAGTATTGGTTAATCTATTCAGAGAACGCCGAACAGCAGAGAAATATCAGTGAAGTGACCTGATCTTCGGTGATTCAGATGGACAGGTTTAAACAAGCGAATCCCATAGGATTCAATGTAAAAAACAGATATTAAATCGATTTTATTTATTAAACAGTTTATTCTTTTCATTTGCAGCAAAAAGCCTTTTTATTTATTTATTTTGTGGAACACCTTTAATGGTTTTGTTTTTTTTTTTACAAAGTTTTTGAATCCCGATTTTTTTTAAAAGGCGTATTGTTTTTTTATTCTGTAACAGAGCTTATTATTATTTTTCAAAGGACCTTTTTATATTATTTAGTCGCATTTCAAAACGTTTTTATTGGTTTAAACATCTATTAGAATGGGAGAGTTCGGGTTTTTATTTTTTTTTTGCACTTCGGTGGATGTCACCAAGGCCAGTTCGCTGCTCTTCGGTGACGTTCTCCTTTTTTCACGAGGCTTCGTCGACTCAATCTTCGGCGCACTGCGGTGACCCAATAGTGAATTCGCCATAGTTTTGGTGAAATGGAATCGCCGAAATTTTGATTCCCCCCCCTTAAATTTTTGGGGATTTTTACTATGGAATTCTGGCTAAGGGTGCTCACCCTGTATTCAGACATCTTTTTGCTACACGTAAAACCGCACGAACCTCAGGGAGCATTCTGTAGTGAAAAAAAAATGATACAGCACACGCATGCTATAAAAAAAAAAAAAAAAAAAAAATTTTTTTTTTTTTTAAAATACCAGGGATCCAGGCAATCCAAAAGGCAGCCGGCCCAGAAACAGCCTGAGTATCAAACAGAAGAGCCGGGCGCAATAAAATAAAAAAGAGCCGATTTCGGAACAAGGTACAACGTTTCGCTTCCTCTTGGAACCTTTATCAAGTATCATAGAGATTCCAAGAGGAACTAAAACGTTGCACCTTGTTCCAATAATAAGCAAGTCCTCATTTTATTGCACCACGGAGCGCCAGCTCTTCTGTTTGACACCTCAGGGAGCACGGCTGTGCTTGTAAACAGTGGCGTCACTAGGGTTGGTGTCACCCGGTGCAGTAACTCATGGTGTCCCCCCCCCCGAGTTTTAACAGGGTTTCTTTTTTTTTTTTAACTACTCTTACTCATAAACCAGTACTTCCACATAACACTGAATGCTCGTAATACACGGCGCACATTACTGTGAGTTTTATTGCTGTGGAGCTCTGTGATATGCTCACACACAAATTTTGGTGAACTGCCAGCAAGTACGGTGCCTGTTCGACGGCAGTGAAAGTCCCCATAGAGAAGTAACGGTTAAAGGGACACACTAACAAAAAATCCCCCCCCCCGTTTTTTAATCCAAACCTATCCCTATTCCCTTAATAAATTGTTATTTTTTGTTTTTGTAACTGTAATACTTACCCTAAAATCCTCTTGTTTCCAGCGCTGTTTTTTTTGTGTTTTTTTTATACTCACCTCCCTCCTCTTCCGCTCCCGTCCTTCTTCTATCCGACTTGCCTTCTGGTTTACGTGAGAAGCGTGCATGCGCGCCTCTCACATAAACCAGCCAATCGGCAGGCTTCCTCCCGGCTCCCTCTGAGGATTAGTGTTGCGCGCAAGAGGATGCGCGCAACACTAACCGTCAGAGGGAGCCGCCAGCTTCTGCGGTGAGCTTTCAGCGCGATGACGTCTCCTACTCGGCAAAAGTCGGCAGAAGCGGGAAATATGATTCCCGCTCTGCTGACTGACAGCTGGGAGGGCGGAGTAAACTCCTCCACCTCTCTCAGCTGTTTTCAGCATTTACAGCTGAACTGCCGAGCGGAGGGAGGGGGGACAGAGGGCAGCATACTCCGGGCATCATGACCACCTAAAATAGCTTAGGTGGTCATGTTGCTTAGAGTGTCCCTTTAAGCTGTTCAGAGACACCGAACAGCAGAGAAATGCCCTGATGTTCAGTGGTTTCATTCGACAGGTTTATTCAGGCGAACACCATCAGGGCAATTCAGAGAGAGGTGAAAACCTTGAGAATTACCAGGAGAATGAACAATCTAGACCAAATAGCCAATTTGGAAAGTGAGATAAATAGGAGAATTTTTCTGGTTTGACTATTTTGCCCTAGAATTTTCACTTCTCCCGTCATTCTCAAGGTTTTCACCTCTCTCTGAATAACCCTGCATAGGTTTCAATGTTAAAAATATTCCCGTTTTTACCCAATATCTAATAAAACGTTTATTCCATTAATCTGTAGTAAAAAAAGTCTCTTTATTGATTTTTCTTAGTATCTATTAGGCATTTTTCAAAAAAAGAAATTCCATTTTTTTTTCTTTCTAATAGCTTCTTATTCTGTAACAGACCTTTTTATTATCATTCATAGGATCTTATAGGTTAATTCCAGACATTTTCATTCAGTAGTTTTTTTTTTAAAACAGCAGGCGGCAGCATTCGGGTTTGCAGCGGCATTCGGTGGCTGATTCCCTGCACTTCATGGAACCTGCGGTGAATTCACCGGGGAAATTTGATTCCCTAAAGTGCGGGGAACAAAAGAACACTGAAATGTCTGCGTCATTTCGGTGCTCTGTGAATATCCTCTTTTGTGGTGTTTTTTTGCCGACCCCGGGAAAGTGTCAGCCTGGGCCTTGCCTACCCAGGACATACTTGAAAATGAGAGAAATCTAAATGTATCTTCCTGGTGAAATATTTTTGCGTAGAATAAAAAATAAATAAATAAATATATATATATATATAATCTTTTTAGTGTATCACCCGGTGCGAGCCACCCCCGCCCCTCCTTGTGACACCACTGCTTGTAAAGAGTCAACGCGTTCCACCGCAAATGCAGAGATCAGGAGGCAACTTACGGGGGTCTTCGATACTCTGACTTCGATTTCAGGGACGAGAGAAAACAAGGCTTTTATCAGCGAAGATTTGCCGATGTTGCTCCTTCCAATGAAACAAACCTGGAGATAATAAAAAGGAGAATGGGACAGAATGAGACGTGAGCTTTCATTTGAGGGATGTATCAAGCGCAGAGAATCTTCCGCCCAGCACATTGTCCTGGTCACGCATGCCGGGACCCACGAGACTTCCCTTTTGTCTGTTATGCTGCTATTTATTGCTGGTTTTGTCTAATGTATTTATTTTTTAGCGAGCATAATCCCTGTTCTTGTTGTCCTGCACTTCTCTCGGGTTCCTGCGGGTATGGATCCTTTCCTGTACATTGTACTCTGTTGCTCCAGCCCCTGCCCGCGGATCAGGGGGCTTTTCTGACACTAACTTCGGAGCTATCGAACAGTACCACAGTTTTAGTTAATGGGATTATGCTCTTAAAGAATAGATACATTAAACATAAATGTATATACATATAAACAAAAAAGCAGCAATAAATAGCAGCAGAACGGACAATCGGGAAGTCTCTTGGGTCCCTGCAGCCAGCATCCGTGACAGTCCTGTTGATACCCGCAGATAACAACACGCGGCAGGCTTCTCACCTAGTAGTGAAGACTAGCGATGAGCTGTTCGGGTTCGGAGTTCGACCCGAACTTAGCCTGTTCGATTAGATCGCGAACACCGAACATTTCCGGGTGTTCGCCGCATGTTCGACCACAATGGACCACAATGCATTTTCCCACTGGGCTGAAGCTCGTAATTGGCTACAGCCTTGCACCTGACCACAGGTCTGGTGCAAGACAGGATCAACACTATGGGCAAATTTTGCCCAATCATGGGCTCACAGAGCTAAGTCCCGCAGCACACTATATAACGTTTCCACGCGCCGATTCTGCACGCATTTCAGAGGAGATTTCAAAGGAGATAGTTGTGTGTTGTTACTGTCGGTCTGCCACACTACTGGGGGGGGTCTGGGGGGTCTCATTTCTACCAAATATCAGGGAATTTAGGTGATGTGTGTCTTGTCACTGTGCCAGCAAGTTTTTTTGGGGTTTACAACTTTCTTTAAAACATTTGTGAATTGAGGTGATCTGTCTCTTGTCACTGGCTGCCAGCTATCAGTGTGTCTCACTGAGTTATACCAGAGTTATTTAAATCTTTATACCAGAGTTGAATCAGAGTTCTGTATATATTAATCTATATATCACTCACCATGTCTGAAAGAACAAAAAGGACAGGCAGACGCTCCCAGACACAGATAAGAGGGCAAGCAGCCCCTGTGTTGGGAGGCTGTGCCTCTGGTCGTGGAGGACGTGGTGCATCCTCTGCAGGGGCACGCTTGTCCTTTCTAACTGGTGCTGGCCGTCTTAAGCAGCAGCAACATACAGAGGACTTATTGGATTGGCTAACCAGGCCATCCTCATCCTCCGAGTCCTCTGCCAGCCAGGCTTCTAATGCTTTACAGTCCACCTCAGCTGCCAAAGCATCTAATGAAGCCTCCATGTCCACAGCTACTCCTACCGTAGCCTCGCTATCACACACGGAGGAGTCAGCTGAATTGTTTGACTACAATGAGAGGGACATGCTGCTTGAGGATGCGCAGCAAGTACAGTGCTCGGATTCAATCTCTGAGGTTGAGGAAGGGAGTATAATCAACCTAGAGGAAGGGGGTGCCAGTGATGACACACAAATAACTGGCACTCATGTTGCCCCAGCAGCTGCAGCATACTGCCAAGTTGGCTCCAGTGACGAGGAGATAAGGGGTGATGATGACAATGATGATGAGGTCACTGACTCCACCTGGGTGCCTGATCGAACAGAGGAATTAAGTGAGGAAGAGGGGGAGGAGGAGGCACAGCAAACACGAGGCACATCATCCTCTGTGACCAACCGTAGCACTAGCCAGTCCAAGGCATCACATGTCATTGCTGCTCCGGTGCAGAGCGCTGTTGTCTCAAAGAACACATGCAGGAACTCTGTTGTCTGGGAGTTCTTTAAGAAATGTGCAGTAGAGCGCAGCGTTGCTATTTGTAATCTATGTCAGATGAGGCTTAAGCGTGGGAAAGATACCGGACACTTGGGTACCACGTGCTTGAGGCGACATATGAACAACTGCCACACATCCCGTTGGCGCAAAACTTTGCATAGGTCCTCCTCCTCCTCATCTGTCTCTACCCCCACTGTATGTCCTGCCATGTCATTGCCTACAACCTCCACCGACAGGGATGATGCTACAGTAATGGATGTACCAGCTCCTTCCTCACAATGTGACATCATCCCAGCAGCTGAAGATTTACGCAGTCAGATAACGTTGCCGCAGCTGCTGCAGCAAAAGAAAAAATTTAGTCCCAACCATCCCCAAGCACAGCGTCTAAATGCCAGCTTAGCAAAATTACTCGCATTGCAGCTCCTGCCTTTCCAGCTGGTGGACTCTGCTCCCTTCCGTGAATTTGTTGAATGTGCTGTACCACAGTGGCAGGTTCCAAAACGCCATTACTTTTCACGCAAGGCCATTCCAGCACTATACCAGCACGTGGAAGACAATGTTATCCAGTCATTGGGAAAGGCAGTCAGCAACAAGGTGCATGTGACTTTAGACACGTGGTCCAGCAAGCATGGCCAGGGTCGTTACATTTCCTTCACGGCACACTGGGTAACTCTGATTGCAGCTGGGAGTGATCCAAGACGGGGCTCTGTGCTGGAGCTTGTTCATCCACCACGCCTCCAGAAAGCTGCTTGTATGAGGTCTGTCTGCTCCACCACCTCTCCCTCTTCCTCCTCCTCCTCCTTCTCGGTCTCTGGCGAAGTGGCAGTTAAACCGACGCCTGACAGGGTCTATGCAATGGCTCAAGCAAAAAGATGCCATACTGTGCTTGAGCTGGTTTGTTTAGGGGACAGGAGTCACACCGGGCCAGAAATTCTGTCAGCTCTGCAGGGGCAGGTGCAGAGATGGTTAACACCATGCCAGCTTGAGCTGGGAATGCTCGTCTGCGATAATGGCAGCAACCTTCTCTCCACCCTACGCAAGGGTAAATTGACGCATGTACCATGCCTAGCACACGTCCTAAATCTGGTGGTACAGTGTTTCCTAACCAAGTACCCAGGGCTGCCAGAGCTTCTCATCCAGGCCAGAAAAGTCTGCAGCCACTTCAGACGGTCATTCCCAGCAAGCGTTCGCCTGGCAGAAATTCAAAGAGAATTCCACCTTCCCACAAACCGTCTGATCTGTGACATGCCTACCAGGTGGAACTCAACATTAGCAATACTGCAGCGTCTGCACAAGCAGCAGAGGGCCATCAACGAGTACCTGTGTGAGTATGGCACAAGGACAGGTTCAGGTCAACTTGTTTTTTTCCCCCCCCGCAGTGGCTGATGATCAAGGATGCATGCACTGTACTGTCACCATTTGAGGAGGCAACGAGGATGGTGAGCAGGGACAGTGCATGCATCAGTGACACAATTCCTTTAGTGTTCCTGCTGGAGCACACTCTGCGGGGAATTATAGATGTGGCTCTAGAGGCAGAGCAGCGGGAGGAAGAGGAGGCCTTCCCTAGCTCTCAAGGCCCCAGTCTTTCCGCAGACAGCATTCCAGCGGGTCCTACTCAGATCAGACAGGAGGAGGATGAGGAGGAGGCAGAATATTTAAGTAGTGGGGGCATTGAAGGTGGGGATTCATCAAGGGAGGGTTTCGTGTGCCCAGAAACACAAGGGCTAGTGTGTGGCTGGGAGGAGGAAGTGCACGATACGGTCATCCTCATTGACCAGGAAGACTCGGAAGCTAATGCCACCTCCAACCTACGCTGCATGGGCTCCCTAATGATGCAAAGCCTGCTAAAGGACCCCAGGATTCGTGCTATCAAGGAGAGGGATCATTACTGGTTGGCAACCCTTCTTGATCCACGATACAAGGGGAAAGTTGCAGAGCTCATCCTGCCCGCACAGAGGGAGCACAGGATGAAAAAACTTGAGGACGCTTTAAAGCGACACTTGTGTAACACCTTTCCAGGCACTGGTAGATTACCAAGTGCTGACACACGTGCTTCTGAGGCTGCGGGTGATCAGAGGAATAGTGGTGAATGCCAGGGCCGCTTGACTGATGCATTTTTAAATTTTTTTTAGTCCTCGACGCCCAGGGACATCAAATGTAGGCACCCATTGCCAGCGTCTTCACCGTATGGTGCAGGACTACCTAGGGGCAAGGACAGACCTGGATACCTTTCCAGCAGATGATCCACTGGCTTACTGGGTGTTGAGATTGGATCACTGGCCAGAACTTAGCCAATATGCTATGCAGCAACTAGGTTGCCCTTCATCTAGCGTGCTTTCCGAAAGGACGTTCAGTGCCGCTGGAGGTTTTGTCACAGAAAAAAGAGTGCGTCTGTCCACCGACTCTGTAGACCGGCTGACATTTATAAAAATGAATCAGTCCTGGATCAGCAGTTATCAATCCCCTGATGCTGACGTAACGGAATAGATCGGGGATGTCTTCTGCATGCACAAAACCTCCAGCACTGAACTCTTCCACAATACCACAAAAGGGTTACGGTGTGAATGCACTTGGTGCCATGAAAGGCACAATATTTGGCTGCACTGACGCCTGTGCCAGATTTATATCATTTTAATTTTTTGAACAGCAGGGTCCAACCCTGCACTCTTCCACAATACCACAGAGGGGTTACTGTATGATGATACTTTCTAGCCTGGTACCAAAGGCACAATATCTGGGTGCACTGACGCCTTGACCAGAATCATATCTTTTCAATATAGGACCACATGGTCCACCCCTGCATTCTTCCACAATACCACAGAGGGGTTACTGTATGATGATACTTTCTAGCCTGGCACCAAAGGCACAATATCTGGGTGCACTGACGCCTTAACCAGATGCATAGCTTTTTAATATAGGACCGCTAGGTTCACCCCTGCATTCTTCCACAATACCACAGAGGGGTTACTGTATGATAGTACTTGCAGGCCTGGCACCAAAAGCACAATATTTGGGTGCACTGCCACTGACGCCTGTATCAGATTCATATCCTCAGAGGGGTTACGGTGTGACGTCACTGTTGGGGTCGCTAAAGGACCAATTTTAAGTCATTGACTCGGAGGCTCCTATTTGCTTCTCTTTCTTAATATTTAATCACAGCAGTAGGAGAAAAAAGTGAGCAACTGAAAAAAAAAACGTCCCTCGCGTTCATTTGTGGGAGAATCACCTGGGGTACAGTGTCTCGTTTTATTTTTGGCTTTACCCGATTTTTGAGGGTTTTTGTCAGTATTTTCAGTACTGGGAGTCACCTCAGTAATCTTATTGCCCTCCTGTGGCATTGGAGAAATTGGTCCTGCATGTGAGGCCATAAAATTAGCAAAGGATTGTGCCATAGCCATAACCCAGGGTTCAGTTTGTAAATTAGGCTCTCCAGGTCTGGAGGTACTATGGGTAGGAGTTATAGAATTAGGCAAGGGCAGCACAGGATCTAACCTGGGAGGAGGCATCTCTCTGGAATCGGAGGTTTCTGAACGTGCAGGGGAATGGGAGCGTGACAGGTCTTCTCCGGTTTGCGAGCGACGCATTGTAGACATGAGGAGATTCGTGTGCTTTTTTTCACTGCCTCAGCGCGCGCAGCTACTTGAAGTGGCTGTTGCTGGGCAGAATGGGCGGGAACTAACAAGCACGTTTAGCACTGTAAAACAGGCTGTGGAGAAACAAGCCTTTCATGTGAGAAAAAACTTAGCGGTTTTATACAATATTAATGGAAAAGGTTCTGGTTATATGTAAAAACATCCCTAAACCTTTAAATGTGTTAAATTTCGTTGGAAAAAAAGTATTACCTTAACCACTTCGCTGCTGAGGACGCGCTCAGCGCGTCCTCAGCATTCCCGCTGGTGTGCTGAGGACGCGCTGAGCGCGTCCTCCCATTGGGGTCAGCGTTCGGCCGGGTTCCGGCCGATCGCTGGCCCCTCCGGTGCAGGCTGACATCCTGGATGTCAGCCCGGCATCCGGAACAGCAGCCGCCGGAATTGGTGTCATCGCGGCAGCGCGATGACACCAAATTCAGGCGCCCCCCCCCGCATGTGCGGAGGAGGCGCCTGAAAGGGAGGGGGGGAGGTCCTTCGGACCTCTCTCCCTCCCGATCGGCGACTCTGCGGGGGTTAACCCAGGCATCATTTGGAAGGGCACAGCCTGCCCTTCCAAATGATGCCTGGCATTAACCCCTGGGGAGCTGGATCGCGAATCGGCGCTGAAAAGCGCCGGTTCGCGATCCTTTCCCGGAGCTGGCCGACATCTTGGATGTCGGCCAAGCCTCCGGGAACTCCCCCTGAGGACTGGCGTCATCGTGCGTAGCACGATGACGCCAGTCCTAGAGTTAACCCTTAACTGCCACCAACGGTGGAGATAGGGAGTTCATTGGAACTCCCTATCTCCCGATCCGTGGCAGTTAGGGGTTAAATTTTGGTATGGTTGGATCGGCCAGAGCATGGCCGTTCCAACGATACCAAACACTACAGTGAAAAAAGTTGTAAAAAAAAAAAAAAAAATTAAAAATAAAAATAAAAAAAATTATAAAAAAAAAAATAAACACTTTTTTTTATTTTTTTTGGTTTGTTAGTGTAGCAATATTGTTCCCATTTCAATTATAATGTGAACAATGATGCTGCACTAACGATTTTTGTATGCGGTGCGTTTGTTAAAAATAGTGTAATTTTCCCCAAAAAAAAATGTAACGAGACCCCATCTCTAATTTTTTTAACAAGCGCACCCCATACAAAATATAACCGCAACTGCTCGCATGTTAAAATGTGAAAAAAAACACTTTACACATTGTAAATTATTGAAAATACATATTTTATTGCATTTTTTGTTATAATATACAGACATGACATAACGTATACATATAATAATGACATATTATGAATCTACCGAGTCTGACGGAAAGAACGATATATAATATGTCTGGGTCATATACTAAAATAAGCTTCAAAACACGTTTAAACATGATGCGCAAAACCGGTAAAAATGACCTCAGCACAGGGGCGGGAAAAGCCTCAGCAGCGAAAGGGTTAATAACCCCCCCCCCCGGTACCAGCCGGCGCCGAGGCACACTAACGAAATATATATATCTTAATTTGTTATGGGAGAGGGGAAACCGCTACGTTAATTGGAACTCAATTTATTTTAACTTAGCAGAGAGAAAATTTTGTATACTTATCTCTCCAGTGAAGCAGCAAGAAAGAGAGAAGAGATGAGGCAGCGCTGTCCGAATATGGACATGGACTATACTATGTGCTATGGGGATATCCGCAGATACCATTATAGTTTTTTGTTTAACTCTTGCTGCTGTGAAGTAGTAATAAAGAGATTTGGCATTAAATATGAGCCTCTGTGTCTTGTAATAAAATTGGTAATTCTTATGTGTTTTCAGCTACATTGTTTTCGCGGGCTTGTCCCCGCGCGTGCTGTGTAATAGCCTTGTTTATCACCTCGCGCCCGCTCTACACTTCAGACTCCACTGTGGCCGCGCCCCTCGCACCGCCCCCTTTACCTCAGACACGCAGCCATAAGTAAATGCCGCACAAAATCCAAACGCTCTCCCTCTGCCTCAGCATCCGACTCAGAGTCAGGGGAGGGCTCTATAATGGCGGACGAATTTCAGGAGACTAGTGAGTCACTACAGAATCAACCTGAGGGTATCCCCTTATCTGAACCCCCATTGGGAACGGCTATGCAGGCCTCTCTTACCACAGCTGTACAGACAGCAGTCTCCAGTTTATCAGCCGACCTCCACCGCTCCTTAGAAGTTGTCATGGCGGCTGTAAATGCACTTCCTTCAACACCTGTCCCTTCTAACCCAGATTTTATTCAGTCAGACCCTGCAAGTTCCCATTACATGGGACAAAAAGCGGTTTCTAAAACTAAACACATGGCTAGAGGGGCTGGCAACCCCGCAACACTGCCTATTTTTGATGCCGAGTCCCCATCTCGGAAAAGAGCCCAAAATCGCAGGGCGCATATGGCGATTGCCCCAAAAAGGCAAAAATCTATTTTTGATACGACTCCCGCAGAGGAGACCACTGGGAAGGAATTGGTTTTAGGCACCCCCCGTGGCGATGATACTTATGATACCCCAGATGGCGAGGAAGAGGTGGCGCTGTATGCGTCTGACAATGACCAATTTGATTGGGATGAATCGGAGGAATCCCCTCCTTTCTATGAAGAGGGTAACGTAATATATGACCCCCACGGAGACCCTCTTTTTTGCCCTGAGGATCTCTCCCACCCTCAATCCACCGCATGGTATCCTTTACCACATGTAGAGAAATGGGTGGATGCTAACCTTAGACGGCCTTTAGACAAGGCTACTAGACAGAACATGCGGGCTGAAAGCCCACGCCTTCCACCACAGGCAAAACCTGTGTTACCCCGGAGGTCGACCCATCCATCATAAAATTTATTACTAATCGGGGGTGGACCCCTAAAACTGGCCTAGATCATGCTTTTCGCACATGCGAAGATAAGTTATTAGATATGGCAGGTCCCTTAATTAAACTTTTTAATATCGCTGAGGAAGCTAAACTAGCTAATTCCACCCTTTCACCTACCCTTGTCCGCGATTGGGTTCAAAGGGCACTGTCGTTTTTTGGTAACGCTAACGCTGCTTTGGCCGCAGAACAACGCAAATCAATACTTTTGAAAGTTGACAATCAACTGACGGCCATAGCGGACACCGACTTAGGCAGCGCAGCTCAAGGGTTTTTATTTGGGGAAGCCTATGTCAAGAGTAAGGGTACATACGCCAATACCTTCAATTCATTAGAGAAAATCTCCTCATTAAAACGAGTATTTAGGGGCCGGGTTTTTGGAAGGGCCGGTAGATATAGGGGGCGCCCTACCGGCCATCAAGGGACCAACACCAGGTCTTTTCCAAGCTCCGCAACTCAACAACCAACAGAGTTCCAATCCTCTGGCTCCTTTTTCCCCTCTCGAACCCGTCCTTGGCGCGCTCGAGGTTTACGAGGGGTTCAATCGAGAACCCCATTCCACGGCAGACGTCCCGCAGGTAAGATCTCTGATTATTTCCCTCTCCGGGGGTTCAAGTCGGGGGTCGAATACAATTATTTATTCACAAATGGCGAACCCTTACGTCAGATCAATGGATCCTAAATACGGTGCAAGGGTACACAATTGCTTTTATGTCAACCCCGATACAACTTCTTGTCCCACCACCACTACATTTCCCTCGGGAACAAAAGGGACTGATGGACAGGGAAATACAAGACCTATTGGTCAAAGGGGCCATACAACGGGCTCCTACCGAGTCGCCGGGATTTGTCAGCAACTTGTTTCTGGTCTCAAAGAAGGGAGGGGGTTTACGACCAGTAATCAATTTGAAAGAACTGAATTTATACGTACAGTACAACCATTTCAAAATGGAAGGTATACATTCTCTCAGAGACATCCTGCGTCAGGGGGATTGGATAGTAAAAAAAAAAAAAAAAAAAAAAAAAAAAAAATCGCAAAGATGCTTACCTTACTCTACCAATTCACGAGACCTCTCGAGACTATCTTCGTTTCCGGTGGCAAGACAAGATGTGGAGGTTTACTTGCCTTCGTTTCGGCCTATCTTCAGCTCCATGGGTTTTCACAAAACTTCTAAAACCAGTGATAACATCCCTTCGAGCACGAGGAGTCCACCTCGTGATATACCTGGACGATATCCTGTTGATGGCAGATACCGAATCTGTCCTGCTATCCCACCTACGGTGGACAACGGATGTACTACAGGAACTAGGTTTCCTTATCAACATAGAAAAATCTTTGACGATACCTTCACGGAAACTGGAGTTCCTGGGCCTAGTGGTGGACTCCACCTCGATGACACTTCACCTTCCACCTCAAAAGATGACGTAGATCCCGAAAGAAATACGAAGTATTCTCCAAAAAGATCATATTACTCTTCGTTGCTTGGCACGGATGATCGGACTGCTTGCAGCCACTCGCCTGGCGATTCCTCCGGCTCCACTATACTACAGGGCCCTCCAACGCTTGAAGGCCCATTTTCTCCGCAAGGGATTCCAATACTCTTCCCCAGTGACCCTCACCGACGAAGCCCGGGCGGATCTGATATGGTGGATCGAGAACCTCCAATATTGGAATGGTAGACCCTTGATCCAACCCATTCCGACGATTATCATAGAATCGGATGCTTGCCTAACCGGCTGAGGAGCTCGATGGTCCACATCAGAGACAACTCTACACATAAATTGTCTAGAACTATTGGCGGGGTTGTTCGCAATCCAATGCTTCACGAAAGATCAGACCAATTGCACCATCCTCCTCAAACTGGACAATTTGTCAACAGTTCAGAGTATCAGTTACCTAGGGAGCCCGAGATCAGAACCTCTTTCGATGATGGTGAGGAAATTCTGGTCCCATTGTTTCACCAACAACCTAAAAGTTGTGGCCCAATTCATTCCGGGCATGACGAATATCGTGGCAGATTGGAACTCCAGGCACACGGAGGATTCCGGAGATTGGAAGTTGCACTCCTCGGTGTTCGCAACGCTTGTCGCTCGTTGGGGGCCCTTACATATAGACCTGTTCGCTTCCAGACTTAACACTCAAGGGCCACGTTTCTTCAGCTGGCGTCCAGATCCAGAGGCAATAGCGACAGACGCCTTCCTACAAAATTGGACAGGATCACGACATTACGCATTCCCTCCATTCTCCATGATAGTGAGAACATTGTCTCTCATTCGTCTTCAACGGGTGACGGTTGTATTAATAACACCCCTCTGGAAGGGTCAACCATGGTTCCCATCACTATTGGAATTGTCAATCGACTTCCCACGTCTTCTTCCGATTCGCTCAGACCTATTATTGAATCCGGAGGAACTACCTCACCCATTGTTTCATCAGGGTCAGTGTCGCCTAGTGGCATGGTTGGTCTCGGGGGACTTGGATCTCTCCCTGGCATTTCGGAACAGACTCGTTCCTTGCTTCTGGAGGCCTGGGCTCCAGGGACACGTTCCTCATATGGTTCAGCATGACGAACTTGGTTTAGCTGGGGTGTGGAAAGACAGCTGGATCCGTTTTCAGCCCCTGTGAATTACTTCTTAGATTTCCTTACAGAATTATTTCATGACGGCCGGGCATATCGTACGATAAATGTGAGGAGATCGGCTGTCTCTGCCTCACTTGTGGGTTTACACGGCATTCCTATAGGTCGCCATCCGTTGGTGTGCCGTTTACTACGAGCCATTCGGTTAACTCGGATCCCAACCCCTCGTTATACCTCTACCTGGGATGTCTCGGTTATTTTAAGATTCTTGACCAGTTGGCCATCTAATGAAGCGCTTTCCATCCGACAATTGTCAGCGAAATTGTTAATGTTATTCTGTCTCCTTTCTTGTAAAAGAGTGAGCGATGTGCGTGCTTTAGATGTTCCGCAACGTTCGTTCGGCCCAGATGGGGTTACATTTGATATTGTTAGACGCACAAAAACCTCCATCACCTCGGTTTTCTACCCGTATTTGACGGATCATCCGTCTATTTGTCCAATATTGTGTTTGCAGGAATATGAATCCCGTACTGCTCAGTTTCGCCCTAGTGGAGTATCCCCTCTATTTTTGTCTATTAAGGCTCCTCATAACCCAGAATCATCAGCAACCTTAACCCGGTGGATGCGTTGGCTTATGTCGGAGGCAGGTATTGACATCTCTTGTTTTGGTGCACACTCTGTTAGGAGTGCTATGGCTTCATCCGCGGTGTCCTTGGGTTGTTGTTTAGAAGATTTGATGCGGGCCGCAGATTGGTCCAGAGAATCTACGTTGCGTACCTTTTATTTGAAACCATGCTCACATTGGTCTACCCCGATTCTGGATGAACTTTGAACCAGCAAATAGGAGCCTCCGAGTCAATGACTTAAAATTACTAAATTTTCCTATTACCATAACGGAAAGTTAGAATTTTAATAATGACTCGGAGGCGAGTATTTCCCTCCTCACCCTCCCATATGGTATGTTTGCTCTACTTTGTGTGTGTGTATATAAATATGTAATAAACAAACAATCTACTGTTCTTTTTTAATGGGATTTTCATACTAATGTGTATGTATAATTATTTAACTATAATAAACGAATCGTTTTATCAATTACTTCCCGTATATTATACTCCGAATTCGGCCTTTGATTGCCAGTAACGGGACTTTTCTCTAATCCCTGGTCCGTGTTTTTCAGCCACCTGATTGGATTCAAGTACAGCCTTCTCAAAGCTGGTCCTCTACTCCTTACGTTTCCCCGTGTTGGTTATCCATTCCTCTACATCGGATTCTCCTTCGTTCCTGTTGGACTTATTACTTCCGTTTCCTTATCCTGTTCGCAGCAAGAAAGAGGGCGCATTTCCTGGTTCAACCCCATATATAGACATGGACCGCAGGGGATTGTGGACTGGAGGGAGGGGCTAAGGGGAATTTATGTTAGATTTTTTCAGTTGTTCACTTTTTTCTCTTACTGCTGTGATTAAATATTAAGAAAGAGAAGCAAATACTCGCCTCCGAGTCATTATTAAAATTCTAACTTTCCGTTATGGTAATAGGAAAATTTAGTAATTTTGAAGCACCTATTGTTACTTTCATCCAAAGCCTGCATAAGTTTCACAATAATTTAGCCAAAAAAAATCAGTAAACTTTTTCTGCGTGTACGAAAACGTCTCCTCTTTTCATACAGACTGCCGCCCCAAGCAGTTGTTTATGGATAGATTAAAGGAAAAGCATTTACCGTCATTTGAAATGTAATTTTTTTGTTTTTACATATTTCTGTACATCCTAGAAATCCGCCACTTCACGGGCAGGTTATGGGGACCTCCTAGGCACGATATTTGAAGGAATTTTTCATTTTTATTTTTAACCCTTATTTCATGGAAAACTCACTGTCCCTTTAAAAACGTTTTTTTTTTTACTTTTTGACCTTGTTTCCTGTCCCCCAGGGCACTACCTGGACCCCCATACACCTTTTATGGCAAATATGTAGCATATATGCCCTCTTGCAGGGCACTCTATAAACCGAATTTTCAGCCCCATTGACTTGCATTGAGTTCGAGTTCGGGTTCGGAACCGAACATTTGGGAAGTTCGGGTTCGGGCCCGAACCGAACTCAGGGGGTGTTCGGCTCATCCCTAGTGAGGACGTGATGATGTCCCGGCTCACAGATTGCGTCTGCCAAGCCAGGTCACGTTGTGATGTCAGCATTCAAAAGGTCAAAAAGAAAATGTGGGATTTAAATGACCGACTGAAAATGTTACATCCCCACCGAGATATTACAGCGCAGATAGGAGCGGCGCGTTCAAAATGTCACGTGCGGTGTGACGTGCGTAGTTTGGACTTGGGGTGAAGGGACCTGGAGATGTATTTGGGAGGTGCAGGCCGGATGTTCTGGATCATTTCCAGGTGTTTTGTAACTACATCTCCCATGATGCTCAGCTTCTCATTAAGTTGACAGCGCTTCAAGGGAAATGTAGTTCCAAAACATCAGGAGGGTCAGGACAGTGATCTCTGTGCCGGGAGATATGTTTCACCCAGTGACAGATCAGGGATCTTTCTGATCAAAGAAATATTCATCCCTTACCAGGATTTTAGGAGGAAAGTTGGTCGTTTGATGACTTGTTTCACTGTAAATGTTTGCTGGATGAAAGGTATTATGCATTAATATATAATAACGAATGGATGTGCTTGACTGACCTCTGGCTGTGTGAGAGTTGGGGTATGGTCCATCCGGATGGCCGACGTGTAGTAATCAATCACATGCTTGCCCGACGACCTGAACAGTTCCTCGGCTTTGGCGATCTGCTCGTGGCTTGGATGGAAAAGTTTAAAGTTAGTCCTGTCCACGGTGGGGCTGAGAAGACGCTCCAGTTCTGTGACGGGATAGACCAGCTGGTTTATTTTCTTCTGTGGCAGCTGGAGTATAGTCTGGATCGACGTGTAGCCGGTCGCGTTCCGGCACATCCTACATGCCGCGAGGTGTCCGACACGTAAAATCCTGGTCCTGCATATGGTCCACATGGTCTGTAGACAGGGGAGTGTGGCAGAGTCTGAAAGAAACAAGCAGATTCTTGTGATATAGATGAAATAGGTGCTGGCATAAGGTTGCCAGGTCGGCCATGGTTTCCTGCACACGTTATTATTTCACGCAGAGGGGAGCACAGTGATGCCCTGCAACATGTGTAATTCATATGCTGCAGGAAGGAAATCAAGACAGGCCACCTGGGAATCCTTACATGCAGCATATGGATTATACATACTGCAGGGTTGCACTTTTCATGCACTGCCCATCAGCATGAATAAGTCATGTGTCCAAGAAAACAGAGGATCTAGCGACTCTCCTTACTTGCAATACCACAATACAAAAAGAAAGTGGCTCGATGCTCATTTTCCTAAAGAGCGCTGCAATTATCTTCCCCAGTCTAAAGTCACTTAAGAGATCTCTATTAATATACCTCAATACAGAATGCACCTGTAAACATGTAACATAGTGACTATATACAGAATGCACCTGTAAACATGTAACACAGTGACTATATACAGAATGCACCTGTAAACATGTAACACAGTGACTATATACAGAATGCACCTGTAAACATGTAACATAGTGACTATATACAGAATGCGCCTGTAAACATGTAACACAGTGACTATATACAGAATGCGCCTGTAAACATGTAACATAGTGACTATATACAGAATGCACCTGTACACATTTAACTGGTTATTCAAAGAGCTCTGAATTGTGGCTGAAATTCGGCTACCTTTCCTGGCCATTCGGCTTTTCAGAGAGCAGGCAATTCGCCAAATCCTGGCGAATTGCCTGCACATACGGTGCCTGTTTGGTGCCTGTTCAAGGGCAGTGAAATCCCCATAGAGAAGCAATGCTTCGTCTATTCAGAGAACACAAACCAGAAGGGAAAATGGAGTGAAAAAACAAAAGCTTGAATGTTTGAACAGTGAAACGCAGTTTGCAAAGAAACTACACAATGAAAATGTCTGGAATTTACACATAAGATCCAGTGAATGATAATAAAAAGGGCGGTTACAGAAAAAACGATTTGAAAACAAACAAAAAATTTCTAATAGATCCTAAAAAAATCTATAAATAAAGAGACTCTTTGCTGCAGAATTTTATAATGAACGGTTTATTAGATATTGAATTAAAACGGGAATATTTTTAACATTGAAGTCTATGGGATGCTCCTGAATAAACCTGTCGAATTAAACCACCGAATGGCAGGGCATTTCGGCAACTTTTCCCTTCTGGTTTGTGTTCTCTGAATAGCCGAAGCATTGCTTCTCTATGGGGATTTCACTGCCCTCGAACAGGCACCGAACAGGCACCGTATGTGCAGGCAATTCGCCAGGATTTGGCGAACTGCCTGTTCTCTGGATAGCCGAATGGCCAGGAAAGGTAACCGAACCCTGATTTTCACAGCTCGGTACCTTTTCGCCACAATTTGGATCTCTCTGAATAACCCTGTACGTATTTCTGTAATGACGGTAACATTTCAATGCTCCTGAACCCAGGACATACTTGAAAACGAGAGAAAAAAGATCAATGTATCCTTCCTGGGAAAATACTTTATTTATAAAGGAACATGGGGGGGGGGGGGGGTGTAAGTTCTCACTAAGGCTAGGGTCAGACTGAGGCAGTGCGAACGCGCGTGCAGCCGCACATAATCACGGCCGTGCTAGCAGCAGATGCCGGGCAATGATGGCCAATATACGAAGTACGGTCGCACAAAAGTGCGGCCGCGCAACGCAAGCGGCAAACAAACGCATTTTTTCGAGAACGTGAAACCACTAGTACTGACGTACAGAGTGCGCTGCGTCCGCTAGCGGCGTGTGTGCGTGATTAGGAGACGTCAGACACTGCTAATGTCCGGCCAACATAACGTCCAGACACAAAAAGTGTTTTATTGATGATCCGTACAAAATCACGGATGAAACTGCGCATCGTATGACCGCTATTGCGTATTCCGTGAAAAAATACGTCCATTCGTTCGAACGCACTTTTTCACGGACAACGTGAAAAATGCGTTAGTCTGACCCTAGCCTAAATATGTTTCACACACACTATTATTGTCATCATTTATATAGCACCAACAGTTTCTGCAACGCTGTACAATAACCAAAGGGAACGAAATACATATAAACAGACATAGGATGGAAACAAGAGGTGTAGAGGGACCTGCTCATAGGAGTTTACAGTCTAGAGGACATAAATACTAGCTACCGTTTAGCTATGACTGACAGGGGACTACACTTCCCATGATGCACAGCGAGCTCATGCCTTGCTAAAGACAGCCTTTATTGACAATCACATTCATCCCCCCTCATTTTAGAGGAGAGGACCTGCTTATGAAGTGAGTCTAAGTTCATGCCCCCCAACTCGAGATATATCACCTTTCCCAGCACGCACCGCTTCTCCAATCCCGGGCAGCTTCGAACCAGGAGCATGGCAGCGTTCCACGCCTCGCTTCCGCCAATCCCCGCCCTCTACGTTTTGCTTCGGATCCAATCTGCAAGCTGCGTCCTCATTCTTCAGGTTCTGATTGCGCCTCACGCTTGACAGAAGTCTAAACGGCAAGTCCCAGGGCCAATCAGATCGCGGCTTGCCGCTGCTGCTCCCAATGACGTCCATATTGTGCGACTGCTGAGGAAGCAATGAAGTGGCTGCAAGGTGCAGGGACCCGCAGAGTGAGAGATGGGGGGGCTGTGTGAAGTAGAGGCGACGGTATACACATAGCGCTAGACCGAGCATAGGGTGCAGGGGGGGGCTCATAGGCCGGACTCCCAGAGCTTTATCCAAGGCTTGTATAGTCCATGTGTTGGGTGCTGCTCAAACACCTGTCTAATCCATATGCTGGGTGCTGCCCAGGCACCTGTATAATCCATATGCTGGGTACTGCCCAGGCACCTGTATAATCCATATGCTGGGTGCTGCCCAGGCACCTGTATAATCCATATGCTGGGTACTGCCCAGGCACCTGTCTAATCCATATGCTGGGTGCTGCCCAGGCACCTGTATAATCCATATGCTGGGTACTGCCCAGGCACCTGTATAATCCATATGCTGGGTGCTGCCCAGGCACCTGTATAATCCATATGCTGGGTACTGCCCAGGCACCTGTATAATCCATATGCTGGGTGCTGCCCAGGCACCTGTATAATCCATATGCTGGGTGCTTCCCTGGCACCTGTATAATCCATAGCCTTGATGCATACCCTGGTAGCTGTATAATTCATATGCTGGGTGCTGCCCAGGCACCTGTATAATCCATATGCCGGGTACTGCCCATGCACCGTATAATCCATATGCTGGGTGTTTCCCAGGCACCTGTATAATCCATAAACGGGGTGCTTCCCTGGCACCTGTATAATCCATAGCCTTGATGCATACCCTGGTAGCTGTATAATCCATATACTGGGTACTGCGCATGCACTGTATAATCCATATGCTGGGTACTGCCCTGGTACCTGTATAATCCATATGCTGGGTACTGCCCTGGTACCTGTATAATCCATATGCTGGGTACTGCCCAGGCACCTGTATAATCCATATGCTGCTGAACGGAATCTGCTTTCTTATTATTGCGTTTTATCTTTTGTTCCTCCCATTTACCTTCAGTTTATGAATTCATACATATCCCAGGGTAGTGCTTTTCATGGTCTGCCCAGCAGCAGGAATACATGGAGGGTCAGTCAGTCAACCCTATTAACCAGGGGTCAGCAACCCAGATGTTTTGGAACTACATCTCCCATGATGCTCTGTCATGTCATAGATGTCATAGATTGGCTGAGTATCATGGGAGATGTAGTTTGGAACCATCTACAGGGCCAGGTTTGCTGCACCGTGCTATAAACTTTAGTAATATCTGTTAAGTAATAATTGGGATGGTGTGTGTAACGCTCAGATGGTTTAGGGTTTGCTGATTCCCCCCCAGCATGCAGAAAATGTTCCATTTGTGAAGACATTGCTGGTTTTCTGTTGCTGCTTCACAAAAGGTCTCATGCAGTAATAATACATTTGTTTTTGTGTTTTTTTAAAAAAAAAAAAAAAACAACATAAACTATCGATTTCCTGATAAGATCCCCGGGATCGGTCCCTGGTCACGCCGTTTTACTGGGATCGGCTTTTTTTCCATTCAGTCCCGGGTCTGAGGCATTCCAGGATGTGAGTCTCGTTTACAGCTGTGATACAACACTGCTGCGTGACTGCAAGGCCCCGGCATTCATTAGTGGCCGAGCGGGTCGTGATCTATCCGATTAGAAAGCTGTGTCCCGAACATCGTTACACTCTGATCGGCAGCAAAAAAAGGCCAATTGGGACATCCCTAAAAAAATACACAATGACAAGAGGAAAAAAACTGCAGACTTTTAGGCTGGGGTCAGACCAGCGCACTTTTAACGTGCGTTCTGGCGCACTTAATCACGGCCGCACTAGCAGCAAATGACGGGCAATGACGGCCAATATACGAAGTACGGCCGCACGAAAGTCCGGCCGCGCAACGCAAGTGGAAAATTAACGCATTTTTTCGAGAACGCAGAACCGCTAGTACGGACGTACAGAGTGCGCTGCGTCCGCTAGCGGCGTCTGTGCGTGATTTGGAGACGTCAGACGCTGCTCATGTCCGGCCAACATAACGTCCAGACACTCAAAGTTTCCTGGTTTGGATCCGTAAAAAATCACGCACAAAAATGTGCGTCGTCTGACTGTTGTCGCATATTCCATGAAAAAATACGTCAATGCGTTTGGACGCACTTTTTTACGTTCGCGTGTAAAAATACTTTTGTTTGACCCTAGCCTTAACCGAGGAAATAATACTAGATCACAAGCAAAACGAGATGAAAAACACTAATCAAGGGTTAAACATTAACTCCCCGGCTTCTCTTTTAACCCTAGAGCAGGGATCTCAAACTCCCCCCCCCCCCCGATGTTTCTAAACTACAACTCCCATGATTCTCTGGCCATTTATCGCATTCAAAGAATTCTGGGAAATGTAGGCATTCAACACCCTGGAGGGCCAGATTTTGAGATCCCTGTCCTAGAGTATGACAGTCACCTTAATTTCAGCACCGGGCGCCCTCGCTGCTGATCCGGATCTTGACAAACTGGGGTTTATAGGCTGAACACTCGCTCAAGCGCACAACCAATCCAAAGGCGTTTAAAGTGAGCGAATCGAGAGCCGGTGGCTAGCCAGGAACGTACGAGAGGTGGTCCAAAAGTCAGGATACGATCAATGAAATGATGATCTTTCCTAAAGAAAGCCTGAGCCTCCTAATACTCCTAAAGCAGCCGATATCACCTGAGACGATCATGGAGACGCGAGGCGACTCACAAAGTGGCAGCGGTCCGTGCGCCGAATTGATTCATCTTGGTTTCTCTGCGAAACAGTGCTTTGAAGATCCCAAAACCCATCTTGGTGAGGAAGCCTCAAGTCTCCAGAAGGTCTACAAGTGCTTTAGCAGGTCCAAGTCTGGACATTCTGAAGTCTGTGATGAACCAAGAGAGGGACACCGATGCGCGTCAACAGATGACACCATGGTGGCCAAGGGGAAGGAATTTCTGGATGAGGAACCTCAAAGCATTCTCAGAAAGCTCGACGTTCCAAAAACAATCATGCCGAGGATTCTTCATGACGAGCCGGACTTCACTAAGAAGCGCATTCGCCGGGTTCCACGTTTGTTAAACGCCGAACAAAAAACTGCTTGAGCGGAGTTTGCCAAAAAGTTCCTCCTCGCGTCCGAAGACGTGAAGTCGGCCGACCTCAAGGCAATGGTCACTGGAGGTGAAGCAACGTTGACAAAACATAATCAACGTAGGTGTTTTGAGAGGTGGCTGCACCTGTTGGGAAAAAACCGCGTGGAGATTGGCGGCGATTTATGTCGGAATGCAGAATAAACGAGCTTTATATGTGAAAGAAATCACGTTCGCTTCATTATATCATCGATTTAATCCTGACTTTTGAACCTCCCCTCCGTCTCTGAGGCCTTTCCACCCCAGAAAGCTGACAATCTGTGCGTGCCGAATCCCTCACCCTCTGCTCAGAGATCTGACCTGTCTTGGGAACCCCGTGTGGGATTCGCACTGGATGGTCACGGTGCCTTGAGTGTCCCTTTTAAATGCACATTTTTTAGTCCAAAGAAGAAAAAAATAGTAAAGCTCAGTTTGAAATAATATATATATATATATATATATATATGAGAAAATATATCGATATTCTGCTGCAGAAATTGAAAACCAAACAATCCCTGTCTCCATGACGACCGTCACATTTGTCCTTCGATTTTTAATTAAGCTCTTATAACAAAATTCACCTCGATATCCCGGAATATTCTGTTTTTAAAAGCAATAAAATAGTTTGTTAACCGTTCCTTAATGTGTCCGAGGAGCAAACGAATGTCGCACAATTACAACGCTACAGACTAACGCCGCTCCGTGTCTTTAAAGGACCTGATACGGCAGAAATAATGGGACTTATTAAAAGGTCGCCGAACTTACCGTGCAATTTCATGGCAGTTTGTTTATTCAGAGAGCTGTCCAAATACTGCCGAATTGACGGCGAAATACGGTGCAGTTCGGCGACCATCGGCGGCAGCGAAATTGTCCCATAGAGAAGCAATGGTTAATCTATTCAGAGACACCGAAAGGTCAGTGAATTGCCCTGCTGTTCGGTGGTTTAATTCGGCAGGTTTATTCAGGCGAATCCCATAGGTTTCAATGTTAAAAAAATTCCCGTTTTAATTAAATATCTATTAAACCGTTTATTATTTTAAACAACAGATGGTGCAGCGCCACACAACATGCATCCACCACCAAGGCACCCAGATAGCCAATAACAGGATATAGTGGTTATAGAGGAAAAAAGAGAGAGGAAAAAGCTTGAAAAAAAAAAACCAAAACTTTTTCTCCTCCGCAGCGTCGGCACGCGCAGTATGCAATCCGACGCTCGTGGAAGATTTTCGCATACGTCACGGATTCTAGCCGGTAGCGGCACCGGCGCAGAGTGTCGCTTGCATTATTCAATGGAACACCAGCATGATTTGGTGACTGGCAGCCAGGAAATTCAAAATCCTGGCTGGCTGGTGACGCATTTGTGAGCGGAGGAAACTCTTCTGCTTCAGATAGAGATTTATTTTTGCCAAACGGCACTGGAGAGGGGGGGGGGAACACTGCACATAGCCTGGCCACCTAAGAAAAAAGCTAAAGTGTTCAGGATGTGTAGAGTGTCTGCGCATGCGCCGGTGCCGCTACCGGCTAGAATCCGTGACGTATGCGAAAATCGTCCACGAGCGTCGGATTGTGCAAAGTGACTGCGCATGCGCCACTGGAAGGGAATCCCCAGACCTGCGCACACAAAGCCAGAGGCACTCTCTGACCCATCAGATAAGGCCTTGTGTATTCTGCGCGTGCCGACGCCGCAGAGAAGGACATTTTTTTTTTTTTTACGCTTTTTCTCCCCTTTTTTTTTTTTTCTCTTCTCCAATATACCAATACACACAGCATATGAAATAAATAACCTGAATCGGCGCAAATATTGCTCTCTGGGGTCCTGGGATCTCGCATATACTGTACATAAAAGAGAAAGTAAACAATAATAGTGCAGCACAGAATATATAGATTATACTTTGTATAAACTAATAAATATCCCACTCACAAGTAAAGAGCCGTGACACTGGCTCCGAGTGGGTCCAGGCGCGTGGGTAATTTGTCTTCAGTTTCTCAGGTGACCCCCACCTTGCAGCAGATACTCTATCCAAAATCATGCAGTGGAAAGACAAAAAAAAGGAAAATCTCCTTGTGCAGATCTGCAAAGGTCACAATATAGTATACAGATGGAATCGTACTCACATTCTCAGGAGCTCACATAGCTCGTGGATGCATGCCCATGGGTTTTTTTGGAGTGGGAAAAAACCCAGAAGAAAAACCATCAAGGATCCAGGAAATAGCAGAGCAGAAACAGGATTGGAGATAAAGAAAATTAAAATTTATTTAAAATATAATTAAAATAACCTCCAGAACGCATTTCGCCGCACAAAGTAGCGGCTTCATCTGCTGGTGTGGTTATACGGAGTCCATAGACCTTTTTATAGTGCCCATAAACGTCCTTAATTGTCCCCATGTGTCCTGTTTGCTGCTCTGATTGTTGCTTCCGCTCTAATTCGGATCTTCTAACGTTGGGCGCCGCCATTTTGTGCATGCGCAATTCATTTCCGCGTTCCAAACGTTGCTCTTTTACTTCCGTTTATTATTTTAATCTGCAGCAAAAAGTGTTTTTTTTTTTCAAAAAAATTTAGGATATTTTAAACAGGAGAATCCCATAGGATTCAATGTAAAAATAGATTATTGTTTGTTTTTATCCCCATTTTTTTAATCGGCCGTTTATTCAGTTTCAGCAAAATGTCTTTTTGATTTGTTTTCTTTATGAAATTTTTTATTTAGGTGGTGTGTTTTTTTTTTTCTTTTTTTCTTTTTTTTTTTTAGGTGAAATTTTTTGATTCCCATTTTTTTTTAATGTCGTGTTTTTTTTTCTTTGTAACAGATTTTTTTTTTCTATTTATAGGACCTTTATTATTTTCATGCGTTTTCTTTTATTGTTTAAATGCCTTTTTAAAGAAGAGCAGAGTTCCGTTTGTTTTGTTTTTTTTCTGCCGTTCGTCGGCGTTCGCAGGTCTGTTCGGCAGTCTTCGGCGGCTCCATGTTTGGTGCACTTAAGGGACCCAGCGGTGAATAGCGAATTCACCGCATGGTCGGCGAATAGGAATCGCTGAATGGCGCCGAATGATTAACCCTTTTAGAATTAGTGACGCATAATTGAATAACTGATCTGGTTCTGCCGGTCGGGTGGAGATTTATTGGTCTTTAACAGGTTAATCCGATGTATTTTGTGGTTACAGTATGGGTGACGATGAGATGCTGACAGTGTCTGCTGATTTAGGCTAGGGTCAGACTGAGGCAGTGCGAACGCGCGTTCTGGCGCACTTAATCACGGCCGTGCTAGCAGCAGATGCCGGGCAATGACGGCCAATATACGAAGTACGGTCGCACAAAAGTCCGGCTGCGCAACGCAAGTGGAAAATGAACGCATTTTTTCGAGAACGTGAAACCGCAGGTACTGACGTACAGAGTGCGCTGCGTCCACTAGCGGCGTGTGTGTGTGATTAGGAGACGTCAGACACTGCTAATGTCCGGCCAACATAACGTCCAGACACAAAAAGTGTTTTATTAATGATCCGTACAAAATCACGGACGAAAATGCGCATAGTATGACCGCTATTGCGTATTCTGTGAAAAAATGCGTCCATTCGTTCGAACGCACTTTTTCACAGACAACATAAAAATGCGTTCGTCTGACCCTAGCCTTATTCTCCGCAGATAGCGTAACCAGGGATCAGAAGACATGGAAAGAACCGACCAATCAGTAATCTGACCCGAGCTTTGGACACTGACAGCGAGATCCTCCGAGAATCCAACACTATTTAACATTTCCGTCAGCTGGTAAAATCGGTTTCCACCTCCAGTCATGAGCTTCCTCATAGACTCCGTTCTCATGGTCATCTCTCAGGTGAGTCCGAGACCTGTTCAATCCGTACCTTGTATTCTATGTATTTATTTTTAATAAGTTTAACCCCTTAGTGACCGGGCGGTTTTACGCGAATCTGCCCTTTAGTGCCCACTGCTGCGCTTACGTTTCTGCGCTGTTCGTGTTTAGGTCAAATTTTCCTCTTACTCGTTTATGCAACCCACACATATTATACACCCTTTTTCCCGCCATTAAATGGACTTTCTAAAAATACCATTTTTTTTTTCTATCATATCTTCTAATTTACTATTAAAAGAAAATGAAATATGAGGAAAAAATGTTGTAAAAAAAAAAAAAGACAGGAAAAAGCTTGAAAAAAACCCCCAAAACTTTTTCTCCTCCGCAGCGTCGGCACGTGCAGTATGCAATCCGACGCTCGTGGAAGATTTTCGCATACGTCACGGATTCTAGCCGGTAGCGGCACCGGCGCAGAGTGTCGCTTGCATTATTCAATTGAACACCGGCATGATTTGGTGACTGGCAGCCAGGAAATTCAAAATCCTGGCTGGCTGGTGACGCATTTGTGAGCGGAGGAAACTCTTCTGCTTCAGATAGAGATTTCTTTTTGCCAAACGGCACTGGAGAGGGGGGGGGGACACTGCACATAGCCTGGCCACCTAAGAAAAAAGCTAAAGTGTTCAGGATGTGTAGAGTGTCTGCGCATGCGCCGGTGCCGCTACCGGCTAGAATCCGTGACGTATGCGAAAATCGTCCACGAGCGTCGGATTGTGCAAAGTGACTGCGCATGCGCCACTGGAAGGGAATCCCCAGACCTGCGCACACAAAGCCAGAGGCACTCTCTGACCCATCAGATAAGGCCTTGTGTATTCTGCACGTGCCGACGCCGCAGAGAAGGACATTTTTTTTTTTTTTACGCTTTTTCTCCCCTTTTTTTTTTTTCTCTTCTCCAATATACCAATACACACAGCATATGAAATAAATAACCTGAATCGGCGCAAATATTGCTCTCTGGGGTCCTGGGATCTCGCATATACTGTACATAAAAGAGAAAGTAAACAATAATAGTGCAGCACAGAATATATAGATTATACTTTGTATAAACTAATAAATATCCCACTCACAAGTAAAGAGCCGTGACACTGGCTCTGAGTGGGTCCAGGCGCGTGGGTAATTTGTCTTCAGTTTCTCAGGTGACCCCCACCTTGCAGCAGATACTCTATCCAAAATCATGCAGTGGAAAGACAAAAAAAAGGAAAATCTCCTTGTGCAGATCTGCAACGGTCATAATATAGTATACAGATGGAATCGTACTCACATTCTCAGGAGCTCACATAGCTCCCATGCCCATGGGTTTTTTTGGAGTGGGAAAAAACCCAGAAGAAAAACCATCAAGGATCCAGGAAATAGCAGAGCAGAAACAGGATTGGAGATAAAGAAAATTAAAATTTATTTAAAATATAATTAAAATAACCTCCAGAACGCATTTCGCCGCACAAAGTAGCGGCTTCATCTGCTGGTGTGGTTATACGGAGTCCATAGACCTTTTTATAGTGCCCATAAACGTCCTTAATTGTCCCCATGTGTCCTGTTTGCTGCTCTGATTGTTGCTTCCGCTCTAATTCGGATCTTCTAACGTTGGGCGCCGCCATTTTGTGCATGCGCAATTCATTTCCGCGTTCCAAACGTTGCTCTTTTACTTCCGTTTATTATTTTAATCTGCAGCAAAAAGTGTTTTTTTTTTTTTTCAAAAAAATTTAGGATCTTTTAAACAGGAGAATCCCATAAGATTCAATGTAAAAATAGATTATTGTTTGTTTTTATCCCCATTTTTTTAATCGGCCGTTTATTCAGTTTCAGCAAATGAACACCGGCATGATTTGGTGACTGGCAGCCAGGAAATTCAAAATCCTGGCTGGCTGGTGACGCATTTGTGAGCGGAGGAAACTCTTCTGCTTCAGATAGAGATTTCTTTTTGCCAAACGGCACTGGAGAGGGGGGGGGGACACTGCACATAGCCTGGCCACCTAAGAAAAAAGCTAAAGTGTTCAGGATGTGTAGAGTGTCTGCGCATGCGCCGGTGCCGCTACCGGCTAGAATCCGTGACGTATGCGAAAATCGTCCACGAGCGTCGGATTGTGCAAAGTGACTGCGCATGCGCCACTGGAAGGGAATCCCCAGACCTGCGCACACAAAGCCAGAGGCACTCTCTGACCCATCAGATAAGGCCTTGTGTATTCTGCACGTGCCGACGCCGCAGAGAAGGACATTTTTTTTTTTTTCTTCTCCGCGGTGTCGGCACGCGCAGAATGAACGAAGCATTATCTGACAGGTCAGATAGTGCCTCTGGCTTTGTGTGCTCGTGTCTGGGGAGTCCCTTCCAGTTGCGCATGCGCAGAGCGTCGCTTTGCACAATCCGACGCTCGTGGCCGTTTTTTGCATACGTCACGAATTCTAGCTGGTAGCGGCACCGGCGCATGCGTAGAGCGTCGCTTTCATTACCCAACGGAACACCGGCAGCTCTACGTGGCGACATCATCCAATAGCGAGCGGGCTGAAAGAGGCAGCTAATGGATTGGTTCTGCATGTGTGCATACGGCTGCGACCCATCGTTCTGCACGGGTGCTGCGGAATTGACATACCTGATGTAAAGGGTGGCGAGAGATCATAAAGGCAGGGGTGGATGTAGGACCTACCTTGAAAGTTGGAGGGGAAGGGGATTTGGTAGGAGGGCGGAAATGATGGCAGACGGGCGTTGAATGTCATTCTGACTCCGTTTTTCCATGTCTTTTTCCCCACAGCTGCTGTTTTTCGGCTTCGGCTGGCTGTTCTTCATGCGTCGTTTGTTTAAGGACTATGAGGTCAGTGCTCAAGATTTCCGTCCAGGTGACGTCGTGGAATACCTGGGCGACTTGCTGCTCTGCAGCTGCAGATGTCATTGTGATTATCTCTTGATTTTAGCCCCTTCACTGCCGTGATTGTGTGTACACAATAAGCAGCAGCAGACACAGCAGCCCAAGATAGCGGGGCTTATTCACTACCCTCCGAATTGCACCGAACGCTGCAATCTCAGCTCAATTCGTCTATTCACTAAGCTGTCAATTCACCAAATACAGGCAAAATGTGCTGCAATTCGGCCGTGTTCGGCAGCACGCCCCTATAGAAGACTATCATGTCTTCATAGAGGCCGAATTGCACCGAAATTGGGACAAAATGCCCAGATCGACAGCTTTAATATAAGAAAGTCATATTTTAACTTTATTTTTTAGAAGATCTTTTTGTATTTTTTTTCGATTACATTTTTTTTAATACTTTTTTTGTTCTCGAACAGCCCCTTTTTTTTATTATTTAGACCCTTTTTACCACTTTTTTTTTCTTTCTTACACCTATTAAGCGAATAGGAGTCTCCCTTATTTATTTTCTTCAGTTCCGTGGGATTCGCTGATGCCAATTCGTTGCAATTTGGCGGTTTTCGCCGCCATCTACTAACTGCTTCGGCGACTCCAATTTTGGCAAAATATGGTGACCAGTCGCTAAATAGTGAATTCACCGTATTTTCAGCGGAATGGAATCGCCGAAATGGGCCGGAACGAATGAATGTGAATCGAGGTAACGTTACCGTGGTCTGGGTCTATCCTGTATTATTGCAAGTAAAATTCTTCTGTTGTAAACACTGTTTGCAGTTGGGTTCCAGAAGGTGCCCCCACAGTGTTAGCACCCCCCAGGCATGACACTCGAAGTGCTGAAACAGTTTCTAAACGTTATTATGTAACATGGAGACATTCAATTGCTGCAGCAGCACGGAGCTGCAGCTGCAATAGCTCCTTCTGTCCAGCAGATGGCGACGTCTGCCTGTCGCGTGGGGCTAGTACACTAAATCATGCATTTATTTTATATTTTTGGGGCTATTCACAGTTAATAATTATTGAAAAGTGATTTTTCACAAACTTACTGGTTACTGGCAGTGGATTTCTGGAAAATCACTTGGTAGTGAGGGGGTTAATGGAAATTCGAAGCTTGCCGTAATTTTGCTGCTCGCTGACGCCACTTTCTATCGGAGTGAAAAGCCGTGTTTTTATGTGGTCAGATCTGAATCTGATTTTAACTTCTTAAAGGGAAGAATCTTCTCCCTGGTCAGCGGCGGCGATGTTACCCGCTCCTTGTCAGATGATGAAGCTTCGGTGTCTTGTTTTCCAGGTCCGGCAGTATGTGGTGCAGGTCGTTTTCTCCGTGACCTTTGCTTTCTCCTGCACGATGTTTGAACTCATTATCTTCGAGATTCTGGGCTTATTAAACAGCAGGTAAGTGGTGAGAGTCCCTGACATCTACACACCCGCCTCACCACAGGCACCTGCGACCTCAGCGCCAACATGTGCTTTGGGACTACGTTTCTCATTATGCTCGGCTGTTTTGAAGACTTTCTAAGCATCATGGGAAAATATTAGGGGTTCACCGATACCGGCATTTGCACAAATACTTTGTACTCTTGCAAATGTTCCAATACCTCTACGCATACCTTGAAGCCAGCGCTGGGCTGGCTTGCCGGTATCCGAGGGTCTGGGGCTGCTGGCAGAATACATTAACAGCATTCTACCTGCATTCCATTCTGGCTGGCCATGTTCCATTGAGCGACCTTTGGCGTGTGAATGCTGTTGCTGTGTTCTGCCAGCAGCCCCAGTGTCTGAGGTCTGTGGATATACATGTGTCTGTGGATATACATGTGTCTGAGGTCTGTGGATATACATGTGTCTGAGGTCTGTGGATATACATGTGTCTGAGGTCTGTGGATATACATGTGTCAGATCTGTGGATATACATGTGTCTGAGGTCTGTGGATATACATGTGTCTGAGGTCTGTGGATATACATGTGTCTGAGGTCTGGATATACATGTGTCAGGTCTGTGGATATACATGTGTCTGAGGTCTGTGGATATACATGTGTCTGAGGTCTGTGGATATACATGTGCCAGGTCTGTGGATATACATGTGTCTGAGGTCTGTGGATATACATGTGCCAGGTCTGTGGATATACATGTGTCTGAGGTCTGTGGATATACATGTGTCAGAGGTCTGTGGATATACATGTGTCAGGTCTGTGGATATACATGTGTTAGGTCTGTGGATATACATGTGTCAGGTCTGTGGATATACATGTGTCAGGTCTGTGGATATACATGTGTCAGGTCTGTGGATATACATGTGTCTGAGGTCTGTGGATATACATGTGTCTGAGGTCTGTGGATATACATGTGTCAGGTCTGTGGATATACATGTGTCTGAGGTCTGTGGATATACATGTGCCAGGTCTGTGGATATACATGTGTCTGAGGTCTGTGGATATACATGTGTCAGAGGTCTGTGGATATACATGTGTCAGGTCTGTGGATATACATGTGTTAGGTCTGTGGATATACATGTGTCAGGTCTGTGGATATACATGTGTCAGGTCTGTGGATATACATGTGTCAGGTCTGTGGATATACATGTGTCTGAGGTCTGTGGATATACATGTGTCTGAGGTCTGTGGATATACATGTGTCAGGCCTGTGGATATACATGTGTCTGAGGTCTGTGGATATACATGTGTCTGAGGTCTGGATATACATGTGTCTGAGGTCTGTGGATATACATGTGTCAGAGGTCTGTGGATATACATGTGTCTGAGGTCTGTGGATATACATGTGTCAGGTCTGTGGATATACATGTGTCTGAGGTCTGTGGATATACATGTGTCAGGTCTGTGGATATACATGTGTCAGGTCTGTGGATATACATGTGTCTGAGGTCTGTGGATATACATGTGTCAGGTCTGTGGATATACATGTGTCTGAGGTCTGTGGATATACATGTGTCTGAGGTCTGTGGATATACATGTGTCTGAGGTCTGTGGATATACATGTGTCTGAGGTCTGTGGATATACATGTGTCTGAGGTCTGTGGCTATACATGTGTCTGAGCTCTGCACCTCCCCTGTCCATCCGAGGCCTGCGCTGCGGGTACCTGTTTATCTATTAGGGTCACATCTGTCTGTACATCTTCCACCAATCAGAGCGTGTTTAAAACCCATGCATTTGATTCTCCTTCCTTTTCTCGTTTTCCGTCAAGCTCTCGCTACTTCCACTGGAAGCTGAACCTGTTTGTGATCTTACTGGTCCTCGTCTTCCTGGTGCCTTTCTACATTGGCTACTTTGTGGTGAGCAATATACGACTGTGTGAGTACCCACCTTACTGACACTGCTAAAAACGCCGGCTTTGTGGGTTATGTTTGCAGCTGTTTACAGTATGTAAAAGGAATGTGGATACATTGAACTCGTTCCCAGTAAGTTATTCTAGCGCAGTGATTCCCTTCCCTGAATGAAACTGGGATAATTAACTCATATCCTGAGGGTGGTGAGTTTTTTCTTTATGGGGGGAAAAAGCCCTTTATGCCATTGTGGTTTTTAACCTTACCCACTGGCAGGACAGGTTTGCAGGATATGTTAAGCACAGCACAGGTGATATGATTGGCTGCTCAGTGATTGCAGGATTCAGTCTGTATTTCCTCAAAGTGATCCTTAACCTGTCCTGTTAGGGGGACCGGAGGACCAGGGTTGGGAAGCACTATTTTAGGGAGTAGTGTGAAAACATACAGAGTTTTCAATGTAAAAAAAAGCAAAAAAAACGTTTTATTTAAATATCTATTCAACCGTTTATTCTTTTTGCAGCAAAAAGTCTCTATTTATTTTTTAGGATGTTTCTGAATTTTTTTGAAAAAAAATTAGGTGAATTTTTTTTTAAATGGCGGTTATGTTTATTCTGTAACAGACCTTTTTATTATTCATAGGACCTGATATGTAATTTCCAGGCATTTTCACGCAGTAGTTTTTTTGCACATGCCTCAAAAGTGTCCTTTTTTTTTTTTTTTTTCTTTTACGCTTTTCGGCGGGTCGTCGGTTTTTTTCGGATTGATTCGGCGGTTTTGTGGCGGATCGTCGGATGCATTCAGCGGCTTCTCGATTCGTTTGGGGGGTCAATTCGCTGCACTTCGGGGACCCTGTGGTGAATGCTGAATTCACTGCAGGGTCGGCGAATCGAACTCGGTGACATGTCGGTGCTCTTCTATATTCATTATTCTTGACTCCCGATGAAACCGATATGGTTTTGGCGAAACACGCGTCCGTGTTGAGTGCCTTTTTTTAATATGTTGTCTCGTGATTTTATAATTCTGCCGGGCAAGTGTGGGAATTCATTTAAGCTAAGGGTCAGTTGGCTGATTTATATCGATTAGCTACAACAAATATCGACTTCTTTTGCCATCTTCGGGCTCTATTCCATTCTTCGCACAAACGTTAACGCGTGCGCAAAAACGCATTAACGCGAGGGGAAAAACCCTTTGCGCTGAACGTCGTATTACAATGTCTGCGCAAAAAATGCGCGTTAACGTCTACTGCGGGTGAACCTGCGCGAACCCTTTGTGAGCGTAATGTACTTTGCGCGTCCCATACTTAACATTGTGAGCGCAAATGCGTTTGTGCGCTGGTACGCCGATGATATTACAATCTATGCACAAAATTTAACGCACAGGGTTTGCGCGCATAATTTTACCGTCTTTTAAAAGCTGGTGGTAACTGCAAATCTGAACGTTCTGGCCGAAGCCAAATACACCAGCGCGAAAAAAAAAATACAGCACAGTATAGTTACACATTCTACACATACCCAAACAATAAAATTGTGAATTCGTGCGTGTTTTTATTATTGCTGCAGCATGTATACTCAGATTGATTTTGACAGGCGCAAAAACTTAACGGGAGACAATTAAGGTCAATTGATGTCAATTAAGGTTCTTAATTCTGATTGTCTGAATCCCGCGAAAAAAAACATTGCGCACACTGATTTACGTGCGCTACGTTACAGCGCGCGTATTACACGTAATAACACCGTTAATTTTTGCGCGATAACGCTTAACTGCGCGTGCAAAAAAAATTGCGCTGCGCGGACGAGTTTGCGCGAAGTATGTAATAGGGCCCTAAGACAGTGACAGCGGTAAAAAGCTGTGCACGTGACCCAGATTGCCACTATTGCCTGCCAGGGGACTGCCTGCGTTGCCAGGCAACCCCCCCAGCTGGCGATCTATGGGCCGGGAAGGGAGGCAGGCCGTTTGCCGACCAAACGCCGCGGAAAGTGCTATGCCACCCCGCGGCTTTAAAGCCTGGTTGCTGCAGGACGGTATAGCACGTCTGGGTCGGGAACGGGTTAAAGGCGTATTCTAGTTGCCCAAGGACTCTGTGGCTTATTCCCCCCCCCGTTTGTATGGTGTTTATCAGGTTATGAGTATTCCCGGTTTATGCATTACGTCCTTTTTTTGGCAGCGTGTAGCTATGAGAGCGTAATAAAATGTATGTAATGTTATTCCCTCCTATATGTCACCGCTCTGCTCAGAGTCCTCTTCTCGTGGTGATCACCGCATTGCTTGTGCTCTCGTTCACAGTGCATCGGCAGAGGCTGCTCTTCGCCTGCCTCTTATGGCTCACCTTCATGTATTTTTTCTGGAAACTGGGGGACCCCTTCCCAATACTCAGCCCAAAGCACGGTAAGATCTACCTCTGCATGTTACACCGGAGGGACTCTATAGCTCAGGGGTGTCAAACTCGGCCCCCCCCCCCCGCCATGTGTTTATTGCCTACAAATCCCAGAAATCTCTGCATGCACTAATCGGCCAGAGAATCATGGGAGTTGTAGTTCAGCAAAATCCGTAGGGGCCGAAGATTGACAGCCATGCTGTGGCTTCTAAAATGTATCATTTTGTACCGACACCTGATCCATCCCGTATCTCTGCATGTCACATTTCCCATGATCCTCGCCTAGCCTTATGTACCGTCAACACGTGGAGAGCTGCTGGCTCCTGCATTGTGTAGTTGGCTCCTTCACTTTCTCACGGATATAGATTTGTCCAGGCCTGGTGTATAGATCTCCTTTCCAGGGTTACTTGGTTATTCCTCACCGCGTTCGTGTTGGTGGATTGTAAGGGGAAGCGCGTGTAATGCATTGTATATGCAGAATGCACGTTCATGTATAGTGTCATGATTCTCACACCTAGGGTACATTGTCCTGCCTTGCTGTGTTTGTATGTGCGGTGTCGGGCCTTTACGCACTGGTGGGGGTTACCTGGTTCTCTCCGCTCCTCTTTTTCAGGCATCCTCTCCATAGAGCAGCTGATCAGCCGGGTGGGTGTGATCGGAGTCACGCTGATGGCTTTGCTGTCTGGCTTTGGTGCTGTGAATTGCCCCTACACGTATATGTCCTACTTCCTCAGGTAATCGAGATCCAGGTCTCCACTTTTCATGCACCACCTCACTCAGCCAGGGATATCCTATTCCTCCTAAATATTCATGATCTGTGTCTCTACCTCATGATATATTACTTATTATACTTATCACAGCTCCCTGCCGCCGCCTCCCTGCCGCCACCGCCTCCCTGCCGCCGACTCCCTGCCGCTGCCTCCGACTCCCTGCCGCTGCCTCCGCCTCCCTGCCGGTGCCACCGCCTCCCTGCCGCTGCCACCGCCTCCCTGCCGTCGCCTCCCTGCCGCTGCCGCCGCCTTCTTGCCGCTGCCACCGCCTCCCTGCCGTCGCCTCCCTGCCGCTGCCGCCGCCTTCTTGCCGCTGCCACCACCTCCCTGCCGCCGCCTCCCTGTCGCCGCCTCACTGCCGCTGCCGCCGCCTCCCTGCTTCCTGCTGTCACGCCCCCCCAGTATAATATATGTGGTATCATACTGTTCAGGGGGACGCCGTACAAAGGGCTCCCGAGTTGCAGAGAAATAAAGTGTGTGAAATTCCCTGTCTCGCAGGAATGTCACGGAGGCCGATATCAATGCGCTGGAGAGACGACTCCTACAAACGATGGACATGATTATCAGCAAGAAGAAGAGGTGAATGTGCCGCATGTTGTTCTGGGAGGGCCGGGAGTTATAAGAAGAAAGCATACCCTCTACAACACTACACCCACTATAGGCTTTGAGGGAGACATGTCCTGTGTTCAGGCGTGTCCGGATATTCCCATATATATGATGGGGAGCTTATAGCCGGGTGTCTCTGGGATTCACATATATATGACGGGGAGCTTATAGCCGGGTGTCTCTGGGATTCACATATATATGATGGGGAGCGTATAGCCGGGTGTCTCTGGGATTCACATATATATATCGGGGTGCTTATATTTGTCTGTCTCTGGGATTCACATATATATGACGGGGAGCTTATAGCCGGGTGTCTCTGGGATTCACATATATATGACGGGGAGCGTATAGCGGGTGTCTCTGGGATTCACATATATATGATGGGGAGCGTATAGCCGGGTGTCTCTGGTATTCACATATATATGATGGGGAGCGTATAGCCGGGTGTCTCTGGGATTCACATATATATGATGGGGAGCGTATAGCCGGGTGTCTCTGGGATTCACATATATATGATGGGGAGCGTATAGCCGGGTGTCTCTGGGATTCACATATATATGACGGGGAGCTTATAGCCGGGTGTCTCTGGGATTCACATATATATGACGGGGAGCTTATAGCCGGGTGTCTCTGGAATTCACATATATATGACGGGGAGCTTATAGCCGGGTGTCTCTGGAATTCACATATATATGACGGGGAGCTTATAGCCGGGTGTCTCTGGGATTCACATATATATGATGGGGAGCGTATAGCCGGGTGTCTCTGGGATTCACATATATATGACGGGGAGCTTATAGCCGGGTGTCTCTGGGATTCACATATATATGACGGGGAGCTTATAGCCGGGTGTCTCTGGGATTCACATATATATGATGGGGAGCGTATAGCCGGGTGTCTCTGGGATTCACATATATATGATGGGGAGCATATAGCCGGGTGTCTCTGGGATTCACATATATATGACGGGGAGCTTATAGCCGGGTGTCTCTGGGATTCACATATATATGACCTTTTGCCTCTCGTTGCGCGCTGCTCCTCCTCTTCCGAACCCGGGAAGTCCCTGAAACCTTTCTGTGCAATTTGCGCTCCTATACAACTTGCGTAGCGTAGGGACTGCAAATTGTGCAACGGAACGGGACGTGCGCACTTTCCGTACACAAGTTCGGTAGCGCCTGCGCAGAGCGATGGATCGGAGCCGCACGCGCATGCACAGATCTGATCCTTCACTGCCTCTCTGGGAACGCTCGCTGCAGCGATTGGTCTCTGAGGGTGACGTCGCCCGCTCTCTGCGTGTGACATCACTAGTGACCGATCTGGTGACTTTCATCTGGGAAATAAAAAATCCTGGCTGCTGGTGATGCAGGGGGGCGGAGGAGGAAACACCTCTGCTTCAACCAGAGTTTGGAAGCTGAGCTGGGAAGGGGGGGGGCACTTTAAATCCGGATGAGCAGAGCGTCCCTTTAATAACGCCTCTTTTTTTGTTGAATAGATAGAAAAATAGTGAAAGACAAAAATATCAACACAAAAAAAGCTCACAAACCGTTTCAGAGCGAAACCCCTTCACTGCGTGTGTCGGGCGGACTCCTCCTCCAGGACGGATTGCAGGGGGGGGTCACGCTTCACATTATTAGAGCTTTTCCCATATTGAAGCCATTGTGACCCTTAATTCATTTCCCCCTCGTACATATCTACGAGGACTATATAGTTGGACGCACATCAGGACTTGGCGCCAGATCATATGCTCGCCCAGTGTGCAAGCTGTGCAAATCTCAGCGGTATATGCAGGCGATATGCCTATAATGCACATTCAGAGGCCGCACACTGCATTTCCTTTACATCGCATGGTTAGGAGCGATTTGTGTTTTACAAAGACCTCACATACTCCGGTTGTAAACCAATCCCTGCCATAGAGGTCTCTCCTGCGTCATTATGTAGTAATAGAAGCTGAATAAAGCTTTCTGTCCGTCAGTTTAACCCTCTCCCATCTCAGATATTGCTGCCGATGCAATAGGTGAAAAGACTTGCCAAGCTATGAGCTTTTTAGCTGCTGAATAGAGCAACAGGAGAATTATTCGTCATCCAGCTCAGCTTTCTGTCATTCTGTCTTATTACTCTGTAACCTGATCTCAATCCCCCCACCCACCCCCTTGCACAGAATAGCGGAAACTCCCACCCCTTCCCTTGAACTAGGAAGATAAGGAGCAGAAAGCTGGGTCTGCAGTGTGCTGGAGGGCGATGAATAAATAGCATTAAAGCTTTGAAGGTAGAATGTTACTGGTTTCTGTTGCTAAAATACCTCTTTTACCAGACTGGGTTTATTAAAATGTACTTTATAGACCAGTAGCGTGCCCCTGTTTTTATCTTATTGATACACTGGGGAGAAAGAAAAGGTCATGTTCTAATGCAGGCATCAGCAGCCGTGGTCCCTGAGATGTTTTGGGACTACATCTCCCATGATGCCAAGCCACTCATTAGGCTGGGTGAGCCTCATGGGAAATGCAGTTTCAAAACATGTAGAGGTCCAGTGTTGCGGAAGCCTCTTCGAACGGATTAAAGTTTCGAGGGACACCGGCCAGTTCCAATGCGAAGTCGTGTGTGTGTTTGGTAGAGTCGCCACATCGGCCATGTTTTCCTGGACATATAATATATTCATGCTGATGGGCAGTGCATGAAAAATGCCACCCCGCAACATGTATAATCCATACTCTGCAGGAACGGAATCGAGAGGAATCCTACATGACCTGTCTTGATTTCCTTCCTGCAGCATATGAATTATACATGTTGCAGGGCAGCACTTCTCTCTGCGCTCCCCCTCTGCATGACTTAATATGTGTCCAGGAAACCATGGCCAATCCGGCAGCCCTATTGTGTGGATCCCTGTGCTGGGGTTTGGAGCAGCAGCTCCCATGATCCTGTTGATGACGGCTCGTGGGGATCCGCGGATTCCTTCATGTGTATTTCCTTGAAACATGGCTGCGGTTTGGAGTTTCAGCTCCCATGATCCTTTGTGGGGAGAATCCCAATGTTTGTCAGCAAGAGACCCTTTGATCATATTCTTGGGTCTGACTGGAACGATACGGCTGAGGTTAAGAACATCAGCGCGCATGATACTTTTAAGAAGACTCAAGGAGCTTCTCCTGTAGGTGGAACCTGCTGATACCTCCTCTAGGGTCTATCTGGAACAATATGGCTGTGGTTAAGACCGTCAGCTGTTAGGATCCTATAGTGAGGGCTCATGGAGCTCGTCCTGTAGGTGGGGACCTGCTGATACCTCCTCTAGGGTCTATCTGGAACAATATGGCTGTGGTTAAGACCGTCAGCTGTTAGGATCCTATAGTGAGGGCTCATGGAGCTCGTCCTGTAGGTGGGGACCTGCTGATACCTCCTCTAGTGTCTGTCTGGAACAATATGGCTGTGGTTAAGACCGTCAGCTGTTAGGATCCTATAGTGAGGGCTCATGGAGCTCATCCTGTAGGTGGGGACCTGCTGATACCTCCTCTAGGGTCTGTCTGGAACAATATGGCTGTGGTTAAGACCGTCAGCTGTTAGGATCCTATAGTGAGGGCTCATGGAGCTCGTCCTGTAGGTGGGGACCTGCTGATACCTCCTCTAGGTCTGTCTGGAACAATATGGCTGTGGTTAAGACCGTCAGCTGTTAGGATCCTATAGTGAGGGCTCATGGAGCTCGTCCTGTAGGTGGGGACCTGCTGATACCTCCTCTAGGGTCTGTCTGGAACAATATGGCTGTGGTTAAGACCGTCAGCTCTTAGGATCCTATAGTGAGGGCTCATGGAGCTCATCCTGTAGATGGGGACCTGCTGATACCTCCTCTAGGGTCTATCTGGCACAATATGGCTGTGGTTAATAACCTTAGCTCCCACGATCCTTTGGTAGTGGTCTCATGGGACTTGTCATGTAGGTGGGGACCTGCCGATACCTTCTTTTGGGTCTGTCTGGCACAATATGGCTGTGGTTAAGACCGTCAGCTGTTAGGATCCTATAGTGAGGGCTCATGGAGCTCGTCCTGTAGGTGGGGACCTGCCGATACCTTCTTCTGGCTCGGTTTGGAACAATATGGCTGTGGTTAAGACCGTCAGCTCTTAGGATCCTATAGTGAGGGCTCATGGAGCTCGTCCTGTAGGTGGGGACCTGCCGATACCTTCTTTTGGCTCGGTTTGGAACAATATGGCTGTGGTTAAGACCGTCAGCTCTTAGGATCCTATAGTGAGGGCTCATGGAGCTCATCCTGTAGGTGGGGACCTGCCGATACCTTCTTTTGGGTCTGTCTGGCACAATATGGCTGTGGTTAAGACTGTCATCTCCCACGATCCTATAGAGAGGGCTCGTGGGGTTTGTCCTGAACCTCGAGAAGATTGATGTTGGTTGCGTAGGTGGTACCTGCTGATCAGAAGGCTTCCCTGAGCCAAGAGACTTTGACCCACAGACCGGCCTGGAGATAAAAGTACCGGAGTGACCTCTGTTGCTTGCGCACGTTCTCTTCCTATCTCCCTTATCTCTTATTACCCAGAAAGCCCTGCTTATCATGCGCTGGCATTTGGCTTATATAAGAAATTGCCTCCTTTTATCTAATCTCAGCCGCACGAAGCTTCTCTCGATCACTCCAAGCACTCGAGAGGTTTCAGGTCCTCCTGTGAGCACCTCTACACAGTATCTCCCTCTCCTCTCGATCCGTCTCCATATAAAACCCCCCATAGGAAGCGATGGTCTCCAGATGATCCATTATAAGGGATGAGTTGGGACAAGTGGGGGGTATTTATCCTGGTGCCCAACCAGACCCCCTCCCCCCGTTATGTCGTCATAGTGTCTGTGCTACAATATCCCGGGATTGTCTCCCAGCAGTAACGATTGAGCTTATTATTCATCGAGCTGTAAACTGACGAGAGAATTCCAACTTTTAGGCCAAAACCACAGATTTTTGAGAATTTGTTCCCCCGATCTCGGACTGTTTTGGCCTGAGAATTTGCAATTCCCTGTCGAGATGCCCCGAGGACGTGCGCAGTTACAGTTACTGAGTACAAGTACCAATACTTCTTTTCAGGTACTCACCGATACTGCGTACCGATACGTTTATTTAAAGTCATGTGACGCTTTCCAATAAATAATTTTGGGTTTTGCTGAAACCCTGTCCAGTTTGTTAACACACACACACTATGTATAACCACTCAGATCAGACCTCATATATGTATACCCACGCAGAAACATGTATCCTTGTATACCTCACGCCAGATATACCCACTCAGATACATGTATACAGACCCCAGATCAGATATACCCACTCAGATACATGTATACATACCCCAGACCAGATATACCCACTCAGATACATGTATACATACCCTAGACCAGATATACACACTTAGATACAGGTATACAGACCCCAGATCAGATATACCCACTCAGATACATGTATACATACCCCAGATCAGATATACCCACTCAGATACATGTATACATACCCTAGACCAGATATACCCACTCAGATACATGTATACATACCCTAGACCAGATATACACACTTAGATACAGGTATACAGACCCCAGATCAAATATACCCACTCAGATACATGTATACAGACCCCAGATCAGATACATACAGTATATACAGACCCCAGACAGACCTATATAACCCTTTCAGGCCTACTGGTATCAATCTGAAGCCACATTCTATACATCCCAGCTAATGCAAGTGAGGTGTCATTGGAAAGGACAGAGTCTGGCCTCTCTAATGATACCAGACTTGGCTGTGAAACATTGTAAAAACAAAATAAATTACACAATGTACTTTTTTCCCCCCTCTCTGTTCTAAGGCAGTGGCATTATCTGCTTCTACTTATAAAGCAAACGATGCCGCTGCAATAACCCACCGACTCATTTCCCAAGCTGGGAGCAAATGTGGCGGTGATTATGGCGCAATGCGTTATTACACATTGATTCATCTAAAACACAAGCCACCGCACTGCTGTGAGGAGAGCGGGGGTTACTGTGGATCCCCATATCTCCACTGTCATTGGACGGGTCACAGACCGGCCTCTCTAATGATACCAAACATGACCATGTAAGAATATGTAAAAAAAAAAATATTATGATTTTTTTAAATTTTATGTTTTATTCTTTTCTTCTAAAGAACTGGCATCGACCATTTGTCACGTCTAAAATGAGCAATACCACTGCCTTTAACCCGCGCCGGGTGCGTTCAGTGTGCTATACATGGTCATATTTCATAAAATCTTCCAAAATACAAGCGAAAAACTGTTGTTTTTTTCTCTTCCAGTTCTGGTGAATATTATGTATTCTTGTTCTCACAGGCAGGTTTGCCATTTAATTTATGCAGGTTGCAGTGTGTTTAGCGCTCTCTTTTTTTTTTTCTCTCTCTCTCTGCAGGATCGCCACGGTCAGGCGGAACCTGTACCAGCGCGGAGAGGTTCACAGCAAACCGAGCGGCTTCTGGGGGATGATAAAAAGCGTCACGTCGTCCGCACCGGGCAGCGAGAGTATCCTTCACAGCTCCAAACCTAACCTGGCCGGGAGTGTTCTCTACTCGTGGGAGCTTTAAGCCAGGCTTTTATCAGAACGTAAACGTTTGGCCTCTTGCTTTGTTATTTAGGGGCGTATTTGCTAAGCTGTGCCTGCGTTCTTGGTGTTGTTGCAGCTTGAACAGCAGTTACAGTTTCTTAATTGCAAAAAAAAGCCATTATCACTCAGCTAATTAGGCTGATGTTAGTCCAGCCTAACATTAACCCCTTAAGGACCAACGGACTTTAACCTCCCTGGCTTTCTGATTCTGACATTTTATGTCAGAATCGGAACAATTTTTATATCGCCCTAGCAGTAACCCCGAGCCACACTCTGGCTGGATTCATACCTGTCCCTGCGCTCCCTCGCTGTCCCCTGCAATCACCTCCGTTCAATCACAACGTCCGGCTTCCTGGTTCCCTTCTCGTGAGCAGGGAAGCAGGACGCCACGATCGCACGGAGGAGAATGCGAATGTGGGAGGTCAGCGAGGGAGTGCAGGTACGTATCCAGCCCGAGTGGGGCTCGGGGTTACCGCTTTCAGCATTGAATTTTAACCCCGAGCCTCACTCGGGAAAGCCACCAGGGAGGTCAGCAGCATGAAACAAAGCAACGTGTATGCTGCTACGGGATGAGTATCTCATATCTGAAATGCTCGGGGCCAGAAGTGTTTGGGATTTTGGGATATATCCATCAAATAATGAGAGATCCTGGAGATGGGACCCAAGTCCAAACATGAATTCCATTTATGTCTCATACACAGCCTGAAGGTCATTTTATACAGGACTTATAATCATTTTGCCCCCGTCACATGAGGTCAGGGGGGGATTTTCCTCTTTAAGGCTAATGTCAGATGAACGCAGTCTGAGCGCACTCTGCGTGCGTGCACAACGGACGGACGTACTGACGGAAGATAATGCAGAGACCACATGGTCCGTTTTTCTTGACGGACGTAGAAAAAAAAGGAATTATGGGAAACAAAATTAATATGAAAAATGATAAAAATTTGAAAAGGATATGAAAACCATTTTGTGCGTCAAGGTGCTGCGCGTCGCTAATGCGCTGCGTCTGACATCTCATCACTCACACAGAACGCTACGTGGACGTAGCGCACTCTGCGCGTCCGTGGTAGCGGTTTTACGTTCTTGCCTAACTTGCGTCCGTTTGCCACGTGAGTTGTGCGCGCGCAGTTCGGTGCGCACGTACTTCGTGTGTGGGTCTCTTGCTTATGATTCTATGCTACGACGTACGTTAAAATGTGCAGCAACACGGACGTGATCACTGCGTTCATTTGACACGGGCCCAGCAGCGCCATGTCAGACCCAGCAGCACCCTGTCAAAACCAGCAGCACCTTCTCAGACCCAGCAGCACCCTTGTCAGAACCAGCAGCACTTGTCCGACCCAGCTGCAGTTCTGACGAGTACTACTGCTGCTGGTACTGACACCGTGCTACTGCTGCTGGTTCTGACACCGTGCTACTGCTGCTGGTTCTGACACCGTGCTGCTGCTGCTGGTTCTGACACCGTGCTGCTGCTGCTGCTGGTTCTGACACCGTGCTGCTGCTGCTGGTTCTGACACCGTGCTACTGCTGCTGGTACTGACACCGTGCTACTGCTGCTGGTACTGACACCGTGCTACTGCTGCTGGTACTGACACCGTGCTACTGCTGCTGGTACTGACACCGTGCTACTGCTGCTGGTTCTGACACCGTGCTACCGCTGCTGGTACTGACACCGTGCTGCTGCTGCTGGTTCTGACACCGTGCTACTGCTGCTGGTACTGACACCGTGCTACTGCTGCTGGTACTGACACCGTGCTACTGCTGCTGGTACTGACACCCTGCTACTGCTGCTGGTTCTGACACCGTGCTACTGCTGCTGGTTCTGACACCGTGCTACTGCTGCTGGTTCTGACACCGTGCTACTGCTGCTGGTTCTGACACCGTGCTACTGCTGCTGGTTCTGACACCGTGCTACTGCTGCTGGTTCTGACACCGTGCTACTGCTGCTGGTTCTGACACTGTGCTACTGCTGCTGGTTCTGACACCGTGCTACTGCTGCTGGTTCTGACACCGTGCTACTGCTGCTGGTACTGACACCGTGCTACTGCTGCTGGTTCTGACACCGTGCTACTGCTGCTGGTTCTGACGCCGTGCTACTGCTGCTGACGCCGTGCTGCTGGTTCTGACGCCGTGCTGCTGGTTCTGACGCCGTGCTGCTGGTTCTGACGCCGTGCTGCTGGTTCTGACGCCGTGCTGCTGGTTCTGACAGCAGCAGTAGCACGGTGTCAGAACCAGCAGCGGTAGCACGGTGTCAGAACCAGCGGGAGTAGCACGGTGTCAGAACCAGCGGGAGTAGCACGGTGTCAGAACCAGCGGGAGTAGCACGGTGTCAGAACCAGCAGCGGTAGCACGGTGTCAGAACCAGCGGCAGTAGCACGGTGTCAGAACCAGCGGCAGTAGCACGGTGTCAGAACCAGCAGCAGTAGCACGGTGTCAAAACCAGCAGCACGGTGTCAGAACCAGCAGCAGTACTTTTGCAGGGTTGGTACTTTTAAACACACATAAGTTGGTTCTGCGATCCAGTTTGGGCACTCGGGCTCCAAAAGGTTGGCCATCCCTGCCCTAAGCTAACCAGGTCTTTCTGTCCATGGCAAGAGAGCTGTGTCTGCTGAGCGACGGCCAAGCAGCGCAAACACTAGAGCGTATAGTGACCCACGTTCCTCAATCCAGGGCTTCATGTCTTGGGGAAAAAGACTATTCAGTGCTGCAACAAAAAGACACGTTGTCTGTATTTCACAGCAAAGGGACCCTGGGAAATGTAGTCTACAGACATCTGCAGTGCCGGGACTGGCTCCCACGAAAAACAAATCTCTGCCAATTCTTTATCGCAATTCATTAAGAGTTTTTCATCAGACACGTCACCGGTAATCATAGACGCGGCTAACGTTTTGCTTTACCGGCTCGCCCAGCGTTGATTAGAGCTGCTCCGTCTGGGATCCGGATTAAATTAATTCTCTTTTAATTGCCAGAATCAAAATCGATTTAATCCGCGCCTCACTCCCTGGCAGAGCAGGTCTAATCCGCGCGCGGCGGTGCGGGAACCAAATCAATCAAAGCTAAACCTCTAAAAGCGTCCGTCTGATCGCAGTTCCTCCACAAAACCGCAGTAAAAGGGAAGTCACGGTGTTTGTTGCCCGACCGACCCTGCGATTAAACACTCCAGGGGTTATTCAGTAAGCACCGAAATTTCAGTGTTTTCTGGTTCGGCGCGCTTCATTGATTCCATTTCGCCGACCCTGCGGTGAATTCACTATTCGCCGCAGGGTCCCCTAAGTGCGCCTAATGCCGCCGAAGAGCGCCGAACTGCAGAAAAAAGAAAACGGAGCTGCGCTATTCTTCTAATAGGTGTTTATTAAAATGTGTGTAAATAATAAAAGGTCCTTTAAAATAATAATAAAAAGGTCTGTTATAAAATAAAATAAACGCCTTTCAAAAAAAAATTGGGAATCAAAAATTTGGTCTTAAAAATAATCCGAATGCTGAATTTTTTTTTTTTACATCGAATCCTATGGGATTGGCCTGTTTAAACCTGTCGAACTGAATCACCGAAAATCAGGGCATTTCTCTGACATTTCGGCGTTCTGTGAATAATTTAACCATTTCCTCTCTATGGGGCAATTTTGTTCCTGCCCAAGATGACGAGTTGTGGTGAACTGCGCCGTATTAGAGGGACCACTGATTGTCTATGGGACAATTTTGCTGCCGCCGAAGACCGAGCTGCGGCGAACCGCTCTCTATTTCACCGTCGAGGTGCGCTCAACCTGTAATTTCAACGAGGGATAGAGCGTCCCATCCGCCGTAATTTCCTTCACTCCTGACCCTCGCTTTCAGATCTCTCGCAGATCCAGCAGGAGGTCGACGCTCTGGAAGAACTGAGCCGGCAGCTGTTCCTGGAGACCGCTGATCTTCATGCAACCAAGGTGCTCGATCTTATGGGGACATAGTGACAGTAACCGTATTTGTATAGCGCTGTGGAGTCTGTTGGTGCTATATAACGGGGAATAACAAACGTGAGACATGAGGAACAGACAGCCCTGCCGGTCAGATCATTGTCCTGCTGGCATCGTATGTTTATAAAGCAGGGTGGTTGGTTTTTGGTATGGGGTGATACTTTCCCGGGTAAAGCGTGGTCTTCCTGGAGAGGTGGTGTCCTGTACATGAAGGGCTTTTCAAGGAAACACTTGGTCTTCAAGCCTTTAGGGCTCTGGACTATATGGAGTTCATTGATATGACCTCATAGTGACCAGGCTGCAAGATGACAAGTATTGATGTGGACTTGTCTTAGATGTTTAAAGGGACACACCGAGGCACTTTGACCACTCAACGTGGTTACAATGACCCCCAGTGCCCTCTCCTCCCTCCAGGGTGGGCTAACTCAGCCTACCGAGTGCGTGGGATTAGTTAGTTCCACCCAGTACTCAAGATCCACCAGCGATGGATTCCAGACCCTCCAGGAACCAGCTCCATCCAATGGTCTCGTTGCCATTGAGATCCATCGGATTGGCTGAACACTTGCTTGAGCGTCCAGCCTTTCCATGGTCATGTGACAGCTGCAGCCTGCAGTAAGCCTGCAGCACGTCACGTCTGAACCAGGGCTGAGGGAGCCTGATTCTAGATGAAAGGGTTCAATTTGGAGAAGATCGGTACGAAGGGATTCAGGAGGGTTTAATGTTTAACCCCTGATTCCTCCCCATATGTTTTAACCCCAGAGTATCCCTTTAAGGGTCTATTCACGTCCAGTGGCTCCGGGCAGCCAGAGTGTCCTTCAGCGAGCAGTGCCGCTTTAATTCAGCTTTACTACAGTAGGAGTCGTTTAGTTCCATGAGATCGGCCAACTCTTTCTCCAGCGATCCCCAAAGCCTGCGAGTGCAGTGCGACCATGACCGCGCAATCTGGGCGTCAGCTCGGCTGGTCGATAGTGGACTCTTTAAAGAACGTGGGGTTTGTCGGGCTCAGCAGGAGTTCTGCATGTCCGGCGCTGATCCTCTGCCGGGTTGGAGTCTTATCAGGTTCCCATGGAGAGCACCGACGCTGCTCATTGCTTTAACTGCCCTAAAAAAGGTCTGGAATTCCCGTTTTGGCCTGTAGATGTCTCCTCGGTGGTGGAACGTGCCGGTGTTAACCATGTCACTGCTTCCTTTTGTTGTAGGAGCGAATCGAATATTCTAAAACCTTCCAGGGAAAATACTTCAACTTTCTGGGTTACTTCTTCTCCATATACTGCGTGTGGAAAATCTTCATGGTAAGACAACGTTCACTTTATTAATACCTGGAGCTGTTACTCCTTTATTTAACCCCTTCACTGCCAACGGATTTCCCAGAAACCTACTGTCAGGAAACAGTGTTTTTTTTTATTTATTTTTTCTAAAACGTTCAATTATACAGTAAGAAATATTTGGCAATTTTCCCCACGGTATTCCTCACTGTAACAGCCTATCCACCTGCTGGAATGAAGGAGTTACTGAAGCCCAGGTCGCCGTGCAGGATCCGCTGGGGAGATGTCAGTCGAGCACGTTTCCAGCTGGTTTTAAAAAGTGCTATTACTTCGGGCATCATGCCCACGGCACTAAAATGTTACGGGCATCATGCCCACGGTGCTAAAACGTTACGGGCATCATGCCCACGGTGCTAAAATGTTATGGGCATCATGCCCACGGTGCTAAAATGTTACATGCATCATGCCCACGGCACTAAATGTAGGGCATCATGCCCACGGTGCTAAAAGTTACGGGCATCATGCCCACGGTGCTTAAATGTTATGGCATCATGCCACGGGTAAAATGTTAGGGATCATGCCCATGGCAAAAATGATACGGGCATCATGCCCACGGCACTAAAATGTTACGGGCATCATGCCCATGGTGCTAAAACGTTATGGGCATCATGCCCACGGTGCTAAAAACATTACGGGCATCATGCCCACGGTGCTAAAACATTACGGGCATCATGCCCACGTGCTAAAACGTTATGGGCATCCACACGGTGCTAAAATGTTACGGCATCATGCCACGGTGCTAAAAGTTACGGCATCATGCCCGGTGCTAAAACGTTACGGGCATCATGCCCACGTTGCTAAAATGTTACGGGCATCATGCCCACGGTGCTAAAATGTTACGGGATCATGCCCATGGTGCTAAAACGTTACGGCCATCATGCCCACGGTGCTAAAAGTTACGGGCATCATGCCACGTTGCAAAGTTACGGGCATCATGCCACGGTGCTAAAACGTTACGGGCATCATGCCCACGGTGCTAAAATGTTACGGGCATCATGCCCATGGTGCTAAAACGTTACGGCCATCATGCCCACGGTGCTAAAACGTTACGGGCATCATGCCCACGTTGCTAAAATGTTACGGGCATCATGCCCACGGTGCTAAAATGTTACGGGCATCATGCCCATGGTGCTAAAACGTTACGGCCATCATGCCCACGGTGCTAAAACGTTACGGGCATCATGCCCACGGTGCTAAAATGTTACGGGCATCATGCCCACGGTGCTAAAATGTTACGGGCATCATGCCCATGGTGCTAAAACGTTACGGGCATCATGCCCACGGCGCTAAAACGTTACAGGCATCATGCCCACGGCGCTAAAATGTTACGGGCATCATGCCCACGGTGCTAAAACGTTACAGGCATCATGCCCACGGCGCTAAAATGTTACAGGCATCATGCCCACGGCGCTAAAATGTTACAGGCATCATGCCCACGGCGCTAAAATGATACGGGCATCATGCCCACGGCGCTAAAATGATACGGGCATCATGCCCACAGTGCTAAAACGTTACGGGCATGTTCAGGGGCTCGAATGCAAATGAGTTTAGTTTACAATGAAGGAAATTCCTTTGCTTCTCTCCTGTGGAACGCCGTATCGACGATGCTCTGTATCGGGGTACCAGGAGGAGCCGTGCAGATCCAGTATAGTCTTGGTAGTGACGGGGTTAAACTTTAAAGCCGACCTCTGTGTAAAACTTGCAAGCATGGAATGGTTAAATATTGAGGCCAGGGTAATATCTTCATATAAATCCTCATTCTTTATTTATTTTTAATTCAGGTGTTTTTTAAAATCTGCAGCCACCGCACCCCCCCCCCCCCCCCGTTCCCCTGGTCAAAGCTCCCCACCACGGCAGGTCCTCTCCTTAACCGAAAGACTTTTAATATTAACATGTGGGGTGCACGTCCTCCTGGAGCTCTCTGCGCTGTGAGCTTTAAACAGGTCATGCATCGAGGCACCTGTGAAAGGGAGAACCAGAGCGGGACAGGGGAAGGTTTAGTCCTCAGAATATAGAAAACCGGCTGCACTCGCCCTGAACATGCATTTTGCACACAGCGCTTCACAGACCATTTGTGCTTTTTTTTTTTTTTTTGTACAACCACCAGTAATAGAGAAAGGGAAGGACGACCCAGACAGACACGCGGCTTTTCACGTGCTATACTGCCTTGTTTGGTGGTTCTTCTACGATGTCAGACGTGCTGAATCTCCATATATTTGCACGAAAGATAATAAAAATTCTTTTAAATGTTTTTATATGTATACATATATATATATTTATTTTTTCCTTCAGGCCACAATCAATATAGTCTTTGACAGAGTTGGAAAAACAGACCCGGTCACTCGAGGAATTGAGATCACGGTGAATTATCTGGGAATTCAGTTTGATGTAAGTGGAAAAAATAAATAAATAAATGAAATAATAAAATACAAAAGTTAAAACAAATGACACTGGAGGAATTTAACGCAGCGTGTTGTTGTTTTTTTTTTTTCCTTCAGGCCGGCTGCGTTTGACTGTGCTGTCCCTGGTGCTGAAGGCTATTTCAGCACCAGGGATGGTCCGTCCCCCGTCCCCCCCGCAGCATTTTTCTTTTCTCATACGGCGGCCTTTTTGTCAGCCCACCCGGGTTGTCCAGATGCTTCCAGTGGACAACCCTGGTCAGCCGACAGCGTTGTCCGTAGGCGGACAACCAGGTCAGTCGTCCGACCACGGACACGGTGGATGGTCAGCCTTAGACGTTCCTTGACATGTTGGTCCTTTCCTTGCAGGTCAAGTTCTGGTCCCAACATATCTCCTTCATCCTCGTTGGCATCATCATCGTCACATCAATCAGAGGCTTACTGATCACACTCACCAAGGTACGTGCTCCGTATCCCTCAGGCTGATTCACGCACAGCCGTTTACTGAGACACTTCGGTATTTAAGGTTTGTGATTTCTCACACTTTCTTGGAAACCATTCTTGGAGGAAAAAATTACTTTTTTTATATATGTATTTTTTTACTTATTTGCTGCCTCTTCTATTTTTGCCCAAATAATTTCTGTTCTGAAAATTTATTTGAGTATAGGTTCCAGAACGTTCCCTCAAATTTTCAGCACCTTGGACACGCCTGTCGTGGTGCTGAAGTTGTTTGGACAGCTTGGAGATCTGTTCTTTCGCAGAAACACGGAGCTCCAGCTGTATTATTATACATGTAGTAACACTTTGTGGCCAGCAGGGGGAGCCCTCTGTCTAATAAGCTTAACGTCTCTAAAACCTATTTTATGAACCGTACATACATTTTTGCCCTGTCTGCAGTGGAAAGCGGTTTCCCATAAATCCACTGGGTCCTGGCAGTAGTTTTATAGTTTATGGAGAAGCACTAGGTAGTGAAGGGGTTAAACACCCTATTCAAACGGGGCATGTCCTGTTTTTTGGTGGGGTTTTGTTTTGTTTTTCTAGTAGCATTTTCCTTTGTAGCTTTTATCCAGAATTGACATATTTTAAGTAAAACATGTATCTCTCTGTGCTCCCAGTGAAGCCATTGTGCAAGGATGGGTTACTGCTCACCATGTCCCGTGCGTCCCTTTTAGTGATGCACGTCACAAGCTCCTCCCCCAACGCATTTATATCATTAAATCAGGACTGTCAGTCACTCTTTGTCGTGTCTGTTGTTTTGTTTTTTTTGTAGTTTTTCTACGCCATCTCCAGCAGCAAATCCTCCAATGTGATCGTGCTCCTGCTGGCTCAGATTATGGTGAGTTTACCACCTGCTGCTTTACCTGCCGGGGGTCAATCTGTATTTCTGCACTCAGGCCTATCATGCGATCCTATTTTACAGATGCAGCATTAAAGGGACACTCGACACACCCTGACCACTTTAGCTTATTGATGTGGTCAGGCTGCGTGCGTGCACCCCCCCTCACATCCTCATTTTGCCAATATCACTGGGCCGTGGCGTTTCCTTCACCCACACTGCTGTCACTCGGCAGAGGGGATTTTGAATATCCCAAGGACCAACTCAGGGACAGATGATGTCAGTATGTTTTTAATAGAGTGCTCCATTATGGGGATGTCTCTATTATTATTATACTTTATTTATATAGCACCAACATATTCTGCAGCGCTGAGCAACGGGCACAACATTAACAGTAGTACAGTAGTGCTTTGACATATATATACAGGGCTCAAAATTTCCACTCGCCTTCTAGCATTTGGCGAGTGGAAATTAAGTGAGGGCGAGTGGAAATGCACACTCAGGCAGCACAATAAATTATTTTGTGCTGCATATTCTGGCTGTGCCACCGTGCAGCCCCCCCTTCCCCAAGCTGCATGGTGGCAAGGATCAGCTGCCTAACCTGACCCAGCTTGTCTCTGTCACTGGCAGGGGGGTGGAGAGGAGCTTCCCTGCCTCCTCGCTATGCTCACACTGGGGGTCTGCAGACTGGGTATACATGTATCTGGGGTCTGATGTCTGGGTATTAATGTTGTTTTTTTTTTAACTTTATTCTAAATATAACCTTTAACAGTGTAATTTCATAAGATAATTTATGGGGGGGATTGTTTGGGGCAGAGTTAAGGGCTGGGTAGGGGTTAGGTGGAGCAACTGGTGGCGAGTAACTCTTATGGCCTGGTTAGTATCTTGGGACTTGAAATTTTGAGCCATGTATATATATATATAATATATATATATTATACACACCTCTTCCCTATACTATTCTAGCCTTTTGGTTTCCTTTTTCTCACCAACTTACCCTTGTCCTTCCTCGTTTTTCTACACCTTTCCTTTTCTCTTCCTCTTTTTTTAATGGATCATTTTTTTTCGAGGTCGGACCTCGCCAATGGGTCTGGTGACCAGGGCGCGCTTCAGAATATCTCTTAATGCTTTTCCTGCATTTAACAAATTCATCAGTTTTAGAAACCAGTAAGGAATCACAGGCCAGACGCTGAGATAACGGGGCATTTTTTTCCTTTCATTTTTTTGTAGACTTTATGCGTTTAAATAAAATTAAAATTCCATAAAAAAATGGAATGTGCTGCGATATATGTTATAAATGAGATTCCTATTCATATGTACCAAGACATGCAAGCTAGATTACTGTATTCGGTTTCTACATCGTGTAAGGCATGGTGCAGCGCTACGCTAGCTAGCAGAGATAAATGAAGACAACAGACGCAGAGTTCGTTCTTCATATATCTGTTATTCCTTTGTTAGGGCAGCTCTTTTATATATGATTAGGACATACAGAAAATCTCAAAATTACAAGCCAATAGGATATTCCTAACGTCACATAATTAGCATCGTCAACACTGTTACCATATATGGTGTAGACAAAGGCCTCCTTATGCCCCCATTCACGTGTTATGTTCATAGAAAGGGGTGTTACCATATATGGTGTAGACAAAGACCTCCCTATGCCCCAATTCACGTGTCATGTTCATAGAAAGGGGAGGGGGAACTTTCTACAGCAAGTAGTCTACAGTTAAAGAAAAGGGCTTATTAACTAAATGGTATATTTCGATAACCTTTTATAGAATATAACAGTATAGAACAGGGGAATTATTATATATATATTATTAGATTTGCAAGTCTTGCACTGGAGGACTTACAGAATTTATCAATGACCTGTGCTTCAGTCAGAGTTTATCCAGTCCAGCAAGGGATAGACCAGCAGCCGTCCAGGAACTTCGAGCAAAACCAACAGACACGTCTAAAGCTGGAGATACACTAAGCGCGTCACAGCGCGCAGCACATCTAGGCGGCACTGCGCATCGAGACAGGCTCAGTGTATACAGCCCCATCTTTTCTGCACACTCGGCCGGCGTCAGGCCGCATGGCTGAGTGCCCAGAGATGAAAATATCCAGCTTTGGCCATGGTGCGACGAGGCACGACGCAACCACTTCACACAGTGTCGCATCGCGGTCAGTGCATCTCCGGCTTTAATCTGTTTCATCCGGCCCAGCAAGAAAGAATAAACCTTGTCTGTTCGCGTAAAGTCTCTAGAGCGCTGATATTTCTTGCTGTTGCTGGGATAGATAGTTATTATACATATATATGTATATATTGATACATTTAGACTCGCATGGAGGCTGGGACATGCAGGAATGTGGCCTTGGTATGGAAAAAACCCATTTAGTAGACTGGGCTCTATTCAGCTGTCGCACAATCAGTGCAGATAATAAGCTCGTGGCTGCAGTGAGGGCTTCATCATAGGCAACATTATAAGAATGCAGGGCCCCGGAGCCCCACTGTTACAGTTGCGTCCTTTTTCAACAACCCCTTGATGATTAATGTGTAACCCCTTAGTGATTAATATCTCGTTGATTACTTCATATCGTGTTCTGCAGCAAAACCCAATTGACCTTTTAATTATTGCCGTTATAAAACCGTGAATTATTGATAAGAGGAAAGAGGTGTGGAGAGGTGCTGGAATATTCAGCACGGCATTCTGGGAAAATTGAACAAACGCAATCATACACAGCTAGCACAGCCTAAAGCAGACGTTTTATTATTATAGATTTTTCTAAAACTATAGAATATACTTTGGGGAAGGGGGTGTGTGTGTGTGTGTGTGTATATATGTATATATATATATATATATATAATTCCATACCATGGTATGCGTTATGCAGCCCCGCGGCAGGTTTGAGTACCCCTTAACCCATATGTGTGGTCCTAGAAGTCTTTTGGATTTGTTTCTTTGGGGGGATTTTTGAATATTTGCATATTGTGACAGGGTGCTTGGTTTGGGTAACAGAAGGTCTGGGAGAGTAATCGAGGGAAGGTATTTGGGACCCAGAATCCTGCACGGCCTCTGTCCTCTCGCACACTTGTTGCCAATTAATTAATTAAGCCAGAGGTAAATTCTATGACTGCCAACTCCTGGACAGAAGGGGTTAATCAGACGGCTGGGAGCAGGGCAGGAAGCAGTCGCACGTCTGGGAAAAGCTGTGATGTTCTTTTATTAGATTATGTTACTTGGATAGTCAGGATCGCTGTGTGTTTTGTAAGTGCTGTAATCGAGTTAGGATTTTGTTTGTGGGTTTATTCTTTTTATCACCTGCAATAGTGATTCAAGCAAAGTGTGACGATTGTTTATGTTGGAATAAAGAAACCTCTCAAGTCTGCGGCTGTTTATACCCTAGAACAGAGGTTCCCAACCGCGGTCCTCAAGTTCCCCCAACAGGGCAGGTTTTAAAGATCACCTTGGGGAATTACAGACCTAATCCTGCAATCACTGAGCAGCTAACTACACCTCCCTCTTGCCATCTGTTGCAATCAAAGAATTCTGGGAATTGCAGGCAGTAAACATCTGGGGGGGGCCCGAAGTTTGAGGTCCCTGCTGTACATCATTGGTTTTCTGTTTGCTTTCCTCTCAGGGGATGTACTTCGTCTCCTCCGTGCTCCTGATTCGGATGAGCATGCCCCTGGAATATCGCACCATAATCACCGAGGTCCTGGGAGAACTCCAGTTCAACTTCTACCACCGCTGGTTCGACGTGATCTTCCTGGTCAGCGCGCTGTCTAGCATCCTCTTCCTGTACCTGGCGCACAAGCAAGCTCCGGAGAAGCACATGGCCTTATAGCGGGAAGACACTCACAGACACATGGACTTCTAGCGGGAAGATGCTCACAGACACACGGCCTTCTAGCGGGAGGCCGCTCACAGACACACGGCCTTCTAGCGGGAGGCCCCTCACAGACACACGGCCTTCTAGCGGGAGGCCGCTCACAGACACATGGACTTCTAGCAGGAGGCCGCTCACAGACACACAGCCTTCTAGCGGGAGGCCGCTCACAGACACACGGCCTTCTAGCGGGAGGCCGCTCACAGACACACGGTCTTCTAGCGGGAGGCCGCTCACAGACACACGACCTTCTAGCGGGAGGCCGCTCACAGACACACGGCCTTCTAGCGGGAGGCCGCTCACAGACACACGACCTTCTAGCGGGAGGCCGCTCACAGACACACGGCCTTCTAGCGGGAGGCCGCTCACAGACACACGGCCTTCTAGCGGGAGGCCGCTCACAGACACACAACCTTCTAGCGGGAGGCCGCTCACAGACACACAGCCTTCTAGGGGGAAGACGCTCACAGACACACAGCCTTCTAGCGGGAGGCCGCTCACAGACACACAACCTTCTAGCAGGAGGCCGCTCACAGACACACAGCCTTCTAGCGGGAGGCCGCTCACAGACACACGGCCTTCTAGCGGGAGGCCGCTCACAAACTCTCCCGCAGCCGCTGAGGATGATGGTGATCACACTCGCACCATGATTGACTATTTAATGACCCTGGAAGAATTGCCCGGTGGTGAGGAATCATGGTCTCTGCTCTCACGATTGTCTGGCGGCCGGTTTGGTCTCGTATAAACTCAAGCACACGGATCTCAAACTCTGCCCCCCCCAGATGTTTATTACCTACAATTCCCAGAATTCTTTGAATGCAATAGATGGCCAGAGAATCATGGGAGTTGTCGTTCAGAAAAATCCGTGGGGGGGGGGGGGGGGCGGAGTTTGAGATCCCTGCTTAAGCAGACGATAATAATTCTATACAGGTTGCAGGTCCCTTATGCAAAATGCTCGGGCCCGGAACTCTTGGATTTTGGGATATTTGCATATGATAATGAAACAAGTCTAAACATGTAATCCATTTATGTTCCGTACACACCTTACACACAGCCTGAAGGGCATTTTATACAGGATTTTTAATCATTTTGTCACATGAGGTCACAGGGGGATCTTCCTCTCTTGCCGTCATGTCGGTGCTTCATTTTGGATTTTGAAATCTTTCCGGATACTGAACCTGTATGTACACAAACACTCAACCTGTATACACACTAAGGTTGAAAGGTCAGCCATCTTTCCCTTGACACACATTATTACTTCATGCAGAGGGGGAGCACAGGGAAAAGCGTTTGCCTGCAACATGTATAATTCGAATGCTGCAGGAAGGAAGTCAAGGCAGGTCACCTGGGAATCCTCTTTGGCTTCTCACCTGCAGCATATGGATTATACTTGCTGCGGGGTGGCAGTTTTCATCAGCATGAATACATTTTATGTGTCCAGGAAAGCATGGCTGACCTGGTAACCTTAACGCACGCCCGCACATTATTTTTCACAGCGACTTTATGAAGATATGGGATCATGTATATCGCTCACATTAGTGGATCCTCCACCTCTCACGTGTGTCTGATCAGGGAATACACGGAGACCTGCACGGTCTGTAAACACTGGGATTCAATCAGTACAGGACTTGGTGTTAACGAAGTTTCTATGAAGTTATTGGGTTTAGATCCCACCCGGCGTCCCCCTTAATTCCAGGGTGTACTTGAATTCTTTTGTTCATTATGTCGTTTTTTTTCTCCTGCTAAATCATTTTAAATATGATCTTTATTGACTGGTTTTGTCTTTATTTCTGGGTGAAGGAAAAATAGGTTCTGGAAGCTGATATCACAGGGATTTCTCCTTTTTCTTGAGAGACATATATATATATATATGTTTTAAAAAAAGAAAGAAATTGGTTTACACAGCCTAACGAGTGTCGATGTGCTGCTTCTCATTTTAAGACCTTCTAAATATGAAGCCGAACATTGGCACTCATCAAGCCTTGTAAAGCAATTCCTTTTTGTGTGTGCGCACACAATGTGAAACGCTAGGGGCCATATTACATTCTTCACGCTAGCGTTAGGTTCACGTTTGTGAGCGTTAACGTTAGCCCTGGTGGCCCTAGCGCGGGCACACCATATTACAATCCAAACGCTAATGGGTTAAAAATCCCGTTAGTGATTCGGATCTTGTGCTTTTCGGCGCGAGGTTACTGTACTTTGTGCTCGCTATGCTTAACATGGGGAGCGCAAAGTGTTAATTAGCGTTAGGATTACAAAGTCCTAACGCTAATTACCGTCCGGCTGCAGTTAACCCGACAGTTACTCACAGCCAGGACCTGGTGCTAACGGATTCCACTTCTGCGGCATCAGCCAGCACAAGCCAAAAATCACATACTCACCGACCGTCCCGCCGTGAGAACGGCTGCTCCAACCGCCTCTCCTGGCCAACGGGAGCAGTGAGAGACTGGGGGGAAAAAGTTTGCATGAAAATGTTGCATTGTATAGTTAAAGCGCCGAGCTGCGTCAGGGAAACATGTAAAAGATACATTGAATAGTATAACTGCCATGTGCAGGGGAAACGTGAAAAGATGCATTGTATAGTATAACCGCCGTGTGCAGGGGAAACGTGAAAATATGCATTGTATAGTATAACTGGCGTGTGCAGGGGAAACGTGAAAAGATGCATTGTATAGTATAACCGCTGTGTGCAGGGGAAACGTGAAAATATACATTGTATAGTAAAAACCAGGGCGTGCAGGGGAAACGTGAAAATATGCATTGTATAGTATAAACGCCGTGTGCAGGGGAAACGTGAAAAGATGCATTGTTTAGTATAACCGCCGTGTGCAGGGGAAACGTGAAAATATACATTGTATAGTAAAACCAGCGCGTGCAGGGGAAACGTGAAAATATGCATTGTATAGTATAACCGGCATGTGCAGGGGAAACGTGAAAAGATGCATTGTTTAGTATAACCGCCGTGTGCAGGGAAACAGGAAAATATACATTGTATAGTAAAACCAGCGCGTGCAGGGGAAACGTGAAAAGATGCATTGTATAGTATAGCCGGCGTGTGCAGGGGAAACGTGAAAAGATGCATTGTATAGTATAACCGGTGTGTAGGGGAAACGTTAAAAGATACATTGTATAGTATAACCGCCGTGTGCAGGGGAAACGTGAAAATATGCATTGTGTAGGAAAACCTTTCGCGAAGCCCGTAGGATTTGATGGAAAAAATATTCTCGTTATTATTCAATCATTTTTTTTTAAAACCACAGGAAAAAGCTTCTTTATTTATTGGTTTTATTTTTAGGTATTTTTCAGGCAAACCTTTTATTTCCGTTTAAAAAAAAAAAAAGAGGAGAAGACTTTTTTCACTTGCGTCTGTTTTTTATTTTCTGCGAGCCGGCTTCAGCGTTGCTCTCCCTGGTGCTGAAACATTTTCAGCACCAGGGAGAGGGGGTTAATCCCCCCTGCAGCCTGATGAGACCCCCCCCCCACTACAAGCTGGATGGGGGCAGTCCTTGACAAATTTTTTCACCCCGCAGCTTCTTTCTTTTCACCCGGCAGCCTGTCCATGGGCCGATCTGGGTCGTCCGCAGATGCTTCCAGTGGACGACCCTGATCGGCCAATGACGTTGTCCGTAGTCGGGTGACCAAGCACCTTTTTTACACATGGGCAACGCATGTTGCAATGGAGGCATCGACGTGAAAAAGCTACAACGGACGTAGCGACACCCCCCCCCACATACAGCTTTTTCTTTTTTTATCAACATCAGTTATAACTGATACTATACAGCTGTTTTTGTTTCTTTTTCGCAACGTCTGTCATAACTAACTGATACTATACAGCAATTATTTTTTGCAACGGCGGTCATAATTTAGGCTGCGGTCACACGAGCGCACTGATTGTGCACAGTGCATCCGTTGACATGGATGCACTTTATAACTGATGAGATTGTGGTTACGTTGTATCAGTTAGTTATGAAAGCTGTATGCAGGGGTTTGCACGTTCTTTGTGTGTTGTTCTCTATTGACGCTTTTGAAAAGCTACGACGGACAGCAAACGGTGCAGTCAGACGGACACGAAAAGTGCGCTAGTGTGTCCGCAGCCTAACTGGTATTATACAGCAATTCCTTTTCTTAACGTCCGTCAAAACTAACTGATACTATGTTAACCACAATCTCATCCGTTTCAACAGACGCACTGCGCAATCCGTGCGCTTGTCTGACCGCAGCCTAACACTGCTGTAGAAAGTTTGCATTGGAATGCAGAAACGTTAACATGTCCACATTCTCCGGGCCAAGGCTGGCTCTCTTTTTGCAAGCGATGTTGCCTGCAGCAGAGAAAAGGCGCTCAGACGGTGTTGAGGTTGCTGGAATACACAAGTAAGATTTCGATAGTTTTGCCAAGGTGGGATATTTATCTTGGTTACCCTTCCACCAAATCAATGGATTTCCGTCCTTGGCAAGTGGCCTCTCCACAAAGTAAGCTTGCACTTCTTTCCTCACTTGGTTATTGATGTCATCCTCCAATTGCCCCTGTATGTCTTCGTCACTGCTGCCTTCAGACTCAAAGAGGGAGTCGAGCAGAGATACGGATGTTGAAGATTCAGGTACTCTTGTAGATACCGGCGAGTTAACCGATTGCTGCCGAACCATGTCCCTTCTCACTGCCAGTGCTTCTATCCGCACCTTTGCCTGTACATGAATAATCTGTTCTGGTGTTAAAAATGTTAGCCTTCTAAATCGTGGGTCCAGGGCAGCAGAAAGAATTACTGGGTTTGGGACCTGTTCACAAAGAATCCCCTCCCATCTGCTTTGAAGCTGCTCTGTTGCAGTGCCTTGGAAGCACTTAAGAGCTGAGGACTCAAAGGAAGCACCTCCGTTCGACCGCAACAGTCCCTTCACAAGTGCAGGCACAGAGGATATGGTCGCATATTCTTGTCCACTTAGAAACACTGTAGCGCATTCAAATGTCTTTAGAGCAGTGGAAAGTTCTTCAAGAAGACTCCACTGGCCTGGCTTTAGGTCCGGATAATGTTTGCCCTTTTGTGTGGCTGATGGGTCAGATAGAGGAGCAGTTACAGGCCACCTTTGGTCAATCAATCTGCTAATCATGTAGTATGTGCTATTCCATCTTGTACTTACATCCTGACCTAGTTTGTCCTCAGACGTACCCGTTTCCCTCTGCTTCTCTTTCAACCTGCTGCCGGCTAGCTCACTTCTCTTAAAATGTTCAACAAGACCTCTCGCAGCACCGACAGCTCTTTCAATAGATGGATTTTTTAATGCGGCACTGATCACCAACTGCAAGGTGTGACCAGTGCAGCGGATACCGGTCCAGCCGTGCTTCTTCTCCAGCATGCTCACAGCAGCCACGATATTGGCAGCATTGTCGTGAACAATGGTGATGATTTTCTGAGGTGGAATTCCAAACATTGCAGTGACCTCCTCCACCCGTTCTGCAATGTTTCTTGCTGTATGCCTATATTCCAGAGGCACGGCGGCGAGGCACACCGACCGCATCTTCCACTCGTTCCCTATGTAATGGCATGTGATGCCGAGGTGGGCTTCGGTCGCAACACTTGTCCAAATGTCCACAGTTAGGGCAATTCTGCTCTCATTCTTACTGATGGAAACCTTCACCTTCTGAAATGCCGCCTGGTACTTCTGCTCCATCAATTTGGTAAAATGGGTTCTTGAGGGAAGAGTGTACCCTGGATTTAGTACACTAATCATGTTTTTGAATCCTTTGTCTTCAACCATGGACAGTGGACGCATGTCGGTTATCAGCATCTTCAGAATTGATTTTGTTACTCGTGTTGATTGTTGTGGAGCGCATGGTGGATTTTGTTGGACCAACTCTGACATGGGGCGCAGTTTCTTTCTGTAATAAGAGACGGATAATAAGCAATTTTTGTGTAACTCCTTCAAGCTAAGACTAGCGTCTGCATCAGCGTTGGCTTAAAGGAGGTCCTAGCGCTGCGCCCGCATCACCTTCAATTTGCTAATGGGTTAAAAAAAATGTTAGCGCTCATTTATTTGCAATTCGTAGCGCGAGTTTACTGTACTTTGCGCTCCCTATACCTAACACTGGAAGCGCAAAGTGTAAGCCCAGAGTAACCAGGATTACTTGGTCCTAACGAAAAAGTTACCCCCAGCTCAGAGGTGCAGGTAATGGTTTGCACTGCTGCAGAATCCGTTACCTGCAGCTCAAAACCCCCAAAAAATCACATACTCACCTCTTATCCCGTGGCGGTCCGACCTACTGCTTCTGGCTGCTGGGAGCAGAGGGATACTGGGGGAAGAAAGTCCCTTGTCTCCCTCGCGATCACTCCACCGACCAGCAGGATCTCGCGAGAGGTGAGATCCTGGCGGTCCTGACCCAACAGCACAATCCACAATGGAGTCCTGTGGATGCCATGGAGGGGATGGTGGGGACGATGCTGTAGCGCTGCCACCAGCATCCGCGAGCTTAGTGATCGCTAAGGGGCCAGCTGCCGGACTCAGCGTCTGCCCCGCGATCTTTTGGGGGAAACTGGAACGCTAAGGGGAAGCTAATTCTTCCCCTTTGCGTCCCGGTTTTAGCGAGGGGCAGCTGATAGAGCCCGATATGTTTTTGTTATTACCGCTGATAAAACAATTACATTCAAAACATATAGTGGTTTATGGAAATCTCACTTTTATTTATACAAATTCTCCCCAAGATCTATATTTAAGAGATTTCGATCCAGAAACCCTTTTTACTAATACTTTCATATTTCCCAATCTCCTGGCACCACAGGGGAGCATTGTGTAGAAGAGAAATTAAGCGTGAATTTAACTTACTGTCCTGATGTTTCTCCTTCCTCAAAGCCCACGTGTTTCCTCCTCATGTGTTCGTTCATCACGGTCGTGCTTCCATGCCACGCAAGCTCCACTTTGCATAGTTTACAGGTGACAACTTTCTGTGCGGCATTTAATGAAAAATGTTCCCATGCCTTCATGGAGTTGGGTCGCACACTTTTTTCCATCGTCGCTTTGTCTTTACTCGCCGCCATTCTAATTTGCGTTTTGTTTTTGGAACGCTAAAAGCCTACCCACCGCGATGGTCACGTTATTGACCTTGTCTTTTCCAACGTCTGCTCCATTTCTGAGTTCAACTGTCGCCCTTTCCCCATCTCTGACCACCACCTTCTCTCTTTCAACCTATCTGGACTTCCTAAACACCCTGCTCCCCCACCCCGCACACACACTCGCAGAAATCTACATGCTGTGGACCCCCATCAATTCTCCAACCTACTTCACCACCTCCCTCATACCTCATCCTTCACCTGCCCTGATGCTGCCACTAATCACTACAACACTACGCTTATCTCTGCTCTAGACACTCTTGCTCCTCTTCGACTCTGTAAGGCCCCACGCCGCCAGCTTCAGCCCTGGCACACCCTCCAACTCGCTACCTGCAAAGATGCTCCCGCACTGCAGAGCGTGCCTGGAGGAAATCCCACTCTGAAGCTGATTTTGTTCACTTCAAGTTTATTCTCCGGTCATACACCTCTGCCTCCACTTGGCCAAACAATCCTTCTTCTCATCTCTTATATCTACGCTGTCCTCCAACCCTAAACGGCTCTGGTCCACCTTCAACACCCTCCTCCACCCACCTGCACCTCCCCCTCAGCTGCCTTCAGCGCTCAAGACCTGGCAGACTACTTCCTCAGTAAAACTCTATCAGAAGCAACATCCCAACACAATATAGTTATCTGCCACCTCACTCCACAGGTCCCTCTGCCACCCTCTGCCGCTTCCTCCCAGTCACTGAGGAGGAAGTCAATTCCTTATTGTCCTCCTCACATCTCACCACGTGCCCGCTCGACCCCATTCCCTCACATCTAATTCCTCCCCTCTCCTCCTCCCTCACCCCTGCTCTCACACACATCTTCAACCTATCTCTCTCCACTGGCTCCTTTCCATCCGCCTTCAAACACGCGCTAGTTACCCCTTTACTAAAGAAACCATCCCTAGACCCCAACTCTCCATCCAACTACCGCCCTGTATCCCTGCTTCCCTTCACATCAAAGCTCTTAGAAAAACTAGTCTTCAACCGCCTCTCCCTCTTCCTGTCCTCCAATTCCCTACTTGACCCCCTGCAATCTGGCTTCCGTCCGCTACACTCAACTGAAACTGCCCTCACCAAAGTCACCAACGACCTCCTAACTGCTAAAAAACACGGCCACTATTCTATTCTCATCCTGCTTGACCTCTCGGCTGCTTTTGACACTGTTGACCACCCCCTCCTTCTACAGACCCTCAACTCTCTGGGTCTCGGTGACACTGCACTTGCTTGGGTTGACTCCTATTTATCCAACAGGTCCTTCTGTGTGTCCTTTGCTGGTAACTCCTCCTCTTCATTGCCTCTATCTGTTGGTGTACCTCAAGGCTCTGTCCTTGGTCCTCTGCTCTTTTCCATCTACACCTCCTCCCTGGGCAAAATCATCAACAGCTTTGGCTTTAATTACCACCTCTACGCTGATGACACTCAGATCTACCTCTCTACCCCTGATCTCTCTCCCCCTGTCCTTTCAAAAGTCAGTGACTGTTTATCTGGCATCTCCTCCTGGATGGCCTCCCACCACCTAAAGATCAACATGTCAAAGACTGAGCTCCTACTTATTCCTCCCTCTAATGCCTCCCCACCTCCTGACTTCTCTATCACGGTGGAGGGTATCACCATCTCCCCATCAAACCAAGTTCGCTGTCTTGGAGTTACACTGGACTCTGCTCTTTCCTTCATCCCCCACATCAAGTCTCTTTCCTCCTCCTGCCGATACCAACTGCGTAATATTTCCAGAATTCGGCCATTTCTTACCGCTGTCACCACAAAACAACTCCTACACGCCCTGGTAATCTCCCGACTCGACTATTGCAATAATCTCTTATCTGGCCTCCCTCTGTCCGCCTCTCCCCCCTACAATCCATCCTGAACGCCTCCGCCAGGCTAATTCACCTCACCCGCCGCTCTGTCTCTGCCGCTCCCCTCTGCGAGTCCCTTCACTGGCTCCCCATCCACTGCAGAATTAAGTTCAAAATCCTTATCCTTACCTACAAAACCCTCACTAACTCAGCTCCCCACTACCTGTCCTCACTAATCACCAAATACACCCCAGCCCGCTCCCTAAGGTCAAACAGTGACCTGCGCCTAGCTTCTCCCCGCATCACCTCTTCCCATGATAGACTGCAGGATTTCTCACGCGCAGCCCCCACTCTCTGGAACGCTCTCCCTCGTACTGTCAGACTTTCCCCTAACTTCTCTTCCTTCAAACGCTCCCTGAAAACATTCCTATTTAGGGAAGCCTACCACCCAACTCACTGACGCAACCATCAATCACTCTCACCTTACAGTCCTCTCCTCCTGTTTCCAACCCCAACCCTCCTAGATTGTGAGTTCCTACGGGAATAGGGCCCTCATCTCCTCCTGTACTGTTTGTCAAATGTTGTTCAATGTATTGTAACCCTGTCTGTACTGTGCTTATTGTACAGCGCTGCGGAATATGCTGGCGCTTTATAAATAAATAATAATAATAAAATAATAATAAAAGGTGTGACACACAATTTAGAGAATATACAGGTTACCGGTTTGGGCCCCCTTCACAGTACTTGAGCGAGCGAATCACAGAGCTGCACAGAAATAAAACTCACAGTAATGTGCGGTGTGTATGAGCGCGCGTTTTATTGCTGTGGAGCTCTGTGATACAGTAATGTGTAGTGTGTATGAACGTATCAAAGAGCTCCACAGCAATAAAACTCAGTAATGTGCGGTGAATATGAGCGTATCATAGAGCTCCACAGCAATAAAACTCACAGTAATGTGCAGTGTGTATGAACGTAAGTTTTATTGCTGTGAGTCTCTGTGATACACTCCTACACACTGCACATTACTGTATCACAGAGACTCACAGCAATAAAACTCACGTTCATACACACTGCACATTACTGTGAGTTTTATTGCTGTGGAGCTCTGTGGAACTCTGATATGCTCATACACACTGCACATTACTGTGAATTTTATTGCTGTGGAGTTCTTTGATACGTTCATACACACCGCACATTACTGTATCACAGAGACTCACAGCAATAAAACTCACGTTCATACACACTGCACATTACTGTGAGTTTTATTGCTGTAGAGCTCTGTGATATGCTCATATTCACTGCACATTACTGTGAGTTTTATTGCTGTGGAGCTCTGATATGCTCATACACACCGCACATTACTGTGAATTTTATTGCTGTGGAGCTCTTTGATACGTTCATACACACTGCACATTACTGAGTTTTATTGCTTTGGAGCTCTGTGATACGCTCATACACACTGCACATTACTGTGAGTTTTAGTGCTGTGGAGCTCTGATATGCTCATACACACTGCACATTACTGTATCTCAGAGCTCCACAGCAATAAAACTCACGTTCATACACACTGCACATTACTGTGAGTTTTATTGCTGTAGAGCTCTGTGATACGCTCATATTCACCGCACATTACTGTGAATTTTATTGCTGTGGAGCTCTTTGATACGTTCATACACACTGCACATTACTGAGTTTTATTGCTGTGGAGCTCTGTGATACGCTCATACACACTGCACATTACTGTGAGTTTTAGTGCTGTGGAGCTCTGATATGCTCATACACACTGCACATTACTGTATCACAGAGCTCCACAGCACTAAAACTCACAGTAATGTGCGGTGTGTAATAAAATTTGTAATTTAATATATAATTACAATATTTAAAATGATCTCATTAAAAAATGTAAAACTGTTACTGGATATTAAAAATCCTAAAATAAATCTTGGGCTGTATTACATTCTTTGTGCAAAAAAGCTCGTGCAGCGCGTTAATTTGTGCGCGAAGCGTTAAACGTTAGCGCGCGTAAATTAACGCTGGTATTACGATCCGAGCGCATTTTTCATCTGTCAAAAAATAACGCGTGTAAAAAAGACGCGCAAAAACGTTACGCGCAGAAATCAGTGTGCGGACTGTTTTTTTTTCACGCGATTCAGCCAATCAGAATTAAGAACCACAATTGTCTCCAGTTAAGTTTTTGCGCCTGTCAAAGTCAATCTGTGTATATATGTTGCAGCAGTAATAAAAACACGCGCAAACTTTCCATTTTATTGTTTGGGTATGTGTAGAATGTGTAACTATACTTTGCTGTATTTTTATTTTCGGGCTGGTGTATTTGGTTTTGTCCAGGACGTTCAGATTTGTCGTTACCACCAGCTTTTAAAAGACGTTAAAATAACTCTGTGCGTTAAAAACTGCGCATAGATTGTAATACCATCCGTGTACCAGCGCACAAACGCATTTGCGCTCACAATGTTAAGTATAGGACGCGTGCAGTACATTACGCTCACGCAGGGTTTGCGCAGCTTCACCGGCGTTAGACGTTAACACGCATTTTTTGCGCCGACGTTGTAATACGATGTTCAGCGCAAAGGGTTTCGCCCCTTGCGTTAATGCGTTTTTGTGCACGCGTTAACGTTTGCGCTAAGAATGTAATAGAGCCCCTTACGTGCAGTATCCCAGCCTTTGCTAGTACGCTGCATTAATCCCAATGCCAGAACTGAGGGCAGCGTTTTGGGCTGGCATAGCAGGGTGTTTATGGAGCAGATAGAGGCTGTATGGCAGTTTATGGGCTGGCAAAGCAGGGGTTAATTGAGCAGATTGTAGCTGTAAAACAGGTTTGGGCTGGCACTGCAGGGGTTAATGTAGGCTATTTTTTTCCAAAGTTTTTTTTGTTATCGAGTAAGTAAGGCATACAAGACAATATACAGGAGTCGGCCTCAGCGTGAATATACAGCGAAACATAATGTGGGAGGGGGGACAGAACAGACCGGCAGGGACAATCCTGGGGGAGGGGAACTGCACAACGAGTATGGCATTCCCGGCTCAGTCCGGCAACCCTCAGGAAGACCAGGGGCCATGGAAGAGACCATTACGCAAAGACCAGTAATAAAGTCCACCAAGAAAAATATCACCTGGGTAAAAGAATCACAGGAAATAAAAATGGGGGGAGAAAACACACAGTCACCCGGGTTCAGACAGCATGATCGGTGGGCCCAGCGTCTCCGGAACGAGCCCCAGCACAACAAGGACCGCTCTCTTCACCAGGGATGTCGTCTGGTAGAGTTTGCCTTTGTGGCATATAATCAGGGAGCCTGGAGACCCCCCAGCGGTAACTGACCCCGCGGGCACGCAGCAAGGAGGTGACCTCCGTAAAACATTGCCGTGCTACCAGCGCCAGGAAAGGCAAATCATGGTAAAAAGTAATACAGCTGGAGGCATAGATGACCCAGAATGTAGGGCCAAACGCAGACCGTAACCGGGAGTGGACGTCCACATCTCTAGTGACCACAAGGACATCACGGGGACCACCGCCGGAACAGTAGCTTCTTTAGCTGCATGGCGGACAGAATCAGAGAGACCGAGACATCCCCATCAAGCTGCAGGAGACGGGCCTCCAGACCCACAACATATTTGAGAAGCCTGTCTCGTCCCACCTCGGGGATCCCCCTCAGCTGGAGGTTTCGGCGCTGATGTCTTGACTCCAGAGCCAGGACCGCAGATCTGAGGTGAGTAACGTGAGATTGAAGATCCACAATTGTGGCAGCCGCCTGTGCCGTCTGCGACTCCTGGGTCTGAAACTGCACTTCGTCAATCTGGGTCTGCAAGGGGTCCAAGGTGGCACGCACCTCCTGCAGGTACCCCTGCCAAAGGACCCGGAAATCCTCCATAACCCTATAGAGGTCCGCAGCTGTGAGCGACTGCGCCGAAGACTGCACCACAGGAGTTCCCACCGGTAAAGGCTGGGGGACGATGTCCGAAGACTCTGAATAAGAAGGCACCTCAGCTCTGCGGCTTCGGGCCTTGCCAATGCACCCTGCACCCAGTGACATCTGGATGTTTGACATTCGAGGTCCCTCGGCCACCTCAATCTTCTTGCCCATGGACGCCAATCGATGGGGTGTAGGCCACGGGGACCCAGACATAGGCTGCAAGATGGCTACCCTTCACGTTAGGCCACAGTGGAAAACCGCTCCAGAAGACACAGGACACCGGGACCCCAGCCACAGGGTAACACCAAATGAAACCCGAGCTGACTACCAACCCTTCCGAGGAGAGCGAGCCAAAATCGGGGCAATGAAACGGCCGTTAGATCCAGAATTTTGGCGGCCCAGCACAGAGCTTAGCAAGATGGCGGCCACTCTCCTCGATGTCTGGACACACCCCCTGTTCTGGCTTTTAAGCACTGCCAGAACATACCCAAGCCTGGGCTTAATTACTCTTGCGTGTTACCGGCAATCATTACGTGCAGGAGGGGACCGGCTCAGTATCTCGCATTACTTCAACTCAAGTTTTGGAAACCTCAGACAGGCAGGTCCTGTGATGTCCAAATCTCGCAATCACGTAGGTTGTGTACAGCTCAGCCAACCAAAACACGCTGCCAACTAATCGCTGCCAACTAATCGATGATCAGATTCTTTGACCAGGAATTTCATAATCGATTTATCGATTATTTTTTTTTTTTTTTTTTTTTATCAATTAGTTGTTGCCGCCCTAATTTGGACAGCTTTTTGCTACATTTTTATTGATTCATTTTCCTTTTAGGATAATAGGAGAGCTCCTAATTATATTTATTTATTTTTTACTTCGGTGGAATTTGCCGAGGCAATTTCGGTGCAATTCGGCAGTTATCGGCTTCTTTTGCCGATGTCCCAATAACTGATTCGGTGACTCCATTTTTGGCAAAACACGATGAACATTTGATAAATATTGAGTTAGTCGAATTTTCAACAAAATGGAATCACCGAAATGGGCCGAAAAGCATGGCACCAAAATTAGTTTGAGTTTCGGTGCTTTGTGAATAGACCCCTGAGATATTCTTTGCATGGTGATGTAGAAATAATTGTGGGGGCAGATCACGTGCTCCTGAATAGCAGGATAATATTTATTATGGCCACACTCTCAATATTAAAAAAAAATAAAGGGTTATTCAAAGAGATCTGAATTGCTGGCGAAAGGTAACCGAACAGTGAAATTCAGCGTACGGTTACCTTTCCTGGCCATTCGGCTATTCAGACAGCAGGCAATTCGACAAATCCTGGCGAATTGCCTGCACATACGGTGCCTGTTCGAGGGCAGTGAAATCCCCCATAGAGAAGCAATGCTTCAGCTATTCAGAGAGCACAAACCAGCGAAAAGTTGCCGAATTGCCCTGCTGTTCGGTGGTTTAATTTGACAGGTTTATTCAGGCGAATCCCATAGGCTTCAATGTTAAAAATATTCCCGTTTTAATTCAATATCTAATAAACCATTTATTATAATATTCTGCAGCAAAAGGTGTCTTTATCGTTAGATTTTTTTTAGGATCTTTTAGGCATTTTTCGGGAAATTTTTGCAAAAATGTTTTAATTTTTTTTATCGTTTTTTCTTTTTTCTAGAACAGCCCTTTTTATTATCATTCGTTGGATTTTATATGTAAATTTCAGACATTTTCGCTCAGTAGTTTCTTTGCAAACAGCGTTTCACTTTTCAAACATTCAAGCGTGCTGTTTTTTTTTTTTTTACTCCATTCGTCTGCGGTGTCGGGTTTTTCCGGCGGCTGCTCTGCTCTCTGATCGGCTCCTGCTCGGGTTTCTCCGGCGTGTTCAGCGGGGTTAATCCAGATGTTTTTGCCAGTTTCGGTGTGCGTTCGCCTGGGTTTTGCGGTGAGTGTTTCGTCGGGTTTGCGGCGACATTTCCCTGCATCACGGCGGCCCTGTGGTGCTTGATGAATACACCGCAGGGTCGCCAAAATGGGATCGACAAATCGCGCCGAATTGAAGAGAACGAAAAGTCACCAAACGTGCGGTGACTTTTCGATTCTCTTTAAATAACCCTGAGTTTTTCTGCTCCGGAACCCGCTTCCCTGAGCTGCACAAATCATGAAGTGATCCTGGCATGCACAGATCATGATGGTAGTAAATTCACCTTCGCGTCGCTGTGGATTAAATGTTTGCATTACGAAGGCACGGTCAGTTTTGAGCAAATGAAAAAATAAAAATACATCAAGTCTCTCCTCTTCCCCTTTTTTCCACTGGGTTGTTTCGAGTGTCTCTTTTTTACGGATTGAAACGGTTTTGCGCACGCACGGATTTATTTATATATTCGATAATACATGTTCTGGGCTTTGCTTCCTATTATTTTGAGGACAGACCGGATTTTGCACTCGGCTCCAAATTACTGTATAACAGCGGTCAGCAACCTTGATCCTCCAAATGGTTTGGAACTACATCTCCCATGAGGCTCAGGCAGCGTAATGAGCGGCTTAGCTTCATGTGAGATGTAGTTCCAAAACAAAGGAGGGACGAGATTTCCGAGCCCCAACGGACAGGCACCACTTATATAGTGTCCATGTTGGTTTTAGGTAGGCTCTGGCAGTGGCTGCATGACTCCGTGCTCGAATTCATGCAACCGTGATAATGTGAAGCATTTCGGCTTTATATATTGCCACTGGTGTTATGAAACTGATCATACATGGTCTACCTGGAAGATAAGGTCTGCTAGCTAACCTGTGCCCCCTCTCCACATCCTGGCATATTTCCAGTGTGCCCAATGTCCAATTGAGTTGGATTCCTGGATTATTCACTCCACCAATAACAAATGCCTTGTAAAGGATATAGGGCTCTATTACATTCTCCGCGCAAATTCGTACGCGCAGCGCAAGTTTTTTTCCGCGCAGCGTTAAACGGAAACGCGTGTAAATTAACGCTGGTATTACGATCCGAGCGCATTTTTTCATCTGTCAAAAAATAACGATCGTAAAGAAAACGTGCAAAAACACGCGCGCATTAACTCTGCGCGCAGAAGTCGGTGGGCAAGACTGTTTTTTCACGCGATTCAGCCAATCAAAATTAAGAACCACAATTGTCTCCCGTTCAGTTTTTGCGCCTGTCAAAATCAATCTGAGTATACATGCTGCAGCAATAATAAAAACACGCGCAACTTCTCCATTTTATTGTTTGGGTATGTGTAGAATGTGTAACTATACTTTGCTGTATTTTTTTTCGGGCTGGTGTATTTGGTTTCGGACAGGACGTTCAGATTTGCCGTTACCACCATCTTTTCAAAGACGTTAAAATTATGCGCGCAAACGTCGTTTGTAAAAAGTTGCGCAACGATTGTAATACCATCCGAGTACCATCGCACGAACGCATTTGCGCTCACAATGCTAAGTATGGCATGCGCGCACGAACTTTCGCTCGCGCAGGGTCACACGCATTAGGCTAGGGTCAGACTAACGCATTTTTCGTGTTGTCCGTGAAAAGTGCGTGAAAAGTGCGTTCGAATGGACGCATTTTTTCACGGAATACGCGATAGCGGTCATACGATGCGCATTTTGGTCCGTGATTTTGTACGGATCATCAATAAAACCCTTTTTGCGTCTGGACGTTATGTTGGCCGGACATTAGCAGCGTCTGACGTCTCCTAATCACGCACACACGCCTCTAGCGGACGCAGAGCACTCTGTACGTCAGTACTAGCGGTTTGACGTTCTCGAAAAAATGTGTTCGTTTGCTACTTGCGTTGCGCGGCCGCACTTTTGTGCGGCCGTTCTTCATATGCAGCCCGGCATTGGACGTCATTTGCTGCTAGCGCGGCCGTGATTTAGTGCGGTTAAACGCACGTTAAAACTGCTTTCGTCTGACCCTAGCCTTAGACGTTAACTCGCATCGTTTGCGCGAACGTCATAATACGACGTTCAGCGTGAAGGGTTTTGCCCCTCGTGTTAATGCATTTTTCCGCAAAGAGTGTAATAGCGCCCATAGAGTTTAGTAAAGTAAATTCATCAAGTAAGTAATGGGGCCAATAGGATCCACCATGACTGGGGTGCTTTGACACAGTGGTGGACATGATGCAGTGTAACCAACTCTCCAGACTTCCAGAATTCTCTTATAGCAAATACAAGTTGTTCCGTACTCAACTCCCATCACTCTATTGAGGGGCAACACAACACCTGCAGTCAGCCCCAATTCTTACAAAAGACAAAAACATTTTATCACACGTAATCAAAATCCTTTGCATACAGGGTTATTCAGAGAGCGTGAAAAGCAGGAGAATGACTGGAGAATGAAAAATTCTAGTATAAAATAGCCAAACCAGAAAAATTCTCCCTTTCATTTCACTTTCCAAATCGGCTATTTTGACCTAGAATTTTTCATTCTCCTGCTTTTCACGCTCTCTGAATAATCCTGATAGCCTACACAATAATGTGATTATTTTTTTGTACTTGTAATTAGGGGTCGACCAATCGGTACCACCTATAAATCGGGGCCGTATTTAGCATTTTCTCTTATCAGTATTGGTCGACTACATTGCGGAAAGTATCGGTAACCAGGGTTTTTTTTTCTGCCAGTACACGCCGGTACTCTGCTGCAACTCAGACGTTCTTCAAATGGACTTAACATCATGGAAAATTCAGTTCCCAAGCACCTGGGATGTTGTGATTGAACCCAGGAATCGATTTTTAGGTATTTTTGACAGGTTAAGGTCCGGGGTTGGAGGGTTAGTCTCTCTGCTCTCTGCGGTGTGGTCTGATCTGGCCAAAAGTCATTTTTATTTTCACGAGGATTTACCAGATGCAGCCAAAATATCTGGTAATAACAATAGCTACGAGAACTTGTAAACCTGATGTCTCGCAACGTGCATCTTCTTAGAAGGTTAGATGGACACTCTGCTCTAAAGTCAACGCCCTCCTCCTATCTTTCCCCCATTGACTGCGCATGCACAATCATTTTTTTAAAGGTTCTTTTGGTTAACATACTCACCTTTTTGCCAGCGGCGCTGGGCTCCTCCTCTTCTTCCGCTCCAGAGCTTCCAAATTCAGACTTCCCTTGAGCCTTTCGTGTGGAAACAGCGCATGAGCGGCACACGTGATCAGGATTAATCAACTGGCCACTCCAGCTCGGCCGTGGCTGATATTGATCGCTCTGAATTAGGCCACGGACGTATTTTGTGACGCATAGAGGGCCAGAAGCATGCCAATGTCAATGGTCCCCAAGTTGGTCCTCAGCAGGCGGGACAACTGTGTGGGTGTAGTTAACTCCTTAACTTCTCACAGCTGTTAGAGCTGATCTGGAGGGACGCGAAGAGGATGCATGGGGGGGCACATGCTCGTCTCACTCTGACCACCTACAAAAGCTAAAGTGATGAGAGCGAGTAGGAGGTCCCTTTAAATCAGGTATCTCAAACTCTGACCCCCCCCCCCAATGTTTCTGAACTACTCCTTTCGTGATTCTCTGGCCATTTGTTGCATTCAAAGAATTCTGAGAATTTTAAGGAAAAAACATCTGGAGTCCCGAGTTTAAGGTCCCTTTTTTAAAGTAAAAATCTATATAATTTGACACAAACCACCAAACCTTGAAATAATTTTAACTTTTATTGCATCAGAAATTCAGATTCAGCACATCACAGAGATGTTATTTTGATACATATTTATATACACATTTTTTTTTGTTTGTCTGTGACTGGTTTGTGCCTGTAGTTACCCTCCAGGTAGCTGAAGATCTAGCTATTAACGTCTATTCTTTTAAAAGTTGCGTTCCCTGCGAAACGGAAAACTCATTTATTTCCTTATTAAAATCGAACAATTCTTTAGAATTTTATTAAAATGTTATCTTTAAAAATACTGTAAAAATGAATATTTTTACATCAAAGAATCCAGTACCGCTTTATTACAATCCTGTGTGCTGAGAAGATAGACGGCTTCTGCGTTATTGGCTGTCCTGTCCGAGTGCAACTCGGATGCAGCCACCAGACAGAGGTCGGTTTAGAGGAACGGGAGCAGTCCAGACCAGAAGATCATCTCCGGACATGTTCTTCAAGTGGTTCAAGGTAGATCTCCTTGTACAGTCCTTCACCTTCTCATGTCTAAGAGTCAGAGGGTCGATGACCCTTGTTACATTCGAATGTTATCATCCTTCACGGGCTGCGGCTCTGATTTCTTCTCAGAAGGGGAACTTGCCACCTGTTTAAAATGCAATGTTACAGGTTTTACAAGGCACATAATATTGAATGTTGGATATAGTGAATAACTTCACTGCCTGTCACGGATCCCCCTTGATTCCAAGATGTCGGTCCCTGTATACAGTACCCTACCCGATCCTTGAATGGTCGGTACAGCTAACTACCTTCAGAGACTTGATCTTAATACAGCCAGCAAGGGTTAACAGGCCACAGAGTAGTATAACAGAGCAGGACCTGATAGTATAGATCCTATTACCAGGAGAGAGAGTCAGCCTTATGCCAAGGATTGTGTTCAGAGCAGTGTTGTCAAGAATAGCCAGAGCGTGGTTCTCAGTAATAGCCGGGTCAGTACACAAATCAGGGTTCTGAGTAATGGTCAGGTCAGTACACAAATCGAGCTTCTTGGTAATAGCCGGGTCAGTACACGAATCGAGGTTATCTGCAATAGCCGGGTCAGTACACAAATCGAGGTTCTCGCTAATAGCCGGGTCAGTACACAAATCGGGGTTCTCAGTAATAGCCGGGTCAGTACACAAATCGGGGTTCTCAGTAATAGCCAGATCAGTGCACAAATCAGGGTTCTCAGTAATAGTCGGGTCAGTACACAAATCGGGGTTCTCAGTAATAGCCGGATCAGTGCACAAATCAGGGTTCTCAGTAATAGTCGGGTCAGTACACAAATCGGGGTTCTCAGTAATAGCCGGATCAGTGCACAAATCAGGGTTCTCAGTAATAGTCGGGTCAGTACACAAATTGGGGTTCTCGGTAATAGCTGGGTCAGTACACAAATCGGGGTTCTGAGTAATGGTCAGGGCAGTACACAAATCGAGGTTCTTGGTAATAGCCGGGTCATTACACACATCGAGGTTCTCTGCAATAGCCAGGTCAGTACACAAATCGGGGTTCTCAATAATAGCCGGGTTGGTACACAAATCGGAGTTCTCAGTAATAGCCGGGTCAGTGCACAAAGCGGGGTTCTCAGTAATAGCCGGGTCAGTACACAAATCAAGGTTCTCGGTAATAGCCGGGTCAGTACACAAATCGGGGTTCTCTGTAATAGCCGGGTCAGTACACAAATCGGGGTTCTCAGTAATAGCCAGGACGGTACACATAGATGGTTCTCAGAATTGCCAGAAGTCAATAGCAATCACAGAAAATCGCCAAAGCACTGAGGAAGCAAACTCCATGTCAGGGCAGTGAGTCTGCCTAAGCAGACTGGCTTTAAACTCGGCAGCTACGCGTCATCATGCCGCACCGTACCTCCTGGCCATCCACGTGACCGCCGCGGGCCGGCATATCACTCGGAAACCCGGCCAGTAAGCAGGGAGGATGGGGGCGCTGGGTAGGTCCTGGGACGCTGGTCGTGACACAGCCCCTGTATTTTTAAGTCATATCTCTGCACTCCTGAGTGTTGTTTATCACCATTTTTCTCCATTTATAGAATCTACTAGACGCCGATGGTCCTAATCCTTCAAAATAGCTAGTAGATCGTGTATTACTACTCTCCCTTTTGTAAAGAGTCATTGTCATCCTGGAAACAAGTGAAATGTATCTACTGATACGTAAAGGTATAATATAACTACTGAAATTCTGCCTAAAGCTTAGGAAGGGTTTGTTTTTGAGTAATAAAGCTGTGGAATTCTCTGCCTGTTGAGGTGGTTGGGTCAGAGTCTGCACAGACTTTTAAACAACGACTGGATGACTTCCTCCAAAGATATAAATTAAGGGTTATGAGATTTAAGATATGGGTAAAAGTTGCTTGATCCAAGGAGAAATCTAACGCCATCTGGGGTCATGAAGGAATTTTATTTTCCCGACTATGATGCATATTCGGTGAGCGCCTCACACTGGGTTTTTTGTTTCTGTTGGGTCAACAACAGTAGCTGATGTGTGAAAGGCTGAACTCGATGGATGCACATCTTTTTTCAGCCGATGTAACTATGAATTGTTCAAGATATGTCTTTGTGCACCAAATGTTATTGGGCCTCCACTGTGATCAGTCTGGTTACTTTGCACCCTTACTACGCCAATGGCTGTAAACCCACTTTGGATTTCCACTCTGCAAGCTGACGATCTCTGCAAAGAAGATCCATAGTGGAAATGCTGTTCAAAGGTTAGAGATATTCTGTGGTTCATATTATGGTGCTGGATGAATCCAAAATAGTTATGAAATCAACATGTTGATTGGTACTTATTGTTTTAACATCGAATATCCCCTACGAAACCCCAAATTTATTGGTCCATACAATCTACTGCTCTTGTGTATGTAGTTCATAACGGGAGCTGGAGAAGGACTATAGATATAACTGTTTTCCCTGTCATATTTGCCAAACTTTGACTAGGATTTGTATAGTTTGGGACAAGACGACCATTAAACCCCATTATTAAGTTTAATGCGATCCCTTGCTTACCATTTCCGTACTCTCGGGGGCAGATTTTGCTTTGCTTGATGGGGGGTTTTCAGTGTTGCTCGATGGGGTTTTCTCCACGTTGCTTGATGGAGATTTTTCATTGTTGCTTGAAGGGGTTGTCTCTGCGTTGCTTGATGGAGGTTTTTCAGTGTTGCTCGATGGGGTTGTCACCGTGTTGCTTGATGGAGGTTTTTCAGTGTTGCTCAATGGGGTTGTCACAGTGTTGCTCGATGGGGTTGTCACCGTGTTGCTTGATGGAGGTTTTTCAGTGTTGCTCGGTGGGGTTGTCACTGTGTTGCTTGATTGAGGTTTTTCAGTGTTGCTCGATGGGGTTGTCACCGTGTTGCTTGATGGAGGTTTTTCAGTGTTGCTCGATGGGGTTGTCACCGTGTTGCTTGATGGAGGTTTTTCAGTGTTGCTTGGTGGGGTTGTCACCGTGTTGCTTGGTGGGGTTGTCACCGTGTTGCTTGATGGAGGTTTTTCAGTGTTGCTCGATGGGGTTGTCACTGTGTTGCTTGATGGAGGTTTTTCAGTGTTGCTCGATGGGGTTGTCACCGTGTTGCTTGATGGAGGTTTTTCAGTGTTGCTTGGTGGGGTTGTCACCGTGTTGCTTGGTGGGGTTGTCACTGTGTTGCTTGATGGAGGTTTTTCAGTGTTGCTCGATGGGGTTGTCACCGTGTTGCTTGATGGAGATTTTTCAGTATTGCTCAGTGGGACTTTCTCTGTGTTGTTTGAAGGGGGTTCTTTTTTGGGAAGCGGATCAGCCATAGAAGATATTATTGTGATTTTGTGAGACTTATAGTACTCGTAACCATCTTGTGAAACAACCAACAGTATCAGGTTCCCTGAAACATTTTTGATCTTTGTGATGACATCAGCATATTCGTCCTTCTCTACGTTGACCCCGTTGACTTCCACTAATATGTCCTCTTCTTTCAGACCAGCTGTGTCCGCTGACCCACCTTTCACCACCTGCGAGAAAAAGATTCCTTTAATAAGTACTTGCATAAACCTGTTCTGCTCAAAATATTGCTGTAAATAACCTGCAAAAGCTTCACTTAAGAAATATTGCGAGAATGCAAGTAGACGCTCTATTGATTCTTGAAGGTTATGACCCAAGAAAGAAGAGGTTTTGGACCATAGCCATGTATAGACTAGACAGGTGAAAAATATTTTCTTTTAAACCTGTTCCATTTTAAATATGTAATAAAAGTTAAGTTTTATAACCCAGTTCTGACAAAAATGTAGGATTTCTTGTTCTTAATCTTGTACCCACCCATGCACACACACACACACACACAGGCCTCACCATTTCTAGTTTCTAATTTCAATCTTTTTTTTTTTTTAAATATGTTTTTATTGGAGAAAATAAGGCAATCCAATCCAGGATTACAGAGCATAACATATAAAGATGCAATACACTCCAAATATATCCAATTTCCTAGAATTTACAGAAAAAGGGGGGAAGGAAGAGGGGGGGGATTGCCCAGATCCCCAAGAAGTAAAATAAAGAGAAAGAAAAGAAAGAATAGCGATACAAATAGAAAAACATATGAAGGTCAAGTAAAATGCAAACAAAAGTAGGTTCGTTTCCCTGTATGCGAAGTCAAGAACGTTCACGCCAGGGACATAAAAAGAAAAAACCATGAAGTCCTCTAATTTCAATCTTTAAAGGTTAAATAATTATATATGCTCTTGGAATCAACTTAATTCCCCCGTCGTAATGACATGTACAATTTACCCTCCAGAACCAATGTTGGATTATAGCATGAGGAACTGTAATGGGCCACCACTGCGCTCTGACTCAGTCTCACTGTCTACACGATTTCATCACTTTAATCAAAGTAAAAAATTCCTGAAAATAGCAAAAAATATGATTTACCTGTTTAATAAATGTTCCTGGCACTTCTTTTATTGCATTAAGGTTAAAGCCATAGCCATCGGTGCTTTTCTGTAGCTGGCACAATCTGGGTTTATTCTTTGGATCTGGAGATGCAGCAGCTGTAGTGGGTGCAGGTGTAACCTGGGTTGGTGCAGGAGCTGGTTTTGTTGATGGGGTGACAGAAGGAATCACTGCTGGGGTGGGATCTTTCTGCTCATTCTTTTTTACTACTTTCAAGTATAAGTATGGTGAGACGCCAGCCTGTAAAACCAGAAACGTATGATTAGTATATTGTGCAATGGACAGATTTGAGGAGAAGAATTCTAGTAGTGAGCAAAAAACGCAAGGGCCCTGAGATTGGGAAACATCACAACAACATCCTAACGAGACCGAAATGATCGTTGAGGGTTACTGTACCTCTTGTGCAGAAATTACGTCAGTACTGGCTACCCTTTCTGAGTGATAAGTCTGATTTGCATATGGAATAGTCTTCTCTGTAATGGTACCATCAAGCTAAACCCTTGTGAAACTTGAGCAGCGACCCACCGTACGGAAGGCCACTAGTGCTGTTGATTGTTTTCAAGACCCTCAAAAAACTTTGTTTTTTCTCACTTTAATTTTAAAGAGAAATTCAGACGTGGTCCCCTTGCTTGAGGTGCCTCGTGGGGTGTCATCTACACCATCCGCACAAGGCCAGACCTAAAAAAAGCCTCAGCTGGGAGCTAAATCGTTGTGATAAGTTGTGTCCTAAATAAACAGATCCCTGGTGTTCCGTTTGGCTGAATGCCCAGTTGTTTTGTTGCTTCAGTGCTGGGAAAGTGGGGATCTTGGCCACTCCTTGACCATATGGCACCTGGTATTAAGGGCTCTCTTAAGATGTGTGCCCTTCCTATTGGAGAAGCACATTTTAAAATGCGGACTACCATGCCAAATTATGTTATGTTGCTGCATTGATACAAAGTGTTCTTATAGAGATTTTAAGTACACATTAAATTCAGAACACATAAACTGGAATTCATGGAGAACCGCACTGCTCATCTGGGTGTTCAGGGAAACTGGGCAGGAAGATGAAGAAAATTTACTTGGTGGTCCTCACTCCCCCAACCCCTTTGTATGAGTTTAAAAAAAGGAAATTTGTGAGATGAGTCAAGCAATTAATAGAGACCTGTCTTAAAGTGGTCACGGGGGTTAGTCGATTTCTGCCTTCAATGTTCTGTGGACCCCAACCATACCCCCTCCCCCTCAAATCTAACCTTACTTTGGTGACATGAGGTGCACTTGGTAAAGTTTTGATTTTTGTAAATATTGGCAAAATTGTGTTTACATATTAATTTGAATTTCTTCTTGAACATTGTAGTGTTCGTTACTGTATTACAATTTCATTATAATCCTACCAAGAAAAGTCAATGGGAAGCTTTTCTCCATCAAAGTCTAGTGACAACATTGATTTTAATGTCTAAGCTCCCGTGAATAGAGCCCTTCCCACCTCACTTCTCCTTTCTGCCTGATCTTGGAAGGAATGACAACGTATTCAGTTGTTGGACCATGAAAACCCAATTTGAACAGGATAAGCAGTAACACTAGTAACCGTAACAAGTTATCTCAATCAGGGTTATTCAGAGAAAGGTGAAAACCAGGAGAATGGCAGAAGAGAACAATCTAGACCAAATAGCCGATTTGGAAAGTGAGATAAATGGGAGACTTTTTCTGGTTTGTCTATTTTGACCTAGAATTTTCACTTCTCCAGTCATTCTCCTGGTTTTCACCTCTCTCTGAATAACCCTGAATGTCTTTCCAACAGGAGAATTTGATGACTCGGCCGATAACCCGAGTCCTGGTGTATTCATTTGTTTCTTCTTACCTTTGTGTAAAGCTCATCCGTCGTTTTATCCACAATCAGGAACTTGATCTGATCTCCACCTTTACGAATGGCTTCCACCACTCGCTCATGTTCGAAACCTTCAACAGACTCCCCGTTGACAGCAAGAACGCGGTCAAAGTCCTTCAGCTTGGCTCTTTCTGCTGGGCTGCCGGCATCAATATCCACAATGAAGTGTCCTATAAACAATTCAGGAAAGCAGATCTAGCACATTATCCATGTGATTTACAATATATATTCTACTGACTTGGCTAATCTTGGGTTTTTTCTGTTCAGAACAGATAAATATAGGAAGGCCAGGTTTTGCAGTCATTGTTTTAGTCAGTTTGTGTCCAACGGTTGTAATTGCAAAATTCAGACCATGAATGTAAAATATCTTGAATTGTGGAATCTCTGGATGCCATCCTTACTTTTTTTTCTTATAAAATTACTTTAACGTCAATCCATTATTCATAACAGACATTGGGCTCATTAGAGAGGGAATTACTATCAGGGTTATTCAAAGAGAATCGAAAAGTCACTGCACGTTCAGTGACTTTTCATTCTCTTCAATTCGGTGCGATTTGGCGATCCCATTTCGGCGACCCTGCGGTGTATTCAGCAAGCACCACAGGGCTGCCGTAGTGCAGGGAAAAGCCGCCGCAAACCCACCGAACATTTACCGCAAAACCCGGCGAATGCACAACGAAACCCGCAAAAACATCTGGATTAACCCCGCCGAACACACCGGACAAACCCGAGCAGGAGCCGATCACACGCAGCTCAGCCGCCGGAAAAACTCGACACCGCAGACGAATGGAGTGAAAAAAAGACAAAACAGTACGCTTGAATGTTTGAAAAGTGAAACGCTGTTTGCAAAGAAACAACTGAGCGAAAATGTCTGAAATTTACATATAAGATCCAATGAATGATAATAAAAAGGGCTGTTACAGAAAAAAGAAAAAAAGATTTAAAAAAACAGAATTTTTTTTTGCAAAAAATTCCCAAAAAATGCCTAAAACATCCTAAAAAATCTAAAAATAACGAGTCTTTTTACTGCAGAATATTATAATAAACGGTTTATTCGATATTGAATTAAAACGGGAATATTTTTAACATTGAAGCCTATGGGATTCGCCTGAATAAATCTGACGAATTAAACCACCGAATGGCAGGGCATTTCGGCAACTTTTCACTGCTGGTTTTTGTTCTCTGAATAGATGAAGCATTGCTTCTCTATGGGGATTTCACTGCCCTCGAACAGGCAACGAACAGGCACCGTATGTGCAGGCAATTCGCCAACATTTGGCGAACTGCCTACTCTCTGAATAGCCGAATGGCCAGGAAAGGTAACCGTACGCTGAATTTCAGCGGTTTCCTTTCGCCAGCAATTCGGTGCTCTTTGAATAACCCTGTATATATTTATTTATTATGTACACTGCTTGAACAAAAAAAAGTCTCCACATGGATTTATTTAAGTGAATAGGTATGAGCCTTCCATTGGATAATTACTGCAGTGATTAATATATTTCAGCATAACATGAGGTCATGTGACCCCCTGAGTATACTAAATGAGCAGGTTTTTCCATCAATGGGTTTTTTCTCCCCTGATGACACAGTGGGCATATTCCAAGATGGCAATGCCAGGATTCATCGGGCTCAAATCGTGCAAGAGTGGTTGAGGGAGCATGAGACATCATTTCACACATGTTAAGTCCAAAAGTGTACTCGTAGGGTAGTGCTTCCTTCCAGTAATTATTTCAGGGACCTTCAGTAAATTGGTTTGGTTCATAGGGCTTATATGCCTATAGGGACGGTCTTCACTTCTATGGTGGTTTGTGGGTCCCCCAATTTAAGGTCAGCAACCTCCTTGTTCCTCCAAAGAAAAAAAGGGGGAGGACATGTGAAGGAACATTAACCACTTTGGTAATCTGCTGCTTCTCAGCCAAGAGAGAGACTGGTGTGTTTATATTTATACCCTCACAAAGAACAATTCCACTTTGGGATTAAAAAAGAAAACACGGAAAGAGGCAGCAGCAAAAATGACCTGGGTGGGGATACAACATATGCCGAAAAAACGGTTTTGTGTATATCCCCTTCCAGGGCAGCTGCGGAGACCAGAAGTATCCAGCCCACTATATGTATATTTTGTTGTATACCCAAAACCGCCCTGATAGGGAATAGGCAGGAAACTGTTTTTTCTGCATATATGTATATTTTGTTGTATCCCCAGCCAGGTCATTTTTGCTGCTGCCTCTTTCCGTGTGTCCCTTCAGCTGGTCAGCTAAAATCTCCTGGTCACTTCCTTTGTTTCCTGTATCAGTCCAGAGGAGGTTGGGCTAAAGTCTTGTCTCCTCCCTCGAGAGTGGATCCTAGTGGCTAATTGAATGTCTTGTTACCTTCCTGGCAGGAGGGCATCTGGCTTATGTCACATTCTGACCACAGCACATGGCCAGACAATGAATGTTTTACCATCTAGTGGTGGTCACAAAATGTTACATGGACATTTGGGAAGTTTATTCCCCGATCTTGGCATTGCTCATTTTGAAGTAGATCATTTACAGATATTCATGTTCATGACAGAAGCTGATGGCACAATGAGTTATTACGCATTGGTTCATCAAAAACTTAAACCGGCGCACTGCTGCCAGGAGTGCAGGGGGCTCTTTGGAAACCTGCGTCTCTGATCTTTACACTGCACAAGATCAAGTAAGGTGTCGTTGGAAAGGTCAGAGTCTGGCCTTTCCAACGATATCAAATATGACCACGTAATGTGTAACACTAGAAAAAGAAATTTTTTTTTGCAAAATGTACCCCCCCCTGTTTCAGTGCTTTGTGACTAGACTCCTGAGCCCTACTGAACTGACCAAGAGAAGGCATTCTCTATAGAGGTCTCTTAATGTTACCTGGTGCACAGGAGACTGCTGATGTGACGGCATTATGTTCTATGTTTTATAACTGTGCAACCTTTGAATTTATTTATTTATAAAGTATTTTACCTTTCTGTTTTTTAACCTGTCTCAAAAAAAACCCGTAACCATTTGGATCCTTTTTTAAGTCGACGATTCTTGGTTTATGAGGCAGCGATTCCAGATCCGCCTTGTCTGCTGTGATGCTCAACTTCGCCTTCAAAAAGTAATCGTCGGTTTCTTTGTCCACCAACAGGAAAACGACGCTCGCCCCAGATTCCTTCACCTAAATAAATGTCGTAACATGATCAAGATGGAAGTATAGATGGGGAAATACTCTCTTTCCGTTCCACTTTGCAATATTGTATGAGAAATGGAGCCAATTGGACAGACTATGATGAAGATGGCCTATGGGGCTATGGCCTTGAGCAGAGGGTCAACTGTGTAGCTCCGTGGATCTCTCCAACTGGTTCATGTAGTGAAGGGGCCATCAATGTACAAGCAGATCATAAAATGCTTTCAACAACCCATGCACTGCTCACCAACTATGACCACCCCAAGAACTTGGCAAAACATAGCTGTGAGGCCCCATCTTACCTTATTTCCTGGTGTACCTGACTCGGTAAAGCAAGGAAAATGGTATGGCCACACATCTCAAGCCATGCCCTCTGCTTTCACTGTTCCTGCCTGCACCCAGCCAGCCCCTTTCCTGTCCTGCTTGTCTGCTGTCTCGTGCCTCCTGTGAGTCTCCTGTTTTTTTGCCTTCTGTGTCTCTGTCTTGTCCTTTCTCCAGCACACCTTGCCTCTGTCTCTCCTCCATACCTTACCCAAGCCAGCCCTTTTCCTGCCTTGCTCCCTTCCTTAACTCAGGATCCCCACCTTCAGTCATACCATTCTCTTACCATATCTGGAAGCCTAGAACCCCCTGTTAAAACTTACTGAAGCGTCTGCCCTTATATCACTGCTTTCTTGGCTCATGCCCTCGCTCCTCTGGTACTCCATCACCTGACAATTATAAACTGCGTTTAATGGACCCATCAGTTTCCAGTCGTCTCTTACCTTTGAGGTTATCCTGTCTTGTTTGTCGTTCTCAACATTCTTCCCGTTCAGTTGTATAATCCGATCTCCTTCTCGTGCTCCAGCTTTGGCTGCAGCGCCGGCAGGGGCCAACGCTCCCAGGACAACACCTTTCGCCCCTAAAATACAATTTTTTAATTAAATATCACTTTTTCCGTCAACTATTTTTATTTCAAAAGGAATGTAGTATATTATGTAAAATTGACCTGCAACGTCCACATAATCCTCAAAATCGACTTGATAAAATATTTAGCAGCCTGCAGCCCACCCAAACTATCAGGGTTATTCAGAGAGAGGTGAAAACCAGTAGAATGACTGGAGAGGTGAAAATTCTAGGTGATAATAGCTGACTTGGAAAGTGAGAAAATGGGAGAATTTTTCTGGTTTGGCTATTTTGACCTCAAATTTTCACTTCTCCATTCATTCTCCTGGTTTTCACATCTCTCTGAATAACCCTGTATATCTGCCGACACGTGCGAAGATCAACAATAAATGCAGCCAGTTAGGTAAATCCAAATTAACACCTTCACTACCATGCAACATTTGCTGATTTTTTTCAATTTATTTTTTTACCATAGCCTTTATTTGAAACACGGGAGGCAAAGTTATGAATTAAATACAGGGTAAAATTGAAATTTTGCACCGAGATTGTTGTTCTGAGATAGTTATAAAATCGAAAATAATGTAAATTTCCTAATTTTTAATTAATTTTTCTTATTCATTTATCCTTCAGACATATCGCTGGGATGAAAGATTTGAAACTCTAGATAGTGTCCCTTATCTGGCGCAATGTCACACGAGGTCTGCATTATCGGCATACAGGCAGAAAAGAGTGGCTTTTGGTTTGGGGCTGTTTTTTGCAGCTTGTTTTAAGTATTATATTTTGGCAGATGGTTTCCAACTCCCCAGTAATGGGCCGTTGAGGAGACTTGTGAGGTATTCTTCAAAAGTGTTATCCAAAAGAGACGAGCAATCGGGCCAAACCACTCGTAACATCTGCAGCCTAGTTTTACCACCCCGTGTGTTCTCAGGACTCTTCTCAATGGAGAGGAAGGAGAAGATCAATTGTGTGGTCTAAGGGAAAGACCAAAGTATGCAGTGCTTGGAAGAGGTAGTGGAATAACAGTTTTTAAAGTATTAACATCTTCAGTGTTGGTGCCAAATAATTGGATGTTGTAGTCTACTGAGGAAGCATCCAATAAGGGTAGACCATGCATGGCCCTCACAACAAAACGCTCATACAGGCATTGGAAATCTTGGATTCCAGGTTTAATCAAGAACTTGGACAGAAATTGTAAAGAGGAGAGGAAGACTTTCTGGTTGCACGTTTGGTGGATAAAATTTGGATAAATGGTCAAAAAATAACGGAGAAACATTTAAGGTCCCAGGGAAAAGATGGAGGTGGTGGATCCTTCTTCCTAGATCATCCCACGATAACAGAACCAATTATTTATGAGTGGACCAGCAGTAAAAATAAGGTTTCTTTTGAAGGTTTAACCACCCAGACTGTACCCCTTTAGTTCTTCAAGATGGCAAACCCTGACCTTCTAGACATAATCGATGCAGCCATTATCCACCTCTCAACAATATGGAGGCACTGAGAAAGCAGGTGGAAGGGAAGGTTTAACTTCATCTGCATGAAAGCCTATATGTTCATGGAAACTAGTTAGGACCTTTGGTAACGTTGAGACCTTTATCATGTCATAAAGAGCCTGGTGGAATATATGGGTAGGATACTTTCAGATTTGTTCAGAGAAATATTTGCACTTTTGCTCTCCATCATATCGCGATTTAGCAAAGATTTCATTACATAGACCATGAATGGTCCTCCCAGGATGTTCTGTGGAGTCCCTCAGGCCTCCCCAAGCTCAAGGGGATATGGTGGAAAGAGCAGCAAAGGGGAAAAAAAGGCTTTCAAAAAAATTTGAATGTCGCTTTGAGATCTTGTTTCAATTATTTCCATACATTCTGGGACAGGAAGATTACAGCTTCCGAAATCCTTGATTTTCTGTAACTGGATTGGAGACCAGAGATTGCAGCGTTCCCAAAGCATCCATCATTGAGAAGTTCCCAGATATCATATATTTATTTATAGATTGGTCTATATCGGGGGTCTCAAAGTACCAGCCTGCGGTTAAAAATTGCCCACAGACAGGGAACTCGGACACCGCCTGAGGGTACGAATGGGAGGGGGCGTTCTGGATTGGCCTTGCTCCCCTGTCCAGGACGTGTGTGGAGGGTCATGGGGATTCCCACCCCAGCACGCAGGACGCTCCACGTCCATCCGGTTGGGCCCCTGCTTGGTGTTGATCTGGCACCGAGCTGGGGGTTCAGTCACAGTGGGCTGATGTCAGTCCTTTCTGTGGGAAGGCCCCCAATGACATCACCCTCTGGGATTCCCTTGCCCAGCAGGATCCGATTACAGGAGATGCAGGAGTCTTTTAGTCCCTGGTATCTCTGGATTCACAAGAGTTACAAGGATTTTTGAGGTGTCATTGGAAAGGCCAAAAAATGGATTTGTAGTACGGACCTGCGATTGAAGCAGGAAGACGGCAGCTACACAGTCCGATGCAATTAACTGATCAATCCACACCCAAAATAAAGAGGAATTGGACATGGGACTTAGGGTATTTAACTGGGGCATTGTATAGGAGGTGTAATAATCCTTTATCCCTGAAGAAGTTGGTTTTAGCCAACGAAATGCATTGGCAGTTTTAATATTTAATAAATATACATTTTATTTTTTCATCTGGTCCTGGTGTGGATCTTAATACCATCCTCGTGAAATACCTGAACCTTCGGTGGTTCAGCTGATGTTCTCTCCATCTGATGGGCTGCTGCTGCTCACGCGGATTGGTGTGTGCTGCGGTGTCCCTGGCGTGTCCTGGAGTCATCACTTACCAAGGAGGCGTAACATCAATTCATGATATGAGCTCGTTATATGGCTATCTTGAGAGTGCGTTTCCAGCAGGGACATATGGATATATAGAGGCTGTACATACATATCACGCCATGATCCGTTTATTAGTTGTGTTTTATCCTTTATAGATACGCTCTTGTTTTTTCTATTATATGTATTTGCTGCTACGTATATAGAAAGAGACACTTCCAAGAGTTTAAAGATACGTATTATCTTTTTGTATCTTTATTCCTGACACGTCTGGTGGCACTAACCTGGTTTATAACAGAAAATATTTGCCATTAACTTCATCTTTTTTTTATGGTGGATTTGACAATTTATGTTTTGCTTGAAATGATTAAAGTGCAGATGGTGGTCATCGTCGTCTAACCTGATCTACTTTTTAGAGAGAAGCCGTACGAGCCACCTTCTTTGACCATGTAGCATATCCTTGGTTTGGGTGTTGAATCTGCACTGGTCACTTCTTGCTTCGCTGGTGGGATGGCATCTTGCTTCGCTGGTGGGCTGGCGTCTTGCTTCGCTGGTGGGCTGCTATCTTGCTTTTCTGACGGGTTGGCGCCTGGCTGTTTCGCAGGCTGTCCGGATGTCTTGCTGAGTTTAGACATGTCTTCTCCTTTCTTTTTCAGAATGTCATAAGAAGCTTGGTCCAAAACCAAGAGGGTTACGGAGCTTCCACTTTTCTTAATTAGATCAACTATCTGTGGGTGAGAGTGAAGATGTATTTTTATAATTATCTTTCATTGGAAAATGTGGACTTAAAAGGACAACCTGCCTCTCCCCCTATTTTTTCTCTGTATATTTTAAAAACTCACCTATTTCTCCCATGCGTGGTCTCTCATCTCCTTTCCCAGCCGAGCTTCTAGCTACAGGAAGCAGCTTAGACATCGGCGCTGCGATTCAACCGTAATATCTACCGCAAATTACATCATCTGTCTGATGATCTCTTGTCCTCGGATACAAACCCCAGAAGGATATCCAGTGGATAATTATTGACAGCCTTCAGGCCATGGATAGACCTCTTTGAACAGCTGCCATACTGATCAAAGGTGAAATCTAGCCATCATAACCACTTAAGTTAAATTGGTAATGATGGTTAGAGGTTTCCTTTAACATATGACTCCGCTAATGCCCTCATTATAGCTGTCCTGTCCGATGGATTGTTTTCTAAGCTGCTCCAGTTAAGGCTGTAGCCACATGAGCATGGAAAGCATGTCCGTGATAACGGACTTCTTTCCACATGGACGCACATGTGGCCTCCTCGCTGTGTGAACTTTGTACAGACAGCTCTACAAAGCGTGAGCCTTCTATGGAAGCTTCCACTTTGTAGACCCATTTGACGTCTATCGTAGCGGCTTGCTGGGGACTAAAACTGCACACCCATTGTAAAGTGCGTTAAAAGCACACACGTTACATCGTGAGGTCCTCCCAGTCGATCCATCGTAATTGTATGACGGACACTAGGAGGGTGGTCACAATAGAGGCACTTAGTGCGTTTGTGTGGGCCCCATCCTAAAATCAAGTTGCCGTTCATAAACTCTCAATGCGTCTCTGAGATCATTGTTCTGTCCAAAACCATGTAGAAGGGCACTTGTGAACTAAACGTGTAAACTGCATTGGCTGAAGTTCCGACGGGCCAGGGTCCCCATCCCTAATGTGGACAGCAAGACAAGAAGACTTGGCATCATCTGGAGTGTTTATTAGAGCAGCAGCATCATTTCAATCCTAGTCTTAGGACCTTTCTCAAGCCACTTGAGTGAAGAACCGAAGCAATGCTGCTCCTACAATAAAGCTCCTGCTAAAGCCAAACCTTTTGTTACTGGTCTTTCTTTGTCGGCCCTCAGTAATGTGAGCTATGACCCATCCTGTAGAACAGTTTGGGAAAAAGGTCTTTGCTAAGACATTGTGTGGCTTTTTGTGCAATAAAGTTCTTGAACTCCACTAGCGGGCCATGTGTCCAGTATGGTTTTTTCAGCTCACAGATGTCACTGGTGGCATGCCGCCAGAACTGATTGACAGCATGACTTTGAAAGGGACCATCCCAAAATGTATATATGTGTCAGCAAAAAACAGCTAATACATAAATAGGGAGTGATTCCTTTTCAAATGAACCCAACGCGTCTTGCGTGTGACTGGAATAATTTCACAACTACTCATCGAAGAGTGGGGCCTGTTCCTCTGCCTCCTCTTGCTAAAAATCGAAGGACACAAAGAACAAGTGATTTTCCAGTGTCTTTCTTTCTGCAAAAGCACAATCCTGAGAGCTTATGTTCCTCTATGTCCCGCCATGGAATTCTAAGGACTCCAGGTAAGAATTCCAGGAGTGGCGCGCAACACCAGTGCCAGTGATTAGGCACGTCACATTACTGCCAGAACAATTATGGGTTACGGCCGTTATTTAAAGCAACTGACCTTAACTACACAAAAAACAGTCCACTAGAGACCAAAATTCAAGCGCAATCCAAAAGCTCAGATACAGCAGGCCTAACCCTTACAAATCCGAGCCTACCAACCAACCATACTATCTGAGCCTATCATTCATTCAACACAATAAACTATATATTTTTGTGATGATTTAATAAAGATTTAGTTTATTGTGTTGAGTGAAAGGTAGGCTCGAACAGTACAGTTGGTGGTTTTTCACCACCGACAGTACAGTTTAATGACCCATAATTGATCCAATTTTGATTGATCCAATATTGATCCAATAATACCAAGCCTGAATAGGTTCCATCAACTGGAACTTTTCATCTCTATCACTCATTTTCAATAACCTTATCTAAAGCATGATGTGTGAGGAATATATTCCCATCGTTTGGTTACCTCATTGTGGTCCTTTTCATCAACGAATGCATCATTGACCCTCAACACTCTGTCTCCATCCTTTAACCCAGCGGTATCAGCTGAGCTGCCTTTCTCAACGGTCCGGATGAGGTGACCCTTTTCTTCCATTTCTACGCGTAAGAAGAATCCATATCCTTTCCCATCTTGTTTGGTGACTAAGCATTCGCGGGGTTGAGCTGGGCTGGCCATTTCTGTCATAAATGGAAGATGAATAAACAAAATGAATAATGGATTCTATTAACACATTTTACTGTTTTTTTCCAGCTCTCATCAAGTGCAGTCATCTTAATAATACAAAACCGCTGATAATTACCCTCATTACAATATGAGAATTTGCAATAATGTAGCATCGGAGGGATGGTTAGCTACGATTATCAAGGTTTCTCGAGATTGGAGATGCGAGTCATAGCTCATTGACTGGATTTATCTGGCATGTGGTAGGTAATCCTGTGCCAAAGATGCTTACCCATTCAGGTCCAAGATTACCCTAATACTACATCTTTTGTACAAGTGATGCATGAATAGAAAGGTCAGAGTCTGGTCTTGCCAACGATAACAAACATGACTAGTTATAATGTAAAATAGAAGAAATACAAATGCCTTTTTTTGTTCTAAAGCAGCAGCATTGTCCGCTTTTCAATTATAAAGAGAACAATGCCACTGCAATAACTCACTTTCTCATTTATCACTGCAGCACTGAGTTTGTCAGGTGTCACTTGAGCAGGAGGAGGACAAGCCCTATGTGGAAACGTTCTAAGTGTGATGAGCACTGACTGCAATCCAGTGCCCTCTCTGCCAGTCACTGTAAACCAGACAACAGTTCTTTGCCACAATTACCAGAGTGCCCCTCTTGAAACTGGTGTCTGCACCCGCCCCACAATGCAACATTCCCAAAGTGACTCTCATCCCTGTAATTGAACTTCATTCTGATGAATGCAGAGACATTTACAGCAATGCAATTGAAACCTTGTTTTTTTTATGCAGTAACATGCTAAATTCTTACAGTATGGATAATCTGTCACGTGATGGTTAAAGGAATCAGAGTAACATTGTTTTAGAGTAACATCATTTCCCAGTAACATTGCTTCAGATTAAGATTGTTTCAGAGTAAAATCATTTTGGGTTAACATTGTGTAACGGATCTCTGCACCCCAACTGGGTCACATCTGTTAAGGTCACTCCCTTGCCAGACTGTGACACCCATCCTCCCACCAGCGATCCTTCATGCCTTCTCCAGCCCAAAGCCGAAGCTTATGGAAGGTTACAATGAAAGAACAGTGATAGCATTCCACAGAAATCAGGCAGCACTCAGAACTTGGGGTAAAACAGACAGATTTTAATAAAAAATGTGCATCAAATATATACAGTGCAAGGAGGGACCTGGAGACCAGTTGGAAGATGACACCCTGGTGCATCCACCCCTTCAAGTGAACCAGTCCCCTGCAAAACCCAATTTTAATCTCCAGACATGAAACAATAGGGTGCCATGTAATCACAGCCTGAGCATCAGACTGTCAGACTACATGAGATAACGGATAAGAGATTGCACAAGCAAACAATAGTCTAATGGAGTGATAATGATTGGCAAACAAAGAACACTCAAACCTTTCATAGATCTAAACATATTCTATTGGGGGGGGGGTGTAAAGGGCTGCAGTGCTACACACAGTAATGATATCAGAAATAATAACAGTAACATATGAAAATAACAATATTAACAATAACAATTTTCACACATAACACAGACACCATGTACTCTTATAGGCACAGGGTGACTTGGACATAGGAGAGGCTTGGGGAATACAATACTGTGTCAGACCCCCCCCCCGAACTAACAGTCCTACACCTCCAAACAGTAATGCCAAATCCAGATACCCCCAGTTCAAAGTGTCTATCTTTGCATATTGTGTCAGAGTAACCTGGTTTCAGAGTATTTCAACCAGCACAGGATCATATGTGTTTTAAGTTCATCAATTACTGATTAACCTCAATTTGTCTGACCCGGGTGCAAACACTTATACTGCCTAATTGTGAATGTTAATGAATTACATGAAAAGATTACAAATTGTATAACCGGAAAATAAATCATGCAAAAGGTCTTTAACCCTTTCGCTGCTGAGCCATTTCACCGCTGTGTGCTGAGCTCATTTTTACCGGTTTTGCTCATCATGTTTAAACGCAATTTGAAGTCACAGTTTATTATACAACCCAGACAAAATATATATCCTTTTTTTCGGCAGATTCACAATATATCATTATTATATGTATATGTCATGCCCTGCCTGAATATTATAACAAAAAATGCAAAAAATTAGAATTTTCAATCATCTACAGCGTGTAAAGTGTTTTTTTTCACATTTTTTTTATCCGGGCCTTTGCGGTTATACTTTCTATGGGGTGCGCTTGTTAAAAAAAATTAGAATTTGGGACTCGTTACTTTTTTTGGGAAATTATGTGATTTTTAGCAAACCCCCCCCATAGAAATTATCGTTAGTGCAGCATCATTGTTCACATTATAATTGAAATGAGAACAATATTGCTGCATTAATAAAAATAACACACAATTTCTTTTTTTATTTACTGTTATTATTTTGTTCAATATGAACATGGTCATTTTTGGTATCATTGGAGAGGCCATGCTCTGGCCTTTCAAATGACACCAAACATAACCCTCTAGCTGCCACCGTTCGAGAGTTATTAGGGTTCAAACAAACCCGCTATCTCCACCATGGGATTTCCTTGGGAAATCCCTGGGCAGCTAGGGGTTTCCCAGTTAACTGACATCATCGATGATGTCAGATGATGAGGAGGGGAACCAGAGGTGGAGCTGCCCTCTAAGATGGCAGCCCCCATCGGAACTAGGCCGCGGTCCGGCACCTCAGGGATTAAAGGCAGGCATCGTATGAATGGGCAGACACTGCCCTTCAAGCGATGCCTGTCTATACCTTCGACCTCCTCCCGATCAGGAGGGAGAGGGATCCGAAAGGACCCCCCCCTCCCTTTGGGCGATCTCCTGGCCGCCTGAAAATTACGTCTTCTCGTCTGACGCGATGATGTTGTTACACTTACAAGCCTTACAAGCAGCGTCTGACTTCAACAAAGTCAGAACGCCGCGGGACCCTGGAGGAGAGAGGTGAGTATCTTTAGGAGCTCCCGGTAAGTGGATGACGTGTGGGCAACGTCCTCCGCATACAGCGGGAGGCTCCTAGGACGTTCCCCACACGTCATCTGCAGTGATGGGGTTAAAGTGCACTTAACACATCAGACACTGAACAAGTTAATTTAAAGGGCCGCTACCAAAAAAAAATGAAATGTCCTCATTGTGTTTATTTATGTTTCTGATATCTTACATGTGTTTTGTTTTTCTCTTGTATGTTTAGTTAAGAAAATATTTTCCTCTATATGTGTCACTGGGTACATCCATTGTGTGATATTTTCCTCTACATGTGTCATTGGGTGCATCCATTGTGTGATATTTTCTTCTATATGTGTCACTGGGTGCATCCATTGTGTGATATTTTCCTCTATATGTGTCACTGGGTGCATCCATTGTGTGATATTTTCCTCTATATGTGTCACTGGGTGCATCCATTGTGTGATATTTTCCTCTATATATGTCACTGGGTGCATCCATTGTGTGATATTTTCCTCTATATATGTCACTGGGTGCATCCATTGTGTGGTATTTTCCTCTATATATGTCACTGGGTGCATCCATTGTGTGATATTTTCCTCTATATGTGTCACTGGGTGCATCCATTGTGTGATATTTTCCTCTATATGTGTCACTGGGTGCATCCATTGTGTGGTATTTTCCTCTATATATGTCACTGGGTGCATCCATTGTGCGATATTTTCCTCTATATGTGTCACTGGGTGCATCTATTGTGTGATATTTTCCTCTATATGTGTTACTGGGTGCATCCATTGTGTGATATTATCCTCTATATGTGTCACTGGGTGAATCCATTGTGTGATATTTTCCTCTATACGTGTCACTGGGTGCATCCATTGTGTGATATTTTCCTCTATATGTGTCACTGGGTGCATCCATTGTGTGATATTTTCCTCTATATGTGTCACTGGGTGCATCCATTGTGTGATATTTTCCTCTATACGTGTCACTGGGTGCATCCATTGTGTGATATTTTCCTCTATATGTGTCACTGGGTGCATCCATTGTGTGATATTTTCCTCTATACGTGTCACTGGGTGCATCCATTGTGTGATATTTTCCTCTATACGTGTCACTGGGTGCATCCATTGTGTGATATTTCCCTCTACATTTATTTATTTATTTATTTATAAAGGATTTTACCAGGAAGGATACATTGAGATTTCTCTCGTTTTCAAGTATGTCCTGGGTTCAAGAACTTTGAAGTGTTACAGTTGTTACAGAAATACAAAGAAATACAATGCAAGATATTAAAAACACAAATATACAGATTAACAGAAAATAAATATGTAGGAAATAGTCATTATGTTACATGTTTACAGGTGCATTCTTTATATAGTCACTATGTTACATGTTTACAGGTGTATTCTGTATATAGTCACTATGTTACATGTTTACAGGCGCATTCTGTATATAGTCACTATGTTACATGTTTACAGGTGCATTCTGTATATAGTCACTATGTTACATGTTTACAGGTGCATTCTGTATATAGTCACTATGTTACATGTTTACAGGTGCATTCTGTATATAGTCACTATGTTACATGTTTACAGGTGCATTCTGTATATAGTCCTTATGTTACATGTTTACAGGTGCATTCTGTATATAGTCACTATGTTACATGTTAACAGATGCATTCTGCATATAGTCACTGTGTTACATGTCTACAGGTGCATTCTGTATATAGTCACTATGTTACATGTTTACAGGTGCATTCTGTATATAGTCCTTATGTTACATGTTTACAGGTGCATTCTGTATATAGTCGCTATGTTACATGTTAACAGATGCATTCTGCATATAGTCACTGTGTTACATGTCTACAGGTGCATTCTGTATATAGTCACTATGTTACATGTTTACAGGTGCATTCTGTATATAGTCACTATGTTACATGTTTACAGGTGCATTCTGTATATAGTCACTATGTTACATGTTTACAGGTGCATTCTGTATATAGTCACTATGTTACATGTTTACAGGTGCATTCTGTATATAGTCACTATGTTACATGTTTACAGGTGCATTCTGTATATAGTCACTGTGTTACATGTTTACAGGTGCATTCTGTACTGAGGTATGTTAGTAAGGAGCTCTTGAGTGACTTAAGACTGGGGGAAGATTTGATGGCACCTGGAAGGTTATTCCATAAATGCGGTGCTCTGTAGGAAAATGGGGACCGAGCCACTGTCTTTTTGTATTGTGGTATTGCAAGTAAGGTGCTGGTCCTGGATCGGAGGTTATAGGATGAGGGAGCTGCTGGGGGAAGCAGCCTATTCAGGTAGGGTGGCAGCTTCCCAGAAAAGCTCTTAAAAACACCAGGCTGGAAAGGTGAAGGGTGCGTTTAGACTCCAGCGATGGCCAGTTTAGTTCTTTTAACATGTCACAATGGTGGGTCATGTAGTTACATTGTAATGCAAAGCGGCAGAAGGAGTTTTACAATGTAGTAAGTTTCTGGAGGTGTGTTTGCGGGGCGGCTGCATACACTACATCTCCGTATTCAATAGCCGGCATAAGCATTTGTTGTACAATCTGCTTTCTTACCGCGGGGCTCAGGCAGGATTTGTTTCTGTACAGGGCACTTAGTTTGGGGTAAAGTTTAGGTGAGAGTTTTTCGATGTGGGGACCAAAGGATAGATTAGGGTCCAACCACATACCTAGATATTTGAGAGAAGTGACTGTGGTCAGCGTGCCATTTGATTTTGTCCCAACACATAAGTGGGGATTTTGCAATTTGTGTAGTTTAGGTTTTGTTCCAATGTGTCACTGGGTGCATCCATTGTGTGATATTTTCCTCTATATATGTCACTGGGTGCATCCATTGTGTGATATTTTCCTCTATATTTATTTTTCTGTTAATCTGTATATTTGGTCTTGTGTTAATATCTTGCATTTTACTATTTTTTTGTATTTCTGTAACCACTCAATGTTCTCGAACCCAGGACATACTTGAAAACGAGAGAAATCTCTATGTATCCTTCCTGGTAAAATCCTTTTATAAATAAATAAAAATAAATATGTGTCACTGGGTGCATCCATTGTGTGATATTTTCCTCTATATGTGTCACTGGGTGCATCCATTGTGGGATATTTTCCTCTATATGTGTCACTGGGTGCATCCATTGTGTGATATTTTCCTCTATATATGTCACTGGGTGCATCTATTGTGTGATATTTCCCTCTATATGTGTCACTGGGTGCATCCATTGTGTGATATTTTCCTCTATATGTGTCACTGGGTGCATCCATTGTGTGAAACTACCCCCCCCCCACAGTATCTTTCCATCACTTGCCGACTCATAGCATTGTATTGCAAAGTTAACAAATATTAGGTGAAATAGAAATTTTGCACAGAAATCGTTGTCCCTTATCTGACACAATGTCACACGGGGTCTGCATTATCAGCATACAGGCATGTGACAGACCTCAGTACCTAGACAGGGTCACATCTACCAATGCCGCTTCCTTGCTGGACCCCGCTGTTCTCCCCAGCTGGCTTCTCTTCTCTCGTGCCTTTCTCTAGTCCTCAGACGAAGCTCAAAGACCGGGACACATAGAGAGCCTGCTGCTAGTATCCCCCAGAAATAGAACGAGGCTGTAGATCTGGGGTCTTTCGGGGTCATAATGGAACTCTTTTAATTGGGGACCGGCACCCATATTTATACAGTCAAACATGGGTCATTTACAACACAAACACCTCCCCTAGAAACTGTTGAGAGACATACACTAAAACAGATAATGGGATAACCATTTGTTCAATATTTCTAAACAAGGCAGGACAATGGCAATCGTGATTAACAATCAGATTACAGATTAAAACAACAGATAATGGAGCAGTGTTTGCCTCCCAAAGAAGATTAACAACTCATCAAATATAAACAGATAGACAATAACATTATTCATGCATAACTCCAACTACATGCACACAAGAGAGGGCAAGGAAATCATACAGAACATCCAGCCTGCACCTCCCAAATACATCGGCATTCACCAGGTCCATGCACCTCAAGTCCAAATGATGAACGTCACAAGGCAGAAATGGCCTTTGTGTCAGATGCAGTAAATGTGCTGCAGACAGATAATAAAATGGTGAGACCTCCTGATTATGGGGGTTTGTAGTGATCAGAATGAGATTATTAGCAATGCAGTCTTTATGTGCTGCATAATGTTATATGTGTAAAATGCAATATTGAACGAAGATATTCACCTTAACTGTTGAATTGCCTGTGTATGGCAATTACAGCAACGCCTTGTATCTGTATGTGCTGCATAATGCCTGTGTATAGCAATTACAGCAACACCTTGTATCTGTATGTGCTGCTTAATGCCTGTGCATGGCAATTACAGCAACACCTTGTATCTGTATGTGCCGCATAATGCTTGTGTGTGGCAATTACAGCAGCACCTTGTATCTGTATGTGCTGCATAATGCCTGTGTATGGCAATTACAGCAACACCTTGTATCTGTACTGTACAGGGATTTACACTCAGTATAACCCCCTGAATCGTATCCCTTTAAAGCAGTGAGCGACCCCACAGCTCTCTCTGTATTCTGCCAAGAAAAAAATATTTTCTTTTCTTTGAGAAAGGATTTTACCAGGAAGGATACATTGAGATTTCTCTTGTTTTCAAGTATGTCCTGGGTGGCAATTATGTACCGTTAGGTGTCTTGCCCGAGGACATTTGCCGAAGAAATGCTTTTGCCAGGATTCAAACCTGTATCTCTACGGTCTCCACAGTCATAGCGCAGTGATGTTAATTCTACTCCACCCAGCCGGTACATTTACTGATGCAGCAGTAAATGACCCCCCCTCCAAAGAAAGACCATAAAACAATAATGAACCCCCCCAAAAAAAATGAAGTTCCCCAACCCCAATTTTTTTTTTTTTCATCATTCAAGCTAATGGTTTGAAAACATGTTATATAATAAATAAGATTAATAATAATAATGTTAGGCTGCCGTTTGATCCCCTGTGATCCCTGGATAAGATAATTCATTCCTAAACCTTCAGAACCATAAACCTGACTTCTTTCCACCCATAAATTATGGGTCGACATTCTGCCCGCTGTGAGAAAGCCTAGAAGAACCAACTTCCATCTATCCCAAATGGCCCTTTTCCCTTGCCCTTCATAACCTTTAGCATGAAGAGCCTCTCCATCGCAAACTCTTGGACGTCGTCTATATACCTTGCATAGAATTTAGGATTCTCCCTTTATTAAAGCCCAGGGCAACCCCAAACCCATTGCACACACCCGAATATTTATCCGCTCTTCTTACCTGGTGGGCTGTGATGGAGGAGGCAGCTCAGAATCCTCTCGACGAGGCAAGAAGTCTTACCTTGAGCTGGCACTATCCAACTGGACTTTGGTTGGCCAAAGGTTACAGTAAAAGATGATCTGTTTAACTACATGGTGGCGGATTACCAGCCTGTTAGAGCTGCTTATATCTCGTGTATCGCAGCACCTTGGTTACATTTTTACAGCTGCTGTTAAATTACTGCATTAGTTGCATTACAGACACAGCTAATTGCCGCGCCGCGTCCAATATAATACGGAAAAAAACAACAGCATGATAATAATGCTAATAAGCAATAATTGGCTCGGGAACTTTCACTGTGATTTATAATCCAGTTACGCCCTCGCTCAGTGTCGCCTACAAGAGTAAGGAGAGCTTATTTATTTGTTTTATTAATATATTGTGAAAATACATAACAATAATGCATATCACAGACTTATAGAAAATATAAAACAATAACAACAAATATTTATTGATTTTTTTAATAAAGTGTGAAAATACATCTATACAGTGCTCTGACGTTTCTTTGTTTTTATACGGTAGCTGTGTGGAACATATGAATGGGACGTTAAATGAATGCCTTTATATGTGGTGTTATATCAGTGAGGAAACGTCCTCGAAGGGGGTCTGTTCACTAAACTGAATTTTAGGCATTTTCCGGTCCCATTGTTTTAAAGGGATTCCCTAACCATCATTTTCACCTATCGGGTTATGTAATAAAGAAAACTGAGGCTTTTGGGGTAAAGAAAACCCTCAAGTCTTACATGCAAAGCCTTGTCAAAGTGTCGGTGTCACAGTGTGATGTGCAGTGACTCAGGCGTGGCTGGTGGGTCCTTTATATTTTGAGGACAGACATGGTGCTGCCGTCATAGTTACTGGTGGCCGCAAGGACAACATGCTAATCGCCGTCTTCATTCCCATGTTGAAACCGGAAACATATAGCATGAATATCAATGGGAACCCTTCGACAACAATTCCCTGGATGCCGCATTTCCAGATTCGGTGGCATCCATTGGCCGTGCAGATCACAGGATGACTTAGGCTGGCCGTCCACTGGGTCCGTAGTCGGAGAACCAACATGGCCATCCCACTACAGACAACGTTTTTGAACAATCCGGGTCGTCCAAGCAACTATGGACGACCCAGATCGACCAACGGACAGACCGCTAAGCATCTTCGAAGAACACCGGACCGCAGGGGAAAAAAAACTCTGCCGAAAACCGCCGGACTGCAGAAAAATCAACAACAAAAGAAATGAACTCTGCTGTTCTTCTAATAGGTGTTTAAACAAAAAGTTGCATTAAAATGTGTCTACATTATAACAGAATAAAGAAAAAAACGCCTTTTAAAAAATTGGGAATCAAAAATTTCGTCAAAAAATATTAAATGTACAAAAAGATGTTCAGAAAAATAAATAAGACTTTTTGCTGAAAATGAAACGAATAAACGGTTTAATAAAAAAAATGAAAAAGAAAATATTATTTTACATTGAATCCTATGGGATTCTCCTGGTTTACCTGTCGAACCGAAGCACCCGCAAATCAGGGCATTTTTTCACGTTTGCCGTACCAGGTCGTTCGACTTTGTCGACAAATCCCATTCAAATGGGAAAGGTTGCTAGTCTGATGTGGTCGCACAAAGTCGTCCGATGGAAGTCAGAGGCAGTTGAAGAGGGTTGATTCTCCTCTTGGTTGTCGGATGACAACGGACGACTTGTTAGTCACACAAATACAGACCCAGTGGACAACCAGCCTTAACCCCACAGGAAGTCGTCCAGTTATCGAAAGGGTTACGTGGGGAAGCCCCACAATGCTCTGGAACTCAAACAAAGCATCCGTAGGGAGATAACAACCATCCCGACTGATGTGCCGCTCCGCTAGGGTTGCCACATCGGCCATGTTTTCCTGGACATATATAATTTGTTCATGCTGATGGGCAGCAGGGTATATATGCAACCCTGCTGTATGCACGACTCATATGTTGCAGGTGGGAAATCAAAAATGAATCCCAGGTGACCTGCCACGATTTCTTTCCTGTAGCATATGAATTATACATGTTGCAGGGCATCACTTTTCCTCTTGCTCCCCTCTGTGTGGAATTGTAATATGTGCCTTGGAAAACATGGCTGATCTGGCAAACCTATGCACAGCAGCGGTGGGGATGACCGAGAGAGCCCAAGGATGTTACCGACAAGGTGGTGACCATCTACAGGATGCGATAAGGAAAACCACGAACACAGCTGTGACCTCCTGCACCTTATCGATACAGGGTTATTCAAAGAGATCCGAATCGTGGCCTAACGCCAGGGTCAGACTAACGCATTTTTGACGTCTACCGTCAAAAAGTGCGTTGATGCGTGCGAATGCATTTTTTTACGGAATACGCGAAAGCGGTCAGACGATGCGCAATTCTGGACGTATTTTATGACAGAGCTGTGAAAAAAAACATAAATCTCATGAATCTAATTAATTGATGAATGAAAAAATAAGGGGAAAGGTTATAAAAAGCCATTTTGGGTATGGTGGCGTTTTTCAAAGATGGATGCAGTACATCAAATTAACGCTGCCAGACCCACGCATGGACACTTTGTGACGCTGTACAGGCCACTGCGAGAGAGAGACCCCGTGAAGTTCTTCAATTACATGAGGATGTCCATCCCCTCCTTTGACGAACTGTTGTCGCGGGTACGCGAGCCGCTGACCAAGAGAGACACCAACATGAGGGCTGCCATACCACCGGAGGAGATGCTGGTCATCACTTTGCAGTACGTACTGTCACACACCTGCATACATGACATCGCTGCCAGTCACCTGACATGAGTGCATCATGTCTATAGTCATATGCCCACTGTCACATGCATACACACACGGGCATCACATCACACGTACATAATCATAAATGACTCCGACAACAATGTAGACCAAATAAATTATATTATATGAAACATATGAAATAAAATAACAATAATATATTCTGGACGTATATTATAACTTGTCAACTGAAGGTCAGGATATAATAAACGTCAAACCAAATAACACATTAAGACAAACAAAATACATATTTATGACATATATTACAGATCATGATACCAACGAGCATCTGGGTCATGAGGGCCGGTGGTGTGGCTAGAGCAGGACTCCGACTCTGTGTGTGGCCTGGCTACAGGGGGCATGAGTGGGTAGGTGGACAGCACCTCACTGGGGAGGGAAGATCCACTGGCATTGGCGGATTGTGGCACAGCACTGTAATAAACGGCTGCCTGTTGGGGACGGGAAAGGATGTCATCAAATATTGCCAGTGATCTGCGGCGGTACTCCACCTTCTGAGCCGGGCTCATCTGGTTGAGGAGGGACAGACAAGAATTAAAAAATGACATGTCCTCGGAGTCGGCAAGCATGCAGCGTTGGTGTGGATGGTTAGTTTGAGCCTCCATGAAGGTAACCATGGCCTGCTCCAGGTCTGTAGCTGGTGCCCTTCTCCTCTGTGCAGGTCTGGTGCTGACTGTTGGTGCTGTACCTGGCACCTGTCCTGTCTCCACATCCTCCTCCAGCTGCGACTCTGCACCACCCCGGTTCACCTCCTCCTGGCAGCTGGCAGAACCTCCTGGCAGCATGTTTTGGACCTGTGAGCCGGAGGTCAATGGCTGGTCGATGCTGCTGACGCTACTTCGCGGCTCCTGGGTCCTTCGGAGGAACGAGAGTTGTTCCATGTAGATATATCCACGGACCTTCTTCGAGCCAGCTCCAGAGCGCGCAGCCATGGCTTGCTTTTTCTGTACCCGCGTATAGTTGTCGCGTACTGTGCGCCATTTGTTCATTGCCTCTTGTGCTGCAAAACATGATGAGTGTGACATTAGCTTGGGTTCATCGGATGTGATCATAATCAAACATTTTTGTTTTGTCTTCTATGTATCTTGCTAGTGGATGCAGTTTGAAGGATCTGCATTACAACTTCCGCATTGGCAGATCAACAGCTGGTGAGATCGTCCGCAATGTGTGCCAAACAATATGGGAAACCATGAAGGAGCAATGTTTGCCAACACCGACACACAAGGCATGTGTAGAAATTGCTGCAGGATTCTGGGAGTGAGACAACTTTCCAAACTGCCTGGGAGCCGTGGATGGCAAACATGTCCGCATAGTGAAGCCACAGCAGAGTGGCTCACTGTATCAGAATTATAAACATTTATTTTCCATTGGCCTACTGGCGGTGGCAGATGCCAACTATAGTTTTGTGTATGTGGATGTCGGTTCATACGGCAAAGACTCTGACTTCACACTGTTCAGGAACTCCACACTGTGGAATGAAGTGGGTCCTTGAACATCCCCAGACCCGCACCTTTGCCTGGCAGTGACGTGGCAGTCCCCTATGCCTTCGTGGGTGATGAAGCATTCGGCCTATCCAACATCTCCTACGGCCCTACTCAGGGACACACCTGAATGTGAAGAAGCGGGTGTTTAATTACAGGCTGTCGCGGGCGATACGGTATGTCGAGTGTAGCTTTGGCATACTGAGCAACAAGTGGAGGATTTTACATAGACCGCTTGATGTACATGTTGATTTTTGTGTGGATATAGTCAAATGCTGCTGCATCCTACATAATTATTTTCATGCCAGGGATGGTTTTAATTTTGATGACACCCTCACAGTTATGGGTCTGGAAGATAATAGCTGTGAATAGACACAGCAACAGGTTTTGCGATGCTCTGTCTAATTATTTTACTAGCGATGCAGGTCAGGTGCCCTGGCAGCTGGGGAGCATTTGAGATTTCACCACAATGAATAATTTTTTGGTTCGTATTCTTATTGTGACTTACATGTATGCGATTTTGAATAAAATAATCATATACTCACTCTGGATATTCTGCTCTTTCTCTGACCACGTATCATACTCAGGGTACACGACACGGGACACCACGACCCATGCGCTGGCCTTCTTCACCTTATCTTTGTACCTCTCGCAGGCCGTGTCCCATATCTCTAGATGCTCCCCCACAGCGCTGAGCAGCCTCTCCACATTGATTTCTGGTCCAGACATTCTTCACACCAGTCGCAGGTACACTCCAACAAAACCTGGAAACTTTGGCTGTTTGGACGTTTTGTAGGCCGGACATTAGCAGCGTCTGACGTCTCCTAATCACACACGCTGCTATGCGGCCGCAGCGCACTCTGTACGTCAGTACTAGCGGTATCACGTTGTACAAAAAATGCGTTCGTTTGCCGGTTGCGTTGCGTGGACGCACTTTTGTACGCCCGTACTGCGTATATTGCTCGTCATTGGCCGGCATTTGCTGCTACTACGGCCGTGATAAAGTGCGCCTGCACGCGCGTTCGCACTGCCTCAGTCTGACCCTAGCCTTAAGGTAACCGAATAGTGAAATTTAGCGTTCAGTTACCTTTCCTGGCCATTCGGCTATTCAGAGAGCAGGCAGTTCGCCAAATGTTGGCGAATTGCCTACACATACGGTGCCTGTTCGGTGCCTGTTCGAGGGCAGTGAAAACCCCATAGAGAAGCAATGCTTCGGCTATTCAGAGAACACAAACCAGCAGAGAAAAGTTGCCGAAATGCCCTGCCATTCGGCAGGTTTATTCAGGCTTCAATGTTAAAAATATTCCTGTTTTAATTCAATATCTAATAAACCGTTTATTATAATATTCTGCAGAAAAAAGTCTATTTATAGATTTTTAGGATCTTTTAGGCATTTTTTGAGATTTTTTCGCGTAAATATTTTATGTCGTTTTTTTTAAAATCGTTTTTTCTTTTTTCTGTAACAACCCTCTTTATTATCATTCATTGGATTTTATATGAAAATTTCAGACATTTTTGCTCAGTAGTGTCTTTGCAAACAGCGTTTCACTTTTCAAACATTCAAGCGTACTGTTATTTTTTTTCACTCCATTCGTCTGCGGTGTCGGGGTGTCCAGCGGCTGCTCTGTGCTGTGATCGGCTCCTGCTCGGGTTTCTCCGGCGTGTTCGGCGGGGTTAATCCAGATGTTTTTTGTCGGTTTCAGTGTGCCTTCGCCGGGTTTTGCAGTGAATGTTCGTAGGGTTTGCGGTGGCTTTTCCCTGCACTACAACGGCCCTGTGGTGCTTGCTTAATACACCGCAGGGTCACCGAAATGGGATCGCCAAATCGTACCAAATTGAAGAGAACGAAAAGTCAACGAACGTGCAGTGACTTTTCGATTCTCTTTGAATAACCCTGTTAGTAAATGTTCCAGTCCTAGTTATGTGTGTTTCAGATGTGTCACGTTATCATGGCCCACCCTGTATGTATTAATTAGGGTTATTCAATGAGCGCTGGAGTTTACCGAAGTTGCAAAGGCGACGAAACAACGGTGTTTCAGGAAAGGAGAAAAAACATTCAGCGAGCACTGTCGCTCTTTGAATAACCCCGATTTCATTCTTTTGCGCACCTGGGACTTTGCATTTTTGAATGAGCGGCGGAGAGCCTGGCGTGCTGGCGCTGCTTAGTTAATATGTTCCTACACAGAGCAGTAAGGCAGCTTTAGGTATACGGTGGTTAAGCAGTTATTTATAAAAGGAAATTCTGGGCCAAAGTTCTAGAAGAAGATAAATTGAGAGAACATTCCGCTGGCTCGCACGACGATCCGATCCACTATCTACATCTGCTCTGTATGTTTCGTAATGTCCAATGTATCTGCAGCTCAATGGATGACGACGACGACACCTCTGACCTCTGACCTCATCATATATAAATAATATAACTAGTGACATTAAACACAGTAAATGCCATTTTTTGTTGCTTTTCTGTTTGGCACTTTAGTAACATAATAAAGTATTTGTTATCTTTATCAGATAGTGAATGGGATCATAAGATTCTGTAAGTGGGGGGGGGCGTCCTGTGTCCTTTATCTAATCAGATGCAATGTCAACACAGCCCTTTATTTCTGTAAGGTACAGGGCAATGCTGTGTATGCGTGTATGTGTCTCCAAGTATGTGTGTATATGTTTGTTTATGCACGATAATATATGTTACAGTTACAAGTATTTATAAAGCGCTAACAAGTTCTGTAGCGCTGTACAATGGGTGAGACAGAATAACAAATATACATCCAAGTTAAATACACAGAACAGTATGAGAGGGGACCCTGGCCCAGAGTTTACAATCTAAGAGGAGAGGGGACCCTGCCCCAGAGCTTACCATCTAAGAGGAGAGGGGACCCTGCTCCAGAGCTTACAATGTAAGAGGAGAGGGGACCCTGCCCCAGAGCTTACAATCTAAGAGGAGAGGGGACCCTGCTAAAGAGCTTACAATCTAAGAGGAGAGGACCCTGCTCCAGAGCTTACAATCTAAGAGGAGAGGGGACCCTGCTCCAGAGATCACAATCTATGAGGAGAGGGGACCCTGCCCCAGAGCTCACAATCTAAGAGGAGAGGGGACCCTGCACCAGAGCTTACAATCTAAGAGGAGAGGGGACCCTGCCCCAGAGCTTACAATCTAAGAGGAGAGGAGATCCTTCTCCAGAGTTTACAATCTAAGAGGAGAGGGGACCCTGCCCCAGGGTTTACAATCTAAGAGGAGAGGGGACCCTGCACCAGAGCTCACAATCTAAGAGGAGAGGAGATCCTGCTCCAGAGCTTACAATCTAAGAGGAGAGGGGACCCTGCCCCAGAGCATACAATCTAAGAGGAGAGGGGACCCTGCTCCAGAGTTTACAATCTAAGAGGAGAGGGGACCCTGCCCCAGAGCTTACAATCTAAGAGGAGAGGGGACCCTGCTCCAGAGATCACAATCTAAGAGGAGGGGACCCTGCTCCAGAGTTTACAATCTAAGAGGAGAGGGGACCCTGCCCCAGAGCTTACAGTCTAAGAGGAGAGGGGACCCTGCCCCAGAGCTTACAATCTAAGAGGAGAGGGGACCCTGCTCCAGAGCTTACAATCTAAGAGGAGAGGGGACCCTGCCCCAGAGCTTACAATCTAAGAGGAGAGGGGACCCTGCCCCAGAGCTTACAATCTAAGAGGAGAGGGGACCCTGCTCCAGAGCTTACAATCTAAGAGGAGAGGGGACCCTGCTCCAGAGCTTACCATCTAAGAGGAGAGGGGACCCTGCTCCAGAGCTTACAATCTAAGAGGAGAGGGGACCCTGCTCCAGAGCTTACAATCTAAGAGGAGAGGGGACCCTGCTCCAGAGCTTACAATCTAAGAGGAGAGGGGACTCTGCTCCAGAGCTTACAATCTAAGAGGAGAGGGGACCCTGCTCCAGAGTTTACAATCTAAGAGGAGAGGGGACCCTGCCCCAGAGCTTACAATCTAAGAGGAGAGGGGACCCTGCCCCAGAGCTTACAATCTAAGAGGAGAGGGGACCCTGCTCCAGAGCTTACAATCTAAGAGGAGAGGGGACCCTGCCCCAGAGCTTACAGTCTAAGAGGAGAGGGGACCCTGCTCCAGAGCTTACAATCTAAGAGGAGAGGGGACCCTGCTCCAGAGCTTACAATCTAAGAGGAGAGGGGACCCTGCCCCAGAGCTTACAATCTAAGAGGAGAGGGGTGATACACTAGGTGAGGGTTAGTAGCAGAGTATGTGAAGTGGGATGCACGGGGGCTATGCGGGAAGATATATGTGTGTGTGTGGGGGGGGGGTTATGCATGTCAGTATGTGTATGTTTATGCATGCTAATATGTATGTGTATTTTTGTTTACCTATGTTAGTGTTTCTATGTGTATGTTTGTATCTTTATGTAAGTGTATATATGTATAGTTGTGTCTGTGGGTGTGTTTCTGTGTTATTATGTGGGGGTGTCTGTATATATGTGTGTTTGTGGGTGTTTCTGTGTCTTGAGGTGAGTGTGTCTGTGCATATGTGCATCTGCAGGTGTCTTTGTGTGTCTTTTTGTGAGTTAGTCTGCCTATATCTGTGTCTGTGGGTCTTTTTGTGTGTATTTTTTGAGTGTACTTGTGTATACAGTCAGGTCCATAAATATTGGGACATTGACACAATTCTAACATCTTTGGCTCTATACACCACCACAATGGAGTTAGAATGAAACAAACACAATGTGCTTTAACTGCAGACTGTCAGCTTTAATTTGAGGGTATGTACATCCAACTCAGGTGAACGGTGTAGGACTTACAGCAGTTTGCAGATGTGCCTCCCACTTGTTAAGGGACCCAAAGGTAATGGGACAATTGGCTTCTCAGCTGTTCCATGGCCAGGTGTGTGATATTCTCTCATAACCCCAATTACAATGTGCAGATAAAAGGCCCAGAGTTCATTTCAAGTGTGCTATTTGCATTTGGAATCTGTTGCTGTCAACTCTCAGGATGAGATCCAAAGAGCTGTCACTATCAATGAAGCAAGCCATCATTAGGCTGAAGAAACAAAACAAACCCATCAGAGAGATAGGCGTGGCCAAGACAACTGTTTGGAACATTCTCAAAAAGAAGGAACGCACCGGTGAGCTCAGCAACACCAAAAGACCCGGGAGACCACGGAAAACAACTGTGGTGGATGACCGAAGAATTCTTTCCCTGGAGAAGAAAACACCCTTCACAACAGTTGGCCAGATCAAGAACACTCTCCAGGAGGTAGGTGTATGTGTGTTAAAGTCAACAATCAAGAGAAGACTTCACCAGTGTTATGCCTCGGCGGCTGGTGCGGCTCCGGCTCCCTTCCCCGCGGTCCCGGGGCCAGCGTCTCCCTCTCGTCCCGTCCCCTCGCTGTATGCGCGCGTGCCGCCGGTCTCTCCGGATTTAAGCTCCACCGGCGGCGCAACGTCATTACGCCTCCACTATGGGTCTCCCTGCAGCATGTGATCCGGTGGACCTATCAGATGGCGGGGCGCAAGATTTAAACTTGCTCTTGCCATTCCTCTCTGCCGTTTCGTGGTCCTGCTTGGCTGACCCTTAAGTGCTTGTTGATTACACTTTTGACGGATATTCTGTGTATGACCTGACTTTCTATTTCGACTTGTGTACTTCTAATCCCCTTTGACTCGGCTATTGGTACTCGACTTTGCCTTCTTTATACTCCCTACTTTGGGTCGTATTTGACCGCTCTATTTGTCCACTCCATACCTACCTGTCTTTATACCAGCCACTCTAACGACTGGTTTCTGTCCTCTTTGCTTGTGTGTCCCTGCCTTATAGGTTCACCTCCAGCTATTGCGGAACCCAGCCACCTTAAGGACTGGTATCGCATCTAGGTTTAGGGTTGCCTATTGTTGCATTAGCGCTACCGAAGCACACCTTTGTATTTACGTGTGCTGGCTTGACATCACGAAAGGGCCATGGACCAAGCAGGGACTGCCCAACAATTATCAGGTTTAGAGAGTCGTTTGGAGGATCAGGATCACCGACTTGATCAATTTGCCCAAGCCCTCCAAACTTTGTTAGCTCGTACTGCACCTACACCATTAGAGGTGTCTCCTCCTGTTAATCCGCCTATTCCTGAACCGTTTACCACGCCGAACCCTTGTCCTAATTTGCTTCCACCGGTACGTTATGGTGGCGACCCTATTGCCTGTAGAGGATTTATCAACCAGATCTCTATCCACTTTGAGCTAAACCCTTGGTCTTACCCCACAGATCGTGCTAAGGTAGCCTTTGTTATAAATCATCTGACCGATAAAGCATTGTGTTGGGCTAACCCTCTCTGGGATACTGACAAACCCATTGTGTATAACTATCGGGAATTTATGACCGCTTTCCGCAGACTGTTTGACCCTCCTGGTCGTAAGACTAATGCCGCTAAGTCCTTGTTACGTCTGCGCCAGGGTGCTAAATCCCTGGGTGATTACGCACTGGAGTTTAGATCCTTGGCTTCTGAATTAAATTGGAATAATGAGGCGTTGATAGCAGTATTCTTAGAAGGTTTGAATGATGAGCTCCAGGACGAAGTAGTGGCCCGAGACCTTCCAGACGAGCTGGAGGATCTGATCACCTACTTGTCCTTTATAGATGAACGTGTTCGCCATCGTAAGAATACCAAAGATAAAGCTAGAAAACTACCTCTTAGGGTGCCTCCCCGACCCCCTTTTCTCGCACTTCCTGAGTCCACTTCTCTTCCCGAGCCCATGCAGGTAGACAGCACTAAACTCCCTGAAACCGAAAAGCAACGCCGCCGACGTGAGGGATTGTGTTTATATTGTGGTTTAGGGGGCCATTTGCTTAAAGGGTGCCCCAAACGCCCTCAGGGTCCTGCGGGAAACTTGCATGCCTAAGTGCCCCTGGGGGACAGCTCTTAGGTTCCTTTCCCTCGTCCCCCAAACTCGAGAATAGTCTCCGGGTTCCGGTCACTCTCTGTTTTGAGAGTCCCCTTAACCCGGTGAATCTTTATGCCCTGGTTGACTCCGGTGCTGCCGATAACTTTATCGATCTTGTTTTTGCTCGTAAACATGCTATTCCTCTGATAGAAAAGGAAACACCTCTACTTGTACAAGCCATTGACGGCAGACCTCTTGAAACCCCTTTTGTCCTCTTCGAGACTCCGGTCATTACTGTTAAGATAGGATTATGTCATAAAGAAAAGATGTTCTTCCATGTCATTTCTTCACCTTCCTATCCCATCGTCCTGGGGTACCCATGGTTAACTCGTCTTAACCCTGTAATAGATTGGCGAGCTCGTCAAATCGCTAAGTGGGATAAAGATTGCATGTCTTCCTGTATAGAGGTCCCCTTATCTGTCAACACCTTAAATTTACCCACGGCCCCTCCTCTGACGACTACTATACCTCCTCCATACTCTGATTTGGCACCCGTGTTCGATAAGAAAGAGGCCGATAGACTGCCCCCACATCGTTCGTACGATTGCGCTATCAACCTTCTTCCCGGTACCAATCCTCCCCGAGGGGTTGTCTATCTATTATCTGAGAAAGAGCATAAGGTATTGGAGGAGTATATTACTGATTCCCTTAACAAAGGGTTTATTCGTCCTTCTTCCTCTCGTGCGGGAGCAGGATTCTTCTTTGTTCAGAAAAAAGAGGGAGACCTCAGACCCTGCATAGATTTTTGCGGGTTGAACAAAATTGCCGTAAAGAATGCCTACCCTATTTCACTCATCTCCGAGTTGTTTGATCGCCTGAAATATTCCAAAATATTCTCTAAGTTGGATCTCAGAGGAGCGTACAACCTGATTCGAATCAGACACGGGGATGAGTGGAAAACTGCGTTCAATACTAGATTAGGGCATTATGTGTACCTACAGTAGTTATGCCCTTTGGTTTATGCAACGCACCAGCAGTGTTTCAGGCATTTATTAATGATGTCTTACGGGAATACACTCCCCGTTTTGTCGTTGTCTACCTTGACGATGTTTTGATACATTCTCCTGACTTGAAAACCCACCATCAACATGTACGACTCGTCTTGTCTAAACTGTTGTCCAACGGCCTCTATTGTAAACTCGAGAAATGCTTATTTGACGTCCAACAGGTACAATTTTTAGGCTATGTAATCTCCTCTTCTGGCTTCATGATGGACCCCAAGAAAATAGATGCTATTGTTCATTGGCCTCTTCCCAAGGGTCTCAAGGCCATTCAAAGATTTATAGGCTTCTCTAACTATTATAGAAGATTTATCAAGGGTTTCTCGTCCATCATAGCACCTATTACAGCATTGACTAAAAAGGGTATAGACACTTCGAATTGGCCCTCCACTGCATTGGAGGCTTTCGGGAGGTTAAAAACAGCATTTTCCACTGCACCCATCCTTCATCACCCCGATCCAGCTAGACCCTTCGTGTTAGAAGTGGACGCCTCAGAGACTGGGGTGGGAGCTGTGTTGTCCCAACGTCCGGCCGACGACAAACCCATGCAACCTTGTGGTTTTTTTTCTAGAAAATTGTCACCCACCGAGGTCCGTTACGACATTGGAGACAGGAAACTGTTAGCTATTATACTCGCCTTAAAGGAATGGCGCCACCTTTTGGAGGGTTCTAATTGTCCGTTCTCCATAATCACTGACCATAAGAATCTGATTTACCTGTCCGAGGCCAAGAGATTGAACCCCAGACAAGCTCGATGGGCTCTATTTCTTACCCGATTTGATTTCATCATTTCTTACAGACCCGGGTCAAAAAATATTAAGGCTGATGCACTCTCCAGACAGCACGAGACCCTTTCCGCTCAAGCATCAGTACCAGTTCCCATAGTTCCCGAAAAGAAAATCTTAGCCTCCCTGAATACGCAGGTCGACTCACCTCTATGGAATCTTTTACTATCGAAACAACCACTAGCACCTCCGTCAAAACCGCCTAATAAACTTGTTGTTCCTCCTGAAGAGGTACACACTGTCTTACGACTATTTCACGAATCCAAATTTGCTGGACATTTTGGAGTAGAAAAAACTCTAACCCTGATCAAAAGAAACCTTTGATGGCCTACACTTGCCAATGATGTGAAAGAATACGTTACCACCTGTTTTGTTTGTACCCGTTCTAAACCCTCCCGTCTTAGACCTACTGGTCTTCCCCAGCTTCTCCCTGTTCCTGAACGTACTTGGTCCCATTTAGCAATGGACTTCTTGGTAGAATTAACCCCTTCGTTTGGCCATACGGTAATTTTTGTCGTTGTCGATCACTTCTCCTAAATGGCACATTTTATTCCATTAAAGAGTCTCCCCTCCTCTAGCGAGCTAGCACAGATCTTTACTAAAGAGATATTTAGGCTTCATGGTGTTCTGAATGTTCTTGTCTCTGATCGTGGTTCCCAATTTATCTCAAAGTTTTGGAGAGGCTTCTGTCACCAGTTAGGTGTCAAACTGTCCTTTTGCTCCGTGTATCACCCGCAAACGAACGGATTAGCCGAAAGAACCAATCAAACACTCAAAACTTATTTAAGGTGTTTTATTTCAGACGCGCAGGATGATTGGGTCACTCTATTACCATGGGCGGAGTTTGCGTATAACAATGCCACATCTCAGTCGACCAAGTATTCTCCTTTTGAAATAGTCACTGGTATGCATTCCACCATCTTCCCATCCTCGTTTATACCTCAGGATATTCCTGCTCTAGAGGACCACCTCTGTAATCTACGTGTGATCTGGGAAAAGACTAAATTGAATCTTGAATCCGCTTCTTTGGCTCAGAAGCGTTCGGCAGACCGCAGGCGCAGACCTCCACCAGTTTATCATGTAGGGGACAAAGTCTGGCTCAGCACACGTCACATCCGGTTGAAGGTCCCTTCCATGAAATTCGCACCTCGGTTCATAGGGCCTTATAAGATTCTTAGGTGTATTAATCCCGTCTCGTACGCTCTGCAGTTGCCTGCATCTCTTCGTATCCCTAACACCTTTCATGTCTCTTTACTGAAGCCCCTCCTGTGCAACCGTTTTACCCGTCCTGACTCTCTTCCCCCTCCTCCGGTAGTGGTAGACGGGAACCCCGAGTATGAAGTTGAGTCCGTTCTGGATTCCCGCCGTTCTCGTAATTGGTTGCAATATCTGGTTCATTGGAAGGGTTATGGTCCCGCGGATCGTACATGGGTATCATCGCATGACATTCATGCTCCCCGTTTAGTGTCCGCTTTTCATCGTCGTTTTCCCCGATAAACCGGCTCCTGGCCGCCCGGTGGGCGTTCCTCGAGTAGGGGGTGCTGTTACACCTCGGCGGCTGGTGCGGCTCCGGCGCCCTTCCCCGCAGTCCCGGGGCCAGCGTCTCCCTCTCGTCCCGTCCCCGCGCTGTATGCACGCGCGCCGCCGGTCTCTCCGGATTTAAGCTCCACCGGCGGCGCGACGTCATTACGCCTCCACTATGGGTCTCCCTGCGGCATGTGATCCGGTGGACCTATCAGATGGCGGGGCGCGAGATTTAAACTTGCTCTTAACATTCCTCTCTGCCCTTTCGTTGTTCTGCTTGGCTGACCCTTAAGTGCTTGTTGATTACACCTTTGACGGATATTCTGTGTATGACCTGACTTTCTATTTCGACTTGTGTACTTCTAATCCCCTTTGACTCGGCTATTGGTACTCGACTTTGCCTTCTTTATACTCCCTACCTTGGGTCATATTTAACCGCTCTATTTGTCCACTCCATACCTACCTGTCTTTATACCAGCCACTCTAAGGCTAGGGTCAGACTAGCGCAGTTTTAACGTGCGTTTAGCCGCACGAAATCACGGCCGTACTAGCAGCAAATGACGTCCAATGCCGGGGAACATACGACGAACGGCCGCACGAAAGTTCGTCCGCGCAACGCAAGTGGCCAACGAACGCATTTTTTCGAGAACGTCAAACCGCTACTACTGACGTACAGAGTGCGCTGCGGCCGCATAGCGGCGTGTGTGCGTGATTAGGAGACGTCAGACGCTGCTAATGTCCGGCCAACATAACGTCCAGACTCAAAAAGTGTTTTATTGATGATCCGTACAAAATCACGGACGAAAAGGCGCATCGTATGACCGCTATCGCGTATTCCGGGGGAAAATACGTACGTTCGTTCGACCGAACTTTTTCACGGACGACGTGAAAAATGCGTTCGTCTGACCCTAGCCTTAGGACTGGTTTCTGTCCTCCTTGCTTGTGTGTCCCTGCCTTATAGGTTCACCTCCAGCTATTGCGGAACCCAGCCACCTTAAGGACTGGTATCGCATCTAGGTTTAGGGTTGCCTATTGTTGCATTAGCGCTACCGAAGCACACCTTTGTATTTACGTGTGCTGGCTTGACAACCAGAGTGAATATAGAGGGTTCACCACAAGATGTAAACCATTGGTGAGCCTCAAAAATAGGAAGGCCAGATTAGAGTTTGCCAAACAACACCTAACAAAGCCTTCACAGTTCTGGAACAAGGTCCTATGGACAGATGAGACCAAGATCAACTTGTACCAGAGTGTAGGGATGTGCGTTTCGAGTTTCGGAATTTTGGAATTTTCACAAAATTTCCCGATTCGTGTCTTCAGATTCGGCCGAATTTCCGAATCGGGTTGGACCCGAAAACCGATAGATCCAAAACGTTTTCCGAGCCGAAACGAAAAAATTTCGGATTTTTCGAATGGACTTGAAATGTGTCAAATCGAAATTTATTTTTGCTCTATTCATGATTTCGGTTCCATTCGTGATTTCGGTTTCATTTCGGTAATTCTGGAAATCGTATATTTAACTATTATCGGTTATATCGCTGATTCTGTAAATTTTGTATTTGTAAATGCGTATCACTTGTTTCTTGTGGCATTCGGGTCAGTTTAGCGTTTTTTAAATCGTTTTGTTCATTTTATTTGTTCCTTGGCTTTCATACCATATTAATATGATTAAATAAAGTTGTGAAATGTATATTCAATTATTCATAAGAAAAAAAGGATCTTTATTTAATAAAAAAAAACACGATAGAATCGCCAGAATTATCGTAGACACTTTGAAACGAGGAGAACAGACGTTCCGAAAAAACGTAAATTTCCGAAATCACGAAAAGTCGATACAAAAAACGAGCAAAGTGACCCGAAAACACGAAAAATGGTCGATATTCCGAAAAAAAATGTACACGAAAAACGAGCCGAACCGAACCGAATCGAAACAGAAATCGGTCGAAACGAGCCGAATCGAAAATTTTAAACATCCGAACAAATCGAACCGAATCGAACCGAAAAAAAATCGGTGCACAAGCCTACCAGAGTGATGGGAAGAGAAGAGTATGGAGAAGGAAAGGAACTGCTCATGATCCTAAGCATACCACCTCATCAGTGAAGCATGGTGGTGGTAGTGTCATGGCGTGGGCATGTATGGCTGCCAATGGAACTGGTTCTCTTGTATTTATTGATGATGTGACTGCTGACAAAAGCAGCAGGATGAATTCTGAAGTGTTTGGGGCAATATTATCTGCTCACATTCAGCCAAATGCTGCAGAACTCATTGGACGGCGCTTCACAGTGCAGATGGACAATGACCCAAAGCATACTGCAAAAGCAACCAAAGAGTTTTTGAAGGGACAGAAGTGGAATGTTATGCAATGGCCAAGTCAATCACCTGACCTGAATCCCATTGAGCATGCATTTCACTTGCTGAAGACAAAACTGAAGGGAAAATGCCCCAAGAACAAGCAGGAACTGAAGACAGTTGCAGTAGAGGCCTGGCAGAGCATCACCAGGGATGAAACCCAGCATCTGGTGATGTCTATGCGTTCCAGACTTCAGGCTGTGATTGACTGCAAAGGATTTGCAACCAAGTATTAAGAAGGGAAAGTATGTATGCCTGTGGATGTGGTTTTTTGTCTTTTTGTGAGTGTGTCCTTGTATTTGGGTTTCATTATGTTAGTGTGTCTGTGTATTTGGGTAGGTGTGTTTGGTGTGAGGGTGTGTCTGTGTGTATTTGCATTACTTTATGTGAGTGTGTCTGTGTATAGGTGCGTCTGTGTGTGCGTTTGTGCTTCCTTATGTAAGTGTGTCGGTATATACTTAGGTGTGTCTGTGTGTATTTGTATTACTTTATGTGAGTGTGTCTGTGTATAGGTGTGTTTGTGTATGTGTTTGGGCTTCTTTATGTGTGAGTGTGAGTGTTATATTGCTGTGGATCCTGTCCCTGCTCATGCACCCCAGGGCTGTGACTGTGAGTTATATTGCTGTGGATCCTGTCCCTGCTCATGCACCCCAGGGCTATGACTGTGAGTTATATTGCTGTGGATCTTGTCCCTGCTCATACACCCCAGGGCTGTGACTGTGAGTTATATTGCCGTGGGTCTTGTCCCTGCTCATGCACCCTAGGGCTGTGAGTTATATTGCTGTGGATCTTGTCCCTGTTCATGCACCCCAGGGCTGTGATTATGAGTTATATCGCTGTGGATCCTGTGCCTGCTCATAAACCCCAGGGCTAACTGTGAGTTATACTGCTGTGGATTAACTGTGAGTTATATTGCTGTGGATTAACTGTAAATTATATTGCTGTGGATTATGTGCCTGCTCATACACACCAGCCATTACTGTCAGTTTTACTGTGGATTCCATGTAAACTCATACACACCAGCCATTACTGTGAGGGATTATTTCTGTGGATTCTGTGTACACGTCTGTGCTGTAGTGCTCTGTGATACAGAAATGTGCGGTGAGTGTTATTGCTGTGGAGCTCTGTGATACCCTCATACAACCGCACATTACGGTGAATTTTATTACTGTGGAGCTCTGTGATGTGCAGTGTGTACAAGGGTGTCAGTATTGCCCTGTATCTTTTAAACCGGAAAAGTGATCAGCAGTTCCCCACGTGTGCCACAGGGACCTTCTGTAGCTGCAATGAGTGTGTGACGTCTACTGCAGCAGAGCAGTTGCAGTTTAAGTCTGGAGGGGGCACAGTGGATTCCCAAATTCGCTGGGGGCCTGAGTGGATTTTATTAACTGTTAAAATAATTATTTTGAAAATTGTGTGAATAAATAAATTCTTTAACGCAACAATATGCATGTAGGTTGTGTGGGTGGGGTTTGTGTGGGTGTGGCCTACTGTGGGCATGGCACAAGGGGCCCCACAATCTCCTATTGCCCCGGGGGCCCCATTAGTTGTCAGTCCGCCCCTTTGTATAGGTGTGTCTGTGTGTGTTTGCATTACTTTATGTGAGAGTGTCTGTGTATAGGTGTGTCTGTGTGTGTGTGTGTTTATTTGAGTGTGTCTGTGTATAGGTGTGTCTGTGTGTTTGTGCTTCTTTATGTGAGTGTGTCTGTGTATAGGTGTGTTTGTGTGTGTGTTTATGTGAGTGTGTCTGTGTATAGGTGTGTCTGTGTGTTTGTGCTTCTTTATGTGAGTGTGTCTGTGTATAGGTGTGTCTGTGTGTGTGTTTATTTGAGTGTGTCTGTGTATAGGTGTGTCTGTGTGTTTGTGCTTCTTTATGTGAGTGTGTCTGTGTATAGGTGTGTTTGTGTGTGTGTTTATGTGAGTGTGTCTGTGTATAGGTGTGTGTGTGTGTGCTTCTTTATGTGAGTGTGTCTGTGTATAGGTGTGTCTGTGTGTTTGTGCTTCTTTATGTGAGTGTGTCTGTGTATAGGTGTGTCTGTGTGTTTGTGCTTCTTTATGTGAGTGTGTCTTTGTATAGGTGTGTCTGTGTGTTTGTGCTTCTTTATGTGAGTGTGTCTGTGTATAGGTGTGTCTGTGTGTTTTTGCTTCTTTATGTGAGTGTGTCTGTGTATAGGTGTGTCTGTATGTGTGTTTATGTGAGTGTGTCTGTGTGTGTTTGTGCATCTTTATGTGAGTGCGTCTGTATAGGTATGTCTGTGTGTTTGTGCTTCTTTATGTGAGTGTGTATAGGTGTGTCTGTGTGTGTGTTTATGTGAGTGTGTCTGTGTATAGGTGTGTCTGTGTGTGTGTTTATGTGAGTGTGTCTGTGTATAGGTGTGTCTGTGTGTGTGTTTATGTGAGTGCGTCTGTGTATAGGTGTGTCTGTGTGTGTTTGCGGTTGTGTCTCGGGCACATTTTCACTGCACGGCTCCTGCAAAGTCGTTCATCCATAAATCCACCGGATCCCGCCGGCATTGGGAATCCTCCACGTGACACTTAATACAAACCTTTCCATGGAACAGGGACAATGCCGGTGGATTAATGCCATGTGTGAATTACTGATTTATCCAATAAAACCGAAACATTCACTGAATGAACGTGCGACTTTCTACCTTCAGTTTCATTTGATGTAACATAGCGGGAGGGGGGTGCGGGGGTGCAGACAATACATGCAAATTGACATGAAAGGGACGTGAACAAGACGCAGCAGCTTTCAGGAAGTGAGAAACAGGTGTATTTCCTCAGGAGAGGAGAGCGAGCCGGCTGTGGTCGTCTGAAAAAGCAAAATATTTCGATGGAAGAACCTGCGAGGCACGAGGCGGCAGAGACTTCACTCGAGAAGTAGACGGCGCGGACGTGAAGTGACACATATTCGCTGATATTAAAGGGGAAAACAATATATAACAAAGAAATGCCAGGCTTTAGTCACTGTTTCCACGGCGCACAGGAACGGGTGGGCTGACCCTAATCTCGCTGTATCTGGGTGTTTGGGTTCAAACCGTGGCACTTGCGGTCTTACAAGCGAATCTGATGCCTACGCAGGTTAATTAAAAGGCACAGGAACGTAACGAGCAGAGTTGGCTTTGTTAAATATCCATATTGGCCTCAGAAATTGGGGTTTTCAGACAGTTTGGACTGAGCACTTCCACACCACCAGCACCTTCAAAACTCCAGCAACAGTTTCATCAAAGAAAAAAATTGGTTGTGCGTTCCTTTGTGCCAGTGGTTCCCAACCATGGTCTTCAGATCCCCCCAAGAGGCCAGGTTTGCAGGATATCTGAAGAACAGCACTGGTGATAAGATTTGCTGCTCAGTGATTGCAGGATTCACTCTGCATTTCCCCATGGGAATCAGGTTTGCAGTGAGAACAATAAAGCTGTGGAATTCTCTGCCTGTTGAGGTGGTTGGGAATTCTCTGCCTGTTGAGGTGGTTGGGTCAGAGACTGTACAGACTTTTAAACAACAACTGGATGACTTCCTGCAAACACATAATATTAAGGGTTCTAATATTTAATATGTGATAATGGCTGCTTGATCTAAGGAGAAATCTGACACCATCTGGGGTCAAGAAGGATTTTTTTCCCCAGTATGTTGCATATTCGACGAGCACTTCAGACTGGGGGCCTTATACCCTGGTTAGCGCTAAAATGGGGATGCTAATGGGGAAAATCTGTGCCTGCCGATTTCCCCACATTGTATCCATCTTAACATGATATTCCGGGCCAGGCACTGTTTCAGCACCTCGCCCCAGAACGCAGGGAGACTCACGATAGCGCTTCCATAGGACTTCATGGAGTGTTGCGCTGCAGGGCCGCGAGCCCTGCGTGATGTCGCTCTCGCTGCAGAGAGATCGCTGAGGGAGACTGGGAACTATTTCTCCCCAGTCTCACTCCCTCCCGGTGGCAAGAAGCAGCGGATCAGGTCACCAGTCTTGCCACGGGATGAGAGGTGAGTATCGGATTTATTGGGGGGGGATTTTAGGGGGTGCTACATGAGTTTGCATAAGCGGAATCATACACCTAAAAGCAGCACCAGCTTTTACTTGTGCGAGTCCCTGCGTTAATTAGCGCTAGCACTTTGTAATACCTCACTTATCCTAACGCTAATTACTGATTGTACATGTTACGTATAGGATGCACAAAGTAAAGTAAGCTCGCGCAATCACCGATGCACAAAATGATTTTTCACGGGTTAACGTCAGGAATGTAATATGGGGGCATGCGTTAAAGTCACTTATCCTGACATTAACGCTTATATATCCCAATGCTAAAGTTAGCATTCACTAGGGTTTAGTGCCCAAAGTCTTTAAAAAAAAAGTATAAAGTATAAAAAACAAAAGCTAAAAAGGGTTATTATAGAAAAAAACCTAATAATAAATGGTCTTAAAAAAAAGCATATTCCATTTATTATGGAAGCTCATGCCATCACCAATGTGCTAAGTGATTTCGTACCGATTTAGTGTTATGACGGTATTAAGGGTGATACGCGTTAAAGTCAATTATCCCAGCGGTAACATTTACATATCCGAATGTTAATGTTAGTGTTCACTGGGAATAGTGTCCTGGGTGTTTTGCTTCTTTTGGATCAACAGCAGTAGATGATGTGTTAAAGGCTGAACTCGATGGACACACAGATTCTTTCAGCCTATGTAACTAGTTAACCAGGGGTCAAGTCCTAGAAAAATAAGTGTGGGAACTCTTCAAGATTCCTGTCCCTCAATTAGCAATTATCATCTTGCACGTAACACATACATACTCTCAAATGTGATTTATTTACATAAATACGTGGATTTAAATGAAAATTTATGATAAATCCTATCTTTTATAGTGTCTTATCTTTATAGTGACTTAACAGGAAAATATATGATTGAACACCTAAATACTGTATAAGTATTCTAGTGTGTGGGACAAAGGGGAACTCTGTTCCTCCTGCAAAAGTAGTGGAGGAACTGCGTTCCCATACGTTCCCCCTGGACTTGTCCCCTGTAGTTAACTAATCCCTAAAATCTTGCCTGTTAGTCCTCCCTGAGGACCAGGGCTGGGAAACACTGCTTTGTTCCATGTTCCACAACGTTCTGACCTTAACTGGACTTTACACAGCTTCACCATAGCTCCTAGATCCGTGATGACGACGAACCTTGGCACCCTAGATGTTTCGGACCTACATGTCCCATGATGCTTAGTTACACATAATGCTGGTTGAGCATCAGGGGACTTGTAGATCAGAAACATCGAGATTCACTATCACTGCCCTAGATGGATTAAACATGCTAACGGTAGAGAGACACGCCGAACTTTCATTTTTCTTTGACTTTATATTCACACACTCCACCAATCATGTTGCTTCCTGCATCTTCAAAGGTTGTGAAGCTGGTCAAGAATAGAACTGCTTTTTTTCCCCCGGTTTCTCAAGAAGGTTTTCCACCAGCTGGTGACGGAAGGATCCTTGACAAACTGGTTTTGGACCCTCCATTGGGACTCTCCGTGAGTTTAGGAATGGCGTTAATATTGGTCTAAGCGTTATGCTTAAGACAAAGAGTTATAATTAATATGTCAAGCACAAAAAGACGCTCATGCATGACATTTTGACAAGAATTGGAAGGGGACCAGTGTGACGGAAAGCTTCCCAATTGTGAGTGGGAGCCCCCCAATATATATCTCAGTGTGTCTATGTACAGGTCCTGTCCTGTCTGTTTAATTCCCTCTAACCCACATCCTTTCAGTTGAAACTCACAGAGGCCTGACCAGAGCAAATGGTGTGAACTCATTTGCATGGCACCTCCTGTAGCCTGCTCCCCTGGGCAGTCACCATGGTAACCTAAAATAGCCAAATGGTTTTGCCAGTCCACTTCACGTGATCGCTCATGCTAGTGCATGTGTTCCCTCTTAATTTTCCCAGTCCTTTGTCTTGTTTTAGCCAAGGACGATTGGCTGTTCCCCTGGGGTGGGCCGGTGCCAACTGGAGGGGACTGGGTCAAAATATGTAATTCTGGAGCTGAGTGGACACATTACTCAGGACAGGACGTCCCTGACCCTGAGGGGTGCGTCATGGATGGTGGTGGGGGGGTGAGGTGCTGAAAAAGACTTTTCTTTGCTAAGTGAGCGAGTTCAGTGTGTGGGACCATGGCAAGTAACATCTCAGCGCATGTGAACTGAACTCAAGATTTGAAGCCCATTGGAACCAGTCAGATACCGGGACTGTGAGTTAGCTGTTTTGTTTATTTTTCCTTTTATTTTATGAATCTGTCTGTACCATTTATCCCTTTTCGTGCACTGTCTTTTTATGTATTAAACCCCTATTTAATAGCTTTCTGGTGTTGGCTGTTTGGTGACTCGTGATTGGGATTACCAGTTCTATCCAGTATTTTTGGGAACCATTTGTGTCTGGGTCTGGGGGTATCTTGTCCCTTTCAGGACTTATAAGGGTGAAGCTAATTGGGCTGGTGGGGGTAACTCAGTGAACAGAGTGGTAACCCCGGGTGAGGAAGGTGAACCTAGCATGCATAGCACAGGCAGGAAGGTGTTCTGGGGTCACCTCCTAGCAGCCAAGCTATAGCACCCCTGGTCCTTGCGGGGGACAAGCCCAGCGTTACATCACAACCAGTTGCAGAGATGTCAAAGTTGAAGGAAGTCAACTGTAATGGAGTACACTCCACACTAAGACGGTGGAAATACAGTGTTCGGCATAAGGTAGTTACAAATAATAGTCAAAAGAGTGGGCATCCTCGATACATCTCATAAAGCAAGACCCTCTAGATTAGTGATGACGAACCTTGGCACGCCAGGTGTTTCGGAAAAACATGTCCAATGACGTGTAGTCACAGGTAAGGCTGGCTGAGCATCATGGAACCTGCAGGTCAGAATCAGAAACATCTGGGGTGCTAAGGTTCACCATCACTGTGCTCGATGCACCACAAAAAGATGGCACGAACCCTTTCACTATCAAAAACGATTATAAATGATTTATGATTTTGCATTGAAACACAGTGAAAAATAAAAAATTAGCAATAAAACCCCTTTTGCCAACCTTTATAATGCAAGATTAGTGTTCACCCTGAGAAGAAAAGACATATAATTCCTGTCTCCTACTGAAAAGAAGCTACAAGAAGCAGCCCCCACCCTCACTGTAACAAAAAACTCAACAGACTTTATTGCTGCATTACAGCTGCCAGGGAGAGAGAAGAATACAGGGAAAGCGCTGGTGTCAGTCACTGCTGTACAGGGATAGGATTCAGGGGGTTATAATGACTGAAAATCCCTGTACAGTACCGATACAAGGTGTTGCTGTAATTGCCATACACAGGCATTATGCAGTACATACAGATACAAGGTGTTGCAGTAATTGCCATACACAGGCATTATGCAGCACATACAGATACAAGGTGTTGCTGTAATTGCCATACACAGGCATTATGCAGCACATACACAAACAAGGTGTTGCTGTAATTGCCATACACAGGCATTATGCAGCACATACAGATACAAGGTTTTGCTGTAATTGCCATACACAGGCATTATGCAGCACATACAGATACAAGGTGTTGCTGTAATTGCCATACACAGGCATTATGCAGCACATACAGATACAAGGTGTTGCTATAATTCCCATACACAGGCATTATGCAGCACATACAGATGCAAGGTGTTGCTGTAATTGCCATACACAGGCATTATGCAGCACATACAGATACAAGGTGTTGCTATAATTGCCATACGCAGGCATTATGCAGCACATACAGATACAAGGTGTTGCTGTAATTGCCATACACGGGCATTATGTAGCACATACAGATACAAGGTGTTGCTGTAATTGTCATACACAGGCATTATGCAGCACATACAAATACAAGGTGTTGCTGTAATTCCATACACGGGCATTATGTAGCACATACAAATACAAGGTGTTGCTGTAATTGTCATACACGGGCATTATGCAGCACATACAGATACAAGGTGTTGCTGTAATTGTCATACACAGGCAATTCAACAGTTATGGTGAATATCTTCGTTCAATATTGCATTTTACACATATAACAATATGTTAATTAGGCGCTACATATGCAAATGATGTAACGATCAATTCATTTCAAATACTTTAGCACATGTGATTTAGCAGGTGACAAAGAATTTTGGACAGAAACAGTTATAAATAGGAAGTCTCCTCTTTTGGGAGTTTTTAGCCCATAATCTCTGGGTTTTACCACATGGCATCCATTCGTTTACGTGGCCGGTGGCTTCCTCAATCGTCGGTTTTCATTTCCAGTGTTTACTTCTCTGCATTGTGTTTACGTTCCTTTTTTGCGGTAAAATAAATACAAAGGAATCCACCTGAACCTTGTGCTCTGCCATCACGGTCCCTAAAATGGTATTTTGAAAAATAAACCTGAGTGGAACCAGGACATCTTCCCACCTTAAATTATCAGCATGTAAGCAGCACCTAGTATGAGGAACATATTGTCCCACCAGAATCAGGGTGCTATTAATGGAAGTGGTGGAGAACATGGTGTTGTCCCCCCTGGCCGCCCACCATTGGGAGTTGGATGGAGGTCGTAATAGACATACAGGGTGGATATGCCTATCGATACTGAGGCATTTAGCCAACTGGCACACTGTCAATAAGGACGAGGGTACAGCCAGTTTGGTGGCACCATCATAGACATACAGAGTGGAAATGTTATTCGCTACATCGAGGCTTCTCCTCCAACTGTTTGGATCTTCTTCTGCGAAACGTTGGTATTTGTTGGAGTTACAACTTTGGCAAACACCGGCGTTTACTAAGTAACGCACTCTGTGTATTGATGTTACATCAAAGCCTCTCAATACTGAAGCATTCAACCAACTGGCACGCTGTCTCTTAGGAAGAGGACGCAAGGAGACCCCCACATTGGAATGATGTAGTTTTAAAGGGGAATCCAAGGTACGAATTGGGGAGAGAGTTTCCGTATGACATAATATTTAACTCCTTTTTCCCCCTCCATATCTAAGGTTTTTTAGTGGGTGCTGCTGACCGGCAGCCGGGAAATTCAAAAATCCCAGCTGCTGGTGACGCTGGGTGGGGTGGAGGAAACTCTTCCCTTCACCCAGCAATTTCACAATATTGGTAGAGCTGGGAGGGTAGGGGGGAGACTCTACACATCCTGTGACCACTTTAAAACAATAAAGTGGTCAGGTTCAGTAGAGTGTTCCTTTAATTAAGAATGTATGTAGAAAGAGTGAGAAAAAGAGAGGTTTGTGAGGGTCCTGAGAATGAGCAACGGCACTAGTGGCCTGCTCTACGGTGAGGCCCTCTCAGGTCACACAAGGTTTTAGCTTGATTGTGCCATTACAGGGACAACTGCTCCATAAGCAAATCAGACAGAAAGGGTGGCCAGTACTGAAATGCCAAGGATGTCATCCCTACACGAGAGGTGCAGCAACCCCATGATCATTTTGGCCTTGTTGGGCCTCGTCAGGAGGGTATTGCTGACACCCCTCTAGGCACATCAAGCAAGGGGTCCACGTCTGGATTACCCTGTAAACTTGTAGTGAGAAAAAGAGAGGTTTGTGAGGGTCATGAGAACGAGCAACAGCACTAGTGGCCTGCTCTACGGTGGGTGCCGCTCAGGTCTCACAAGGTTGTAGAAGGAGTCTTCTCCCACTTTGAAACCACTTATATGAACAGACGTTTTCCAGAATGAAGAGCTCCAAGTCAGAATGGAGGACAAAAACTGCAGCTTGTCATGTGGAACATATTGTTCGATTGGCTTCCACCAAAATCGTCCAACATTGAATTATTAATGAGTCAGTTTTCTCATTGACTGAACCTTTCATTCCTTTCATTATCATTGTATTTGTATGTAAGAGTTGTTGGGTGGGACGCGATGAGTATGATCATTTTCAAAATGGCGCTCTGCTTTCAAAAGTTTGGGCGCCCCTGCCTCTGAGTTTCTCTTTATTGGCGTTTTCCTGGCCTCTTAACACGAGCACCCCGGATGCAGGACTTTAACATGCAGATCTGTCCGGGGCAGAATAGCTGACACATGAACACTAGATAACAACACTTGACCTTTAAAACAGCTGTATAATGATTGTACTTTAGAAGTGTTATGCCGGTACACAACCTCTTACTCAATGTTTCCGTAGAGATAGATCCTGAACTTCGCCTGCAGTCCAGCAGTTGCAGTGACGCCGGGGTTAAGGAGGTGAACGGGATACTACTTCATTACTGTTGAGGGTGTAATGGGTGCTTTTTGGACGCCAAAAATTAGTGGGTGGAAAGAAAAAGCATGTTATGAATCAGGAAAGTTAAGTATTGGAAGTAAGGTGTTAGGTTTGTTAGGTGTTAGAGCTGGTGTTAGGTTCGAGGCTATGTATCTGGTCCATGGTGGGGCCTTCTGGATGGGGTCATAATTTTCAGCTGCAGAATATATTTTCTGGAATGATGTGTAGGCCCTTGCCTTCTGTTTGGCATGTGTGTTCAGGTGCAACGAGTCTGTAAAAAACCCCAGTGACCCAACACGCAAACCCACAGTTTACAGAAAAAAGAGGCTACCTGTATAACGGGTCCTTAAGTGGCCGGACTAGACAGAGAAAAGTGAAAATGCCTGAGTTCAGCGGCAGGAGAGATACATACAACCAAGAGGTTAGCCAGAGGTCCAGGGCAGGGGAATATCACAAATACAGTAGAACGAAGCCAAAGGTCAAGGTGAGGAGAGTTACGGAGAAACAATAACAAGCTGAGGTCAAAATATAAGAAGGACAAACAGAATAACAGTATAGCGCGCTGCAGGAAAAATCCACAACAGGGTAATGACCAAGTGAAGAGGAATCCTTATAATCCCTTAACGCAGTAGTTGTGCCACACGTGCACCTGATGTGAGATGAGGTGGGGCCCATAGTCAGGGTTAAAAGCCCAATAGGCAGGGGTGCTTCTGGCTGAATAACAGGCAGAGCAGAGGATAAGGCACCACACACCTCCATGGGGAAAGCAGCGGAAATAAACTGGACACTGCACTGACCATAAGGACGGCAAGGGTACAGGGGAAAACCAAAAACAAAGACACCCAGCAGAACACAAGGAAACCCTTAGCTAAAAACCGGTCCTTAGATGGCTGTTACTAAACCGGGTGGGAACTAGTACTGCTGGGTGAAGCAAATATATAAATCAGCGTAGTAGAAGAGGGGCAAGACTAGAGACGTAGTAAGAACAAAAGCCAGGTACAGTACATGGTCATGGAGAAAATAGTGCAGAAAGGAGAAACCCAGAGAATAGTAAATAATCACGCCATGTTAAATACACGAAAAAAATCAGAGCAGCAAAGATAAAACAGAAAAATATAACACAGGAGTAAGGAAGGGAAAAAGACAAGGAAAAAACAAAAATGAACAAATGGCAAAGACAAGGCAAGCTTTGAAACACACAGGCAAGGGGAACAAGGAACCAAAAAAATAAACAAAACAGAAATACCAAGGGAAACATATAACAAAAAGCAAAACAAAGAGCAAAAGAACAGGAGGCAGAATAAACCATATGACAGAGCACTGCAGGAAAGGAGAGGCTTCCTTATATTGGGAGTAGGTCAGTGCTATGGGTCAGGTGGTCAAGGACCTGCAGAGAAATCCTGGAGTGGATAAATGGAGAGGGATGGACCAGACAGAGGTAAGAGCTGGCCTGGATCGGCTCACCTATAGGGCTCAGGCTGGAATTGTGACAGGTTCTTCCAGGCAGCAGGCGGGCTTAAATGCTGCACAGTGGCATAGCAAACCCTGCGGCTTTCCAGCCCACCTCAGGCCCTCCTGCCTTCCCAGTGAGACGATCTCCATCATTGGCTGCATGGGGATTACCTGAGTACAAACAGTCCCACCGCAGCCATTGACATCAGAAAGAGAAAGAAGGGGGGATGGAGGAAGGTCAGAAAACCACAGGGCATGCCAGAATACCACAGGGCATGCTGTGCCGCTGAGCGGCTTTCAGGATGGCATAGGGCACCTCTCGGGGCTAAGGGGATCAACACTGACTAGGAACCCCATTGGCTAGTTTTTCATTTATTTATTTATTTATTTTTGAGAAAGGATTTTACCAGGAAGGATACATTGAGATTTCTCTCGTTTTCAAGTATGTCCTGGGTGGCGAGTATGTACCGTTAGGTGTCCTGCCAAGGACACTTACTGGAGAGGTTGCTCGTCGGGATCGAACCCATGACTCCACAGGCTCTCTCCATGCAGAGCGGTGACATTACCTCTACTCCACCCAGCCGGTATTCATGTAAGTTGCTGCCTTGTCACCAAAATAAGAAAGTAGCACAGCTGAAATCTCTCCCAACATTAATTGTTTGGTAAAATAGAAATCTAGTTTAATATATATATTCATCTATTTATTAGATTTAATATTAACCCCTTAGTGACCGGGCGGTTTTAAGAAAATCTGTGCTTTTTTTTTTTTTATTGGGAACCTGAAATTTATCCAAAGTTTTTTAACCCCTTAGTGACTAGGCGGTTTTACGATTGTCAGTCTGAAAGTGCCCGCTGCTGTTTTTTCGTTCATGCGCTGCTTTGTGTTTAGGTCAAATTTTCCTCTTATGCAACCCACACATATTATACATCGTTTTTCCTGCCATTATATGGACTTTCTAAAAACACCATTTTATCAATCATATCCTATAATTTACTATAAAAAAATATGAAATATGATGAAAAAATGCTAAAAACACACTTTTTCATAATTTAATCCCCAAAATCTACAACCACCACAAAAGACCCCAGCTAAATAGTTTCAAAATGTTGTCTCGAGTATAGAAATACCCAATTTTTACATGTTTTTGCTTTTTAACCCCTCCACTGCTGTGCTATGTGCGCTTAGCTCATTATGACCGTTTTTTGCTCATAATTTTTAGATGCCAGCCTAGGTCCTATTTAATTAAACCCCCCCAGACAAAAAAAAAACATTTTTTAAAATTATTTTTATTTATTTTTGTTTGGTTTTATGTGTGTTATCATTGGAAACGCCATGATCAGGCCTTTCCAATAATGTCAAACGAGACCCTCTAGCTGCCACGGATTGGGAGATAAAGGGATCCAAATGATCCCCCTATCTCCACTTTGCAACTAGGGGGTTAACTGGCCCACTGACATCCTCACACATATGGTGAGGATGTCAGTGGGTGGGGGGTGACCTGGAGGCTTGGCTGTCATCCAAGATGTCAGGCACCTCCGGGTGTGAATCAAGATCCGGCAGCGAATTGGTTAAATTTATACACTGCTGAAGAAGGGAGACTCTCCCCTTTCCTGCGGTGTATTTTTTTTTTACTTCAAATGGTTGGGGAGGTAGAGGGCTCTAAAGGAGCCCCCCTCCCCTTCCTGGATTTTACTGCAGGTGCTGGTGGGCACCTGCCGATTATGTCATCACGCAGCGTGATAACGTCATTGCCCCTGCAGGCCCCCCAGAAATGGCGTGGCAGGCTTCTAGCCTGCCAGAACACTGCGGGAGCTGGCAAGGGAGGTAAGTATCGGGCGGGAGGGAGGTTAGGAGCCCACTGATGTACCATGTACATCCGCGGGTCTAAGGGAGACCGGTGGGTGTGAGGTACATGGTACGTCTGTGATCGGGAAGGGGTTAATATCAGTAATTAAAGGTCAACAAATACATGTACCAGCTGAATGGAGTAGAGGTAACATCACTGCTCTATAACCGTGGAGACCCAGGTTCGATTCCCGGCCAGAGCACCTCTGTAGTAATTGTCCTTGGGCAAGACACCTAATGGTACATACTGTACTTGCCCACCGCACAATATCAGCTGTGGAGTCCAGTGGTAATGGCTCTACCCTTCGACCGTGGAGAAGCAAATCAAAATACCATTCAGCCCATCCCTCCGGTACAACTGTGAAGAAGCAAGTCTCGACTTTATGAGAAGCGGGTTCAACCTAACCACCAGGTCGCTGATCTATATTCATGGAAAGCCGACTCGATCCCACTCAGAAGACACCACCAGCGAGTGTCCTTGGGCGAGACACCTAACGATATGGATGCACCTACCTCACAAAAATACTTGTGCATCTCATAGATTGTAAGTTCCCTTGGGAACAGGGTCCCCCTGATTCAGGTCATCATCCATGTGTCATATTCCAATGTATCAACTCCTTGTACACTGATCTTGTAAAGCGCTGCGGAATATGTGGCGCTATATAAATAAAGGATAATAAGAATAATATCATCTGACATAGATATGTACCAAGGGCAAGCAAAACATACCCAGCTTACTATGACCAGGCAGAATCATGAAAGTTTAGTCCAGGGACATTTGAGGAGCCAGAGTTTGCTATCCCTGTATTTTCCAATTAACCCATGACAAGCGAGTTCTTTCCTGTATGGGTGGGCAAAAGATCTCCCAGACTGTCTCGGAATCACCAGCCGCAACTGCTCACAGCAAACAGGCATCCTCTCCACCTGTGTCAGTTGCCTTGTCTGGACCTTGTCATAAGAATTTTCTGTAAAACTACATTTTGGCATCCCATGTAGTGATTTGAAGGATAACTGGGGCATCTATGGTTTGCATTAAATGATGTCTCACTAGCTGGTTATCTGAAATGTCGATACAACCCTCGGTTTTCTGAAAAATACCCATCCGATTGCTGGTTAACGGAACCTTTATTTTCTAAAGGTAAATGATATGCTATTCACCTTTAGAAAATAAAGAGGCATAAGTTGGTTTTCCAGATATTATATTCCAGTTATGGGTGTATGATGTCATGTTCCATCCATTGGTTATGGAAAAAGATGACCCACCAGTTGGTAAACTCCCATCGTAGCCTACTTATTGGTTATCGCAAATAAAATTCCCCATATCCTAATACACATTTATGCTCCATTCCTGAGGTTACGCACCATGGTGGCTCACAAGTTGGCAATATGACACTGTTGGTCGATGTGTTCTTGGTTCTTTAAATAATTCTGAATGACGTCCCTTCTCATGGTACGAAATGATGGCTTGCCATATGGGTAAATGAAATCATGACTTTCGATAACTGCTTCTTTTTCAGTGTAAAACCCCTGTAGTTTAAATGTTGATAAATAAAAATCTCAGCATTTCCTCAGTTGTTCTAAACTTAGTGGTTATTTTGCCCGTAAGCTGTATTATTATCATGTCACACGTACATTTTAAAAACAAACCTGACCTTTTGTGATCTCTGTTGGCTTGTGGTTTAATCTTTCTAAAGTGAACACATACATTATCACTTACCATCAGCCTCGTATTTGGCTAACCACCGTCCATCAAAGCGTTCACTGTGTACTAATGAAAACGAAATTAAAAAAATATATAGTAATAATATTGTTAATATAATAAGAAATTATTAATAAATAATAACAATAATAATAAAAAATAAAAAAATGAAAATCTCACAATATCTCAGCATTTCTTGCATTGCTTTATTGAATCTTGCAATGCAGTAATAAAATCTCTAGTGAGAAAGTTAGCAGTGATCGTCCGTAATTATTCAGTTGAGTAATGTTGCGGAACAAACATTTCGCATGACTATTAGTAGTTAATGATAGTGGTTTTATGTAATCACACATATCGAATGTCCAAAATGGCCATGAGTGAACACCCTATCCTGCTATAAATTAAGAGTCTGGCATTATGTCTGAAGAGGCTTATTGTCACCGACTGAGATTTACCTTGGTGAAGGTCTGAAGGAGAGGGCACAGATGATTTCCCATTAAATAAAAATCACACCACTTGATTGGAATCACATAAATCTGTGTTATGAGTCCTAGGTAGGAGTAGAAGAGGTTGGGTGGAGATCAATGACTTTTGGGGTAACTCTGACAAATCGATTTCTCCTTAATAGATAATATGGCTGCCCGTTGTAGGACAGCATTCTTTATTAGTGTCTTGCCCAACGGTAATAACTCCATAGCCACAGCACCGATTGAGAATTTGCCTGTAAGGATTGCTAGTCCTTTTATGCCCATACTTTGTAATTGTCATCTTTTGCCTTCCGGTCATTTCTAGGATTGTGTTGATTCAGATGCTTCCCATATTACCTCTTTGGGGGTTTCTGTTATCATTCCGAAGACGCTCATACTTCGAATCGTTGAACTAACGCCCCTTTTGCCATTACAACATCCCGCATACACAGACACACACAGTCTATCAGAGGCCATATTGGGGGCTATAAATATCGGATTCTAAGGTTTCCCTGGGCTCTCTTGTGATTTCAGTTGCCACTCGGTATTACTGTGTGTCAGATCTCCTGGCTTTTGATCTTTGGCTTTGTACCTTGATTTCAATTTGCTCCCTCTACTCCTAGACCCTGGCTTGTTTATCGTATATGTGGACTTTTCCTGTCCAGACTGCGGCTTATTCTCTGACTACTCCTTCTTTAAGTATAGTTACCGCCGGCCATTCTAAGGACCGGTCTATCAGTGCAGCGATTTCCCTTGTTCTACTTTGTGAAAGTCTGCCTGTTGGGTCACCAGCTACTCCTCACAATTAACAACATTCCTGTGCTTTTACGTATTCTGATCGAGTAACGTAATGATTGAGCACTTGTAAACGGTCCTGACTGCTGAGCGAGCAAACCATCCTCCAGGTCCAGATCAGAATCATCGTATCATGAAGGCTACTGGTAACTTATCTGACCGTGCTGATACCTCTGGCTTTCTATCCCCTTGCTGGAGTCATATCATGCGCCATTCCATCAGAACTTTCACTCTTCCATTGATGCCTCCGATCATGAGCGTCAATACATGGAGATGCCTCCAATCACGTGTGTCATTCCACAAATGCCTACAGTGTTACAGGTCATTACGATGACATACCAGTGTACCATTTTGCCAATACTTTTGACATATATCTTCATTATCATTCATGTATATTCAGAAATTCCCAGCGTCTGATGTCATTAGCAAGCACCAGCAAATTGCCTGACCAACAGCCCAAATGCACTTGACAAAGGCTGATTTAGTCAGCAGAAATGCTGTTTTAGCAGGATCCATTAAAATCTTCCATAAAGCGGCTTGAGTTCCTGGGCTTCTACCGTTCTCCATTGGATCACACAGCAGTTGGCCATGCTGGAGTCTAAGAGCACTGGCATGCTTACATTTTCTAATATATTGGAGTGCTAGCCAGTTTTGTAGTTTGGACATCTTAATCCAAAAGCTCCATAATTTGAAGTCTACACGGTCAAAGCATCCGATGAGAAACAAGATTATTTAAGAGGCCATCTTGAAATTATAATATGTTCTTCTGAATTTAGAAGTCATTCAGCCATCCTCAGGCTGCATCAGGCTAAATCCATCTTCACCAGATTAGCTATCTGACTTTACCTGGGATTATTTTCCCGATCACTTCATAAACATTATGGTATCACAGGCACGCTAGCGTAATCTTATTTAAGTATTTCAACCTATAGACTGACTTCAGGATGGCTTCACATGAAGGAGCATCACGTCTTCAGTGACTTGACAATGATTCCAGGATTATCAACCTTTGTGACACAGGACTGTACATGGACACCTGCTCTGTCTAGGGTAATAATAAATTCCGCTTGAACCTAAATTTGAACATCTGCCATCTGTTCGATACAGAGGGGTACAGTCAGACATCGGTGAGGGTTTTGATGGCGGTCGAGCTTCTTGTTAGAGTTTTTGATTGATGTGGCAAAAGCTAAATCCAGACTTATTTTTTCACTTATTTGTGTCACTTTTTTGTGTTATAAATGTGTTACCACCAGGCCTGCCCTTTGGGTGGGGCTTGGAGGGCGCACGCCCTGTACTCCACACTTTGGGGGTGGCCCGTACCACTGCTGACACGCTCCGTGTGATAAAAAGTGTCCGCGACCATCACCTCTCTGGGGGAGAATATCTATCTATGAAAAGGTGTTGAGGGAAAGAAATTAACGCACTCTAGTGCACTAAAAACATTATTGTTATTACTGTTGCGTAATTGCTAAACATCTATATTAAATCTATTTAAAATCCCACTCAATCTAGCAGTGATCTTATAATATACTTAATTACACTAATAATCTTAAACACATAAAATCAGGCTTAACACTCATTCCTTTCTACAATCCAAAAATATTTATTTAGAGGCAGAACAAACTAGTACATCATATATTTACAGTAATAATAATGGAGTCCCGACCCCATCTAATCTAATGAACACAGCAGATGCTGTAGGTTACCAGTCTTTGGTGTCCTGTAGGGTGTTGATTGGTTCCAGAGAGAGAGAGGAGAGAGAGGCTTTGATGCCGCTGGTTTAAAGGACCGTAAGGCTCCTACTTGGATTCTCCGTCCATCCCAACTCATTTGGTTTCCTCTAGACCATAGATGCAAGCGCAGATTTTCCCCATTAGCCGTCCCCACGTTAGCGCGTACAAGGAAATAGTGCCCTTTACGGGGGGGGGGTCTTCTTTTTTTTAACAGACGCACACTGCTTCCAAGAAAAAAATTGCCATCAGAATAAATATATATATATTTTTATTCTTATTATTTCCTCCAAAAACTGGTGGGGTGCAGCCCATGCTGACCCAATGGAGGAGCCTCCACTGCTCACACTGCATTTAATCAGCAGAAGAATGGAGCTGGGAGATTGTGTCTCACAACCCCATTGCTAGCACCAAGCTAACCTCTTCTCCAGCTCAATAAGCACAGGCTATTGGTTTAAGCTTTTACGCAGCCGAAGGAAGAGTCACAAACGTGTTCCATTATTGGGGAAAGGTTGTTTCATAAATAGAGTGTTGCAGATCACTGCATATCTATGCACTGATTGTCAAAGGAGCAGGTAGAGGGGGACGTCTTGCAGGATATAGTATGCAAAGAACAGAAGTTATTATGTTACTTTTAATGTCCTTGTGAGTTTTATTGCTGCACCACACAATGATACACAAACATACCAGACATTCCAAGCTTCTGGAATGGAGGTTAAGCATGAAACGCAAAAGGGATCGTCCCTAATGAGACTGATCTTGCAAAAAAGTGAGAAATTGTGGATTTGCATGTCCTACCCAGAATTCCTTGCTACTGTACATACTGGGCCGTGTGGCCAAGGATCTCTACGCACAAAGCAAGTCTCTGGTTTTCTCAGAAGTGCTAGTGTTTTTTGCATTCTATTATATTCTTTGAGTGGATGATTTAAATCTCACTTTTTCCCCCCCTATCTTGAATAGAAACATAGAAAAATGTCGGCAGATAAGAACCTTTCGGCCCATCTAGTCTGCCCAATTACATGGATACTTTACCTGGATTTATCTTTTGTTTATATAGTTTTTAGTGAGAAACAAGGGGGGTGTTTGTGAGGGTCCTGAGAACGAACAACAGCACAATGGCCTGCTCTACGGTGGGTGCCCGCTCAGGTCTCACAGACAAGGTTTTAGCTTGCTTGTGCCATTACAGGGATGAATTTTCCATATGCAAATCAGCCTGCTCTCACCCAGAAAGGGTGGCCAGTGCTGACTGCCAAGGACGTCATCCCTGCACGAGAGGTGCAGCAACCCCCCGACGATCGTTTCGGCCTTCTTGGGCCTCATCAGGAGGGTATAGCTGACACCCCTCTAGGCACATCAAGCAAGGGGTCCACGTCTGGATGACCCTTTACAATTATAGTGAGAAACAAGAAGGGTGTTTGTGAGGGTCCTGAGAACGAACAACAGCACAATGGCCTGCTCTACGGTGGGTGCCCACTCAGGTCTCACAGACAAGGTTTTAGCTTGCTTGTGCCATTACAGGGATGAATTTTCCATATGCAAATCAGCCTGCTCTCACCCAAAAAAATATAGTTTTTAGACTATGAATTTGTTTTGGAAAATTTCGGAATCTCAAATTCTTTGATTTCGGAATTTTCCGTTTTGGATCGATCTGATGTTTTGAACGAAATCGAAAATTTTTGGACATATCAAATATTTTTCAAGCACTCATATCGACAGAGACACAGACAGACACTAATAAAGACAGTGACAGAGTCACAAACACAACGGGAGATACTAACACTGATACACTCAGACTCACAAATACATACAGGAATACACTCAGACACACAGATAGGGCAGACATCAGAAATGATGGGGCCCCTTACTGAACCTCACAATGGGGCCCCCCTCGTAAACTTCCTCAACCTTTAAAATCCTTTCGCCCCCTTCCACAACAAAAAAAGGACATAACACAGCTCTGGAGCAATAAAACTCACAGTAATGTGTGGTGTGTATGAGTGTATCACAGAACTCCACAGCAATAAATCTCACAGTAATGTGCGGTGTGTATGAGCGTATCACAGAGCTCCACACCAATAAAACTCACAGTAATGTGCGGTGTGTATGAGTGTATCACAGAGCTCCACAGCAATAAAACTCACAGTAATGTGCAGTGTGTATGAGCGTATCACAGAGCTCCACAGCAATAAAACTCACAGTAATGTGCAGTGTCTATGAGCGTATCACAGAGCTCCACAGCCATAAAATTCACAGTAATGTGCGGTGTTTATGATGGGCTTGGTTGGGCCCTGGGGTCTGGCCCTGGGGTCTGGTTCTGGCCCTGGGCCCTGGCTGGGCCTGGGGTCTGGGTCTGGGCCCTGACTGGGCCTGGGGTCTGGGCCCTGGCTGGGCCCTGGTTGGGGTCTGGGCCCTGGCTGGGCCTGGGGTCAGGGTCTGGGCCCTGGCTGGGCCTGGGGTCAAGGGCTGAGCCCTGGCTGGGCCTGGGGCCAGAGTCTGGGCCTTGGGTCTGGGCCCTGGGGTCTGTGCCCTGGCTGTGCCTGGGGACTGGGTCTGGGCCTTGGCTGTGCCTGGTGTCTGGGTCTGGGCCCTGGCTGGGTCTGGGCCCTGGCTGGGCCTGGGGTTTGGGTCTGGCTGGGCCTAGGGTCTGGGCCCTGGCTCAGCCTGGGGTCTGGGCGCTGGCTGGGTCTGGGCCCTGGCTGAGCCTGGGGTCTGGGCCCTGGCTGGGTCTGGGGTCTGGGCCCTGGCTGGGCCTGGGGTCTGGGCCCTGGCTGTGCCTGGGGTCTAGGCCCTGGCTGGGCCTGGGGTCGGGGCCTGGGCCCTGGCTGGGCCTGGGGTAGGGGTCTGTACCTGGGCCCTGGGTCTGGGCCCTGGCTAGGCCCTGACTCACCACTCTGCTGTCTTCCTTCCCTGTCTCTTTTCTTCTCTTCTTCTTTTCTTTGCTTCTGGCCGGGCCCTCCGTCTCAGGCAGCTTCACTGACTGGAGGGGGCGGAGCAGAAGCAGCATGCTTGGGAGGGCCCCTGCACGCTGCTTGGCCCCGCCCAGCCAGCCAGCGAAGCTGCCAGGGCAGGAGGGGGAGACACACATAGTCAGCTCCGGATTCAGAATCATAGAGTCTGATACCGGAGCTGAAGAAGGGCACTGGCGACGGGGCCGGGGCCCCCCCGGGCCCCTTATGGCAGCATGGGGAGTAATGCCCTGATGGCGGCCCTGCACAGATACAGTTGCTCACAGACATTATTGAGCAAGTGTTTTACCAGGAAGGATACATTGAGTTTTTTTTCAAGTATGTCCTGGGTGGCGAGTATGTACCGTTAGGTGTCTTGCTCAAGGACATTTGCTGGAGAGGTGCTCTTGCCGGGATCGAACCCATGTCTCCACAGTTATAGAGCAGTGATGTTACACATACACTCACACAGGCACTCACTGGTATTCAGTCCGGGCCTGGTCTGTTTCATGTGTCTGGGTAGGAGGGGTGCTGAGACCCGAACACATGATTAAAAACCCAAACTGTCCAGGTGAAAACCGCACATGCTCCCTCCTCCTGTACAGGACCTATAGCCCCCACTCCCTCCTCCTGTATAGGTCATGGACATGACCAGGGGTCAAACCTACACAAATAAGTGTGATATCTTATCAATACCTCTACTTCCCCATCTCTGACCACCACCTTCTCTCTTTCAACCTATCTGGACTTCCTAAACACCCTGCTCCCCCACCCCGCACACACACTCGCAGAAATCTACAGGCTGTGGACCCCCATCAATTCTCCAACCTACTTCACCACCTCCCTCATACCTCATCCTTCACCTGCCCTGATGCTGCCACTAATCACTACAACACTACGCTTATCCTGCTCTAGACACTCTTGCTCCTCTTCGACTCTGTAAGGCCCCACCGCCAGCTTCAGCCCTGGCACACCCTCCAGACTCGCTACCTGCAAAGATGCTCCCGCACCGCAGAGCGTGCCTGGAGGAAATCCCGCTCTGAAGCTGATTTTGTTCACTTCAAGTTTATTCTCCGGTCATACACCTCTGCCCTCCACTTGGCCAAACAATCCTTCTTTCATCTCTTATATCTACGCTGTCCTCCAACCCTAAAACGGCTCTGGTCCACCTTCAACACCCTCCTCTACCCACCTGCACCTCCCCCCTCAGCTGCCTTCAGCGCTCAAGACCTGGCAGACTACTTCCTCAGTAAAACTTTAACTATCAGAAGCAACATCCCAACACAAGATAGTTATCTGCCACCTCCACTCCCACAGTTCCATCTGCCACCCTCTGCCGCTTCCTCCCAACCACTGAGGAGGAAGTCAATTCCTTATTGTCCTCCTCACATCTCACCACGTGCCCGCTCGACCCCATTCCCTCACATCTAATTCCTCCTCTCCTCCTCCCTCACCCCTGCTCTCACACACATCTTCAACCTATCTCTCTCCACTGGCTCCTTTCCATCCGCCTTCAAACACGCGCTAGTTACCCCTTTACTAAAGAAACCATCCCTAGATCCCAACTCTCCATCCAACTACCGTCCTGTATCCCTGCTTCCCTTTACCTCTAAAGCTCTTAGAAAAACTAGTCTTCAACCGCCTCTCCATCTTCCTGTCTCTCCAATTCCCTACTTGACCCCCTGCAATCTGGCTTCCGTCCCCTACACTCAACTGAAACTGCCCTCACCAAAGTCACCAACGACCTCCTAACTGCTAAAAAACACGGCCACTATTCTATTCTCATCCTGCTTGACCTCTCGGCTGCTTTTGACACTGTTGACCACCCCCTCCTTCTACTGACCCTCAACTCTCTGGTCTCGGTGACACTGCACTTGCTTGGATTGACTCCTATTTATCCAACAGGTCCTTCTGTGTGTCCTTTGCTGGTAACTCCTCCTCTTCATTGCCTCTATCTGTTGGTGTACCTCAAGGCTCTGTCCTTGGTCCTCTGCTCTTTTCCATCTACACCTCCTCCCTGGCAAAATCATCAACAGCTTTGGCTTTAATTACCACCTCTACGCTGATGACACTCAGATCTACCTCTCTACCCTGATCTCTCTCCCCCTGTCCTTTCCAAAGTCAGTGACTGTTTATCTGGCATCTCCTCCTGGATGGCCTCCCACCACCTAAAGATCAACATGTCAAAGACTGAGCTCCTACTTATTCCTCCCTCTAATGCCGCCCCACCTCCTGACTTCTCGATCACGGTGGAGGGTATCACCATCTCCCCATCAAACCAAGTTCGCTGTCTTGGAGTTACACTTGACTCTGCTCTTTCCTTCATCCCCCACATCAAGTCTCTTTCCTCCTCCTGCCGATACCAACTGCGTAATATTTACAGAATTCGGCCATTTGTTACCGCTGTCGCCACAAAACAACTCATACACGCCCTGGTAATCTCCCGACTCGACTATTGCAATAATCTCTTATCTGGCCTCCCTCTGTCCCACCTCTCCCCCCTACAATCCATCCTGAACGCCTCCGCCAGGCTAATTCACCTCACCCGCCGCTCTGTCTCTGCCGCTCCCCTCTGCGAGTCCCTTCACTGGCTCCCCATCCACTGCAGAATTAAGTTCAAAATCCTTATCCTTACCTACAAAAGCCTCACTAACTCAGCTCCCCACTACCTGTCTCACTAATCACCAAATACACCCCAGCCCGCTCCCTAAGGTCAAACAGTGACCTGCGCCTAGCTTCTCCCCGCATCACCTCTTCCACATGATAGACTGCAGGATTTCTCACGCGCAGCCCCCACTCTCTGGAACGCTCTCCCTCGTACTGGTCAGACTTTCCCCTAACTTCTCTTCCTTCAAACGCTCCCTAAAAACATTCCTATTTAGGGAAGCCTACCACCCAACTCACTGACGCAATCATCAATCACTCTCACCTTACAGTCCTCTCCTCCTGTTTCCAACCCCAACCCTCCTAGATTGTGAGTTCCTACGGAATAGGGCCCTCATCTCCTCCTGTACTGTTTGTCAAATGTTGTTCAATGTATTGTAACCCTGTCTATACTGTGCTTATTGTACAGCGCTGCGGAATATGCTGGCGCTTTATAAATAAAGAATAATAATAATAATAATAATACTACCCCAAATTAAGCGTTGCCAAATGGGAACTTTGTTTCTCAAGCAAAACTAGTGGAGGAACAACATTTCCACACGTTCCTGCTCAACTTGAACCCTTCTTCCTCATCCTGCGTAGCACTTGGACATGCAGCCCCCTCCTCCTCCATCCCTGAAGCTAGATGTTTCCTATTTGCCTCTCAGTACTCGCCGTGAAAATGACAGATTGTGATTATTCACAGTAATGTAAGCTCCATGTGTGCACACCCGAATATACGATCAGTTCGCGCCACATGGGGAGAAGACCGAGAGGGACATGGGGTCATTAGTGAAGTGAAGTTTTAAAAAAAAATAGCATAAACAAAAAGGTACAAAAACTGATGTCTGAATTATTTCTTTACATGCCGTGCTTCTCATAGGCCGTACCTGTGTTTATTCCAAGCACAGAGAAAGCAGAAGCGGCTCTCACTAATAACCACTGGCCAGCAAAAGTACAGCGTCTGGAAAGTGAAAATAATCTACTCCGCTTTGACAGGACACGGACATGGGGTTTGCATCGTGAAATGTTTAATTTCTTTGAATTTGTATAATTATATCACGAACACAACTTACTGGAACACATCCCCATGGGGACGATGGACAACCTCATCAAGACCAAGCAAAGGAACCTGTCCAGAGCTGACTGCAGTGTTATCTATCAACCTTTTTATTAGCCATGTGACTGGTGAGTACAATATCTATCTATCTATCTATCTACATATCTACTATTTGTCTATCCATAAATATAGCCACAGCTATCATGCATCTATCTAATATACCTATCCCTCTATTATCTATTTTTCTATCCTTATCTAACTATATCTATCTGTATCTACCAGGGTTATTCAGGTATGAGGTGAAAAGTAGGAGAATGACTGGAGAGAATGAAAAATTCTAGGTCAAAATAGCTGATTTGGAAAGTGAGATGAACGGGAGAATTTTCATCCCATATTTTGACCTAGAATTTTCCATTCTCCAGTCATTCTCCTGCTTTTCACCGCTCTCTGAATAACCCTGTATATATCCATATCTATCATGTATTGTCTTATCTCTATATATCTGTATCTATTTGTCTGTCTACCCATCTATATATAAAAAAGGAAAAGTCATGACGGACTAACTCATCAAAGCCCAGCTCAGACTGTTTAACCTAGGAACGTGACATTTTGAAAGTACATTGTTTTTATGATGTAGGCACCCACTAAGGAAGGATATTTGGAAATTCCACCCCTAAGGGGGTTTTGAATATTTTAAACAGGACACCTATAACTCAAAAACCGAATATGTTGCAGGCGTGAAAATTGGTATTTATAATCTTCTTGAAAAATAAAAATACACGTGTTTTACCATTTTTCAAAAATCCAAGGGGGGTGATAAAAGGTGGTGAATATTTTAAACAGGATACCTATATGTCAAAAACAGAAGATGTTACAGACATGAAAATTGGTATTTAGATTCATCTTGAAACATTAAATAACATGTATTTTACCATTTTCTGAAAATACAGTGGGGGTGAAAAAGGGGGGTGGATACTCTTATCAGAATACCTAGATTTAAAAAAAACATAGATGTTCCAGGCGTGAAAATTGGTATTTACAATCTTCTTGAAAACAAAAAAAACATGTGTTTTACCATCTTCCAAAAATCCAAGGGGGGTGAAAAAAGGGGGTGAATATTTTAAACAGGATACCTATATCTCAAAAACAGAAAATGTTACAGGCATGTAAATTGGTGTTTAGATTTGTCTTGAAAATTAAAAAAACATGTATTTTACTATTTTCTGAAAATCCAGTGGGGGAGGATAAAAAGGGTGAATACTTTTATCAGTATACCTATATTTCAAAAACCAAAGTTGTGAAGGTGTGAAAATTGGTATTTACAATCTTTTTGAAAACAAAAAAAACATGTGTTTTACCATCTTCCAAAAATCCAAGGGGGGTGAAAAATGGGGGTGAATGTTTTAAACAGGATACCCATATCTCAAAACCAGAAGATGTTGCAGATGTGAAAATTGGTACTCCCTCATTGCTCGAGTGACAAGCACGTGTCTGCTTAGCTCTCACAACCATGGATCGCACACTCCCTTACTGCTCCAACACATCTGCTTCCCTCTCTCAGCCAGGGCTCGCACTCCCTCAATGCTCCAGCATTTCTGCTTCCCTCTCACAGCCAGGGTTCACACTCTCCCTCACTGCTCCAGTATGTCAGCTTTCCTCCCACAGCCAGGCCTCACACACTCCCTCACTGCTCCAGCATGTCTGCTTCCTTTTCACAGCCAGGCCTCACACACACACCTTCAATGCTCCAGCGGGAAGAACTTGTGATATTATTGCAGAACCGCAACCCACCTAGGTTCTGTAATGGCACCAGAATGCAAGTAAAAGCACTCCACACAAATGTGATTGAGGCAATGGTGTTACCGTTTCTGGCTGGGGAGTCGATGTTCATACCATGAATACCTTTTATACCTTCAGAATATCTGTTCCAATTCAAAAGACTTCACCCAAAACGTTTGATTTGCGATGACCATCAAGAAGTCTCAGGGACAAACTTTGAAGGTAGCGGGGATTGACTTAAGAGAAGTCTGCTTCTCACATTGGCAGTTTTATGTTCCAGACTGAGCTCACCTAACTTTGCTGATCCAAGCACCTGAAAGAAGAACCACTAATGGAGTTTACAAAGAAGTACTCAAGTAGAGTTTTTTTCTATGTTCCAGATGCCAAAAACCACAATTTTTTTTTTGTCTGTCTCATTGTCTGCTTGTATTTACAACACAAAATAAATTTAATGGACGCATATGAATGAAACAACTTTGCTTTGTAGCCAATACGTCCTGACTTACGTCTGCAATAAACAGTACTTATTACTTTAAGACATCAACCTGTAAATTATATTTTGTACAGTTTGGACAAAAAACTCATGTTTCTTTTAAAACCAATTGCCGCGGGCAAAAGCTAGTATTGATATTCTGTTCTGGGTCCCCTACTCTTCTCGATCTAAACCGCCTCTCTGGGCAACCTCATCTCTTCCTATGGACTCAATTATCATCTCTATGCTGACGACACTCAAATCTACCTTTCCTCTCCTGATCTCTCTCCTATCTTGTTGGACCGTGTTACAGCTTGCCTATCACCTGTCTCTTACTAGATGACCTCACGTTTACTAAAGCTCAATCTTCTTATCTTCTCTACCTCTAAAACTTCTATTCCTGCACCCATCTCCCTTCAGGTGAATGGTGCCACCATTACTTCTACCTCTCAGGCTCGCTGCCTTGGGATCCTCTTGGACTCCGATCTATCCTTTACTCCCCACATTCATTCACTTACCAAATCTTGCTACTTCCACCTACAAAACATTGCATGCATCCGCCCCTTTCTTAATCAGGACTCTACTTAAATGCTCATCCAAGCTCTTATTATCTCCCTCCTTGACTACTGTAACCTCCTTCTCTCTGGCCTTAAGAGATCCCAGATTATCCCTCTGCAGTCTATAATGAACACCCGTGCCACACTCATACACCTCACCTCCCGGACCTCTCACACCCTTACCTCTCGCACCTCCCACACCTCACCCCTCTGTCAGGCTCTACACTGGCTCCCGGTTTCCTTTAGAATTTTAGATGTCCCTTATCTGGTTCATGATGAAAACCATAAAAAATGACTGTATCTCTGATTACAGGCTTGTGATTTCTAACGAAAACTGTGTAGTTTGTGCAAAATCTTCTAAACATACGTTTTTAATTAATAAATATTCTATGTGTGCACACCCTAATGTAACAGGCTGCGCACGCCACTGCTTCTACCATTAGAGTATTGACCCCCTTACCCCACAAGCACATGTATTGTATATTAATAAAATACTGATATAATAAAAAAAATGAAACTCACATGCCCCCCATGCTACGCCACTGCTACCAGTCACCCTGTCCCAGTATACCTAGCATAGTTCCACTCTCACACTATACCCAGTCACTCTCTTCCAGTACCCCCAGTCACTCTCTCCCTCCCAGTACCCCCCAGTCACTCTCTCCCAGTACCCCAGTCACTTTCTCTCTCTCAACTTTCTATCTATCTATCCAAGTACCCCCAGTCACTCTCTCCCAGTACCCCCACTCTCTCCCAGTACCCCCAGGCACACTCTTCCCAGTATCCCCAGTCATTCTCTCCCTGAACCTCCAGTCACCCTCTCCCCGTACCCGCTCACTGTGTGTTGGTCACGCTGCTCTGGTGTCACACAGTGTCGTCTACCTGCATGGAGTTGCTGGTGGCCTGGGGGGCAGCTGTCCAGGGGGCTTAGTGGAGACCGGATTTTAAATGTGCTGCAGGGAAGGCGCCTCCCTCCTTCCTGTTCAGTGGCTGCAGGGTTGCCAGCGGCGGGGCCCGGCACAGGGCTTCAAGGGTGGCTAACAAGCGTGGAACACGGTGTTCCGTTGGATAATGCTGCACTGCTTCACGTGACTCATGTCAGTGTTAAGGAGGAGTCAGGACAGAATTTTCTGTCCTGGTCCTCCCTTCTGGACACTGAGTGCTAAGTCACTGCCGGCACCGTGCAAGGGCCTCTCACAGACACCAGTGTCCGTGAGCAGACACCTTGCTGATCCCTGCTGGAAATATTAGTGGTTCAAATTTCTTTTTGAAATTTTGCGCCCCTAAGAAAATTGCGCCCAGGGCAACCGCCCCGAGGCCCCCCCACGCTGTGCCACTGCTATCATCTGTCATCTAGGTATCTATAGTCATACTCTACCCCTATCATATCTATATCTATATAACCTTTCTTTCCATCTTTCTTATCTAGATATATACATAATTGTTTTATCTATCTCTATCTATCAATCCCTATAATTTATGACTCTCAACATTCAACATTATGGTCAGATAATAATGGCCGCTCATTGCCCTCATTTGAAAGGATTCTAATTAAGTTATTGTTTATTTTTATTTTTTTTGCAGGTAATATATCTTGTTCATATAACGTACAGATTCTTCAAAAAACCCAACACAACGTATCTGTTGGACAACCACTTACTGTACCGTGTCCTATCCGCTTCTGCTCGCAAGAACTCCCCAGTGTGACCTGGTGCAAACAGCACGGAGAACAGTGCCAACCTATACATACAAAACCAGGGATCTCATTAGAATGGGCAGAGGAGATGCCGTATCATGCCCATCATCTCCTGAGGTTTATGTCAGTTAATGAGACTGATGGCGGGACGTACGAATGTAACACAACATATCAAGTCAAGCAATCAGTGGTGAATCTAATAAACATTAATATTATGGGTAAGCACAGAATGTCAAAATCACAGACTCTCAAACTGATTTTTTATGAATGATTAAATTTTTTCCTCCTGGATTGTGGTTTTCAGCTGTTTGTTTTTTATCTTCAACATGTTAAGGAGTAAAGAGCATCCAAAAAGTGCAGGTAGAAGCCTTAAAGGGACAGTACCACTATCATAAACTGTAACTAGATTACTTGTGCATTACAAATGAAACCACTTTATAAAACACATTATAAAACACATTATAAATACACATGCTGCTGTGTGTTTTCTTTGTTTTAATTAATTCCATGTAAAAACAAAATAAAGTTACGTTTTTTAATCTCCTGTGTCTATTCTGTAGATTTTTCTCATGATGCAACTTTTACCAAAATCTTATAGCAAGTCTCGCTTTACAGCTGTGGTTTAGTATAAAACAGTAGTGAAGAAGCAATGGAGTGGAGAAGGGAATGTTTAGATGAGACTGCAGGAGATCTATTGTGCTGCCTATACTACCCGAGCTAACAGATGGCAGTTGAATGAGATCTGATAGTAAGCATTTAACACTTTAATCTACCCCCTGGTGGTGTTCTCTGCATACATCCCACACAATGCAATCTGTTGATCTGATGTTAGGCATGTAGTTTGGTTTCCATCTCTTTGATCACCTCCGTTTAAAGTCGGTCGCCAGTTATGTGAATTGTTACCCATTTATTTTAACATAATAAGCTTGTTCTTTCGTTCCAATTCTTCTTCTTCGTTGACCAACCAGTAAACACGTTTATTAACTGTTTTATCTTCACACAGAAAACTCACCTGACTTCGGAAAAGTGAGCAGCTCCTGGATAACATACCTTTTCATTGGTCTACGGTTCCTTATCGTCGTCGTGGTTTACTCACTTTTATTTCTATACCTTCGTAGACTCAAAGGTAAACTATGAGGACGACAAAACAACGTGTCATTGGGGGAGAAATCAGATAAGATCTGAAATACCAAAAGGGGTATGCTGTCCTCAGAAGGTCCTGCCATGATCTGGCCGATCGAGACAGGAAGCCATTATGGGTCAGTCAGGGGCTCTATAATTAGGCCAAATGGGCGGTCGCTTAGGGCCTCCCTCACACCGTGGCCTCGTATGATGGTATTTGTGTGGCATTACAGTATGCACACATTCATGGGAGTACTACTATACCACAAAAATACTCTCCTACGCTAGCACACACCAATCTGCCAGGACAGCTGTCTGAGCCTTCATAAGATATAGGTTTTTTTTTAGCTAATTTCAGCATTTTCGCATAATAATAGGGCCTCGCAGTTGTGCTTTACCCAAGGCCTTACTAACTCGAGATTCATCCATAGTCAGGGGATCATTGAATCTCCCCACCAGTTTGTACAGTCATAGCAGTAGTATATGGGCCAAATGATAAGACCCTTTATTATCGAAACACAATACAAGGCCCATCCCCAACGTGGCTGTTACGGATCGGGGAGCGCTTGGTACCCTCCGTCTGGACGCCACTTTCCACTGTACGCAGGAAATATTCGTACCCACACAGAGTAGATGACACATAAACTGTGAGGAGTTCTTGCAGATTCAAAATCCAAATACAGAACGCTTTAATTTCAGGTTTTCAGGTACAGACACAATCAAACGTAAAAACCACACCCCTACGTTACTGTATACCTGATCCTCCCAAAGCCTCCAATGCCCAGCCTTGGAACAATGGCTTGAGTCAGATAACAATCATCTGAGTAACTTGTTGCTGGGGGGGAGGTGTGGGTTGATGGAAGCATGTGAAGACAAAGGGATCCATTACTCACCGGGGGGGGGTGAAGAAGACAAAAGGTTAGATTGCAAGCTCTTGAGCAATGAAATTCAAGGAAAAACAAACGCAAATAAACATTGAAGCGGACGTTTCGTCACAGTGGCCAACCAGGCAGTTCCCCAACGATAATTAAATAATTATATGAATTCACCAGCATATGTTTAGCAAAACCAGGCTCCGGCTGGCCGTGCCCAGGGGGCCGCAATGGCTTTGGGCCAGATGCAGTAGAAATCCTGCTCATTGCCTGGCCAAACCCAACTGAAGCCGGCCCAACATTCAACCTAACACTCATCATAACTGCAATAATAAATTCTCTCCAGAATGTGTAATGCGCTGTGAATGGTGGAGCATTAAAAGGGACACGGTGAAATATTTTAGGCCAAAATAATTGTTTTGAAATTAAAATCTTTAACTCGTTTTTTTGTTCCCAGCCCAGCGGTCTTGACTTATTTGCTGCTCCTTATAATTTCTACACAAATTTAATGGTTCTTAGATTAAATCGGCATGTTTAGAAAAGGACATTAAAAAATCCTAAAACAGTACTAAAAACATAATAGATACCAGCACGTCTGTCGCTAGGTTTGTAGGAGACGTATTTGTACGATCATTAAATTCGGAAAAAGAGAGCTGATCACAGAAAGCCAAAAGCTGCGTTTCTTCTCCCCCATCCTGACTCCTGTCGGCGTATAATCGCTCTAAGCCGGCAATCGTCTGGAATGTTCTTAAAAAATGAAGTCGCTTTATTAAAGCAGATAACGGGTAGAATTAACTAACGTGAAAACGGGACCGAAGATTATAAAAAAAATTACAGGTCTAGTAATAGAAAGGTGAAACTCAGGAGAATGGCAGGAGAAGAGAACAATCTATACCAAATAGCCAATTTGGAAAGTGAGATAAATGGGAGCATTTTTCAGGGTAGGCTATTTTGACCTAGAATATTCTCTTCTCCAGTCATTCTCCTGAGTTTCACCTTTCTTTGAATATACAGTGGCAAGAAAAAGTATCAGGGTTATTCAGAGAGCGTGAAAAGCAGGAGAATGACTGGAGAATGAAAAATTCTAGGTCAAAATAGCAAAACCAGAAAAATTCTCCCTTTCATCTCACTTTCCAAATCGGCTATTTTAATCTAGAATTTTTCATTCTCCAGTCATTCTCCTGCTTTTCACGCTCTCTGAATAACCCTGAATGTGAACCCTTTGGGATTACGTGGAGTTTTGCATGAATTGGTCATAAAATGTGCTCTGATCTTCATCTAAGTCACAACAATTTGAAAAACACAGTCTGCCTAAAATAATACAACACAAACATTATATGTTTTCATGTGTTTATTGAACAGAACATGTAAACATTCACAGTGCAGGGTGGAAAAAGTATGTGAACCTTTGGACTTAATAACTGGTTGACCCTCCTTTGGCAGCAATAACCTCAACCAAACGTTTCCTGTAGTTGCAGATCAGACCTGCACAACGATCTGGAGTAATTTTGGACCACTCCTCTTCACAAAACTGTTTCAGTGTAGCAATATTTTTGGGATGTCTGGTGTGAATCGCTCTCTTAAGGTCATGCCACAGCATTTCAATCGGGTTGAGGTCAGGACTCTGACTGGGCCACTCCAGAAGGCGTATTTGTTTTGTTGAAGCCATTCTTTTGTTGAATTACTTGTATGCTTTGGGTCATTGTCCTGTTGCATCACCCATCCTCTGCGGAGCTTCAGTTGGCGGACAGATGGTCTTACGTTTTCCTGCAAAATGTCTTGATAAACTCTGGAATTCATTTTTCCATCAATGACAACAATCCGTCCAGGCCCTGAGGCAGCAAAGCAGCCCCAAACCATGTTGCTCCCTCCGCCATGTTTTACAGTGGGGATGAGGTTTTGATGTTGGTGTGCTGTGCCTTTTTTTTCTCCACACATAGTGTAGTGTGTTTTTTTCAAACAACTCAATTTTGGTTTCATCTGTCCACAGAATATTTTGCCAGTAGTGCTGTGGAACATCCAGGTGCTCTTTTGTAAACTTCAAACGTGCTGCAATATTCTTTTTGGACAGCAATGGCTTCCTCCGTGGTGTCCTCCCATGTACTCCATTCTTGTTTAATGATTTCCTTATTGTAGATGTGTCAACAAAAATGTTAGCATGTGCCAGAGATTTCTGTAAGTCTTTAGCTGACACTCTAGGATTCTTCTTTACCTCATTAAGCATTCTGCGCTGTGCTCTTGCAGTCATCTTTACAGGACGACCACGCCTAGGGAGAGTAGCAACAGTGCTGAACGTTCTCCATTTGTAGACCGTCTGTTTTACCGTGGACACATGAACATCAAGGCTTTTGGAGATACTTTTGTAACCCTTTCCAGCTTCATGCAAGTCAACAATTCTTGATTGTAGGTCTTCTGAGAGCTCTTTTCTGCGAGGCATGGTTTGCATCAGGCAGTGCTTCTTGAAACCAGTAAACCCAAAACTGGTGTGTGTTTTTAAAGGGCAGGACAGCTTTCAGCAACACATCCAATAATATCACACTGATTGGACTGAAGGTTGGCTCACTCCTGGCTCCAATTAGCTCTTGGAGAAGTCATTAGGCTAGGGGTTCACATACTTTTTCCACCCTGCACTGTGAATGTTTACATGTTATGTTCAATAAACACATGAAAACATATAATGTTTGTGTTGTATTATTTTAAGCAGACTGTGTTTTTCAAATTGTTGTGACTTAGATGAAGATCAGAGCACATTTTTATGACCAATTCATGCAAAACTCCACGTAATCCCAAAGGGTTCACATACTTTTTTTTGCCACTGTACCTGTGTCTCATTTTTGTATTACATATTTATAACAAGGTATATATAACTTAAATATAATTAGCTATTTACAGAATAAGGAACTTAAAGGGATACTGGATTAAAAATAGAGTTCCTTTTTTTGCCAGTTGACAGCCTCTGCCCAATTATTTTTTAATATTTTTTTTCTTTTTAGATGATTTTACTCACCTTTTGTCCTTTGTCGCGGCGCAGCTCCGCCTCTTCGGCTCAGGGTCTCCTGAACCCGGGAGTCCCTGAATCATTTCTGCACAATTTGGGCTTGTGTGCACCTTGTGTAGCGTAGGAAACGCAACTTGCGTAGTGCTATGGAACTTGCATAATTTACGTACGCACGTTCCGTAGCGCCTGCTCAAAGCGATGGATCGGAGCTGTACGCACATGCGCAAGTCTGATCCATCGCTGCCTCTCAGAACGCTCGCTACAGTGATTGGTCTCAGAGAGTGATGGCGACCGCTCTCTGTGTGTGACATCACTAGTGACTGATCTGGTGACCGGCAGCCGGGAGATTCAAAAGTCCCGGCTGCTGGTGATGCTGGTTGGAGTGGAGGAAACTCCTCCACTTTATCCTGCAGTATCACCAGATCAGGGGAGCTGGGATGGGGCAGAAGGGGGGGCACTCCACAGACCCTGACCACTTAAAAAAGACAAAGTGGTCAGAAAGTATAGAGTGTCCCTTTAATTTCTGTAGGAGTCCAATAAATCATTTTTTGAATCTTCTAATCTGGTTGATTTTTGTTAATTTACAGAGGTCCCGAAGACGCGCCTTTTCCTTTTATATATTTTTATACACTCCTATCACTAAGGAACTCATCAACAAAACAGTGAAACAATGTAATTCTCAGCAGAAATATTGTTAATGAAAATGAGGACGAGGACCACCTCAGGAACCTTGTCCTTCATATTTCAAAAACATTTTATTTTATTCCCATCTTTTCAATTTTTATTTTTTTTCCTTCTAGTGGATCCGTTTATCTATGCATTTTTTATTAAACACACCGTGTTGTCTTTCAGAAAACCACCGCATGCTGATAAAGAAGCGGGAAGTACGTATCGTTTTATTTGCTTCCGTCATTATCACTCTTGCTCTAAACGTCGTCCCAGGGTGAATGTCGTATGTTAGTTGTTTCTTAGATTGTAAACTCACATGAGCCGGGTCTTCTTTAGGACTCGTTCTCCGTGTCTCTGACTTATTTGTTAAATTTATGTTTGTTTTATCGTACCCGTTGTATAGCGCTACGGTATATGTTGTCGCTTTTTAAATAATTTGTAGTTGTATGAGCTCGACTTGGGCTCGACTTACTGTTTATAGACATTGGCTGCTCTTTAGGAAAGAATAATAATAATAATATTCTGGCATTTTGGACCACTGTTTTATTGAAAACCTTAGCCACCGCAGCACTGCAATGAGAGGCGTGGGTCCTATGCTATACACCCCACAATGTAATGTTGGGTGAAATTGGAGAGGCCGGAGTCTAGCCTTTCAAATGACACCAAACATGACCATGTAATATGTAAAAATAGGAAAAATAAAAATAATCTCCTTTTTCTCTAAGACAGTGGCATTGTTCACTTTTCACATATAAAATGAACAATGCCGCTGCCATTACTCAGCTTCTCAATTCCCATGCTGGAAGCACATACCGGGCCCGATCCCTAGTGAACGCTATTGTTAGCATTTGGGTAAGTGTTAATGCCAGGATTAGTGACTTTAACGCATGTCACTACCCATATCATATCCCTAACACTAAACCCGGGAGAAATCCGTTAGCACATCGGTTTTTGTGCTAGCTTGTGTGAGCTTACTGCAATTTGCGCGTCCTGTACTTATCATGGGGAGCGCAATCATTAATTAGTGTTAGGATAAGTGAGGTATTACAAAGTGCTAATGCTAATTACCGCAGCAATGTGCAAACCAAAGAAATTGGCACCTTCTAAAAGCAGGTGCTACATGATTTCGATTTTGCAGAATTATTTAACACCTCCTAAAACCCCCCAATAAATCAGGGTTCCGGAGCCCTGCGGGGCAGCTGTCCTTGGTTCTAAATAGGTTTCAGCACCATAGACAGCCCCCATTGAATGCAGCCAGACTGAACGAAAGAAAAAAAATAACACTGCGTTTGACAAAGAAAAAAAGCCTTGTTTTGAAATAAATTAGGAATCCAAACATTTCACCAAAAAAATCCTCAAAAATGGCTAAAAAATAAATGGTTGAATAAATATTTGATAAAAACGGGGAACATTCTTCACATTGAAACCTATGGGATTTGCCTGGTTAAAGCTGTTGAACAAGCCGCAGAAAATCAGGGCTTTTCACTGACAGTTCAGTGCTGTTTGGCGTTCTCTGAATATAGATTAACCAATACTTGTCTATGGGGAATTCCACTGTCCCCTAATGGCACCAGGGCTCTTTCCATGGCCTTTGGTGCTGAATACAACAGATTCAGCACCACAACCAATGCACAGGGAAGCGGTGCTGAGTCTCAGTGAAACGGTATAACGAATTGATCCGTAAAACGAAATCAATTTCTTGTATTCCTGTTAGTTTTCGTTCGTTTGGGATGGAACCGATTCGTATTTCGGAAGCACTTCTGAAATATGAATCGGTAAATTTAGTTTGAATTTTGATTCGGACCGAAATGCACACCTCTTCTATTGTCCATCATATACTTTGTTTGTTGCTATATGTACTGTATATTGTGGCCTTCATGTCGATTGATAGTAACTAACTTGCCCTGTTCTAAAGAACGTTGATTCTTTTTGTGAAAATATTTTGATTATATATATTTTTTTTTTTTTTTTGGACCACTGGATAGTGAGTCCTTGATGTAGATGTTTATTTTTTATTTATTTGAATAAAGATTATATTTTCTTATATACTTTGGTGTGGCTCTTCATATTGCTTATTGTGATATGGTAATAAAGGCTTTTCTAAGTTAGCCTTTGTTGAGTAAAAGGACCCACTAATTGTTTTTTGTTATAGTGTGTAGGGATGGGCTGCCGGTTCGAAAAATTTCGAACTTTTCGGGACGTTCGCAAAACGTTTGCGGGAAAAAGAAGTTTTAAAAAAATTCCAAAAAATGCTTAAAAGATCCTAAAAATTATAAAAATAAAGAGACTCTTTACTGCAGAATATAATAATAAATGGTCTATTAGATATTGAATTAAAACAGGAATATTTTTAACATTGAAGCCTATGGGATTCATAAACATTTCCCACTCCTTGTTGCTCAAACATTTGCCACACCTTGTTGGTCAAACATTTCCCACACCTTGTGTGTCAAACATTTCCCACTCCTTGTTGCTCAAACATTTCCCACACCTTGTTGGTCAAACAATTCCCACACCTTGTTGCTCAAACATTTCCCACTCATTGTTGCTCAAACATTTCCCATGGCTTCAAATTGCATTTAAACATGAGCAAAAGTGGTAAAAATGAGCTCAGCGCAGAGCAGTGAAATGACTCAGCACTCAGCAGTGAAAGGGTTAAAAAAGTTTTTTTCTTTATTTTTTTTTAAAAATAGTTTCCTGTCCCCCAGGGCAGTACCCAGACCCCCATACACCTTTTATGGCCAATATCTTGCATATATGCCCTCTTGGTGGGCACTTTCATTTTCGGAAGTTGCCTTGCATTACGTTGGAGTTCGAACTTTTCGGCTGCTTGGGTGTTCGAGTTTGAACCGAACACGGGGGTGTTCGGCCCATCACTAATAGTGTGCACCGCTCAACTATTTGTTGTATTGGTACAGATACAAATCATGTTTAAATATGACGAGCAAAAATGGTGAAATTTATCTCAGCACACAAGGGTGTAATGGCTTAGCTGATAAGGGGTTAATATAATGAATTGTTATGTATGAGTAAATGAAATGTAATGGGTAATTCAATCCTTGTCTTTCAGTTTCGATATTTAGCTCCGCTACAGTCATCACACAAGAGACTAGCAAAGAGTTGTGTCGTTTCTGTACCTCAACTCAATGTTGAAGCCGATCCACTGACTGAATCATTTGAAATGATTTGTGATGAATGATCCGTAATAATGTACATACACTGTATAACTACTGCACCTCCCTCTACTGCAGTGTTTCCCAAACCTGTCCTCGGGACCATCTGCCTCGCCACTTTTTCCAGATATCTGAAGCACAGCACAGGTGATATGATTTGCTGCTCAGTGATTGCAGGATTCAGTCTGTATTTCCCCAAGATGATCTGCAAAATCTGGCCTGTTAGTGGGTCCCGAGGACAGGTTTGGCAAACTCTGCTTTACTGTAATGTAACCTGTAAAGCGCTGAGTACACCTGTTACAGCTATATATTTATACCTACAATGTATAACTACTGCACTTACTGCACCTCCCTCTGCTGTAATGTAACCTGTAAAGCGCTGAGTACACCTGTTACTGCTATATAAATATACATACACTGTATAACTACTGCACTTACTGCACCTCCCTCTGCTGTAATGTAACCTGTAAAGCGCTGAGTACACCTGTTACTGCTATATAAATATACACTGTATAACTACTGCACTTACTGCACCTCCCTCTGCTGTAATGTAACCTGTAAAGTGCTGAGCACACCTGTTACTGCTATATCAATTTACATACAATGTATAACTACTGCACCTCCCTCTAATGTAATGTAACCAGTAAAGCGCTGAGTACACCTGTTACTGCTATATAAATATACACTGTATAACTACTGCACTTACTGCACCTCCCTCTGCTGTAATGTAACCTGTAAAGCGCTGAGTACACCTGTTACTGCTATATAAAATACATACACTGTATAAATAATGCACTTACTGCACCTCCCTCTGCTGTAATGTAACCAGTAAAGCGCTGAGTACACCTGCTACTGCTATATACATATACACACTGTATAAGTACTGCACTTACTGCACCTCCCTCTGCTGTAATGTAACCTGTAAAGTGCTGAGTACACCTGTTACTGCTATATAAATATACACTGTATAACTACTGCGCTTACTGCACCTCCCTCTACTGTAAAGTTTGCACCTCCTGCACCTACTGCACCTCCCTCTACTGTAGGTTATTTAACCCGTCACTGCGGAAGACGTGTGGGGAACGTCATGGGAGTCTCCCACTATAGGCGGAGGACATTCCCCACACGTCTTCTGCTTGGCGGGAGCTCCCTTAGATACTCACCTCTCTCATCCGGGGTCCCACGGCATTTCGAGTTCCTGGAAGTCAGACACTGCTTTTGGGGCCCCTCCCGGCGTGTTGACGTCATCGAATCGGATGCGATGATGTCATTTTCAGGCGGCCACCTGGCAAAGATCACTTGAAAGGAGGGCGGTCCATTAGAGTCCCTCTCTCTCCCGATCGGGAGGAGGTAGTGGGTTAAGCCAGGCACCACTGAAAAGGGGAGAGTCTCCCCTGTCAAGCGATGCCTGACTTTAACCCCTGAGGTGCCGCTCTGCGATGCAGTGGTGTGCGCTGTTATGGGGGGACTTGAATAGAGAGGGCTTCTCTGGTGTGCTCTGTTATGGAGGGACGGTAAAAATGGGATGCAATCACCCGGTACAGACAGATGCTTGCTGAACTGCCTCTGAGGTAAAACTGACTGGAATAGCTGCTTGCATAAGCGGTAAAATGGGGCTGGGCCAAACTAACTCTGTGAGTTAGACAGGAGAGTGGAATAATCTATTTTAAGTAAAATCATAGGGGGAAACAAATACGGTATCTGTTTCGAGGTCAAGCCCTTTACACTGCCTACCAAGAGTTGAGGAGGTTAGGAAGCTGCTTAAAGGGACAGAACACATTTTTATCAATGATTTACATAAGCAAAAAACAGAAAAAATTACAGTCTAAATTTTTTATTGCAAAAAAAAATTATTAGGTTTTATTTGTATATTTTAATGTTATGTATTGAATCTGCCTTTACTGCTTACAGTTATGATTTCATAGCTATTTTGTTCCTGCTGGGTCACCATAGCCTTGCTGCATCTAGCTAGCTCCGCCCCATTCTCCTCAGGCTAGTTTCTGAGGTAATAATTACTGGTCACCTAGCAGCCATCTTAGCTCTATGCTGACAAAGCGAATGCCTTTTCACCTGCATTTCTTTACACTATTACAAAGATTGTCAGTCTGATCATTAAAGGTTTCAACTGGATTCATCTTTCTACGTGTCAGTTTTGCTGAGTTGACGCTGTCTGCCGAACTTTCATCGTGTGAGTACTGGTCAAATACAGACTTAGAGTTAGTCTCAAGCACCCACACCTCACAGCTTTGCTAGCGAGGCAGAATATATATGGATGAGCCGCCATTGCTTAGGCCAGGGAAGAATTATCACCTTAATCTAACAATAAACAGACGATACAAACATTAATAGTGCCAGCAAACCTGTATCTTCCCTAATGCCAGGAAACCCATACTATAGAATAAGGTCTGCCATGAATGTAACCAGATAGGTGCAGCCTTCCATTGGATAATTACTGCATTGATTAATAGTTTCAGAAAATAATGAGGTCATGTGACTCCCTGAATATACTGAATGAGCAGGTTTTTCCATCAATGGGTGTTTTCACCCCTGATGGCACAGCGGGCATATTCCAAGATGGCAATGCCAGGATTCATCGGGCTCAAATTGTGCGAGAGTGGTTGAGGGAGCATGAGACATCATTTTCACACATGGATTGGCCACCGCACAGCCCAGACCGTCCTTAACCCCACTAAGAATCGTTTGGATAATGTGCTGGAGAAGACTTTACGCAGCGACGCTACTCTCCCATCATCAATACAAGATCTTGGCCACAAATTAATGCCACTCTGGACACAAATAAATGCTGTGACATTGCATGATTTTATCGACACGATGCCACGGCGAATGCGTGCCGCGATCACAGCAGAAGGCGACACAACCAAATATTACGTGTGACATCTTTTTGGCCAGTGTGTTTTTATATATATAGCACATTATATACTGTACACATACATATAAATATATACATGATCTAGAAAGCTCTTTTCCGCCATCTTTTAAAAAAGGAGAAATCCTGGTGAGTTCCATTCCAGAGCGACGTATTCCTCCACTCATGGGAAATTGGCGCAGAGGTCATAATATAAACAAAAACGTGTGTATTTTGGCCGGGGAGAGCGTTTAACGCTGCCAGAACATGAGGTTATTGAAATTCAGCACTGAGAGCCGCAAAATGTTTATCTTTTTCTTTCTCTCATAAGAATAAATATAATTTTTTTTTTAAAAATTGTCAGATGTCACTGGTTCTCACAGTGACACATGTCACCACACGCCAACATCCACATCGCCACTTCCATATAGCAGGATCTCACCAGCTAAAAAAGATGTTACGTATTAAGCAATACGGTCATAACCATAAGACCGTAAGGGGTTATTCACTAAACTCCAAATTGTCCCTGATTGCACTAAACAGTGAATTTTACCAGTTTTTCTTTATTTTTTGATTTTTTTAGGATGTTTTAAGCATTTTTCGGATTTTTTTTTCTCGAACTTTCAACGAACGTCCCGAAAAGTTTGAAGTTTGCGAATTTTCGAACAACCGATGTTCGAATCGAACATCGAACCGATTCGAACCGGCAGCCCAAACCTATCAGCGGGTGATTATGTTTTGCTTTCACAGTTGCAGAGATGCTAACTCTGTTTCCCCAGTCTGAGGTCCTGAGCTGCACAGCTTGTGTTACTTCATACAGTCACAGGTATTCATAAAGCGCTAGCAAGTTCCATAGCGCTGTACAATGGCAGAGGCAGAATAACAAATGTCCATACAAGTTAAACACACAGAACAGTAGGAGAGAGGACCCTGCCCAAGAGCTTACAATCTAAGAGGAGAGGAGTGACACACTAGGTGAGGGCAGTGGCGACTCTAGGAACAATATTTAGGGGGGGCACAGAAGATACCGCAGTCAAAACTGGGGGGGCACTAATAATTTTCACCACTAAATCATATCACTGAATAAAACTAAGGGCCCAATCACCTGTGTGAGCTAAAACACCATCGCTAAAGGAAACATTTAGCGCGAGTTGCTAAAACATAGTGCCTGACGACCCACGAACAGATCACCTTGTCTGCAGTAGTCCATGAACAAGGTCGTTTAGCGCACGCTAGGAAAACTCTAAGACCCGGGCTGAGACCCAGCGCTCATGCGGTTGTGTACAGGATAGAACGTTTTTTTTTCCAGTGCTGGGCCATACCTATCCCCCGCCCTCACAAGCTTGAATATGAACACATCCAGTGAATAACCTCACACCCCTGCATTATTAAAATCATCCAAGGTGGCCGTATCATCCATGGTTTGATGCACACATATATTAAGGCTGATGGGCATTGCATGATAAATGCCACCCAACAGCAGGTAGAATCATTACACTGCATTTAATAGATCCAAAAGGAAGGCCAGGTGAGCGACAACAATTTCCCTGCTGCAGCATATAAATAATACATGTTTCAGGGCAAGACTTATTCACATGTCCCTTTAAACATGGTCCACACAGTCACCCTAATAATCAACCGCTTCCATACTATGAATAACCCCCAGCATAAAATGTTTAAAATTAGGCAATATATTAGAATTAGGATATATGTGGATAAAGGATACTTTTATAATAGAGCCGACTGCAACAGCAACGACAATGCGGACCAGATCCATTGCTATAGTGTATGGAGCCAAGAGAACACCTGTGCTGCATTCCTTTCAATTGCCTGTTAATTTTGGGCGAAGATCTGTTTTTTTTGGAGTTAGCACCAGGGTTAAGCAGTAGGTAAAAGGGTGCAATTAGCGCCCCTCAAAAAATTAGCGCTGGCACCAACTGATCTGCTAGCTGCAAAAGCGCTAGAGATCTCTAGCGCTCCCCATGTTAAGTAAAGGACGCGGAAAGTACAGTAAGCTCAAGCTACAAATCGCTAATAGCAACGTGCTAAGTGATTTTTCCCGTTTGTAGCGGGAGGCAAAAGATCTGTTGGTCAGGCGCTAGACTCAATTAACCTGGCGCTAACACAAAACCATGCCGACGCAAGGGTTAACTCACACCAGGTAATAGTGCCCTAAATAAGTATATATAAATAAGATTCCAAAACCCCAGAGTAATGTGATGCAATGATGCCTTTTTATTGTACTAATATGATACTTTATTTGCCGCAGTTCGGCAGTTTTCGCTGAATGTCTGATTGCTCCTTCAGCGACTCCACTTTTAGCAAATTACAGTGACCATTCGCTAAATAGGGAATTCACTTTATTTTCGGCAAAATAAATTCCCCGAAATGTGACAAAAAGCAGAGGATCTAAAGATAAATAGACCCTTTAGATTCTAACTTCCATAATAACCCCTGAAATGCCATAAACCCAGGGAAATACAATAAAAATAATAAACAATGTGGCATTTAGCCTACTCATTAACCCCTAAAATGCCATTGATCAAGGAAAAAATAAAATGTATAATGTGAGGGATGAAGCCTACCCATTAACCCTTAATATACAACTAAACCAAGGCAAAAACTAATGTAATACACAATGTAATGTATAGTCTGAACATTAACCACTTCACTGCTGAGACATTTCAACCCTGTGAAAATGCTTAAGTTTAAGTGCCTGTTATTATTTAATGTTTTTGACTTTTATTTCAAACGGAATATGGTCATGTTGGGAAGCTGATTTTTGGTGGGGGGGCACATGGGGGGGGGGGGCAAGGAATAACCTAGGGGGGGGGCAATTGCCCCCCTTGCCCCCCTGTAGAGTCGCCTATGGGTGAGGGTAATAGCAGAGTATGTGAAGTAGTGGGGTGCATGGGGGGCTGTGGGCAAGATGGAGCAAGAAATATAGCTCATGTCAAGCTTTGATGGGTGCAAGAGGGGGCGGGGAGGAGGCGGGGAATATTCAGGAAGTATGTGCTGAAGAAACACCCCTAGCTGAGGGGCGTCGCCAGAGAAGATGAAATGACAGAGTTTAAAGCAAGAAAATAAAAATGTTTACACATTTTTAAAACTTTTCTTGATTTATTCTAGTTTGTCTATAGGTATAAAGTGTTTAAATGTCAATTAAAAAAAACTTTTTCTAGACATGCATATCCCTTTAAGTATAGGATGCACAAAGTAAAGTAAGCTCGCGAAAGCTAGCGCAATCACCGATGCGCAAACTGATTTTTCACGGGTTTAGCGTCAGGAATGTAATATGGGGGGGGCTTGCATTAAACACACTTATCCTGGCACTTATGTATCTGAATGCTGCAGTTAGCGATCACTAGTGTTTAGTGCCCAAAGTCTTTTAAAAAATCAAAAGAGCAAAAAATGTCTTTTAAAAAACAAAAGCTAAAAAGGGTTTTTATTGAAAAAACTAATAATAAATGCTCTTTGAGGGAAAAAACTGCATATTCCGTTTATTACGTTGAATCCTATGGGATTGGAAAGGTCGGTGCAAGTCAGCACTCTGTGAATAGACACACTGTTAGTTCTCTATATGGGACAATTTAGATGCCGCCGAATTGTGGCGAACTGCACCGTATTTTGCTGTCAATTCACCTGTGTTTGGCGAATTGACAGTTTAGTGAATAGAAGAATTGACCCGATATTGCACTTACGAAGAAATTCACCATTTGGTTCAATTCACTGGCAAACTCGGGCATTAGTGAATAACCCTCATAAATCTTGCTGTTTTTAGTGCTTTTTGGGGAAGTTGCCTTTTTGTGTTTTATCACGTGTCTATAAATAACACGAAGGTCTCTGCTACAGCAAACTGCGGAGAGCTTTGCAAGCGACAGGAAACCTCAAAAAACGATGCAAACCAAGATAATCCGAGCAATCTAACGTGGATTAGGTCCGGCTATTGTACGGAGAGATAATTGGGGGATTCGTTGTTAGGCTCCAGCTCCCGGAAAGGGACGGCTACACCTGCAGTTCTGGTGCAGGATTGCGACGGAGCTCGTGAAAGTGAAAACCCGGCTCGCAAACCACACATTGCTTTATGACAGCACACAACAGAGAGACACATCAAGCGTACGTCCGCTCGAGGCGTGTCTGCGCTTCGCATCTCTGAGACAAGAATGATCCCGTTGCTTCTCCTCGTCTGCGTTTTCTAAAGTTACTTGATTCATCATGTCAAGCAATTACACACCTGCCGCTCACTGCAGAAGACACTAATAAGGATGGCTTGCAACGTGCTCATTGTTTGGAGGAACAATACCCTACTGTTTGCAGCTCTGGTACTCGCTCGGTGTATCCATCTCACTCTTGGTAAGTGCTACAAGACGTAACACTGTTTCTTTTGTCGTTTCAGTAGGGTTGATTATGCCTGATGTAATCCAAGACTTAACAACTACCTCGAGCATTGGTTCCCAACCCTGGTCATCAGATCCCCCTAACAGGACAGGTTTTAAGGATTACCTTGGGAAAATTCAAATCGAATCCCGCAATCACTGAGCAGCAAATCATATCATCTGTGCTGTGCTTCAGATATCCTGCAAACCTGGCTTGCTAGGGCTAATTGAGGACCGGGTTGGGCATCACTGACCTGGATCAAATGTCAGCACCCACAGTCTTTGATTGGAGCTGAGTTTCTCAAAATGCCCAGGTGCTCTGTAGACCATGGGATGCCAAATTTCGGCTTCTCCAGATGTTGTTGATCTACGTCTCGCGTGATTCTCTTGCCATCTGTTGCATTCGAAGTTTTCTTGGAACTGTAGGCTATCGACATCTGGGGGAAGGAATTTGGTGTTCCTTGCTTTAGACTGTCTGGAGCAGGGATCTCAAATTCCTGCCCCCCCCCACCAGATGTTTCTGAACTACAACTTCCTTGAGTCTATGGTCATCTATTGCTTTTACGGAATTCTGGGGATTGTAGGCAAACAATATCTGAGGTGGTGGGCAGAGTTTGAGATGCCTGGTCTAGATTATCCCGGGAAATACGGTTCTAAGCCACTTGTGCTGATCTGGTCGAAGACAGCAGTCCATCATGATTCTCAGCTGACTCATATAGAAATATGAGCAAATGAAAACCTATAGTGTGGCGGAAAAACAAACCACCTTCAGTTAAATGTGTGTCTTTGTCTTTCTGCTCATCCATTGTGCATTCCTGTGCGATATGTTGATGTTTTATCAATATCAATGTGTTCATCTAGTCTTTTGATCCTAAAATCTCAGGGCCGTATTCCATTCCTGACGCTAACATGGAGACGGTAAGCAGGATAATGTGCGCTTGCAGATTTCCCTTTTCCGTCTCCATGTTAATGCCCTATTTCGACACTAACCTTCCTGATACCCGCAGTAGCGCTTCCGCACCATCGCGAGTATCAGCTCTTGGAGTCCATATCCATAGGACTCCATGGAGCCTTACACTTCTGGGCCTTCACTCTCGCGAGATCAAGCAGCACCGCAGCGCGATTGCGGAGGGAGACTAGGAACAATTTTTTCCCAGTCTCACTCTGCACTCGGGGAGAAGAAGCGGTAGATCGCCCCTTTTTGCCGCGAGATGAGAGGTGCGTATGGGATTGGGATTTAATGGTGGGGGGGTTATGGGGTGTTAAATGATTTTGCATTTGCAGAAACGTTTAGCACCAGCTTTTAGGAGGTGATAAAATTCTTCATTTCACGTCCTGACGGTAATTTGCACCAGCACTTTGTAATACCTCACTTGTCGAGATGCTAAAAAATGCTTGTGCTCCCCATGTTAAGGATAGGAGACGCAAAGTACAGTAAACTCGCGCAAGCTGCGAAGCGCTAAGTTTAGCGTCAAAATTAGAATATCAATGCCAGACATTAAACTTGCTAACACTAGCACTAATGATTACATATCGAGGCAATTGCACCGATAACCTCTGAATTGCACCAAATTAGCATCGGTGAAATCCGCTGAGCTGCCAAAAAATACTAAAAAAAGGAAGATTCCTATTCTCCTAATAGGATTATAAATCAACAAAAATTTGTCAAAAATAATAAAAAAAGTCCTTAACCACTGGGCTCCGCGCGTCCTGCCAAGTGCACCTCCTGTGCTACGGACGCGCTGAGTGCGTCCTAGCACAGGAGGCAGCAATCAGCCAGGATTCCGGCTGATTGCTGCCCCCCCCGGTGCGGGATGACATCTAGCATGTCAGCCTGGCACTCCGGGACCCCGACGGCGCGATGACACCTATTTCAGGCGCCCCCCCCTGCGAGTGCGGAGGGGGTGCCTGAAAGGGAGGGGGGAGGTCCTTCGGACCTCTCTCCATCCCGGTCGCCTGGGGCCAGCGGCTGAAGGCATGCACGGTTTGGAAGGGCACAGCCTGCCCTTCCAAACCGTGCCTGCCTTTAACCCATTGGGTGCCGGATCACGATTCGTCGTCGAAAAGCACCGAATCGTGATCCTCTCCCGGAGCTGGCCCGACATCTTGGATGTCGGCCAAGCTTCCGGGAATGCCCCCTGAAGACATGCTATGCACGATGACGCTAGTCCTGGAGTTAACCCCTAACTGCCACCAATGGTGGAGATAGGGGGTTCCAATGAACCCCCTATCTCCCGATCCGTGGCAGCTAGGGGTTAATGTTTGGTACTGTTGGATCGGCCAGATGTAAAATGTAAAATGGCCAGATGTAATGTAAAAATTAAAGAAAAATAAATAAAACTAAAAATTAAAAAATATAAAATAAAAAAATGAACAAGTTTTTTTTTTTTTATTATTTGTTAATGCAGCAATATTGCTCCCATTTCAAATATAATGTGAACAATGATGCTGCACTAACGATTTTTGTATGCGGTGCTTTTTTGTTAAAAATAGCGAAAGTCCCCATTTATAATTTGTTTAACAAGCGCACCCCATAGAAAATATAACCGGAAACGATCGCATGTTAAAATGTGAAAAAAACACTTTACACATTGTAAATTATTAAAAATTCAAATTTTATTGCATTTTATGTTATAATGTACAGACAGGACGTAACGTATACATATAATAATGATATATTATGAATCTGCCGAGTCTCCCGGAAAGAACGATATATAATATGTCTGAGTCATCTATTAAAATAAGGCTTCAAAACGCGGTTAAACATGATGAGCGAAACCGGTAAAAATACGCTCAGCACAGAGGCGTGAAATGCCTCAGCAGCGAAAGGGTTAAAAAAATACTAAAGTCCTTAAAAAAAAAAGTTTGTTACAAAATTAAAAAAAGGTTTTTTAAAAATTTACCAAAACCAAAAATGCCGTCTAATAACATACAAAAAATACAAGAAGGTGTTCAAAACAAAGAAAAAAAAAAGGAATTTTGCAAAAAATGAAAAGAATAAACGGTCTTTAATTTTTTTTATAATATATTACATTTTATATTGAATCCTATGGTATTCGCCTGTTTAAAACTGTCGAAATGAAACACCGAAAATTAGGGCATTTCAATGGAATTTCTGTGCAATTCGGCGACCTGTGAAATAAATGACACAATAGTCTTCTGTGGGGCAATTTCGGTGCCGCCGAACTGTATAGAATTGCAACATATTTTTACTGTTAATTGGCCAGTATTTGGCGAACTGACAGCTTAGTGAACAGAAGAATTTGGGGATGAGTGAATAACCTCTATCGTTCCCGAACATGTTTGTTAGATCCCGGGTTAAACGACAAAGTCATAAGAGCTGTCAGTCTGTAGGGATTTCAGGTGCTTTTTGTTTGCGGAGGCGTCAGGAACAATTTCTGTTCTCTTGTGTTGCTTCCTTTTCTACTGGACTTCACTGCAAAATATAGAAATCTGAAGGTTAATTGAGAGAATTTACAACAAAACGTCCTGAAATTGTAAATCTTAGAAGATTTATATCCACCAAATGGATTCCCCAATCAAGTGCTCCACATCACCTCTTCTCATGATACACTGCAGGATTTCTCACGCGCGTCCCCTATCCTCTAGAACACTCTCCCTCGTACTGTCAGACTTTCTCCTAGTTTCCCTTCCTTCAAACGCTCCCTTAAGACATTCCTATTCAGGCAAGCCGACCACCCGACTCACTGATATACCTCACTGCCCTCACCAGTCCATCACTTGCACCTTGCAGTCCATCATTCTCACCTTGCAGTCCATCACTCTCACCTTGCAGTCAATCACTCTCACCTTGCAGTCCATCATTCTCACCTTGCAGTCCATCATTCTCACCTTGCAGTCCATCACTCTCACCATGCAGTCCATCACTCTCACCTTGCAGTCCTCTCCTCCTGTTTCCACCCCCAACCCTTCTAGATTGTGAGTTCCCACGGGAATAGGGCCGTCATTTCCTCCTGTACTGGTTTATCAAATGTTGTTCAGTCTCAGTGTATTGTAACCCTGTCTATATTGTGCCCATTGTTCGGCGCTGCGGAAAATGCTGGCGCTATATAAATAAAGTATAATAATAATAATTTAAATCTATCGGCAGAATTAAAAAAAAATTGATTCCAGTGAACGGATTCGGCCACGGCTTAATTTCCAATAAGCGAATCCTTATAAAAATTTGGGCCAGTAGTAATCCCACTTTTAGTAACCCTAACCCTAATTTTAACCCCTGACCTACAGTACTTTTAGGGTTGGGTTTTTTGGGTTAGGGTTATGAGTTAGTGCTAAATGAACAGCACCAATAAAGCTGGCGGTATTCAGTGTTATTTTCCTGTTTCCCTGCCCAAATAGTCATTTAACAACCCCTTACAGCACCTGAAAGTTTTCAAAGATTGGTTTATTGCATCCCTAAAGCTGAAATTTCCAGTCGCAAGTAATTCCCCGGAGCCGTAGAGGAGGCACAGAAGGACACTGGGAACTATTTGTTCCCAATCCTCCGCTGTGCACAGCGAGAGGAAGAAGCAGCTCCCATCGCCCTCTTCACCATGAGGTCAGAGGTCAGTTTGGGATTATTAGGGCTATAAATTCTAATGTGTTAAGTGCTTTTGCAAAACACTTAACATCAGGGGTCTTGGAGTCTGTATCTCTTTCAGAAACACTGTCGCCAGAGGAGAAGACGGGGCTACGTTGTAATAGCTCGCTCTTCACCATCTAAGAACAGGTTCACAGCTCCCATACGATGTATAGGGGGCCAAGTAAAGAGCCGCAATGACAAATCCACAAACCAAGCTGTTGTTCACTGCCACTTGCAGGAACTTTGCCGCAGTCCTCAAGTACCCCCAACAGGCCAGGTTTTAAGGATCACTTTGGGGAAATGCAGACTGAATTCTGCAATCACTGAGCATCAAATCATATCACCTGTGCTGTGCTTCAGATATCTGGAAAACCTGACCTGTTGGGGGTACTTGAGGACTGTGGTTGGGAACCACTGGTGTAGACTAATGGAACGTTGTATGTACTTTCCAGATTCTGTTTCGGCCGACGTTTACATTAGGTACCTCTAGTCTGTACCCAGGAATGCTCATACGTCAGTCATTGCTGGATTTGACACCAAATCTCATTCTGCTCCTCGGCTTTTAGATATGAACATTTTGAGACCTCGTTGCTCGTTTCTCTTTATTAAATCTCAGCCAACATCATATTTATGCGGGTATTTTGCAGCATTTTGATGCGTTAATGTCATGAACTCATTCAGCTTAGATGTGGCTTGAGGTCTCAATGCTCGCCGAGCTTTACAGTAACTTCAACTCAAAAGCACCCTAACAAATGTGAAACCTGACCCAGAATTAAGGGTACATTTATGTTGATTGTCCTCTGGAGGACATTTTCTGTGGTTTTGTTGAACAGATACTATTTAGAACAAATTGTGATTCTCCTACACACAACCTCAAAACACGGGTCAGGTCTGTGTCAAATAGATTTACTGCATTAAAAGCTGTATTTATCTAGTAACGAGCAGTAATATCTCTCAAAAAATTATTCGATCCCCTTGCTGATTATTTAATCTACATTATATAAAAGTTAATGAGGTGGAGGAGGGATTGTTTAGATAAGGTGGCAGGAGGCTAAAGCAACCCCTGGAACATTCTGGAAGGGGGGCATGACTGCTGGCCTGGGACGATCAATTTAAGTATGCAGGGTCATTGGTCAAGGCATTATGCTAATGAAGGAGGTCATATATATATATATGCACAGGTGTGTGAGTACCTGTTACACGTGCTGGTGATTTGAAGAGACTGCACGTTCCCGCCCGCCCGCCCTGTGGTGGGTGGTTTCCTTGGTGGTGTCACAGCTTGGCGGTATCCCTGGCCAGCGAAGAAATTATTGGGTAAGCCGCCGAATAAGGTGGGCTCTGGAGAGACGTGCTCTGTTCCTGGTAAGTCAGGCTGAGCAACGAGCTCTGGGTTTAAGTGGTAACGGCCTGCCGCAGGTTCGGTTGCGGTAGGGTCAGATCGAATTGTGTGGTGTTGGATTAAGGAATGCTGTATAAATCAAATAAAGCTGTGGCCTATGCCCTTTCCAAATATACCGTGGTCTGTGTGTTATTTCAGGGCATAGGCGTTGAGGATCCAGGTATAAGCAGTCATGTTCTCCAGGCTACCTGGGATAAGAACTGGCAGCTGAATGAGAAATGACAGGGAGCTTAAAAGACTTCCGCCCCTATTACATTTCTCGCGCATCGGTTTTGCACGCACGCAAATGCGCATTTGCGCGAGGACAAAACCATTTGCGCAGAACGTCGTATTTCAATGTTCGCGCAAATGATGTGCGTTATCGTTTGACGCGGAGGGACTTGCGCGAGCGTGATGAACTGTGCGCGTCCTATACTTAACGTTGTGAGCGCAAATGCGTTAAGCGGCTGGTAGTTCAATAGATGCGCAACTTCCTACGAACGACGTTTGCGCGCATAATTTTAACGTCTTTGAAAAGCTGGTGGTAACTGCAAATCTGAACGTTCTGGCCGAAACAAAATACACCAGCATGAAAAAAAAAAATACAGCGCAGTATAGTTACACATTCTACACATACCCAAACAATAAAATTGTGAATTGGTGCATTTTTTTTATTGCTGCAGCATGTATACGCAGATTTATGTTGACAGGCGCAAAAACATTAGTGAGTCACTTAAGGTGAATTGATGTCAATTAAGGTTCTTAATTCTGATAGGCTGAATCCTGCGAAAAAACCAGTCCGCGCACTGATTTATGTGCGCAACGTTACTGCGCGCGTATTACACTTCATTTTGCGCATTTTTTTTACTAACGTTATTTTTTGACGGATGAGAAAATGCGTTCGGATCCGAATATCACGTTAATTTTCTCACGATAACACTGGACAATGCGCGCAAAATAAATTGCGCTGCGTGAGCGCATTTGCACAGATAATGTAATATGGCCTGTCTACTCTACCCCCGGTGGTGTCCTGTGAATACATCCCACACAATACAATGATGTGAGTTGATGACTGACCCATTCACTCAACCTGCAGTTGTAGAATGTTCTTTTTATTCCCCCAAAGGTGAAATTTAAGAAAAGAACATTTGAGAATAATTTGAGGTGAACTTATTATTGCCTTGTTAGGTGATCAAAAGTCTATTTTTAATTTACTTTTAATATATGGGGCGTATACCTAATGGCAGGATTACATTGCAAAATAGTGACTAAGGAAAGATAGATGGATAGATATGGATAGATAGATATAAATGGATAGATAGATAGATAGAGAGATAGATAGATATGGCTAGATAGATAGATAGATAGATAGATAGATAGATAGATAGATAGATATTGTCACGGATGCCAGCTGCAGGGTGTTTGTGTCTTTGTAATATGTATGAATACCGTTATTGTCTATGTTTATCTGTTACTATCTACTGATAGGATTACTGTACAGTAATCCTATCAGTAGATCGTAACAGATAAACATAGACAATAACGGTATTCCGCCTTTATAGAGCTAAATATATACAGTCCCAAGAAGGGCCTAGAGGCCCATGGGAAATCCCTGCCATAGAATTCTACTCTTACTGCTCTGAAATTCCTGCACTGCATCTTGGTGTCTGGTACATAATTAGACCAGGGACAGATAATGGGATTAGCATTGCTCAACATTCCATCAAGACAGAACAATAGCCATTCAAACCCTTAGCACATTTCAGATCGGTGGAGTTGGAAAAGACCAAGGTGGGTCACCGCACAGTAATTCTGTCCCTTTTGGGACTGTATATATTTAGCTCTATAAAGGCTGAGCCAGATGCTGACTGTTCTAAACCTCCAGATCTGCGTGTTGCTTCATTTCTGGGGGATGCTATCAAAGTTCTTTGTGTGTACCCATCCTTAAGCATTGGCTAAGGGCTGGAAATAGGCATGAAATACTGCTGGTGGGAGAACAGGGGTCCGGTATGGAAGCGGCATTAACAAATGTGACCCAGCTGGGGTACGGAGATCTGTAACAGATAGCGAGATGCTAAATCGAGCTGTTACAGATAAATAAAAAGGTAATTTCCTTCCAGTATATGTTGTCATAACTATAAGGGCAATCAGTAACTCTAAAGTAGTTGAATAATTAATACTCTGTATCACTGGCGTCCCAGAATGCTTAATTAGGGACCGTCCTGTGACATATGAGTGATCAGGGAAGTCCCATTAACGACACAAATAGCATATTTCTTATTTCGTTTATATTCATACAAACATTTCTGTAAGTTCCTTCTAATTCTCGCTCTGAGAAGAGAGCGGTGCTTCATGGGACTTACCACAAGTGTACCCCCCTGGGAAACATTCTACAGCTTGCGTTTGGGAGTGATTTCTGTTTTAAGATTGAAAATACCCCGGGTGGGGTTTGTAAATGAATGTGAAATAGTTGGGGAAACCGGCCGAAACTCGCCAAAAGAAATGCAAATGATACGTTGTAGCCCCTTTACTGCAAAAATCTTTTTTCTTAACTTTCCTGCGATACTATATATGTATACACAATTTTAACACAAACAGTACATTTGAAAATGATTTTTGTATTTATGACAATCATTAGTTTTCGTTACTCCACAAGCACGTCCCACCTAGACAACTCCGGTCAGCAGGCGATCTCCACCTGTCATCGGTCTGCACGCGCACGGCCAACTCTCGCCTCCAAGACTTCTCAAGGGCAGCTCCGGTCTTGTGGAATGACTTGCCTCGCCCTATCAAACTCTCCCCTGATCTTCAAGCCTTCAAGAAATCCCTCAAAACCCATTTCTTCAGATTAGAGCACCACATCACTGATGTAACTCAACCCTCTGCTCACCTACTCACACATGATTGAAGCTGCTTCTATGACCTCACCTTTCCCGAACCACTGGCACTAATGATCCAGACATCCAGTAAAATTCCCCTTGTCTTCTTCAACCCCCAAACCCTCTAGATTGTAAGCTCCTATGATCAGGACCCTCTACACCTACAGGGTTATTCAAAGAGATCCGAATTGCTTGAGAAAGGTAACCGAACGCTGAAAATCAGCGTTCGGTTACCTTTCTTGGCCTTTCTATCCAGAGAGCAGGCAATTCGCCAAATCCTGGTGAATTGGCTGAACATACGGTGCCTGTTCGGTTCCTGTTCGAGGGAAGTGAAATCCCCATGAAAAAGCAATGCTTCGTCTACTCAGAGAACACAAACCAGCAGTGAAAGGTTCTCGAAATGTCCTGCCATTCGGTGGTTTCATTCGACAGGTTTATTCAGGCGAATGCCATAGGCTTCAATGTTAAAAATATTCTGGTTTTAATTCAATATCTAATAAACCGTTCATTATAAAATTCTGCAGTAAAGAGTCTCTTTATTTATAGATTTTTTCGGATATTTTAAGGATTTTTTTTTTTTAATTTTTATTTTTAAGTTTACTTCTTTTTTCTGTAACAGCCCTTTTTATTATCATTCCCTGGACCTCATATGTAAATTTCAGAAATTTTCGCTAAGCAGTTTCTTTGCAAACAGCGTTTCATTTTTCAAACATTCATGCAAACTGTTTTCCTAATTTATCCACTGCCTCTTCTGCGGTCTCGGCTTTATCCGGCGGCTTCGCTGCGTGTGATCGGCTCCTGCTCGGGTTTTTCTGTGGTTTTCGGCAGGTTAATCCAGATGTTTTTGAGGGTTTTCGGCGTGCATTCGCGGTTCGTTTTCGTCGGGTTTGCGGCAGCTTTTCCCTGCAATTCGGGGACCCTGTGGTGCTTGCTGAATACACCGCAGGGTCGCCGAAATGGGATCGGCAAAAGGAACCGAATTGAAAAGAACGAAAAGTCACCGAACGTGCGGTGACTTTTCGAATCTCTTTGAATAACCCTGCTAGTGTCTCCATCCTATGTCCATTTATCTGTATCTCGTTCCCTTTGGTTATTGTACAGCGCTGCGGAAACTGTTGGCGCTATAGAAATGATGACAATAATAATAATATTACTGTATCGCTATAAAATTAATTTGCAATTATGGCTAAAATGATTCGGTGCAACTTGCATAACATCAACAATGCAGAAAGTCAACATGCTGTGCCCCGCTCTGAGCGCCGGCGTAGACATACTATGGGCTTCATTTACTTTTATTGGAGGATTTTTTGAAAAAAACACCAGCTGCGTGTGGACGATATTTTTTCAAAATATCAGTTGATTCAATTGAACAAATTCCACCCAATCCGACATTCAAAAAAATCCTGAAAAAGATGGGCCTTTAAAACCCCCAAATATCTTAATTTTGGCCACCACTGCTGTATATAGATTTTTGCTTTTAACCCCTTCACTCTTAAAGTCTAGTTATCTCGATTTTGCTTTGTAATACTTTGAAAAGCAGTTGTCAGCAGCATATCAGAACTAAAATTTCCACACTTTTTAACCCTTTCACTGTGGAAGACGTGTGGGGAACTTCATGGGGATTCCCCCACTTTGGGCTCTATTAACTCCTTCGCGCAAACGTTAATGTGTGCGCAAAAACGCATTAACGCGAGGGGAAAAACCCTTTGCGCACAACGTCGTATTACAATGTCTGCGCAAAAAATGCACGTTAACGTCTACCGCGGGTGAACCTGCGCGAACCCTGCGCGAGCGTAATGTGTGTTGCGCGTCCTATACTTAACATTGTGAGCGCAAATGCGTTTGTGCGCTGGTATGCGGATGGTATTACAATCTATGCGCAGGAATTAACGCACAACGCTTGTGCATAATTTTAACGTCTTATAAAGGCTGGGGTTAACGGCAAATCTGAACGTCCTGGCCGAAACGAAAAACACCAGCACGAAAAAAAAATACAGCACAGTATAGTTACACATTCTACACATACCCAAACAATAAAATTGAGAAGTTGTGCGTGTTTTTATTATTGCTGCAGCATGTATACTCAGATTGACTTTGACAGGCGCAAAAACTTAAGGGCAGATAACTGTGGTTTTTAATTCTGATTGGCTGAATCGCGTGAAAAAACAGTCCGCACACCGATTTCTGCACGCAACGTTAATGCGTGCACGTTTTTGCACGTCTTTTTTACGCGCGTTATTTTTTGACGGATGAAAAAATGCACTCGGATTGTAATACCAGCGTTAATTTACGCGCGTTAACGTTTAACGCTTCGCCCACAAATTAACGCACTGCGCGAGCGTGTTTGCGCAAAGAATTTAATAGAGCCCATAATATTTTCAGAAATCGGCATACTATTAATTTCGAATTGAGACGCTAAATCTGACATTTCCATTGAATAGTATCTCTGTGAGAGACAATATTTGATTCGTGAGAGCCAATATTCAATCCCAATTTTTATCGGCAATCGAAATGCCGTAAACCCACATTTGAATCCACTGAATCGAAAAAATGTCCCTAAATCGGTTGAAAAAGGCCTTGATTTTGGCCATCGGGCCGCATTTAATCGAGCTCTATGATTGCAAATTTTAGATCAAAATACTCAATCTGAAAGGAAACTGTAGTTTAAAAAAAATACAAATTCAGCTACATAGCCTTAAAATGCGCAATTCCCTTGTAAATCTCCAGCAGCCCATTGTCCTGAGCTGCAAACTCTCTGCAAGCACTCACACGTCACTGAGCTCAGCTCTGATCTCACCGCATGGCCACCGTTTGCCAAATGCTTTGTAAGCCCAATTATTGAGGACTGTGATTTCTTTAGAGAGGTCGCCGTTCCTGTACTTGTTGGTGATGACTCTGTAAACTCATCATTTGTTGAGATTAAAAAAATAGGTCTATGATAACACTGAGTACAACAACGACAGTATCCCCTTACTCCAACCAAAAGAGAGGCCAGGACTGAGATGCCAAGGAGGTCTCCTCTGTAAATGAGATACATCAAGCCACAAAGATCAATTTGTCCTGAGTTTAGCCTCATTAGGAGAGTGTAGGTAATACCTCTGTAGACCCCATGAGTAGATGTCCACCTCTGGATTACCCAATAGGACTGAAGAGAAAAAACATAGATTTATGAGGATGGTAAGAACAGGCATTGGCGTTAGCAGCCTGCCCTCTGGTGTTTCCTCACTCAGGTCTTTTAGCAAAGTTTTATCTTGTTTGTTTCGTTACAGAGGAAATGAAATTGTATAAATGGTAAACAGGGCAGACAGGACTGAAATCCATGAAAGATACTGCAAACCCCAATGGTCTTTTGAGACTTAGTCAGGCTTCATCAGGAGAGTGAAACTGACACTTCTTGAAGCACCACAAGCAAGCTGTCCATGTCTACATTACCTTGTGGACTCGTGGAGAACAAATTATTGGTTTATGAAATCTCTGAGATTGGGCAACGGCACTAATGGCTTATTCTACCGTGTGACCATTCTCACGCCTCAAGTTTAAGCTCATGATACCATTACAGGAAAAAAACATAGCATTTCCAAATCAGCCACCGTAGGAAGGGTCACTAATGCTGTTGTCTCTTCTCAGCAACCTCAAAAACTTTGATTGTGCTCCTGTACAAATCAGTCCGCATCCAACCAAAAGGGCAGCCAGAACTGAAATGCCAAAGAAGTACTTCTTTGTTGAACGGAGTGGTAAATTCACAATTGACTGATCTTGACTGTGGTCTTGTTACAAGGTCATTCTTGGACGAGCAACCAATGACCTCTCTGCAAGCTGGTATTTTTCCTGAGCTTAGCTCGCAGTTTGGGTGGTTGATTTCTCTGCAGCTGAACTGAAAATATGTTTAATGATTTCTATGCTTGATATTTGAACCCAAAAGTGACAGTCTCCCACTCTGCTGCACATGAGAGCTCTCAGTAAACTTCACCCGTTGCATTGCATCCTGTATGACAAACTCATCGTGGTAACCATCTCTGTGCTGGAGGTGCCTTTGTATCTTCGACTCTATATAGCTCGATTTACTGCAAGAATGTGTGGCACAAGACCACCAATTATATAACAACGATGTAATCGACCAAGACGAGAAAACCAATAGAGATTCACAAAGATAAACATTAACAGTGACCTAATTATCATGTAAAGGGAAGTGAGAGGTGTGAGAATTCACAAAAACATCTTGTGTGGAGACCCAAAGTGGGAAGTGCATTTTATTGCACCATATGTGGTGGGGAAAAACAGTTATTCTGTAGGAGACCAACAGAATACTAATGTCTCCCTGAGACCAATGTAAAATTTAACTTTTAATGAAAACAGTAAAATGGACAAACTTATAAACATAGAAGGACACTGCTTGATACAAAAAACAATTTAAAATGTAAGAACCAGTGAAGAAGTGGTATTCAATGCGTGGATTGATATTAATTAAATCTCAATACAGCAGGTGACCTTCAATGGATCACCTCAAAGTATTGTAACCAACATGGAGTAAATTGAGTAAATGGCTACATTGAGCCACAAGCCAAAAACGCAAGAAAAAGCCACAAACAACACTAAGGCAGGAAAAACCCTATTAAAGAGAAGTGTGTAAATATATGAACACAGCTAAATTAGCCAGACAAAGCCGCAACAGTGGTCAATTATAATGTATGATAGACCCAAAGAAATATTATTATGGGATCACCAGTTGCGGAGTGACAAGTTAAATGAAGGGGATCCTGCCTGCTAATGCATCCGACGCGCGTTTCGCCAAGAATGGCTCGTCAGGAATGCTTACAGACAGAGAAAAGAGGGTGCTCATTTAAAGTGTACATAGTTCAGCTGAGATCAGCTAATTAGCCAATGAAAACCAAGGGGGAACAGATGTAATAATGATTGGTTTTGCTACATGATTGACAGATCTTTCGACCAATGGTAGTGAGTATATGGATAACAATAACTGGATAACGACTGAGATACATCGAAAATTACAAACAAGGGGGCTAATGGTAATACTGTATGGTGATACCAGGAAAAATGATTAACTAGAGTGTGGGTATATGGCTGCTACTTCCTCCACCGTAACCAATTAATGAAAGGAATAAAATATGAGATCATGGAGTCATGGTCCAAATTGCAAAAAGCGATCGTATAGTGTAAGTGCCCCATACAAAGCCATATTAAGAAGAAAAAGCCGCTGTGTATATATTATGCAACGGCGTTAGGGCAACACCAACAATTGAACTGTGATCTGGAAAATCTGATGGATCGTAATCTATTATGTCCTGATCCGTGAGGACCATTCAATACGTCTGCGGAGGGTCTCTCAATTGATCTATTACCCCCAAAGAATTAGTTACATCTGATCTTTGAATGTAGAGACCAGATGAATGAAAAAATCTATATATTAACAGGAAAGCCAAAACATGGCTAATCATTAGATAAAGAACTGGCTGGTGCATTACGCCCAAAAGGGGGGTTACTAAACAGAAAGATGTCATGACATTATGGAAATGGGATGGACGTATCAGAGGTCGCTTGATAATGGTCACATATATATATGTTTGGGATCCAAAGCAACCACCAACAAAGGAATTAGAAAGAAAAACCATAAGGCTGACTTATAATATGGAACTAACTAATGTTATACGCCTAAAAAGGGGTTCCTGAACAAAAAAGTATATATATGTATATAATTATAGTAATCCACATTATTGGGATAATTATTGTGAATCAAGATCTTTTGCAATCAAATGACAATGATATAATAATGCACATGCATATGCGTATATATATATATATTAGTATTTAAAATTATGAGTAATCAAAGGGAGAGTTAAGGTGAGAAAAAGATTTTTTATATATAGAGAGAAGAGATCCCAAAGAGGGAAAATCATAAGTAAGAGCTGGTTAGTCATAAACCTCTAGGCTTGTGCACCGATTTTTTTTTCGGTTCGATTCGGCTCGTTTCGACCGATTTCGGTTTCGATTCGATTCGGTTCGGCCCGTTTTTCGGGTACATTTTTTTCGGAATATCGACCATTCTTCGTATTTTCGTGTCACTGTGCTCGGTTTTTGTATCGACTTTTCGTAATTTCGGAAATTTTCGTTTTTCGGAATTGCACATTTTTCGGAATATCGACCATTTTTCGTATTTTTCGTGTCATTTTGCCCGTTTTTTGTATCGACTTTTCGTTTTTTCGAAAAATTTTCGTTTTTCAGAAAATTTTCGTTTTTACAAAATTTTCATTTTACGGAAAATTTTCGTTTTTCGGAAAATTTTCGTTTTCCGGAACATCTGTTCTCCTCGTTTGACACATTTCAAGTCCATTCGAAAAATGGATCTAAAATTTTTCGGAAATTCGGCCGCATCCGAAAACACGAATCGGGAAATTTCGTGAAAATTCCGAAATTCCGAAACCCGAAACGCACATCCCTATAAACCTCTATATACACAGTGTGATGAAATATCATCCAACACTGGTATTACATTTAAATAAGGGGATGGTGACCTCATGAAAATAATTAGACAAAAAGCACTAAAGAAAATGATAATTTGCAGGCATAGATATTAATGATGCAGTAAATACAAATAAAAACATTAACAGTGACCTAATTATCATGTAAAGGGAAGTGAGAGGTGTGAGAATTCACAAAAACATCTTGTGTGGAGACCCAAAGTGGGAAGTGCATTTTATTGCACCATATGTGGTGGGGAGTTGCATGCATGATGTTAAAGCCTTCTAGATGTATATATTGGAAGCTAAGAGTGAGTGGTTTTGAGCCCCTGAAGCTTTTCTGCACAACTTGCGTAGCGTAGGAACCGCAAATTGCGTAGCACTATGGGACTTGCACACTTTACGTAACCAAGTTCTGTATTGCCTGTGCAGAACAATGTATCGGAGCTGCACGCGCATGCACAAATCCGATCAACTGGCTGCCTCTCGGAGAACACTCGCTACAGTGATTGGTCTCAGAGGGTGACGTCGGCCGCTCTGTGTGTAACATCACTAGTGACTGATCTGGTGACCGGCAGCTGGGAAAATCAGAAATCCCAGCTGCTTGGCAGCCGGACTGGTGCAGATCAAGTAGACGGTTAACAGCGAGAAAACCGGTGAGCTGGTTATAGACCAAGCTTTCTAAGATTTTAGAGACAAAGTGGAGCAAAGAGTTGGGACGGAAGATTTGAAGGGAGGTGGGATCAAGAGATGATTTCTTCAGAACGGGGGTGACCAGAGCATGTTTGAATGCAGAGGGGAAGACACCAGAGGAGAGGGAGAGGTTAAAAATATGAGTCAAAGCAGGGACAATGACTGGTAGGATAGACTGAATAAGGTGCAAGGGGATGGGGTCAAGCGGTCAGGCATAACAGGATAACGACAGGATAACGTTATCACACGGCCCATGAGAGGGTAAACTGTGGATTTTATATACAGTATGTTATACGTTATATGAGTGTGGTGTAATAAACATTGTAACATTTAGCTTTATTTCACATTGATAGTGTTTGATGGCTTTTTTTATTTCGCAGGAATAACGCCTTGTGTGAATGGTGTAAACATTGTGAGGAACACACAATACACAGCGTCTGCAGGACAACCTCTCGTCTTAAAGTGTCCAGTTAGCTTCTGCTCTAAAAAAGCGTCCAACGTCACCTGGTGCAAACATGATGGACAAACCTGTCACCCTATGGATATGGACACGGGGGTCACTTTCGAATGGACAGAAAGGACAGAACATTCTGCAGTTCTTCTTCTGACGTTTGCCTCAGTCAATATGAGTAACAATGGATCTTATCAATGTGTCGCAAACAATCAAGGAGAAGAATCAGTGGGACACAGGGTGCAGGTTATTATTACGGGTGAGTAAGAGTTAATCTGAGTCTGACAATTTGTTATTTATTTTTTGATATGTTAATGACCTTTTCTGTTTTGCTGACTTGAAACATCTTGCCTTAGTAACAGAGCACTGCAGCCAGGGCCGGATTAAGGCTAGGGTCAGATGAACGCATTTTTCATGTCGACCGTCTAAAAGTGCGTCTGAACGAAAGGACGTATTTTTTCACGGAATACGCGATAGCGGTTTATACGATGTGCATTTTCATGCGTGATTTTTCACGGAGCTGGAAAAAAGAGAGATATGATTAACCAAATCAATTGCAGAATGAATCAAATAAAGGGAAGGGGTATAAAAAGGCATTTTGGGAATGGTGGCGTTTTTCCAAGATGGATGCAGTCCAAGTGTTTGTTTTTGCTGCAATGGGGTACCTATACCTGAAGAAGAAAAGACAACAGCGAACATGGGTTCATCCAAACAACATTGCCAGACACACGCATGGCCACTTCGTGACGCTGTACAGGCCACTGCGAGAGAGGGACCCCATGAAGTTCTTCAACTACCTGCGGATGTCCATCCCCTCCTTTGATGAACTGTTGATGAAGGTGCTCTAGCCGCTGACCAAGAGGGACACCAACATGAGGGCTGCCATACCACCGGAGGAGATGCTGGTAATCACTTTGCGGTAAGTACTACCAAACACCTGCATTCATGACATCGCTGCCAGTCATCAGACATGTGCTCGGTGTGTAGAGCCCCTATTGCTGGCCAGTAGTGATATGCCCACTAGCACATGCATGCCCACACACACGCACGCATCACCTTCCATAATATGTACCGAAAGAGTAAAGACACTGACAACGATGTCAAACAAATTAAATATATTGTCAGAAATAATATGAAAGAAGATAACAATAACATATTAAACACATATATTATTGCATGTACAATGAAGGGAATAAAACACAAATACTGGAACAACATGAACAAAATCAGACAAACATAAACGAACAGACAATACACTTCACATAGTAGGATACCGAGTAGCATCTGGGTCATGAGGACTGTGCATGTGGATGCGGTGGTACTCTGGCTCCAGGGGTGGCCCAGCAACAGAGGACATGGGTGGGTGGGTGGGTAGGCAATGCCTGACTGTGGTGGGAATATCCACGGGCATGGGGGTATTGTGACACAACACCGTCATATACATGTGCCTGTTGCGGATGGGAAAGTATGTTGTGTATCGTGTCCAGGGTTCGGCAGCGGAAAACCACCTTCTGCCCTGGGGTCATCATGTTCAGCAGGGACAGACATGAGTTAAAAAAGGACATATCCTCAGAGTCCTTGACCATGCAGCGTAGATGTGGTTGTGGATGGTGCGCCTCCATGAAGGCGACCATGACCTGCTCGACATCAGCTGCTGGTGGCTTCTTCCTCTTGGGCGCTGTACCGGTGCTGTCTGTGCGTGCTGTACCAGGCACCTGTTTGGGATCCACATTCTCCACCTGGGACTCCGCACCACCCTGCTCGACCTCCACCTGGCAGCTGCCAGATCCTCTGGGCTGCAGGTCTTGCTCTTGTGAGCCAGAAGTGGATGGCCGGTCAATACTGCTCACGGTATGTCGTGGCTCCTGGCTCTTCCTCAGGAAGGACAGTTGGTCAGCATACAAATAGCTGCGGCTCTTCCTTGACCAAGCTCCAGAGCACACAGCTTCAGCCTCCTTTTTCAGGACCCGGGTATGATTGTCCCTCACTGTGCGCCATTTGTTGATTGCTTCATTTTCTGCAAAACACGATGAGAGTGACATAAGGTTCGGTTCATATGATGTGATCATAACACACATTTACTTCATATTTTACCAGGTATCTTGCTAGTGGATGCAGTTTGAAGGATCTGCATTACAACTTCCGCATTGGCAGATCAACAGCTGGTGAGATTGTCCGCAAGGTGTGCCAAAGAATATGGGAAACCATGAAGGAGCAATGCTTGCCAACACCCACGGACGAGGCATGGGTAGCAATTGCAGCAGCATTTTGGGAGAGAGCGAACTTCCCCAACTGCCTGGGAGCCGTGGATGGCAAACATGTCCGCATAGTGAAGCCACTGTATCAAAATTATAAACATTATTTTTCTATTCGTCTACTGGCGGTGGCAGATGTCAACTATAATTTTGTGTATGTGGATGTTGGATCATACGGCAAGGACTCTGACTCCACACTGTTCCAGAACTCAACACTGTGGAATGATGTTCAGGGTGGGAACCTGCACATCCCCAGACCCGCACCTTTGCCTGGCAGCGACGTGGCAGTCCCTTACTTCGTGGGTGACGAGGCATTCGGCCTATCCACACATCTCCTGCGGTCATACTCGGGGACACACCTGACTGTGAAGAAGCGGGTGTTTAATTACAGGCTGTCGCGGGTGAGATGGTGTGTCGAGTGTAGCTTTGGCATACTGAGCAACAAGTAGAGGATTTTTCACCAGCCACTCGATGTAAATGTGGATTTCTGTGTGGATATAGTAAAATGCTGCTGCATCCTACATAACTATGTTCGTGCAAGGGATGGTGTTAATTTCAATGATACCCTCACAGTTACGGGTCTGGATGAGTATGCTAACGATGACATGATACCTGTGAATAGACACAGCAACAGGTTTTGCGATGCTCTGTCTAATTATTTCAATAGCAATGCAGGGCAGGTGCCCAGGCAGATGGACAGCATTTGGCATGTGACAACAATAATTCGTGATGCCATTTATTTTGATGTTACATTCATGTTCTATGCAATTATGAATAAAAATATCATTTACTCACTCTGAATCTTCTGCTCTTTATCAGACCACGTCTCGTACTCTGGGTACACCACCCTGGACACTGCAACCCATGCACTGGCCTTCTTCACTCGGTCTTTGTAGGTGTCACAGGGCGTGTCCCACAGCTCAGGATGCTCTGCCACTGCATTGATCAGCCTCTCCACGGCGATGTCAGCCCCAGGCATTGTCTACAGCAACTTGCAGCTACCTCCAGCCAAACCAGGAAGAGTTTGGTCTCTGCACGTTATGTAGGCCGAACGTGTGCAGCGTCTGACGTCTTCTAATCACGCACACACGCCGCTATGCAGACGCAGCGCACTCTGTACGTCAGTACTAGCGGTTTGACGTTCTCAAAAAAATGGGTTCTTTTGCCACTTGCGTTGCGCGGCCACACTTTCGTGCGGACATTCTTTGTATGTTGCCTGGCATTGGACGTCATTTGCTGCTAGCGCGGCCGTGATTAAGTGTGGCTAAACGCACGTTAATACTGCATTCGTCTGACCTTAGCCTAAGATCTCTATAGGCCTGGAGCTGAATATTTTGGTGGCTCTTTTTGGAATTTAGTGAAATGAAAACATATTTTAGGTTATTTAATAGTGCAGATGCGATTAAAGCTAACCAGGAAGATACTGTGTGAGTAAATTTCCATTCAGATTTCAATTACAGCGTGTAAAATAACTTTTTCACATTTTATCATCCAAACCCTTGAGGTTATATCTTCTATAGGAAATTAAAAAAAACAAATTGAAAAGGGAACCTGTTACTGCATTTTTTAGAGAAAATATAACATTTCAACCAAAAACTGAATTATTTCCCTTGTGTTTTGGAGGATGGTGTTCTATGAATAATATTGTATAAAACACTGACATTGCTCCCAGCGTGGGAAATGAGAAGGTGAGTAATGGCAGTGGTATTGCTCATTTTATACGTCATAAATGGACAATGCCATTGCTTTGGAACTAAAAATAAGTGAATTATAAAGTTTTTTTTGCTTTCTTTTAGATTTTACATGGTCATGGTTATTATCAATGCAAAGGCCAGACTCTGACCTGTCCAATGACACCTCCTTTGACCTTATGGGTTGTAAAGATTAGTGGCGCAGGGTTCCAAAGTCCCCCCCGTGCTCTTCGCTGCAGTGGGGCGGTTTAGGTTTTTGACGTAACAATTTGTAATAACGGATTGTGACATCACCTCCACACTTGTTGGTGACATGAAAAATGAGATGGTGAGTTAGTGCAGCATCATTGTTCACCTTTATAATTGAAAAGTGAAAAATATTTCTGTGTTAGAAAGAAATAATAAAGTAATATTTATTATTTTACTTTTATTGTTACATAAAACCTTGTCATGTCATGTTTGGTATCATTGGAAAGGCCATTCTCTGACCTTTCCAGTGATACCCCACATGACCCTGTATCTTCTATAGAGTTGGAGATATAGGGGTCCAAATGCCCATCAATGCAGACATAGAGGGTAATTCAAAGAGAATCGAAAGGTCACCGCACGTTCGATGACTTTTCGTTCTCTTCAATTCGGTTCGGTTTGGCGATCCCATTTCGGCGACCCTGCGGTGTATTCAGCAAGCACCACAGGGTCCCCAAATTGCAGGGAAAGGCCGCCGCAAACCCGATGAAAAATAACTGCAAAACCCGGCGAATGCACGCCGAAAACCCGCAAAAACATCTGGATTAACTGGCCGAAAACCCCAGAAAAACCCGAGCAGGAGCCGATCGCACGCAGAGCAGCCGCCGGAAAAAGCCGACATCGCAGACGAATGGAGTGAATAAATTAGCAAAACAATTTGCTTGAATGTTTGAAAAGTGAAACGCTGTTTGCGAAAATGTCTGAAATTTACATATGAGGTCCAGGGAATGATAATAAAAAGGGCTGTTACAGAGAAAATAAGTAAATTTAAAAAAATCCAGAAAAATGCTTAAAATATCCTACAAAAAATCTATAAATAAAGAGACTCTTTACTGCAGAATTTTATAATGAACGGTTTATTAGATATTGAATTAAAACGCAAATATTTTTAACATTGAAGCCTATGGGATTCGCCTGAATAAACCTGCCGAAATAAACCACCGAATGGCAGGGCATTTCAGGAACCTTTCACTGCTGGTGTTTGTTCTCTGAATAGACGAAGCATTGCTTCTCTATGGGGATCCACTGCCCTCGAACAGGCACCGAACAGGCACCGTGTGTGCAGGCAATTCGCCAGGATTTGTCGAACTGCCTGCTCTCTGGATAGTCGAATGGCCAAGGTAACTGAATGCTGATTTTCAGCGTTCGGTTACCTTTCTCCAGCCATTCGGATCTCTTTGGATAACCCTGATAGTTATGCTTTCTCTGGGCCTATTCTGGGGCATGGGCCTGGAGCTGCTGCCCTGCCTGCAGAGAGCATGTCTATAAGGACCAATAATGGGACCATTATTGCATCAGGAAGCATGTGCTCACTTTGTGTATCTCTATCAATCTCTCTATCAGTGCATATCTATTAGGGATGTGCACGCGTTTTTTTTCGTTTTGTTTCAGCACGTTCGGTTTTTCAAAAATTTTGTTTTGGATCGTTTCGGCCCATTTTCGGTTCGGCACGTTTCGTTTCAGCTCGGTGTTTCGTATCAATTTTTTTTTCATGAAATCGGGGAATTTTGGTCTTTCGGATCGTCTGTTCTCTTCATTTCAAATGGTCCTTCCTCAGATTTTCGTTTTGACTTTAGACGTATGGTATTTCGGATGCTCCGATATTTCGGTCAATACGGTAATCCTGCCGATTTGTTCCTTCGGACGTATCGTTTTTTATGAAAGATCCCTTTTTTATTATGAATAAATGTTAAAACAAATCCCAGTTTTTAAGTGTTTATTAAATATTTCTAAAACCGTTTATTATTTTCAACTGCAGCAAACAGCAATGCCTTTTATTTTTTTTTTAGGATTATTTTTGCATTTTTCAGGAATTTTTGGGTTAATATTTAGGGTTCTTCCTAACTTATTTTAAATGTATAACGAGGTCTGTGTTTTTCTTTGCAGAACACATACAGCTGGATTATCTTCTCGCGGTTTGTCCGTATGTGTTCTGTTTGGCAATGACTTTGATACAATACATTTTGTCAGTATCAGTACCATGGATAGTAACAAGCCTGCCGTTATCCATGGTGCTGATATGAAGAAATAGATCGATAATATGTGTTTCACCATCGCCGACTGTCCAGGGTTCTGAAAATATAACCGCAAACACTTGGATGATAAAATGTGAAAAAAAACACTTTACACACTGTACATGATTGAAAATTCAAATTTTATTGAATTTTTTGTTATAATATACAGGCAGGACATGACGTATACATATAATAATGATATATTATGAATCTGCCGAGTCTGCCGGAAAGAACGATATATAATATGTCTGTGTCATATAATAAAACGTGACTTCAAATCGCGTTTAAACATGATGAGCGAAACCGGTAAAAATGAGCTCACCACACAGACGGGAAATGGCTCAGCAGTGAAAGGGTTAAATTAAATTAGCCAAAATATTAGATTTAGGACACATGTCAATAAAGGATACATATATATCATAATAGAGCCTACTGCAACAGCAGCGACAATGCTGACCAGATCCATAACTATGGTTTATGGGGCCATGAGAACCCCTGTGCTGCATTCCTTTATATTTCCTGTTAATTGCCTGTTAATTTTGGGCGAGGACCCGTTTTTTTTGTAGCTAGCACCAGCTGTAGGTAAAATTTTGCGAATAGCGTCCCTCAAAAAATTGGCACAGGCACAAAGTTATTTGTTAATTACAAAAGCGCTAAAGCTCTCTGGCTCTCTCCATGTTAAGTATAAGATGTGGAAAGTACAGTAAGCTTGCACTACAAATCGCTAACAGCGACGCGCTAAAGTGATTTTTTCCGTTTGTGGAGAGGGGTGCAAACAATCTGTTTTCAGGCGCTAGACTCAATTAATCTGGTGCTAACGCAAAAAATGCCAAAGCTAGGGTTGGCTCACACCAGGTGAAAGGGCCCTAAATAAGTATATATAAATAAGATTCCAAAACCCCAGAGTAATGTGATGCAGTGATACCCTTATGTTGCACTAACCTGATACTTAAATTCAATATTTTATTTACTGCAATTCGGCAGTTTTCGCCGATGTCTGATAACTGCTTCAGCGACTACAATTTTAGTGAATTACAGTGACCATTCGCTAAATAGGGAATTCACAATATTTTTAGCGGAGTGAATTCCCCAAAATTTGATGAAAAGCAAAGGATCTAAAGATGAATAGATACTTAAAGCCGGCGTCAGATGAACGCAGTGATCACGTCCATTTTGCTGCACAGTTTAACATCCGTCGTAGCATAGAATCATGAATCATGATCAATAGAGACCCACACGCGAAGTACATGCGCACGAGGTAAACCGACGCAAGTTAGGCAGGAACGTAAAACCGCTAGACAGACGCGCAGAGTGAGCCACGTCCGCGTAGTGTTCTGTGTGAGTGATGAGATGTCAGACGCAGCACATTTGCGACGTCCAGCACCTTGACGCACAAAATGGCTTTTCATATCCTTTTCACATTTTTATAATTTTTCATATTAATTTTGTATCCCGTAATGGCGCGATGATGTCAGTTAGCCGGGGAACTCCTAGGTGCCTGAGGATTTCCTAAGGAAATCCCCTGGTGGAGAAAGGGGGTTTATTTTATGTGTGTGTTTTTTATTAGTGCAGCAATATTGTTCACATTTCAATTATAATGTGAACAATGATGCTGCACTAATGATTTTTTTTCTATGGGGGCGTTTGTAAAAAAATCACGTAATTCCTCCCAAAAATGTAGCGAGTCCCCATTTCAATTTTTTTAACAAGCGCACCCCATAGAAAATATAACAGCAAAGGCTCGTGTGAAAAAATTTGAAAAAAACACTTTATACACTGTAGATGATTAAAAATTCAAATGTTATTACATTTTTTATTATAATATACAGGCAGGACATGACGTATACATATAATGATGATATATTATGAATCTGCGGAGTCTGCCGGAAAGAACGATATATAATATGTCTGGGTCGCATAATAATATGTGGCTTCAAATCGCGTTTAAACATGATGAGCGAAACCGGTAAAACCGGTAATTTTTTTTATTTAAAACATAAAGCAAAATAAACAATCTTACTGGCATAGCCAGATGACCAGGACGCATTTCGCCAGGTGTACTGGCTTCCTCAGCTGGTTTCAGCTGAGGAAGCCAGTACACCTGGTGAAACGCGTCCTGGTCATCTGGCTATGCCAGTAAGATTGTTTATTTTGCTTTATGTTTTAAATAAATTTTTATTGAGCTCAAATCCCCCGGTGTTCTGGAGTTCAAGGAGGTTATTTGGACTTGACCTGTGAATAAGCCCAGAAGCGCATACACCAAGAGCTGGGTCTATAGCTCCACCAAATGTGAGTTGGTAATTTGCATTATACTACATGTTATCGAATCTGTAGAAGATCTGCACAAGAAAGTCTTCTCGTTTTTCTATGTTTTCATGTTCACTCCACATGAGAAAAGACTTTGTTTATTATAAGGTGTGGGTCACCTTATAAGTGGAGAAGCAAAGTACCCGAGAGCATCTACCCACTCAGAGCCAGTGCCCGGGCTCTATATTTGTGAGTGGAAATATTGCATAATAGTTTAGATCAAATTGTGTAAAAACACCCTGCACTATTATATTGTTTGCTTCTTTTTATGTGATCCATATGGATGAAATGAATTAAGGGAACCACCAGCTACCCATAAGCGACTACCATCGCGCCACCAGATACGTACCATTATTATTCTAATAAACCGTTGCTTATAATATTCTGCAGTAAAGAGTTTCTTTATTTCTAGATTTTTTATGATTTTTTAAGCATTTTTAAAAAAAAAAAAAAAAAAATTTTTAGAACTTTTTGCGAACGGCCTGAAAAGTTCGAAGTTCGTGAACTTTCGAACAGTCGATGTTCGATGCAAACACCGAACCGATTCAAACCGGCAGCCCATCCCTAGTCAAAAAGAGCGTGGCAGTGAAGAGTATAGATGGCGCGCTCGCCAGAGAGTAGACTGGGTACCTTTACACGGAAGGTTCAAGAGACGCTTTCAGCAAGAAGCAAATTAGTATTTAGGACATTTTTGTGAAGCTCTTACCTTGTAAAGGAGTTGTGACAATCTCTGTGGTTTGTGGATTCTAGAACTTTAAATGCAGGCAGAAAGAGAAGTATGTTCTGAGAAAAACATCCAAAAAGAATCATATAGAAACAGCTACATATACACAGGCAAACACAACAACGTACACCACACCAAGGGGATTAAAGGTACGTTTGGCTTCTTCTAAGGTTTGCCTGTTTTTTATGTTATTATGTAGTTTATCAATATTTATTTCTGTATTTTTGACACAGTTTCAGGGGATATGTAAGGGGTTATTCACTAAGCGCCAAACTTGCCACCGAATTGCACTGAATGGTGAATTTCACCGTACAGTGCAATTTCGTTGCAGTTCGTCCATACACAAAGCTGTCAATTCGAAAAATACAGGTAAATTGACAGCAAAATACTCTGCAATTTGCTGCAGTTCAGCAAACTTCGGCAGCAGCAAAATTGTCCCATAGAGAATTTCCAATTGTTTCTTAAATGCATTATTTTTTTAAATTCTGTGACAGACCTTTTTATTATTTATAAAGTACCTAGTTTATTATTTAGATGCATTTTAATGCATTTTTACTGGTTTAAATACCTATTAGGAGAATAGAAGAGTTGCATTTCTTTTTTTGTCCTTCAGTTTGGCAGTCTTCAACAGCCAGTTCGGTGGTGTTCTGCATTCTTCGGTAGTGAGTTCGGCGGTCTGTTTGGCAGTCTGCGGCAGTCTGTTCAGCAGTCTCTGGCAGTCAGTCCGGCAGGCAGTTTGCGGTGGTCAGTTCGGTGGTCTGCAGTGGTCTGCGATTGGCAGTCTTCGGCAACTCCATCTTTGGTGCACTTCAGTCAGGTCTATTCACTAAAAGGTGAAATGCAGGAGAACTGGCAGAAGACAACAATCTAGACCAAATTGCCGATTTGGAAAGTGAGATAAATGGGAGAATTTTTCTGGTTTGGCTATTTTGACCAAGAATTTTCACTTCTCCCGTCAATTCTCCTGAGTGTCACCTTTATTGAATAGGCCTGAGTGACTCTGCAGTGAATTGTGAATTCACAGCAGGGTCGGCAAAAAAGAATCGCTGAAGCGTGCCGAACAACAAAGCGCCGACATTTCGGTGCTTTGCGAATAACCCCTTCAATGCAAGTTTGCGATAAACTTTCAAAAACAATCATAATGTGTATCGTGACACATTGTGACAATAAAATGACAGCATGACAGCTCAGGACATTCTATGGGTTTTTAGTGTTCCTTCCTGTATTCAAAGGACCATCGCAATATGAGTTCCTACGGGAATAGGGCCTCATCCCCTCCTGTACTGTTTGTCTAATGTTGTTCAATGTATTGGAACCCTGTCTATACTGTGCCTATTGTACAGCGCTGCAGAATATGCTGGCGCATTATAAATAAAGAATAATAATAATAATACCTCTGCGAGAATTTAAATGCGTTGGTTTAAACATTTCCTGTTATGTTTTAATACTGTAGGTGCCGTCGTGCAATGCTGGTAGTTATTAATTCTGAGTTTTGAGAGCAGCCACTACTAGCTGGGATTATAAAATCACCTTTCCTTAAAGGGCCACTACACCAAAAAATGAAATGCAACATTTTGTGTTGTAAACTGCCCCCCACAGTATATTTCCATCACTTGCTCCTCACTGTGTGGCTTTGGCCATAGAATGGAGTGAATCTGTCAGTCGCCGACTCACATCATTGTATTGTGTGGGATGTATTCAAGGGACATCACCCAGAGGTAGATTAGAAGTCTTTTAAACTCCCTGTTTTATCTCATTCAGCTGCCAGCTCTAATCTCAGGTAGTCTTGACATCACAGTAGATCCCCTGCAGTCTTCTCAGGTAGCCAGGAGAACAGCCGCCTTATCTAAAAATTCCTTCCTCCACCTCATTAACTAGTAAATAAAGTAGATTAAATAAACAAGAGCCACAAAGCAAAGTGTTTGGTAAATGTTACATCATTGGAAAAATACACAAAACAAAAAAAAATATAGATGGAAACCTTACTTTATTTTTCCTTTCTACATGCAATTACTTCAAACAAAAAAACCCAGCAGCATGTATTTTATAATGTGTTTTATAGCGTGGTTTTATTTGTAATGCACAAGTAATCTAGTTACAGCTCATGTAAGTGGTCATGTTCCTTTAATATTCTGCGATCACTTGGAAAAATATAGCAACATCGGCTGGTAGATAAGTATCAAAACAACACAAATGTAAATGTGAATTTTTCATTAGGAGCTTCTGAGAACATTGAGCACAACATACCAGATTCCCAGCGCAACACCTTAACATTGTTTAAAAGGTTTTAAAAGCACTTGATTTGGGAATAGACATCACATTGTGAGTATAAACAAATCCCCAGTGTTTATCAATACGACAGGTGTTTATAAAGTCTATACAGCTATATAGATAAATAGATAGACATGGATAGATTACTGTAAAAAAGCAGGGGCCTCCTATCTGTTGCGCATTTGGGAAACTGTAACATTAACTGGGTTATTCACAACGAACTGATCTGGTCCCGAAATGTCACTGAACAGTGAATTTCCCCGTACGTTGACATTTCGAGGTCATTCAACTAATCAGAGAGCAGGCAGTTTGCCAAATTTTGGCAAATTGCCAGCAAATACGGTGCTGTTCAGCGGCAGTGAAATCCCCCATAGAGAAGCAATGGTTAATCTATTCACAGACACCGAACAGCAGGGAAAAGTTGCCGAATTGCCCTGCTGTTCGGTGGTTTCATTCGGCAGGTTTATTCAGGCGAATCCCATAGGTTTCAATGTTAAAAATATTCCCATTTTAATTCAATATCTAATAAACCGTTTATTATTTTAATCTGCAGAATAAAGTCTCTTTATTTATAGATTTTTTAGGATGTTTTAGGCATTTTTCGGGATTTTTTTGTGAATTTTTTTTCTATTTATATTTTAATAGCGTTTTTTCTTTTTTCTGTTTGCCACGTGCGTACTGACGGAAGATACTGTAGACACCACATTGTCCGTATTCTTTAACGGATGAAGAACAAAAAAGGGAAATATGGGAAACAAAATTAATTATGATTAAAATACAGGTACAGTCAGTCAGACCAAAAAAACCTCTGAGCGTCAACGTTATGGGCGTCGCAAATGCGCGCGTCTGTCATCACGGCATACGCAGACGTGGTGCACTCTGCGTGTCCGTCTTAGCAGTGTTACGTTCTTGCCTACCTTGCGTCCGTTTGCCACGTGCGTTGTGCGTGTGCAGTTCGGTGCGGACGTACTTCATGTGTGGGTCTCTATTGATCATGATTCTATGCTACGACGGACGTTAAACTGTGCGCCGACATGGACGTGATCACTGCGTTCGTCTGATGCCGGCCTTACATGTTAGTTTCAGACATTTTAGTTCAGTGGTTTTTTTTTGCAAACAGCGTTTCAATTTTGACACTTTCAACTTTTTTTTTTTTTTAACCCGCTAGGCGGCTTGTCGGCTTTCTCCTGCGACTGGTTGGCGCTGTGGTGGGCAGCTCGCCGGCTGAGTTTGGCGGCAGTGGTGGGTGTGTGGCAGCAATCGGCGGCCAATTCCCTGCACTTCGGGGACCCTGCAGGTGAATGGTTAATTCACCGCAGGATGGGGAAATTTGATTCCCCGAAGTGCGGGGAAGTGCGAGGAACGACAGAGCACCAAAATGTCGGCGACATTTTGGTGTTCCGTGAATAACCCCTTCAGATATAACAAATCTCTTAACCTCCTTGGCGGTCTATTTATTTGGAAATTTCCTGTCTGAAAGTGGTTAGTTTTGTTTTTTTTGCCCCCCTAGCGGCATCTCGAGTGTGGCTCGGGAGGCAGCTGGATACATCACCTCTCCCTGCGCTCCTTCGATGTCCCCAGCTGCCTCCTCCTGCGACCGCGACCTTATACTTCCTGGGTCCCGTCTCGAGAGAAGGAATCCAGGAAGTAAAAAGCTGTGATCGCCAGAGGAGACTACAGAGATTAGCGAGGGAGCGCAGGGAGAGGTGATGTATACAGCCCGAATGTGTTTCGGGGTTACCGCTCTCAGCGGTCAAATTTAACCCCGAGATACACTCGGGATGACAGTCAGGAATGTTAAAGGTAGACTCAGTTATAATGTAGAACAGCAGTGTGAGACACAGGGCCGGATTTATAATTAGGCAGAGTAGGCATGCAGCGGCGTAGCGTGGGTTGTCAGCGCCCGGGGCAGGGTAAGAATTGTGTGCCCCCCCCAACCTGTGGACACGGTAACACACCATGATTCCCTGACACCATTAGAGTATTGACCCCGTTTACCCCACAAGCACATGTATTGTATATTAACAAAATACTGATATAATAAAAAAATTAAATACACATACCCCCCAAGCTACACCACTGCTACCAGTCACCCTGTCCCAGTATATATCATAGTTCCACTCTCACACTGTACCCAGTCACTCTCTCCCAGTACCCCCAGTCACCCTCTCCCTCCAAGTACCCCCAGTCACTCTCAGTACCCCACTTTCTCCAAATACCCCCAGTCTCTCTCTCCAAGTACCCCAGTCACTCACTCTCTCCCAGTACCCCCAGTCACTCTCTCCCAGTACCCCCAGTCACTCTCCCAGTACCCCCAGTCACTCACTCTCTCTTTCTCTCTCCAAGTACCCCCACTTTCTCCCAGTACCCACAGTCACTCTCTCTATCCAATATCCCCAGTCACTCTTTCCCTGAACCTCCAGTCACCCTCTTCCTGTACCCCCTCACTGTGTGGTGGTCACGCTGCTTTGGTGTCATACAGTGTTGCCTATCTGCGTGGTGTTGCTGGTGGCCAGGGGAGGAGCTGTCCAGGGGGCTTAGTGGAGACCAGATTTTAAATGTGCTGCAGAGCAGGCACCTCCCTCCCTCCTTCCTGTTCAGTGGCTGCAGGGCTGCCAGCAGCGGGGGGTTGGAACAGGGCTTCAAGGGGGGCGGCTTCAAGGGGGACTGACAAGCGTGGTACAGGGTGTTCCGTTGAATAATGCTGTGCTGCTTCATGTCACTCATGTCAGCGTTAAGGAGGAGTCGGAACAGGACCAGAATTTTATGTCCTGGTCCTCCCTTTTGGACACTGAGTTCTAAGTCACCACCGGTGTGGCAAAACTGGCGGACACCTTGCTGATCCCTGCTGGAAAATATTAGTGGTTCAAATTTCTTTTGAAATTTTGCGCCCCCTAGGAAAATTGCGCCCGGGGCGACCGCCCCCGAGGCACCCCCACGCTACGCCACTGTAGGCATGTGCCTACAGGCTAGAGAAAGAAATAGTGTATGCGGCGCCATCTAGGGGTCCCGTGTGGACAATGCAGGGTATATGTGACCAAATATATGTTGTGGTGAGTGTGTTGTGATGCTACCCGGGGGTGATTTTAAGATAGAATGTGTAGTCACAATAAAATACGTGCAATCACAAATAACTCTACGCAATCACAATAGACAAAAAATATCACAATTTATAGTAAAAAAAAATAAAAAATCTTTCTTTTCTTCTTTTTCTTTCCTTCCCTTTTGCTGACATGTTTTCTTACAGGGTTGATATGTTTCTGAGGAGGATTCTTTCCTTGTCGTATTGTTAAACCTTTATTGTGTGTATATGTCCTTAAGGCGCTGGAATCCAGCAGCTGTCCTCACAGTGGTGGTGGTATATCCCATAAAAACAGAGGAGTCGACAGTAGAAGAAAATGTGTTGGTCAGCGCTTCCTTCCAATTCCCTCAACATCAAAAAAATTCTTAGTGCAGATAATCTGGATAGAGTTATATGGGGTGAACATTATTATTATTATCATCGTCATCATTTATATAGCACCAACAGTTTCCGCAGCGCTGTACAATAACCAAAGGGAACGAGATACATATAAACAGACATAGGATAGAAACAAGAGGTGTAGAGGGACCTGCTCATAGGAGCTTACAGTCTAGAGGGATTGGGGTTGAGGAAGACAAGCTTGAGGCGTTGGGCTAATGAACGTTCCATTTACTCGTAGAGAGATAGGTGGTATTGGGATCTTCTTAGAGGGAGGAACAACAAGAATTTCAGTTTTGGCAAGATCGAGTTTTAGGAAGCAGCAAGACATCCAATTCGAGCCGGCATGTATATAGAAGAATACCACTTACATGTTAGGGAGCCCCTTATTAGTCAGCTCGAGGTATTGCACGTGTGGGCCCTTCTTGTGTTCCTCAGAAAGATTGAAGATCTATGCGTCCATACGTTCCTCCAAAGAAAATACAGGGAACATGTACGGAACATGTATATTCCAATAGAGATAGAGAGAGTAAGAAAATACAGACACATTCTGTGTATATAGACTGATCCCCTTTGATATGAGGCCAGATTATACAGGGGGTGTCAGGCTAATAGCTGAAGTACATTTTTGTTTTAATTTATTTTGGGGAAAAAATAGAAATTAATTAAACATATTTCAGTTCATAGGCAACGCCGTCACGTCACCCCAAACCATTTTAAACAAGCAGCTCAGATCGCTTCACCTTCTCTCAAAGAGCGTACAGACATGGAAGAAAGTAAAGGTCAAACATTGTGCTATGAATCCCATGAAGAGCTCGCAGCTTTAAAGGGATATCCTACTGAAACAGTTTCCCTTTTTGCCCTTAAAGGGCCAGTACCACCAAAAATGCTATGTCCTTATTGTGTTAATTTGATGTTGTTGATATCTTACATGTGATTTGTTTTTCTCTTGTATGTTTAGTTAAGATAATATTTTCCTCTATATGTGTCACTGGGTGCATCCATTGTGTGATATTTTCCTCTATATGTGTCACTGGATGCATCCATTGTGTGATATTTTCCTCTATATGTGTCACTGGGTGCATCCATTGTGTGATATTTCCCTCTACATGTGTCACTGGCTGCAACCATTGTGTGATATTTTCCTCTATATGTGTCACTGGGTGCAACCATTGTGTGATATTTTCCTCTATATGTGTCACTGGGTGCATCCATTGTGTGATATTTTCCTCTATATGTGTCACTGGGTGCATCCCTTGTGTGATATTTTCCTCTATATGTGTCACTGGGTGCATCCCTTGTGTGATATTTTCCTCTGTATGTGTCACTGGGTGCATCCGTTGTGTGATATTTTCCTCTATACGTGTCACTGGGTGCATCCATTGTGTGATATTTTCCTCTATACGTGTCACTGGGTGCATCCATTGTGTGATATTTTCCTCTATACGTGTCACTGGGTGCATCCATTGTGTTATATTTTCCTCTATACGTGTCACTGGGTGCATCCATTATGTGATATTATCCTCTATACGTGTCACTGGGTGCATCCATTGTGTGATATTTTCCTCCTATATGTGTCACTGGGTGCATCCATTGTGTGATATTTTCCTCTATACGTGTCACTGGGTGCATCCATTGTGTGATATTTTCCTCTATATGTGTCACTGGGTGCATCCATTGTGTGATATTTTCCTCCTATATGTGTCACTGGGTGCATCCATTGTGTGATATTTTCCTCTATACGTGTCACTGGGTGCATCCATTGTGTGATATTTTCCTCTATATGTGTCACTGGGTGCATCCATTGTGTGATATTTTCCTCTATGTGTGTCACTGGGTGCATCCATTGTGTGATATTTTCCTCTATATGTGTCACTGGGTGCATCCATTGTGTGTGTAGCGCTGTTTAAAACTCTGTTGCTTTATTGCTCGGGTTTGGCCACCAGAGGGAGACAAGCGCAATGTAAACTATACTGGACAAAATGGGACTACGTTTTCCAGCATGCTTTGGGGCAGAGACAGGAAGTGGGTGGGGAAGGAGGAAAGGACATCCGCAGCCTCGTGTGAAGGAGAGCCAGTGTGAGCCGAGCGGTGAACAGAGTAAGACGCACGTGAGACTGTCACCAGATCATCGGGGGTTAATCCTGGACATTAAAGCGAACCCAGATACCTCTCACACGTATGTTCTGTTTGAGTGGAGAAAGGGTGTTCCAGTGTGTTTTCAGGGCGCGAGCGTGAAGCTGACCGATGAGGTGGAAGTTCAACTGATTCAGCCAAGTGCGCCACGTGGTGATCCCGCGAGTGTTCCCTCACCCTGTCCGTTGGCCATGATCAGGCCTGAATTTATAGTGGCTATCGGAGATTTGCTGGCTAAATGTCAAAGAACAAGCCCTCCACACACTAACTTTGGTTATCGACGGTTGAGAAATTTTACAGGAAACGTACCAACTCCAGCGGGAGACGAAACCTTCAAAGAATGGGTAGAACAGGCGATGCAGGCTCTGGATGAGTGGGACATCCCTGAAGCGCAGAAGAAGCAAAGAATTACTGAGAGCTTAAAGGGACCTGCGTCAGAGGCTGTCAGAAACCTAAAATTGAGTAAACAAGACTGCACTGCTTTAGATTACCTAAACGTATTACAGGAAGTCTTTGGGCGAACAGAAAAGGCCGCTGAGCTCATGTACCAGTATGAACATACCTACCAACGAAAAGGTGAGAAAATGACTGAATACATGAGGCACCTAGATAAGATTCTTCACCAGATACTTCTTAAGAAAGGGGCCGAACCAGCCACAATAGATAAAATCCGAATGCAGCAGATATTGAGGGGCGCTCAACCTCTAGATCCTGTGATGTTACAGCTTAGAACCAGAGAAGGTAACCGAGAGTTGAAATACCTGGAACTGATTCGAGCTGTTAGAGAGGAAGAGGCTCTGCTAGAAGAAAAGTCCTTAAGGAGAGGAGAAAGAGCTTAAGCACAACCAGTAAGACATAACGAATATCTGCAAACTGAAGATGATTCGTTGGACGCCTATGGATCTGAAGTTGACGGACAAGAGCATCTGCTAGTTCCTATATCCACAGAGAGTACTGCCAAAGAACCAACCTTCCCTGCATATAGTGAGTTACACAACACCATTAAGAAGGTACAAGAAGCCCAAGCTGAGCTGAAACAAGCACACACTGATCTGTGCCGAGTACTTTTGAAGGTGGCAGAGACACAGACCGATATGCAGAAGTTCCTTACTGATATGCGGACAGCAGGAGTTGCTGTGGCGTTTGGCCAGGGTCCTTCAACCGAATCACCACAAGCAAGTGCGTCTCCGTCTTCAAAGAAGAGATGTTTTAGTTGTGGGGAAATGGATAATTTCCGAGCACAATGCAAAAGCCAAAAGTCTGAAGGAAATAGGGTAGAAGAGTTCCTAAAAGCCTTGTAAGGGCTGCTATCTACCTCACCGGCGGGAAACGCCAGAGGGCACAAGTGAAGGAGCAAACTAGGTGCCCAATGGTTGAAAACCGCTCCAAAAATCAAGCCAGAACTGAAAGGCCGAGAAGGCCCAGAGTTTTGCCAACTGCTGAGCCTACCAGGACTGAAAGAGTTACTCCCTTAGCATCCGGTCCTACATCATGGGGAAGCAATGCACATCCAAAACCTACACGGGCCAAGAAGAAGGCCAGGGTACAGCAAACAGGGTCTAAATTTCCTGCTGCTACAACAAAGTTACAGAAAAAATGCCGCCCTTACTCACCGGAGCGGCAGCAACTGCCAGAAGTAACAGCCCAGTTAATGTATGAAACATAACAAGGAAAAAAGGTGTCATCTGCGCTCGTTTCTATGTGTTCCATGTACAACAAAACTGAGGTTTTTGTTTGTTTCAATGGCCATTGCAACGTAAGCTCACTCGCCACTTCACGGCACCTCTTTACAGAGTGAGTACCTAACAAATGTAACCAAAAGGCCGCTCTACTGAGCAGCTCCAAGCCCCTCCTGCTGCTTTTCAGCCAAGGAGAGGCAAAGATATGGTGGGTTTTATTTATACACGCACCAAACACTTCCCATTTGGGATTAAAAACAAAAACATGGAAAGAGGAACAGCTGCAGAATGACGGACTGGTGTTACAAGCATGATAAACATAAATACAGAAAAAATGGCGTCGCGCCCATACTCACCGGAGCGGCAGCAACTGCCAGGAGTAACAGCCCAGTTAATGTATAAAACATAACAAGGAAAAAAGTGTCATCTGCGCTCGTTTCTATGTGTTCCATGTACAACAAAACTGAGGTTTTTGTTTGTTTCAATGGCCATTGCAACGTAAGCTCACTATGTTTTATACATTAACTGGGCTGTTACTCCTGGCAGTTGCTGCCACTCCAGTGAGTATGGGCGCGACGCCATTTTTTCTGTATTTACGTTACAACCACAAGCCACGTTACAACGGTTAATGGAGAAGACAGTCGGGGACATGAACCTGATCGAAGTGTTAGTGTATCTGGATGACATTATTGTGTTCGGGAAGACTTTGGAAGAACATGAGCAACGGTTGGAGAAGGTCTTGAAGCGACTCCATGAAGAGGGGTTGAAACTGTCTCTAGAGAAGTGTCAATTCTGTTTACCTTCCGTTAAGTATTTGGGACATGTTGTTTCAGCAGAAGGCGTTTTGACGGATCCTCGAAAGTTGGAAGCCGTAGCTTCCTGGCCTAGACCCCGAAATGTTACTGAACTTAGATCTTTCTTGTGGTTCTGTTCCTATTACCGAAGTTTCGTAGGAGGATTTGCCAAGATAGCTCAATCACTGAACAAGCTCCTACAGAAGGAAGACGCAGAAGAAGGCCACAAGGCCTCTGATCGAAATTCATCGGCTCCAGGGCCAAGGAAGGCTCGAGAATCCATCCAAGAAGAATGGACTAATCAATGCGAAGGTGCTTTCATGAAGGTGAAAGAGAGTCTAACTCGAGCTCCTGTCTTGGCTTACGCTGATCCTCATAAGCCGTATGAATTGCATGTGGATGCCAGCAGAGAAGGTCTAGCGGGAGTCCTATACCAGGAATATGGTGGATTGTTGAGGCCTGTAGCGTATGTGAGCCGAAGTCTTACGCCTTCAGAAAAGAACTATCCTACCCAGAAGTTGGAGTTCCTAGCCTTGCAATGGGCGGTAGTAGACAAGCTGAAAGATTATCTGTACGGAGCAACGGGACATCGGTGGTTGGCCGCTCTGTCAGGGTTTCGGTTCAGCCTGAAGTATCGCCCTGAAGTGAATAATCGAGAAGCCGATGCTTTGTCAAGAAGACCCTACACTACGGAATGGACTCAGTTAACTCCAGATGGGGTGCAAGCTTTATGTCAAGGAGCGGAGCGCCGGGTCAATGGAGGGATTGAAGCAGAAGCCATAGGAGTTATGGCTGCGGCTGTTCCAGAATTCTATTGTAATCCTACGCAGCTGAGGGATGAAAGTTTGCCTACTTTCTCGAAACAGGACTTGAGAGCCGATCAGGCTAGAGACCCTTTGATTGCATTAACCGTGAAGGCCCTAACCGCGAACCAACGGGAAATTCTACTGACAAATTCCCCGGAAGGAGCCCGATTGGTATACAAAGAGTGGGAACGGTTGAAGATGTTGGATGGGGTGGTCTACCGAAGGGGCCCCTCAAACAATGCTGAAGAGACCCAACAATTGTTCCTTCCCACCACACACAGAGAGGGTGTGCTGCGGTCATTACACGATGACCATGGACATTTGGGTGCAGAGAGAACTTTTAAGCTAGTGAGAGACAGATTTTATTGGCCCTGTATGAGATCTGAAGTTGAAAGTTACTGTCATTCGTGTTTGAGGTGTATCCAGAGGAAAACCCTACCAACCCGAGCCGCTCCAATGAGCCACCTGCAAAGTCAAGGACCCATGGATTTGGTGTGCATTGATTTCCTGTGCTTAGAGCCGGATGCTAGTGGACAGGGAAATATTCTAGTAGTGACTGATCATTTCACGCGTTACGCCCAAGCTTTTTCTATGAAAGACTAACGTGCTCCTACGGTGGCGAAGGTTTTAATGGAAAAAGTTTTTTGTTCACTATGGCCTACCAAGGAGAATACACTCGGATCAGGGCCGAGACTTTGAGAGCAGGCTTGTTGGGCAATTGCTGGAACTACTAGGGATTCAGAAGACCCGAACTACACCATATCACCCTCAAGGTGATGCTCAACCAGAAAGGTTTAATCGCACGCTACTAAATATGTTGGGGACATTGTCGAACAAAGAGAAGCAGAGCTGGAGTCGTCACATAACTACGCTGGTGCATGCGTACAACAGTACGGAGAGTGACGCTACTGGATACTCACCGTACCGTTTTATGTTAGGAAGAGAAGCTCGACTGCCGGTTGATTTGGCGTTTGGGCTATCTCTGGATCAGACGTCTGTAGCCTCTCATAGAAAGTGGCTAGACTTCGGAAGAATTTGGCCTCTGCGTTTGAACAGGCCCGTTTGACCTCAGGAAACAGGGAACAGAGGAATAAGCGAAACTACGACTTAAGAGTTCGGATACAGGATCTACAACCTGGTGATAGGGTTTTGTTGAAGAACTTGGGTGCTTCTGCAAGGCATAAGTTGGCGGATAGATGGAGCTCTCAAGTCTACATTGTCTGCAAGCAACTGCCGGGTTTGCCAGTTTACCAAATCCGACCGGATGGAAAGGCTGGGCCTCTTAAAAACTGGCACCAAAATCATCTGTTACCTGTGAGGGAGGCTGTAAGGATACCAGTTGGAGACAAACTTTCTCTACCGAACCCGCCTGCTCCACGCTCGACTCCCGTTACTCGGTCTCAGCAGACATGGGTTGTTGAAGAGAGTGAAGAGGAAGGAAGTTTTTGTCTGGACTGGGTGCGCTCGCCAGAACCTGAAGAGGTCATTCCAGTTCCCGAGCGGTAGGAAAGTAACCTGAGGCCTGAGGCTCCTGAATTCCAATTGGAAGTTCCCGAAACTTTGGAAATTCCTGTAGTTCCTGAAAACGCGTCCTATGATTATAGTTCTATGCCTTCACTGGAAGCATCATACTCCGAAGAGATGTCTGTTCCAGTTGTGGACAAAAGAACTGAACCCATACCTGTAGTACTTCCACCTGAAGAGGAGCTGATGGAGCCAGAATCAAAACGTTCTATCCGACCCCCCCAGAGACTTACCTACGACTCACCAGGACATAGCACTGAAGAGGCTGTCACCACAGTGCAAAGGTGTCCCGAAGTGTCTGCTATGTTAGCTGAGGTAGTCAGGAGCATGAGTCAACTTGAGGACGTATATCTGACCCATTGTATGTTTGCTGCTGAACCTGTATACATTGCCTAATGTCATGAAATTGTTATACCTCCTTGGAGAGACCCAAGAGTTCTAGGAGGGGGAGAGTGTAGCACTGTTTAAAACTCTGTTGCTGTATTGCTCGGGTTTGGCCACCAGAGGGAGACAAGTGCAATGTAAACTATACTGGACACAATGGGACTACGTTTTCCAGCATGCTTTGGGGCAGAGACAGGAAGTGGGTGGGGAAGGAGGAAAGGACATCCGCAGCCTCGTGCAAAGGAGAGCCAGTGTGAGCCGAGCGGTGAACAGACTAAGATGCACGTGAGACTGTGAGCAATTGTTACCAGGCCGGAGAGCAGGCGCTGCCTTGCCGACGCTGGGGATCGATACAGTGACTTGCCAGAGACCTAGTAATCCACCGCTGAGAGATTTTGCACAGACACAGAGTTCCCGATTGGACCCCGAGTAAGGAGACCGCGATGATCCACTGGGAGTACAGGCGGTAGGCCGTAGATCTTGTTGTAGAAGACGGAGAAGCAAGAGAAGCGGATCCGGTGGCACAGGGTCCCAGTATAATCCAGCAGAGAGACGTCCTTGATCGGGCAGCAGAACAGATTGCCTGGCGGATGGGAGAGAGGCCTTCCAGGCCACAGTCAAAGTTTAACAAAGCACGCTGCAGTATTGCTTAAATCTACAGGGCCCCAACGTAACTAGTCGAAGATTTATTAAATCCATTCACTGGCCAGTCGAATATAGTACCCGGGTACCTGAGCTCACACACACACACTTTTTGGGACATAACCTGCATGGGACTTACACTCCAGAGACGAAGGGGTTAAACTTTTCTTTTACCGCTGCGTGTTTCTCGCATTTCGAAATCCTGTTTTCTATATACCGTGCTTACATTATATATGCCGCTTTATTGAGACCAGTAAAGTATATCATTTATAAAATCCACAACAGTACTGGTGTATATTTATTCCCTAGTGCAGAGAGACTAACCCCAGGTTAAATTCAGTGGCTCCTCCAGGAGTGAGCGCTACATGTGATATTTCCCTCTATATGTGTCACTGGGTGCATCCATTGTGTGATATTTTCCTCTATATGTGACACTGGGTGCATCCATTGTGTGATATTTTCCTCTATATGTGTCACTAAGTGCATCCATTGTGTGATATTTTCCTCTATATGTGTCACTGGGTGCATCTATTATGTGATATTTTCCTCTATATGTGTTAGGGATGAGCGTTTGGTTCGGATCTGTTCGGAGTTAGATTCGAACATCGCCCATTCGGCTGTTCGGCAAACTCCGAACATTTCCGCATGTTCGCCCACAATGCACCACAATGGACCACAACTTTTCCACTGGCCTGAAGCTTGTAATTGGCTACAGCCTTGCACCTGACCACAGGTCAGGTGCAAGACAGGTGCAAGACTATGCCAATCACGGCTCAGAGTCCTGATTGGGAAATTTTTTCCCAATCATGCGCTCAAAGAGCTAAGTCCCGCAGCACACTATATAAGGCTTCTTTGCCTGCAGCCCCAGCGTGTGTGTTTGCAGGAGTGAATCAGAGAGGAGAGGAGATTGTTCTGTCAGGGCGTATCAGTGACGTTTTAGAAGATTTCTGGGAATTAGAATCTGTGTTGGCACTGCCAGGCTATCAGGGACAGTGTGTTTCAGTGAGTTGTAGGCGATTTCTGGGAATTTGAATCGGTCTTGGCACTGCCAGGCTATCAGGGACAGTGTGTATCAGTGAGTTGTAGGAGATTTCTGGGAATTTGAATCTGTCTTGGCACTGCCAGGCTATCAGGGATAGTCTGTATCAATGAGTTCTACCAGAGTTCAGCAAATTTGAATCTGTCTTGGCACAGCCTGTTATCAGTGTGTATCAGTGAGTTATACCACAGTTCAGCAAATTAGAATCTGTCTTGGCACAGCCTGTTATCAGTGTGTATCAGTGAGTTATACCACAGTTCAGCAAATTAGAATCTGTCTTGGCACAGCCTGTTATCAGTGTGTATCAGCGAGTTATACCACAGTTCAGCAAATTAGAATCTGTCTTGGCACAATATTTGGGTGCACTGCCACTGACGCCTATACCAGATTCATATAATTTTAATATTTGACCGCAGGGTCCACCACTGCACTCTTCCACAATACCACAGAGGGGTTACGGTGTGACGGCACTGTTGCCGACACTAAAGGCCCAATTTTAAAGCACCTTTTGTTACTTTCATCCAAAGCCTGCATAAGTTTCACCATAATTTAGACAAAAAAATCACTAAACTTGTTCTGCGTGTCCTAAAACGTCTCCTCTTTTAATACAGGCTGCCGCCCCAAGCAGATGTTTATGAATAGATTAAAGGAAAACGATTTACCGTCATTTGAAATGTCATTTTTTTTGTTTTTAAATGTCTCTATACATCCTACAAATCCGCCACTTCACGGGCAGGTTATGGGGACCTCCTAGGCACATTATTAGAAGGAATTTTTATTTTTTATTTTTAACCCTTATTTTATGGAAAACTCACTGTTCCTTTAAAAACGTTTTTTTAAAAACTTTTTGGCCTTGTTTCCTTTCGCCCAGGGCACTACCCGGACCCCCATACACCTTTTATGGCAAATATCTAACATATATGCCCTGTTTGAGGGCACTCTAAAAATCGAACGTTCGGGTCTCATTGACTTACATTGAGTTCGGATGGTGTTCGAGTTCGAACTTGAACTTTTGAAATTGTTCAAGTTCGAATGCGAACCGAACACGGGGACGTTTGGCTCATCCCTAATATGTGTCACTGAGTGCATCCATTGAGTGATATTTTCCTCTATATGTGTCACTGGGTGCATCCATTGTGTGATATTTTCCTCTATATGTGTCACTGGGCGCATCCATTGTGTGATATTTTCCTCTATATGTGGTGTAACTGGGTGCATCCATTGTGTGATATTTTCAGGGATGAGTCAGAGAGCACTCACTGGCTCCAGATGCCGCAACCCACCAGGAAACTTGTTGGCATCTTGGTGGGCCAGTCCTGGGTGGCGTGGAGGGACCCTTACATCTGTGGCACTTAGACAAGCTACACAGGGCTTGGCAATGTTCAGGGCCCCCTGGATCCTGTGGGCCCCTGAACCTATCACAGGCTGTAATCCCCTTGGTGGCCCTGGATAAGAAATGCGATAGGATCCCAAATCACGCTCAAGCTTAACGTATCACTGCTGGTTACCATGAATCCACATTGAGCTGCTCTGATGTTCCGCGGTAACAGTATATTCTACATAAAACCGGTTCCTGTTTTGTTGCCAGTGATCGCACGTTCGAGATTTCTATTTTAATTAGTCTCTGAATACCGGAATATATTTTATTAAAAAAAGAGAAGTTAACTGACACGTAACTAAAACACGGTTTGGCCAACACCGAGGCTAAATTATGAAACGCACTGAGAAGTGTCTGTATGTAACCCTTCCATCACACACGTATATCCCGGGAGCCGCACACACACAGCCAGCCGGGATGTGACACTAAGTGACGCTGGATGAAACCTGTCACAGATTGGAGAAGGTATCTATAGGTAAGAATGCCGCACGCTGCGTCCCTACAGACAGCGCTGATCAGGGACAGGATCTATACACAGTGTCCGCTCAGGAGGAAGTTAGAGATGCTTCCACTTTCTGCGTAACATTGTATCTGTTACTTCTTTCTTTCACATTATATGACGTTATAATTCTGTTTTGTTTGTTTTCAGCAAATTCAGTTACTACCATGGTCACCACCACAAGTAAGTGGAGTATATGTATGTATGTGTATTATTTTTCATTATTTATAAAGCGCCAGCATAAAGCGCAACGCTGACAGTGGGCACAATATAGACAGGGTTACAGTACATTGAACATTTTACAAACCAGTACAGGAGGAAACGAGGGCCCTATTCCTGTGGCAACTCACAACAATCTAGAATTTATATGTATACATGTATACATATATATATATGTGTGCATGTGTACTGCGCATATGTTTGTATATGTCGGTATGTGCGTTTTATATGTTTGGTTGAGTATGTATTTTATGTAGGGATGTTTCAATGTATGGGTTAGTATTTTTGTAAATGTATGTATGTGTGAATTAATGATTGTGTGTATGTCTGAAAGCATATATATTTGAAAGCTTATATTTGTATGCTTATGTATGTTTATATGTATGTGTGTGTGTGTCCAAGTATGTTTGTGTATATATATATACAGTACATAGGGCCCTATTACATTCTTAACACAAAAACGCACGCTAAACGCGTGTTTTTTTGTGCGAAGCGTTAAACGTTAACGTACGTAAATCACCGCTGGAATTACATTCCTCACGCATTTTTTCATCTGTCGGAAAATTGCGCTTGTAAAACCGACGTGCAAAAATGCGCACAAAGTACCGTTGCGCATAGAAATCAGTGAGCGCAATGTAATTTTTAACGCGAGTCCGTCATTTTGTTCAGACTGCGCACAACAGACGTACGTTCTGGCGGAAGACAAGGTAGTGGCCGTCATTTTTGACGAATCTAGTAAAAATAACGTGCGCGTCGACGTTCTCCGTTGTGAATCTGCAGTTTGGTACGGTCAGGTTGTTACAATTTGCCGTTACCACCAGCTTTTAAAAGACGTTAAAATTATGCGCGCAAACGTTGTCCGTTAAATTTTGCACTAAGATTGTAATACTATGCGCGTACCAGCGCACAAACGCATTGGCGCTCACAATGTTAAGTATAGGATGCGCGCAGTAAACTGCGCTCGCAAAGGGTTCGCGCAGGGTCACTCGCGTTAGACGTTAACGTGCATTTTATGCGTGAATGTCATAATACAACGTTCAGCGAGAATGCATTTTTGCGCGAAGAATGTAATAGGGCCCATAATACACAAAACAACAAAAGGTTGCACTCAACCTCAAAACTAAGCGGGTGCATCTAAGACATAAAATACAAAACACCAAGAAAGAGCACTCCATATTATTGACCACCTTCTTCCATAATTTTCTGTGGAAAAAAACCACAGTTTTAAAAATGCTCAAAAAACCTGACTGAGGTAAAATGATGGGGATTCAGTTCACAAAGTTATGATCATAATTTGCCTAAGCCTGTCACAGTCGCCAATGTACCCCATCTTTGACAGGTCCTATCTAACTTGACTGAGTCCGCACTTACAGGATCAACTCACCCTGGAGCTCCCCAGCAGCTCGGTATTTATAGGCTGTCATGGTGGAGCACCTGTGAACATATATATACTGTATATATGTTATGTGTGTGTATGTTTGTATGTTTATTTATGTATTAGGGATGCATCAATGCTATTTTTTTAAGACCAAGTTCAAGCACTGATACTATATAGACCTCAGATGCATGTATACCCAGACACACCAGACCTCAGATACATGTATACCCAGACACACCAGACCCCAGCTACATGAATACCCAGACACACCAGCCCTCTGATACATGTATACCCAGACACACCAGACCTCTGATACATGTATACCCAGACACACCAGCCCGCTGATACATGTATACCCAGACACACCAGACCCCAGCTACATGTATACCCAGACACACCAGCCCTCTGATACATGTATACCCAGACACACCAGACCTCTGATACATGTATACCCAGACACACCAGCCCGCTGATACATGTATACCCAGACACACACGACCCCAGATACATGTATACCCAGACACACCAGCCCTCTGATACATGTATACCCAGACACACCAGACCTCACATACCGCCCGACAAGCCAGCTGAGTGCCCGCTTCCAGTATCGGTATCGGGAGGCATTTGCACGAGTACACGTACTCATGCAAATGTCCGGTATTAGCATCTATACTGATATTAGTATCGTATCGTGCATCCCTAGTATGTATGTTTCTAAGCATTTATGTTTCTATGTATGTGTGAATGAATGTTTGTGTATATATGTCTGTTTGTATTTTTTTGTTTGTATGTACGTTTCTAGGTATGTGTTTTTATGTGTATGTTTATCCATGTATATACATTTCTATATATGTGTGTATGTGTGTTTATGTGGATGTTTGTACGTTTATGCATGTATATATATATTTCTATGTGTGTGAGTGTGCATGTAGGTGTGTGTATATATGCATGTTTGTATATGTATGTATAAATGTATGTTTGGATGCAATGTTTGTTTTTCTGAAAGCTGGGTGCGTTTAGGAGAGAATAACAGGGACAATATTTGATGTCACAAGGGATGGATAAATATAATAAGGCTACATTCACTGACCCAGTATAACACCGCCTGTGTCTCCCTCTTTATTGCGCTGCCTTTCTCCTGCTCGGCGCCACATTATTACTAATGTAGCTTTCCTATTGTAACAACAATAAAGAATGAGGAATAACAGATACAGGGTTATTCAGAGAGAGGTGAAACTCCGGAGAATGACTGGAGAAGTGAAAATTCGAGGTCAAAATAGCCAAACCAGAAAAATTCTCCCATTTAACTCACTTTCCAAATCGGCTATTTATTTCTTTGAATAGACCTGTAAAGGTGAAACTCAGGAGAATTGGCAGGAGAAGAGAACAAGCTAGGTCAAAATAGTCAAACCAGAAAAAGTCTCCCATTTATCTCATTTTCCAAATCTGCTATTTGGTCTAGATCAGGGATCTCAAACTCCAGCCCCCCAGATGTTTATTGCTTACAACTCCTTGAATTCTTTGGATGCAATAAATGGCCAGAGAATCATGGGAGGTGTAGTTTAGAAACATCTGGGGGGGGCATAGTTAGAGATCCCTGGTCTAGATTGTTCTCTACTCCTGTCAATTCTTCTGAGTTTCACCTTTTAGTGAATAAACCTGTAAGAGAGGACAAACTTAGGAACCAGAGACAGGAGGTGTTGAGAGTCCAGCTCACAGGAGCTTACAATCTAGGGGATTTGGGGTGCAGCAGAACAAGACGTATTACCAGGCATTTCTGTTACCTTTGCACAAATCTACATTTTCTTTTTTTTTTTATTTCTCCCTCCTCACGCAAAACGAAAACCGAAAATAATCAAAAACACTCAGGCGCTCCAAATTTTTTTTTAGGGATAATGTATTACGAATTTATGCAGCCAGACATAAAGATCTGGTCCACCCACCATAATGCAAAAATCAATTCAAAGAATTGTCAGTGCAGAAAAAAAAAGAGATTAAAAATACCCATAGATCAGATAATATCCATAAAATGGGAACATACAATAACCAGTGGAAAAAATGACAAAAAAAAGTCAAAATCTATACTATAAAAGAGTAAGCCTTCAAGTGTCCGTCGCCAAAAGCGGTCTGCGCATGCGCGACGGACATTTGAAAGTGGCCGTTAAAACAAACAGGTAGCTGCGCGTGCCGGCCGCCTGCAAAAAAAAAAAAAATCGGCACGAGTCGCGCGCAGCTACCCGTGTGTTTAGACGCCGCAAGCCCCGATCCTCCAGCGGTGACCGTCCTCCGGCTGTCGCGGCCTGCTCGGCGGGCATCCAGGCTCAGGCGAGCCCCCAGCTTGGCTTGGGCCTACAGGCCCAGCCGAGCCGGGGACTCGCCTAAGCCTAGAGGCGGCCGAGCAGCCAGCGACAGCCGGAGGACGGTCACCGCTGGAGCTCAGGACCGAAGTTCCAAAACATACTCCCCTAAATCGGCCCTGAGCTCCAGCGGTGACCTCTCGGCCGAGCAGGCTGCTAGGCCGGCCTCCAGGCTTAGGCGAGCCCCCAGCTTGGCTTGGGCTACAGGCCCAGCCGAGCGGGGACTCGCCTAAGCCTAGAGGCCGGCCGAGCAGCCAGCGACAGCCGGAGGACGGTCACCGCTGGAGCTCAGGACCGAAGTTCCCAAAACATACTCCCCTAAATCGGCCCTGAGCTCCAGCGGTGACCTCCTCCAGCCGAGCAGGCTGCTAGGCCGGCCTCCAGGCTCAGGCGAGCCCCCGGCTTGGCTTGGGCCTACAGGCCAGCCGAGCCGGGGACTCGCCTAAGCCTAGAGGCCGGCCGAGCAGCCAGCGACAGCCGGAGGACGGTCACCGCTGGAGCTCAGGACCGAAGTTCCAAAACATACTCCCCTAAATCGGCCCTGAGCTCCAGCGGTGACCTCCTCCGGCCGAGCAGGCTGCTAGGCCGGCCTCCAGGCTTAGGCGAGCCCCCAGCTTGGCTTGGGCCTACAGGCCCAGCCGAGCCGGGGACTCGCCTAAGCCTAGAGGCCGGCCGAGCAGCCAGCGACAGCCGGAGGACGGTCACCGCTGGAGCTCAGGACCGAAGTTCCCAAAACATACTCCCCTAAATCGGCCCTGAGCTCCAGCGGTGACCTCCTCCAGCCGAGCAGGCTGCTAGGCCGGCCTCCAGGCTCAGGCGAGCCCCCGGCTTGGCTTGGGCCTACAGGCCCAGCCGAGCCGGGGACTCGCCTAAGCCTAGAGGCCGGCCGAGCAGCCAGCGACAGCCGGATGACGGTCACCGCTGGAGCTCAGGACCGAAGTTCCCAAAACATACTCCCCTAAATCGGCCCTGAGCTCCAGCGGTGACCTCCTCTGGCCGAGCAGGCTGCTAGGCCGGCCTCCAGGCTCAGGCGAGCCCCCGGCTTGGCTTGGGCCTACAGGCCCAGCCGAGCCGGGGACTCGCCTAAGCCTAGAGGCCGGCCGAGCAGCCAGCGACAGCCGGAGGACGGTCACCGCTGGAGCTCAGGACCGAAGTTCCAAAACATACTCCCCTAAATCGGCCCTGAGCTCCAGCGGTGACCTCCTCGGCCGAGCAGGCTGCTAGGCCGGCCTCCAGGCTCAGGCGAGCCCCCAGCTTGGCTTGGGCTACAGGCCCAGCCGAGCCGGGGACTCGCCTAAGCCTAGAGGCCGGCCGAGCAGCCAGCGACAGCCGGAGGACGGTCACCACTGGAGCTCAGGACCGAAGTTCCCAAAACATACTCCCCTAAATCGGCCCTGAGCTCCAGCGGTGACCTCCTCCGGCCGAGCAGGCTGCTAGGCCGGCCTCCAGGCTCAGGCGAGCCCCCGGCTTGGCTTGGGCCTACAGGCCCAGCCGAGCCGGGGACTCGCCTAAGCCTAGAGGCCGGCCGAGCAGCCAGCGACAGCCGGAGGACGGTCACCGCTGGAGCTCAGGACCGAAGTTCCCAAAACATACTCCCCTAAATCGTCCCTGAGCTCCAGCGGTGACCTCCTCCGGCCGAGCAGGCTGCTAGCCGGCCTCCAGGCTCAGGCGAGCCCCCGCTTGGCTTGGGCCTACTGGCCCAGCCGAGCCGGGGACTCGCCTAAGCCTGGAGGCCGGCCTAGCAGCCTGCGACAGCCAGAGGACAGCCACCACTGGAGCTCCGGGCCAATGTAGGGGGATGTTGCCTACACATACTCACCGACATCGGCCCTTAGCTCCTCCAGCGATGGCGGTCCCGCTTCCAGCGTCCTCTCTGTCTCCGTTGGTCGCCGGTATGACGTCACGAAAGCCTTTGACCCCGGGTCAAAATGCCGGGGTCAAAGGCTTTCGTTACATCATGCCGGCGACCAACGAAGAGAGAGGACGCTGGAAGCGGGACCGCCATCGCTGGAGGAGCTAAGGGCCGATGTAGGTGAGTATGTGTAGGCAACATCCCCCTACATTGGCCCGGAGCTCCAGCGGTGGCTGTCGCAGGCAACTCGGCCGGCCTCCAGGCTTAGGCGAGCCCCCGGCTCGGCTGGGCCTGTAGGCCCAAGCCAAGCCGGGGGCTCGCCTGAGCCTGGAGGCCGGCCGAGCAGCCTGCGACAGCCGGAGGACAGTCACCGCTAGAGCTCAGGGCTAATGTAGGTGAGTATGTGCTCTCCACACCCACCCTGCTTGCTCGGCCGGTATCCAAGGTTAGGCGAGCCCCCGGCTTGGCGTTGGCCTAGAGGCCCAGCCGAGCCGGGGACTCGCTTGAGCCTGGAGGACGCCCGAGCATGCAACTCGACCGGCCTCCATGCTCAGGCAAGTCCCCGGCTCGACAGGTCCTCTAGGCCCAAGCCAAGCCGGGGGCTCACCTAAGCTTGGTAACCGGCCGAGCAAGCAGGGTGGGTGTGGAGAGCATATACTCACCTACATCGGCCTCGAGTCCTCCACCGGTCCACACATACTCACCGACATCGGCCCTTAGCTCCTCCAGCGATGGCGGTCCCGCTTCCAGCGTCCTCTCTCTCTTCGTTGGTCGCCGGTATGACGTCACGAAAGCCTTTGACCCCGGTCAAAATGCCGGGGTCAAAGGCTTTCGTTACATCATGCCGGCGACCAACGAAGAGAGAGAGGAAGCGGGACCGCCATCCCTGGAGGAGCTAAGGGCCGATGTCGGTGAGTATGTGTAGGCAACATCCCCCTACATTGGCCCGGAGCTCCAGCGGTGGCTGTCGCAGGCAGCTCGGCCGGCCTCCAGGCTTAGGCGAGCCCCCGGCTCGGCTGGGCCTGTAGGCCCAAGCCAAGCCGGGGGCTCGCCTGAGCCTGGAGGCCGGCCGAGCAGCCTGCGACAGCCGGAGGACGGTCACCGCTTGAGCTCAGGGCCGAAGTTGCCAAAACATACTCCCCTACATTGGCCCTGAGCTCCAGCGGTGACTTCCTCCGGCTGTCGCTGGCTGCTAGGCCGGCCTCCAGGCTCAGGCGAGCCCCCGGCATGGCTCGGGCCTACAGGCCCAGCCGAGCTGGGGACTCGCCTAAGCCTAGAGGCCGGCCGAGCAGCCAGCGACAGCCGGAGGACGGTCACCGCTGGAGCTCAGGGCCAATGTAGGAGGATGTTGCCTACACATACTCACCTACATCGGCCCTTAGCTCCTCCAGCGATGGCGGTCCCGCTTCCAGAGTCCTCTGTGTCTCCTTTGGTCGTCGGTATGACGTCACGAAAGCCTTTGACCCTGGGTCAAAGGCTTTTGTGATGTAATACCGGTGACCAACAGAGAGAGGACACTGGAAGCGGGACTGCCATCGCTGGAGGGCCGATGTAGGTGAGTATGTGCTCTCCACACCCACCCTGCTTGCTCGGCCGGTATCCAAGCTTAGGCGAGCCCCCGGCTTGGCCTGGGCTTAGAGGCCCAGCCGAGCCGGGACTCACCTAAGCATGGAGGCCGGCCGAATTGCCTGCTCGGCGTCCTCCAGGCTCAGGCGAGTCCACGGCTCGGCTGGGCCTCTAGGCCCAAGCCAAGCCGGGGGCTCGCCTAAGCTTGGATGCCGCCCGAGCTACTGGCTTGGCCGGCATCCAAGCTAAGGCGAGCCCCCGGCTTGGCCTGGGCCTAGAGGCCCAGCCGAGCCGGGGGCTCGCCTGAGCCTGGATGCCGGCCATACACACACACACACTGTAAAAAACATATATGTGTGTATATATATCCACATGGGGTTACAATGTGTGTGTATTATATATATATATATATATATGTGTGTATATATATATATATGGACTGCGCATGCGCGCAGCCCACGGGGTGCTGTGGCGGTTGGATGCGCGCGCAGCCGGGTGCGCGCGTGCCACCCGCCGCAGCACGCCCAAAGCGTCCTACGGAGGTTTGCTGCGCGCGCATCCAACCTCCGTTGGACGCTTTGGGCGTGCTGCGGCAGGTGGCGCGCGCGCATCCAACCGCAACAGCCTGTTACGGAGGTTGCCACGCGCCTGAGCCCAGCGCCTGAGCGCAGAGCCCAGCGCCTGAGCCCAGCGCCTGAGCGCCTGAGCCCAGCGCCTGAGCGCCTGAGCCCAGAGCCCAGCGCCTGAGCGCAGAGCCCAGCGCCTGAGCGCAGAGCCCAGCGCCTGAGCCCAGTGCCTGAGCGCCTGAGCGCAGAGCCTAGCGCCTGAGCCCAGCGCCTGAGCGCAGAGCCCAGCGCCTGAGCGCAGAGCCCAGCGCCTGAGCCCAGCGCCTGAGCGCAGAGCCCAGCGCATGAGCGCAGAGCCCAGCGCATGAGCGCAGAGCCCAGCGCCTGAGCGCAGAGCCCAGCGCCTGAGCCCAGCGCCTGAGCGCAGAGCCCAGCGCCTGAGCCCAGTGCCTGAGCGCAGAGCCCAGCGCCTGAGCCCATTGCCTGAGCGCAGAGCCAGCGCCTGAGCCCAGCGCCTGAGCACAGAGCCCAGCGCCTGAGCCCAGCGCCTGAGCCCAGCGCCTGAGCGCAGAGCCCAGCGCCTGAGCGCAGAGCCTAGCGCCTGAGCGCAGAGCCCAGCGCCTGAGCGCAGAGCCCAGCGCCTGAGCGCAGAGCCTAGCGCCTGAGCGCAGAGCCTAGCGCCTGAGCCCAGCGCCTGAGCGCAGAGCCCAGCGCCTGAGCCCAGCGCCTGAGCGCAGAGCCCAGCGCATGAGCGCAGAGCCCAGCGCATGAGCGCAGAACCCTGCGCATGAGCGCAGAGCCCAGCGCCTGAGCGCAGAGCCCAGCGCCTGAGCCCAGCGCCTGAGCCCAGCGCCTGAGCGCAGAGCCCAGCGCATGAGCGCAGAGCCCAGCGCATGAGCGCAGAGCCCAGCACCTGAGCGCAGAGCCCAGCGCCTGAGCCCAGCGCCTGAGCACAGAGCCCAGCGCCTGAGCGCAGAGCCCAGCGCAGAGCCCAGTGCCTGAGCGCAGAGCCCAGCGCCTGAGCGCAGAGCCCAGCGCCTGAGCGCTGAGCACAGCGCCTGAGCGCAGAGCCCAGCGCCTGAGCCCAGCGCCTGAGCGCAGAGCCCAGCGCCTGAGCGCAGAGCCCAGCGCCAGAGCCCAGCGCCAGAGCCCAGCGCCTGAGCCCAGCGCCTGAGCGCAGAGCCCAGCGCCTGAGCGCAGAGCCCAGCGCCTGAGCGCAGAGCCCAGCACCTGAGCCCAGCGCCTGAGCCCAGCGCCTGAGCGCAGAGCCCAGCGCCTGAGCCCAGTACCTGAACACAGCCCAGCGCTGAGTGCAGAGCACAGAGCAGAGCGCCAAGCAGAGCACAATAGACGGCACAGAGCCGAGCACAATAAATGCCACAGAGCCGAGCACAATAAACGCCACAGAGCCGAGCACAATAAACGCCACAGAGCCGAGCACAATAAACGCCACAGAGCCGAGCACAATAAACGCCACAGAGCCGAGCACAATAAACGCCACAGAGCCGAGCACAGCACAATAAACGGCACAAAGCACAGCACAATAAACGGCGCCGAGCACAGAACCAAGCACAACACAATAAACGGCGCAGAGCACAATAAAAAGCAGAGCACAATATACTATACGGCACAGAGCAGAGCACAGAGCCGATGTGAAGAGCCCAGCACAGAGCCGAGCAAAACAGAATAAACGCCACAGAGCCGAGCACAATAAACTCCACAGAGCCGAGCACAGTACAATAGACGGCACAGAGCCGAGCACAACAGAATAAACGCCACAGAGCCAAGCACAATAAACGCCACAGAGCCGAGCACAATAAACGCCACAGAGCCGAGCACAATAAACGCCACAGAGCCAAGCACAATAAACGCCACAGAGCCGAGCACAATAAACGCCACAGAGCCGAGCACAATAAACGCCACAGAGCCGAGCACAATAAACGCCACAGAGCACAGCACAATAAACGCCACAGAGCCAAGCACAGCACAATAGACGCCACAGAGCCAAGCACAATAAACGGCACAGTGCCGAGCACAGCACAATATACGGCACAGAGCACAGCACAATAAACGGCACAGCCAATCACAGCACAATAAACGGCGCCGAGCACAGAACCAAGCACAACACAATAAACGGCGCAGAGCACAATAAAAAGCAGAGCACAATATACGGCACGGAGCAGAGCACAGAGCCGATGTGCAGAGCCAGCACAGAGCCGAGCAAAACAGAATAAACGCCACAGAGCCGAGCACAATAAACTCCACAGAGCCGAGCACAGTACAATAGACGGCACAGAGCCGAGCACAACAGAATAAACGGCACAGTGCCGAGCACAGCACAATAAACGCCACAGAGCCGAGCACAATAAACGCCACAGAGCCAAGCACAATAAACGCCACAGAGCCGAGCACAATAAACGCCACAGAGCCGAGCACAATAAACGCCACAGAGCACAGCACAATAAACGCCACAGAGCCAAGCACAGCACAATAGACGCCACAGAGCCAAGCACAATAAACGGCACAGTGCCGAGCACAGCACAATATACGGCACAGAGCACAGCACAATAAACGGCACAGCCAATCACAGCACAATAAACGGCGCCGAGCACAGAACCAAGCACAACACAATAACGGCGCAGAGCACAATAAAAAGCAGAGCACAATATACGGCACGGAGCAGAGCACAGAGCCGATGTGCAGAGCCCAGCACAGAGCCGAGTAAAACAGAATAAACGCCACAGAGCCGAGCACAATAAACTCCACAGAGCCGAGCACAGTACAATAGACGACACAGAGCCAAGCACAACAGAATAAACGGCACAGAGCCGAGCACAGAGACAAACACAGCACAATAAATGGCACCGAACCAAGCACAACGCACCACACTTATCAATAGACTGCCCTCTGGGCAGGCTTTACACCTAGTAAAGTAATAAATAATAAACATTTGGACTTTTTTATGATGTCATTTTTTTTCACGGGTTATTGTATGTTCCCATTGTCTGGATATTATCCGATATATGTGTATTTATTTATTTTTATTTATTTTCCTGTAACATATATATTTACATACTTTGAGAAAGGCTCAGGGGCCGAAACATCACTACTTTTAATGCATATCTAATAAATTTGGAGATACCTATACCTTGTATTTTTACATTTTTTTTTAGACTCTGCCAATTCCTCAGGAACAAACTCAAGTAATGGAGACAAAATGGGTTGGAGTAAAGCTATCTATGCGTTGTCAGCCCTGGGCGCTGCCTGCTTGCTGATAATTATAATCTCCGTACTGGTGTACTGTGTGCGAAGAAGAAGAAGAGGTATTCTTTACTATGAGGGTTTTTCGCTAAGTCCGAATTTGCCACCGGATTGCACCGAATGGTAGAGGTGTGCACGGCTAAAAAAATAGTTTTGTTTCAAAATAATTTCGGATTCGTTTCGTTATTTCATTTTGTTTGGTATATGGTATAACTAAAAACCCCATTGTAGGTTAAGATCGATTCGATTGTTGATATCGAGTCGAATTTCGGATCACTAAATAAAACCCCAATGAATCAAATCCTTCTCAGGAATCATTTAAACAATGGTTCTCTTGTGAAACAGTATAACAAATCAATTTCATTATATGCCGTTTCGTTTTGTTTTAGTTTCAAACGGATCTGATTAGTTTCATAATGCCATTTGCTTTAGTACTTGTACGTATTGTAAGTTGGAACTGATTCGATAGGTGATATCGAGTCGAATTTCGGATCACTAAATAAAACCCCAATGGATCAAATCCTGCTGATAAAAGGCAAGCTAGGGTTAAATATTGAGCTGTCCATTGGCCTGTGGTGCTGACAACAGATTCAGCACCCCAGGCCAATTTACAGGGACAGGGAGCTTTGTGTAACAGTCAAACAAATCTGATTAGTTTCATAATGCCATTTGCTTTAGTACTTGTATGTATTCTAAGTTGTGTTCGATTCGATAGTTGATATCGAGTCAAATTTTGGATCACTAAATAAAAACCCCAATAAAACAAATCCTGCTCAGGAATCATTTAATCAATGGTTATTTTGTGAAACAGTATAACAAATTAATTTCGTTATATGCTTTTTCGTTTTCGTTTCAATTCGGATGAAATCAATTCGTTATTTTGGAAGTACTTCCGATATACGAATTAAGGAATTTTCAAACAAATCGAAATTTGTTACGAAATGAATGCACACCTCTACCGAATGGTGAATGTCACCGCATGACGCAATTTCTGGTCAATTCGTCTATTCACTAAGCCGTCAATTCGCCAAATACAGACGAACTCAGAGAAATACGGTGCATTTCACCAAAATTCACTGCAGTTCCGTCTGTTTCGGCGACACCTAAACTATCCCACAGAGAACTATCGATTAGTCTATTTACAGAACGCAGAATTGCAGCGAAATTTCAGGTAAATTAAGTAATAAGTGAAATAGCTTTTTTCATTTTTTTTTCTAAGGCCATTTATTATTTTCATTTTTTTATAAAAACTGTTCTACTTATTATACCTTTTTATATTTCTAAAATATTTTCTTTAGTATTTTGTAGCAGACCTTTTTATGGTTTAAAGGACCTTTTTTTATTATTTACACACATTTTAATGCATTTTTATTGGTTTAACCTTCTATTAGGAGAATAGCAGACTTCCTATTTTTTTTCTTCTTACGTTCGTGGAATTCGCCAACACCAATTTGGCGCTTTTCGCCAATATCCGATAACTGCTTCGGGTGACTCCAATTTCGGCTCAATATGGTGAACATTGAATGCACTGTATTTTCAGCATAATAAAATCACCGAAATGTGCCGAAATGAAAAGCGCCGACATTGAACTCAATTTCGGTGCTTTCTGAACAGACCTTCTTTATGTATATACGTTTGGGTGGGGCTTGGTGAGCAGGCTGGGGGCTGGCGGCACCTGCTGAGGGATGAGTTGTCATTGGGAAGGCAGTGTGCATCACCCGCAGATGGAGATACATAAAGCACAAGGTAACGGGCAGCGGGTGTTGATGTGGAGATATTGGGTATGGGATGCATTTTACTAGGGTGGAAACTGTCAGAGAGTGGCAGGAAGTAAACATTATGTGGGTAGAGAATGAATAAGGAATGGGTACGATCATACAGGGTTTGGGATTAAACAATGCATACTGGGGTATATAGGTGTTGATGATCATAACATGAAATGCAATTAATGCATAATATTGTTTTCTTTTCTTTCCTCAGCAAAGAGCAGAGCGCCTTTAAAGATTGAAATCCCCTTAGAAGAGGTATGCATAACCAACCATTCATTCATTTGCTCAACGTTGCGGGATTCCTGCCACTATTCCTGCTGTAATAAATGCATATCTACCTATCTACTATCTATATATATATATTTATATAGATTAGATAGGCCGTGTTAGTTAAAGAGGCACATAAAATACAGTACAGTAAAATGAATAAGTAAGGGATCCTCTTCTTCTTCTTTAGTCGTCGTCGTCTTCTTCCTCGTCGTCGTGTCTTCTCCTGTCGAAGCTGTCGATGATAGCATACTCGTCTAGCAGGCTTCGAAACAGCCTCACGCAGTCCGCGATGGTGACGTTCTCGCACCGCAATACCAAGCGGTTCCAGGAGAACCACAGGGCATCCTTGAAACAACACATCAGGCGCCAAACACGTGCAATGGCGGCCTCGATGTGTGTCCCCTGGAAAAGCCTGTAGAGCGTCGCGTGATACATCATAGTCCCAACTGGCACAGAGTCTCTGAAGTCCGGTTCCAGGGTGGCCAGTAGTACTCGAGTGAAGCGACAGTCCCAGAAGGCATGTATCGTCGTCTCCTCGTGCACCAAACAGTGCGGGCAATGTCTGTACCTGCATAGGCCCCTCGAATGCATGAAAATCCTTAGGGGCAACCCTCCCTGTATCGCCATCCACGCCAAGTCTTTGTGTCGGTTGGTTAGCCTGTAAGAAGCCACATTCTGCCATAACAGGTGTCCTGTGGCCCCAGGTAACCCGCGGACCGACTCCCCCATGTCCTGGGCTCTCAGCAGCTTCCACAAGTCCGGGTTCACTCCCTCCAGCTGGAGCTCCCGCACAAACTTGTCGACGTCCTGTTAGAACCACGGCATCGTCCAGTTAAATGGGATGGAGCTGTCCCACTTCTTTCAGCCAAGCTTCTGGAGAAGCGGAGCTAGGAAAAAGAGAGACATGGAGCATCCTGCCGAGCTCTGCCCGTCTGCTCCAAAGATGCGCCGCACGCAGTTACATACAAAGATGATCCTCAGCAAGGTAGGAATATCTGGGATGCCCTTCCCGCCCTTCGAGGGGTCCTTGTACATCACTACGCGCTTTACTCTGTCCATCTTGGAGCCCCAGACAAAGTGAAAGATGGCTTTGGCGATGGTCTTCCTGACTGTAATCAGGGGATGGCCACGCTTGGGCCACGTATTGCAGCATGGGAACGATCTCGGTCGGCAGGACAAGTTTCTTTCCCTCGATTGTGGGGTCCCGAATATTCTAATACATATTTTTATACCAGTTGGAGAGACTCTGTGTGCACTTCTTTTTGCGTTCTATTATATATATATATATATACACACAGTATTATATTATAGTTTACAAGGGTTGTGGTGGAGGACAAAAAGTGAGATAAAAAGCCTCCACTCTATAATTAGTTATGTTTATTAGTGCAGAAGCCACCTGCACATCACAGCAATTCAATTCTTTGAATTGCTGTGATGTGCAGGTGGCTTCTGCAATAATAAACACATATATATTTATATATATATATATATATATATTATACTTATTTAGGTTGTGGTGGAGGGCAAAAAGTGAGATTAAAAGCCTCCACACTAAACCTTATAAAATTTATTATTGCAGAAGTAATTTATAAATCCCAGCAATTCAAAGAATTGCTTCACAGAGCTCATGTGTTACATTCCCCATATGCAGCACAGAACTCTGGGTAAGACATGCAAATGACATCTGCAATTTCCCCTTTTTTGCATCCTGGGTCTGTTTTCACACATAACCCTTCAATCAATGCCACTCCATACTAAATGGCTTTTTTTTTCTTAGCAGAGATTAGGTTTATGCAACTGGTCAAAGCCACTACTGGACAGCTATTTTGGGCTTATTGGACCCTCTTTAGCAGGAACTAGGCATAATGATATTTTATTTATTATTTGCAGTGTGGAGGCTTTTAATCTAATTTTTTGCCCGCCACCATAACCCAACTAAGTACTGATTTACCCTACACGCCAAGCATCCACTGCAACTGGTCATGCCTAGCTCCTGCTGAAGAGGGTCCAATAAACCTGAAACAGCGCTGTCCTAGGAGTGGCTTTGACCGGTTGCATAAACCTGATCTCTGCTAATAAAAGCCATAGTATGGCATAGCATTGATTTGAGGGTTCTGTGTAACAGACCAAGGATGCATAAAAGTGAGACAGATGTAATTTGCATGTCCTACCCAGAGTTCCTTGCTGCATATGGGGAATGTAGCACAGCAGCTCTGGGATGCAGTTCTTTGAATTGCTGTGATGTGCAAATGACTTCTGCAATAATAAACATATATATATATATATATATATTTCAGGAAACTGAAGGCACTCGTGGATCTTCACATAAAAGTCCAATCTTTATCGCAAGTTCATCAACGTTTCGACTCATTTGAGCCTTTATCAAGACTGAAACTGTATGTGCTGTGGAGATTGCACCAGGGCTTAATCGCTTAATGGTGACTTGAAGAGTCGAGCGCGTGCTTTTGAATATTTAGATAGACAGATTAATTCATTTATTTTTTGCAGATTTTAGTGGATGAAGACAAAGAAACAACGAAGATTCTCCTTCAGCAGGACAGCTCAAAGAACATTATTTCTGAGCACACCGAAACAGAATTGGCACCGAGCGAGACACCCGCCGAGAACATCGTCGAACCGACAACACCTGATTCCGTAGAAGAGCAGGAATCTGTGGTCTACGCTGATTTGAATCATAACGCCAGGAGGACGAGGAATACTATATGCATGGATTATGATGATCACATCGAATACGCCACGGTGCATTTGAAAAGTACTTCATCCTTGGACGTGTAACTCCACTGACAGCAAGTAGATACGATCTGGTGCTCACAACAACTGAGAACATTGGACTGGCAACATATGGCAAACTATACGTGTGTGGTTATAGGTCTGGGGGTTATCCCATGGTTTAGGAAATGCTATAAATAAAAGGCAATCGACAAGGTCTTTCGAATTACAAAGTCCAGGGAAAATTTGCTATCCTGTAATGCGTCCTGATAATAATGATGCTCGAGTTTCTGGTTTTTCCCATTTCCCCAAGATCTGATCCAATGATCCAACCATCGAGCAGGTTGAGTATCCCTTATCCGGAAGTACAAAATCCGTACTGTTCAAAATCTTGGAAACATTTTGAGCGCCAACGTGACCCCACTGAGTAAAATCCCACCACTGACCACGTGACAGGGGTTAAAATGATTAAAAATCCTGTATTAAATCCCTTTCAGGCTGTGTATAAGGTGTGGATGAAACATAGATGAATTTGGTTTTCAGACTTTGGTCCAGTCCAAGATATCTCATTATTCTATGCATACCCTCCAAAATACCAATTTCAAAACTCTTCTGGTCCCCAGCCTTTCAGATAAGGGACATGCGACCTGTGCCATGATTTGAAGGGTCCGTGGCCAGCTTGGACAGTAGAAAATATCAATAAAGTTATTGCCCATCCTAATAGACAGATACAATGACCTTGTGCCTTGAATGGCTCTTCATTGGCTCAAAACAGACACAGACAGACACTGATAATCTTTGAATTTGACTTTGATGTGGATTTTTTTGGATAAAGCTGTGACACAGCATCTGATAAACCTATGTAGGTGTTTCTCAAAAACGTTACTACTTGCAAAGTGTTCAGGGAATTCTCCGTCCGCACATAGGGCTCGATGTAATACTATTGGACGATCTCCCGGTAAAACTATCGGCTGCTTTCGGATGATTTTTCTTTTTCGAAATATCACCCGATTCAACTGAAAAAATTTGTTCACAGCCGATTATCTAAAAATGGCGCTGGTCAGAAAAAGCTGGCTGTTAAAACGCCCGAAAGAGGTTATTTTCTTCCATCGTCATGCAGAGTTTTACTTTTAAACATAACTATTAGAAAAATCAGATGTTTAAATAGGGTTTCAGTCTTATTCCCTCTATTTCTCTGCCCAAAAATTCATTTATCAGAACCTTTCAACATTTGGGTTTTTTTTTGGAAATCGGCATATTGATAAATTAGAATTAATTCGTTAAAGCCGATATTTCCATCGAAAAGTATAAACGTGAGAGACGATGTTTGGTCCAAATTTTTATCGGGAATCGAAATGCCATTAAACTCCGATTGGAATCTCCTGAATACGTCTCGAACCATAAAGAACGAGCCAGGTTGGACTAGCTTGTTCTTCATTGGCTAGCCACAAATTAATGCCTCCCATACAAACTATGCAAAGTACGTCAAGGATAGGAGCCATCAATTAACAATAACATGACACAACGTCTGAGCCACAAGCCTCGCAGCTCGGTTGTGATAGAAATCAGATCGTGATACTTATGGCTCCAGTCGTTACCGGCTCGAGCCATTAGTGTGAATGGGGCTCTAGGTTTGTGGTTAAACAGGGACAAGATCTACAAATTATGTAGAACATACAGGGGAACCTACTAAAAGGAATGACAGAATGGAATGACCATAGACTGTAACAAGATAGTGGAATGCCCATAGAGAATAATGGGACAGAATGGAATGCCCATTGAGAATAATGGGACAGAATGGAATGCCCATTGAGAATAATGGGACAGAATGGAATGCCCATAGAGAATAATGGGACAGAATGGAATGCCCATAGAGAATAATGGGACAGAATGGAATGCCCAGAGAATAATGGGACAGACAGAGTGGGCATTCCACTCTGTCCCATTTTTTTCTATGGGCATTCCATTCTGTCCCATTATTCTCTATGGGCATTCCATTCTGTCCCATTATTCTCTATGGGCATTCCACTCTGTCCCATTATTCTCTGTGAGCATTCCATTCTATCCCAATGTTCTCTATGGGCATTCCATTCTGTCCCATTATTTCCTATGGGCATTCCACTCTGTCCCATTATTCGCTATGGGCATTCCACTTCCCTATTAAAGTCTATGGGCATTCCATTCTGTCCCATTATTCTCTATGGGCATTCCATTCTGTCCCATTATTCTCTATGGGCATTCCACTCTGTCCCATTATTCTCTGTGAGCATTCCATTCTATCCCAATGTTCTCTATGGGCATTCCATTCTGTCCCATTATTTCCTATGGGCATTCCACTCTGTCCCATTATTCGCTATGGGCATTCCACTACCCTATTAAAGTCTATGGTCATTCCATTCTGTCCCTTTACTATCTATGGGCATTCCACTACCCTATTAAAGTCTATGGTCATCCCACTCTGTCCCATTATTCTCTATGGGCATTCCACTCTGTCCCATTATTCTCTGTGGGCATTCCATTCTATCCCATGTTCTCTATGGGCATTCCATTCTGTCCCATTATTCGCTATGGGCATTCCACTCTGTCCCATTATTCGCTATGGGCATTCCACTACCCTATTAAAGTCTATGGTCATTCCACTCTGTCCCATTATTCTCAATGGGCATTCCATTCTGTCCCATTATTCTCTATGGGCATTCCACTACCCTATTAAAGTCTATGGTCATTCCATTCTGTCATTCCTTTTTGTAGGTCCCCATACAGGTCAGTTTCTAAAGGTCAAAAATAGAATTATTTTAATACGAACTGTAACCTGTGTGCAAAACTACAACCAGAACATAACACTGTGTGTACACACCTTGGTATAAAACATTTCCGTTAAAGAATTGGTTTAAAACATTGACACTTTTGTTTAAGGATTCTAAGTGTCAAGTGCATTGAAATATTTCCATCTTCTGATGAAACCGGGTGTCATTGTGGTCTAAGGTGAGGTTTTACTTGGTAATTTTGAGTTAAAACTATATTTGTGTGTGTGTGTGTGTGGGTTTGTGGTGTGTGTGCGTTATGGACCCTGGCAAGTCATAATTCCAACATGTTGATTAATGGAGAGATAAGATTTTAAAGCTGGTGTTTCTTTAAATCACACGCACGCGTCTCTTCACTGAATGGAGAAGTTCTGAACTGATTTTACTTACTAAAAATTAGGCAAAAGCGGTTGAAATTTTAACTTGAGTAACTTTGTGTTTTTTTAACACATTTGACCCTGATACACCAGAAACATTATTAAAAGGGAAATTCTGAGTAAATTCTAAAAGGGAACATGATTGCAAAACCTAATTTACCTCTTAACGATGCCGCATCATCGACATATATATACAGTTGTGTTCAAAATTATTCAACCCCCACTGAAATTGAGTGTTTTGGCCAGTTTGACATTGATTTTGATCATTCAGTCATCTTGCTTACAATTAAATCAAAGAGGCACGTGTAGGTCAGACAAATATAACATAACATTTATAATGAAATAACCACAAATGTCTTTTCTGTGCTCACATCATTATCAGTTTTATTCAACCCCCAAGTGACATTCAATCTTAGTACTTAGTACAACATCCTTTTACAGTTATAACAGCTTTTAAACGTGAAGCATAGCTTGACACAAGTGTCTTGCAGCGATCTACGGGTATCTTCGCCCATTCATCATGGGCAAAAGCCTCCAGTTCAGTCACATTCTTAGGCTTGCGCACTGCAACTGCTTTCTTTAAGTCCCACCAGAGGTTCTCAATCGGATTTAAGTCAGGTGACTGCGATGGCCACTCCAAAATGTTCCAGCCTTTAATCTGCAACCATGCTCTAGTGGACTTGGAGGTATGCTTGGGATCATTGTCCTATTGAAAGGTCCAACTGAGCTGAAACTTCAGTACCCACATCTGACAAATCTTTTCTCAGTTCCTCAGCAGTCACACGGGGACTTTTCTACACTCTACGCTACAGGTAGCGCACAGCAGTCGAAGTCAGCATCTTCTTTCTGCCACGACCAGGTAGCGTTTCAACAGTGCCCTTTGCCTTGAATTTGCGAATGATGCTTCCTATGGTCTCTCTTGGTATGTTTAACATCTTTGCAATCTTCTTATAGCCATTGCCCTTCCTGTGAAGAGTAATCACCTCTTCTCTTGTCTTCCTGGACCATTCTCTTGACTTCACCATGTTTGTAACCACACCAGTAAATGTCTAGAAGGAGCTGAGTATCACAGTCATTTTAAAGCTGCCTAATTGGTGCTTATTATGCTTTATTGCTGCTCCGTGACATCCACAGGTGTTTTCAATACCTGATTGAAAACACTTGAATGAACCTCTGTTCTTCAGAGTGGTAGTCTTTAAGGGGTTGAATAATTGTGTCAATGAAGAATTCACAAAAGAAACATTTACTACTGTATTACAAAACCAATTGATGTCATTTCAGTTGCATATGGTTCTTTAAAAAGTCCTTGTAGGATTTCATTCTGAATACAATTACAAATGTACACTAAATTCCCTAAAACCCTTTACAGCATTGGGGGTTGAATAATTTTGAACACAACTGTATATATATCTTCTGTTTATAAAATAGAACATTTAATGCGACAATCCGGTGATTTCTGAACTTTCCCGAAATCAATTCACGGGGGAAAAAAAAACATTTTACCTTTATTTCATCCATTATTTATTTCCTAACATTATTCCTGTTAAAATGTAGAGTCTATTTAGTTCTCCCTTCTGAGCTAAACATGCCCTTTATTTACCAAGTCCCTATGTGTTGTGTAGTAGTGCATGGCAGAAGCAGAACTTGTTTCTGGTAAATAAAGTGCTTGCATTTAGGTTAGGAGGGAGAAGCCTGCAGACTCTTCTTTTAACTCCTTCATTACTTTTATCGCGTTTTACAATATCATCGGAAGCAGACACTGCTGTCTGAGATTGCGTTAACACATTCTGGAACTGTGCTGTGTCATTACAAATGAAATTAATTTGTTACAAACGAATTCCGTTTGCATTTGGGCTCCCGAACAAGCCCTAGAAAATATAGCAGAGTGGGCATGATGCCCGAGGCGCTAACACTTTTTAAAACCAGCTGGGAATGTGTACGGAATGCCATATCCCCTGCCGATCCTGCACGGAGATCTGAACTGCAGTAACTGCTTTTGGCCAGCGGATGGCGACATCCACCTGCAAAATAGGTTATTACAGTAAGAAATACACTGGGAATATTCCCAAATATTTTTTACTGTATAAATAATTAAAATGATATTACCCAAAAAAACTCTGGTTCCTGACAGTGTTTTTTGGGAAATAGTGAAGGGATTAAATAGAGACATTAAAACCTTTTTAACACCAACTGGGGAATGTGTCTGAATGACATCCCCAGCTTATATTGCACAAAAGACCTGAGCTGCAGTAACTCCTTTAGGCCAGCAGATGACGACATCTTCCTGCTAAATAGGTTATTACAGTAAGGAATACACTGGGAATATTCCCAAATATTTCTTAATATATAATTAATTTAAAATGATTGTGTAAAGAATCCTGACGGTGGGAAATCTCTTGGTATTGAAGGGGTTGACACACTGAACTGATTTCAGGAAGTTAGACTCCCCCCCCGAAAAAAAAAGACTTTCCTGTTTAGAAGATGAGATACTATAGTCTGTGAAGTCTGATGACGTGTGTGTGTGAATGAATAGATAAATACATAAATGTCAATCATGACAATGAAGCAGCTGAGTGTCGAGGAAGAGATATTATAGTTGTCCGCCTGTGAAGAAGTGTGTGAATAAACAAAAATATATATATATATATCAATCACAACATTGAACCAGCTGCTTTAATGCACACAATATGGACTCTGATCTGTATCAGGTTAACCCTGTCCTGCCGCAGGGAGTGCTATGCTGTCCTAGCGGTGGGTGGGTCTAAACGCAGAGGACTGGCATAGCCCACACCATTGGCTCCCTAAATCAGTCTATGCCCCGCCCTCCTGCACGTGTGGCAAGCGCGTTATTGGCTGCCATGGGACTCCCTGAAATCAGGCAGTCCCGCAGCAGTCAATGGCGCACTTTGCCCCGCGGTTTGAAGACCGCCTTGCCGCCGGGAGGTCCCTGGCGGCAAGGAGTTAAAAAAGGTCTACTGCAGGGCTGTCAAACTCTGGACTCCCAGATATTTCTGAACTACAACTCCCATGATTCCCTGCCCATCTATAGCATTCTGGGTCAAGAAGGAATGCTGCATATTGGCGGGCGCCTCAGACTTGTTTTTTTGCTTCTTTTTGATCAGCAGCAGTAGGTGATGTGTGAAAGGCTGAACCCGATGGACGCACGGCTTTTTTTCAGCCTTTGCAACTATGTAATTCCGGGAATTGAAGGCATCAACATCTGGAGGGATGTGAGTTTGAAAGCTCTGGTCTAGCGGAGAGGCACGATATATGACACAACATGTGATAGTATGTAACAAAAGTGCTAAATATACAGTTTATATCTTTGTAAAAAAAGGATGAGTGACTCGTTACTATGTTTTCGCATTGACGTACGTCAGATTTCTGTATATCTGAATTTAAAATATTACTAGGACATTGTTCCTCATAACATTGTTCCACAGGGACTTTCCAGCTGACTTGTCCACCGGACATAACTCATAAGGGACTTATCCGATCCTGAGAAAAAAAATATTATCACTATAAAATGAGAAACAATTTATCTGCGCGATATGGAAGTTCATAGTTCTCCGTTCTATACTCTTGCACAGGTTTTCTGATACAATTGGTATTCTATTTATTTGTCAGAGCATTTAGAAATACAATGTATCGAAATATAAAAAACGCGTGTAACATGTACTTGTGACAATGAAGGTTCGTGTCGTACTGAGGGAAGTGATTGTACAATAAATTATGCACAAACAATGATTGTAAACATAGAATTAAATGTTTTGTTAAACTGATCTCTGTTTGTTCTGTATTTTCTTTTACGAGCATCGGATAATTTGTCTACACGCAATTATGTGAATATTATCAACGCACCTTCATAAACTTACTACATTGTATAACTCATTCTGTCGCTTTGTGCTACAATGTAACTACATGACCCACCCTTGTGACATGTTAAAAGAACTAAACTGACCATCGCTAGCATCCAGACGCACCCTTCACCTTTCCAACCTGGTGTTTAAGAGCTTTTCTGGGAAGCTGCCACCCTACCTGAATAGGCTGCTTCCCCCAGCAGTTCCCTCATCCTATAACCTCCGATCCAGGACCAGCACCTTACTTATTTTATAGCAAAGTGATACTCTAAGCACCCAAAGCACTTGTGTTCTCTGCTTTGGTTGTGGCTCAGTGACATCCCTGTCCCTTTCTCCCTGCCAAAGAGGTCTTGTAAATGCAGACGTTAACAGATACCATATGGCTTCAACTAGGGGTCGAAGGGTAACGCATGAGACCGCAGTCCCTCCACTATTTTTGTATAGGGAATAGAGTTCCTATTGGCCATACACACTATAAATCTTGTATTCAGACGTTCAATCATATCTTTCCCTGTTAAGTCACAGTAAATATAGGAGTTATATATTTTTGCTAAAATCCACACATATATACATAAACATATCAGATCTGAGTGTGTGTTTGTGCTAAGTACAATAATGATAAATGCTAATTGGGGGATGGAATTTTTGATGTGTTCACACACTTATTTTTTTAAAGCATGACCCCTTTCTACAACCCAAAAAGTTGTTAAAAAATAGGTTAGGTGTCAGTGAATCAGGTGGTGTCCCATGAGGTTGTATACTGGGCAAGATGGAATCAGGTGGAGCACCAGCAATTGGTAGTGACCAGGTGCATGGAAAAATGGGGCCAGACAAGAGAGTAATTGTGGGACAGGCCGAGGTCGTACAGGTGGCCTCGCTCTTCTCTTGACTTCTCTGGAAGCCCGATGAGATGCAGATTCGGGCCCTTGAGTAGCCGCGAGCCAGGGGATGGCATCAGCTGGGACGATCCACTCATCGGTGGGCAATGGTCTCGAGGGCTGTGCCGAGATGGCCATGGGGTTGGTAAGCCCACCAATGCCATCCAGTGAGGCACCCTGACTGTAGGGAACACTTGGACTAAAAAAAATAAGGCAACTATGAGGGTTGTATAGAAGGTATCATGTTCTTTGGTTAATATGCTCGTAGGTGAAGCACGCCTACATTCAGAATGACTTTCGTTCCATTGTAGACAGCTTTACCTTTGCAGCTATAAATATCTCTGCAAAACACATCAGAACAGGAAACCAACGGTACCAACTAGTACAACCACCTATTTCCTTGCTGAGCTGAGGTTGTGCACGTAACAAGTTCAATGGCAGCAGCACTATCTGCAACTACAGCATGGCTGGCTATTACCTACTGCATAAAGAGATTGTTCTTCCACACTAAATGTCCTGGAACTAGAGGTGGGACTCAGAAGTATGCAAAACAATGAGTGTTTATGTGAAAGGTATATATAGAGTCAAAGAAAGCTATCTGAACCAGTGGTCTTCCGACACATGTCGAGCAAAATTTAGGTTCCATCATTTAAACCTCTATGGCTGACCAGTTTTCACAGGAAAACCAAAAAAACATAGATTCAAGGACAGGTCACAACTTACTGACCACCACATGACTGAGGTTTGCTTGTATTGTGTAGGGCATAGGTCAACTGGTGGTGGAAAGAGCAGCTCAACCTTAACATGGGAGAGCCTTGGAACCCCTAATGTTCCTTACATTTTCTTGTAGAAGAAGTGGAGTGAGGACGTGGTTGGATTTAGTTGTGTTTTCATCTGTGGCTCTTTGTGGTTTCTTTGGGTCCCAGGTGTCCTTGACCGGCCATTGGGCAAACTGGTCAAATACTCAATGGACATTAATGAGCATGGGCCATGGGTTGACTGAGGAGATCAAATGATATACAGAGCTGGCCCATATAATGTCACTATGACGGCTGTGTAGGACAGTGATTCTCAGGTGTAGCATATGGTCCTTCTACACACACCCCACCTACTGTCATGCCCAACCGACCAGGGTTACGCCTCCTAGCCATCTGTAGCGTGGGCCTAGTCTAGCGCTGATTCGCATTGGTTCCTCTGAATACCTTGTCACTAAGGTTTTGCTCTTGAGTTGCACTCTTACAGGGTTATTAAGAGAAAGGTGAAACTCTGGAGAACTTTTGGAAAAGTGAAAATTCTAGGTGGAAATAGCCAAACCAGAAAAATTCTCCCATTCATCTCACTTTCTAAATCAGCTATTTTGACCTAGAATTTTCACTTCTCCGAAAGCTCTCCAGAGTTTCACCTTTCTCTGAATAACCCTGTAAATGTGTGCATTACATGTGAAAGGATGCGAGCAGGGCGTTCTATTCCCCTGAAGTGGTTGAATTCATCGTCAAGGTGATGTGCAGAAGCTTCTTGCAGAAGCTCTCAGGAGATGCAACAAATCATTCTATAGACTCAAATCTACGTACGGTCCTTGCACAACGCTCAGCCGCCTTTAAACGATGCCGCAAACACGTGCAAGCTGCGAAACCAACATCTTAATATTGGATGTATTTGAATTATTGTAACTGTTAACCACACAGAATGCATTTTAACCACATGTGCGCAAGAACAATTTACCTACAGTGCAACTGCGTGTGAACAGCAAGGCCGGATTTATTTCCCAAATCTAGAGACTCCTTTCCCCTGCAGAAGAAAACAATTTGAAGATAATTTTTACATTTTTCTTTTGGGACACATTACACATTTAAAAAAAAAAAAAAAAAAGTTGTGTAATATAAATAAATGAATAAATCATAAAAAAAGATTTAAACATTTTTAAATTTTAAAGTTAAACTTTTTTTTACATTTTTTCTTAATTTTAGTTTTATAGAGAAGGTTTCCCGACGTATTAGGCGCCCATCTCTCTAAAACAAGAGAAAAATGTGTAAAAAAAAAAAAAAAAAAGCTAAAATGAATAATATAAATAATAATAACCCATATATAAATCAATCCTATGTTCCTGCAACCCCTTAAAAACAAACACACATGATATCGGTTCGGTGCTAAGCCAATGGTGTTGACAAATACATAGACGAAAGTGCCTGCACTCGAGAAAAATAAAATAATAACGTTTATTCATTCCATTAAAAGTGGTCCACTTTAGTGGAATGAATAAACTTTATTTTATTTTTTTGAGTGCTGGCACTTTCGTCTATATATGTGTATATATACAGTATATATATAAAATATATATTTATTTATTTACAGTTTTTACCTTTACACAGAAAGGTGTGAACCAAAGGAGACATACAGGGTTATCCAAAGAGATTCGAAAAGTCACCGCACATTCTCTTCAATTCGGTTCCTTTTGCCGATCCCATTTCGGTGACCCTGCGGTGTATTCAGCAAACACCACATGGTCCCCGAATTACAGGGAAAAGCTGCCGCAAACCTGACGAAAACTAACCGCAAAACCTGCCGAATACACGCCGAAAACCTGCAAAAACATCTGGATTAACCCGTCGAAGACGCCGGAAAAACCCAAGCAGGAGCCGATCACACGCAGCGAAGCCACCGGAGAAAAAGCCGACACAGCAGACAGAGGGAGGTGAATAAATTACGAAAACAGTTTGTATGAATGTGAAAGTGAAAAGCTGTTTGCAAAGAAACTACAGAGCAAAAATGTCTGAAATTTGCATATGAGATCCAGGGAATGATAATAAAGAGGGCTGTTACAGAAAAAAAAAGTAAACTTAAAAAAAAAAAAAAAAACGGACTTTTAACCCTTTCACTGCGGAGGACGTGCTGAGCGCGTCCACCCGCAGTGTCGTTCCATGCGGAGGACACGCTGAGCGCGTCCTCCCTTTGCGGCCAGCGATCGGCCGGATTCCGGCCGATCGCTGTGCCCCCTGGTGCGGGCTGACATCCTCGATGTCAGCCCAGCACTCGGGGACCCCGGCGGGGCCATTAGATGTCATTGCGGTGGCGCGATGACATCTAATTCAGGCGCCCCCCCACGTGTGCGGAGGAGGCGCTTGAAAGGGAGGGGGGAGGTCCTTCGGACCTCTCTTCTTCCCGATCGCCGGGGTGCACTGGGTTAAGCCAGGCACCGTTTGGAAGGGCACAGCCTGCCCTTCCAAACGGTGGCTGTCATTAACCCCTGGGGATCCGGATCACGATTCGGTGCTGAAAAGCGCTGGATAGTGATCCGTTCCCGGAGCTGGCCGACATCTTGGATGTTGGGCCAAGCCTCCGGGAACTCCCCCTGAGGACTGGCGTCATCATGCATAGCATGATGACTCCAGTCCTGGAGTTAACCCCTAGCTGCCAGTAATGGTGGAGATAGGGGGTTCCAATGAACCCCCTATCTCCCGATCCGTGGCAGCTAGGGGTTAATGTTTGATATGGTTGGATCGGCCAGAGCATGGCCTTTCCAACGATACCAAACTTGAACATGAAAAACGTTTTTTAAAAAATAAAAAAATGAAAATTAAAAATAAAAAAATTATAAAAAAACAAATTATAAAAAAAATAAACAAGTTTTTTTTTTTGGTTTTGTTAATGCAGCAATATTGTTCCCATTTCAATTATAATGTGAACAATGATGCTGCACTAACGATTTTTGTATGCGGTGCATTTGTTAAAAATAGCAAAGTTTTCCCCAAAAAAAAATGTAACGAGTCCCCATTTCTAATTTTTTTAACAAGCGCACCCCATAGAAAATATAATCGCAAAACGATCGCATGTTAAAATGTGAAAAAAAAACACTTTATACATTGTAAATTATTGAAAATTCAAATTTTATTGCATTTTTTGTTATAATATACAGAGAGGACATAACGTATACATATAATAATGACATATTATGAATCTGCCGAGTCTGCCGGAAAGAACGATATATAATATGTCTGGGTCATATATCAAAATATGGTTTCAAAACGCGGTTAAACATGATGAGCGAAAGCGTTAAAAATGACCTCAGCACAGAGGTGTGAAAAGCCTCAGCAGCGAAAGGGTTAAAAAAAGAAAAAATAAATTTAAGAAAAATGCTTAAAATATCCTAAAAAATATATAAATAAAGAGATTCTTTACTGCAGAATTTTATAATGAACGGCTTATTAGATATTGAATTAAAATGGGAATATTTTTAACATTGAAGTCTATGGATTCTCCTGAATAAACTTGCCGAATTAAACAACCGAATGGCAGGGCATTTCGGGAACCTTTCACTGCTGGTTTGTGTTCTCTGAATAGCCGAAGCAGTGCTTTTTCATGGGGATTTCACTGCCCTCGAACAGGCACCGAACAGGCACCGTATGTGCAGGCAAATCGCCAGGATTTGGCGAATTGCCTGCTCTCTGGATAGCCGAATGGCCAGGAAAGGTAACCGAACGCTGATTTTCAGCGTTCGGTTACCTTTCTCAAGCAACTCGGAGCTCTTTGGATAACCCTGATATTGCTGTGTAAAACAAAAATAAAAATACTTTTTTTTTCGTTTTAGGCTGGGGTCAGACGAGCGTAGTGTTCACGTCCGTGATTGCGCCAAAAAGTACGTCCATGATAGCATGAAAGAAAGTCCATTGGAGCCTGACACATGAAGTACGTCCGCACTGAACTGCGGACGCACAACGGCCGCGGCCCACGGACGCAAGGCAGGCAAGAACGTACAACCACTAGAACGGCCGCACAAAGTGCGCTGCGTCCGCAACGTCTGCATAGCTTTGTGTGTGAGTGATGGAACGTGGTCAGACGGACTGCATTTATACGTCCAGCATTTTTCACGGACAAAATGGTTTTGCTTTTTAATTTATTTTCCCTCCTACATCCGTCAAAATATACGTCAGTGAATAAACGGACTGTGTGGCCACTACTGTGTCTTCCGTACTGACGTACGTCCATGTGCACGGACGTACAGTCCGTAGAAATCACGCTCGTCTGACCCTAGCATTACAGTTCAAGGCACCTCCCTGTGGTGGATGCCTGCAGACACATGCCTACTTTGCCTAATTCAGTCCTAACAGCGTGCCTAGCGCTCTAACAAATGGGTTCAGCTCACTGCTCCTGGGATATCTGCTCATGCTACTGTGAATCCCAGGGCTGATACCCTACACGCCAGCTTAGGCTGGCGTCAGACGAGGATGCTATGTGCGCCCGTACTGACGTGCTAACCGACTTCCGTCGCAGCGTTGTGACGCTGCAACGGGGCCGGTCACACGCTTGTGCGCTTGCACAAAATGCGGGCGCAACAAGCGTCCGTTATCCAAGCCTCTCCGGCAAAGCGCTAGGACACGTGTTGACAGGGCTGCAAAGCACGATTCTCCATAGGAGGATTGAGCCTTGCAGCGCTGAGTGTGCTCAGCGAGGTAGCCAGACGGGCGCCGAGTGGAAGGAACGTCCACTCTCACAGACATTCCTTCCGCTCTCCAAAGATGCTCGTCCGACACTAGCCTTAGACTACAAGTCTCATCAGTCTCTGTAACCAGGTACAGAGTGAATGTTTTCATGTCTATCATGGTACAGCATTGGGGTTTCTGCAAGAAAGCTCAGGTATGATGACGAGCAGGGCCGCCATCAGGGCATTACGGCCCATATTGCTGTAAGGGGCCCGGGGACTGGGGGGCCCGGCCGCCGGCGGCAGCAACTTTGTTAAATTTAGGCCTCGGAGGAGGTTCTGCGACCTACATTGGCCCAGCTGCCGGCGAGCAGGGTCTCCAAGATGGCCACCGGCGGGCCCCCTCTGATGATGTCACAGAGGGCCTGTCGAACGTCTGTAGCCTACAGATGTCCGGCGGGCCCTCACTGACATCAGAGGGGGCCCACCAGCAGCCATCTTGGAGGCCCTGCTAGCCGGCTGCTGGGCCCATGTAGGCTGCAGAACCTCCTCCGAGGCCTGCGGCCTAAAGAAGGGGCGGATCCAGGTGGGGGCAAATAGGTGAGCTACTGGGGGCAAATATACCCATGTGAGCTGGGGGCAATATATACTCATGTGAGCGGGGGCAATATATACCCATATTATCTGGGGGCAATATATACCCATATGAGCTGGGGGCAATATATACCCATATTATCTGGGGGCAATATATACCCAAATGAGCTGGGGGCAATATATACCCATATGAGCTGGGGGCAATATAGAACTCATGCTGCCTCTTTGCGCTACAATGTAACTACATGACCCACCATAGTGACATGTTAAAAGAGCTAAACTGGCCGTTGCTGGAGTCTAAACGTACCCTTCACCTTTCCAACCTGGTGTTTAAGAGCTTTTCTGGGAAGCTGCCACCCTACCTGAATAGGCTGCTTCCTCCAGCAGTTCCCTCAACCTATAACCTCCGATCCAGGACCAGCACCTTACTTGCAATACCACAATACAAAAAGACAGTGGCTCGGTCCTCATTTTCCTACAGAGCACTGCAGTTATGGAATAACCTCCCAGACACCATCAAATCTTCCCCCAGTCTAAAGTCACTCAAGAGCTCCTTACTAACATACCTCAATACGGAATGCACCTGTAAACATGTAACATAGTGACTATATAGAGAATGCACCTGTAAACATGTAACATAGTGACTATATACAGAATGCACCTGTAAACATGTAACATAGTGACTATATACAGAATGCACCTGTAAACATGTAACATAGTGACTATATACAGAATGCACCTGTAAACATGTAACATAATGACTATTTCCTACATATTTATTTTCTGTTAATCTGTATATTTGTGTTTTTTATATCTTGCATTGTATTACTTTGTATTTCTGTAACATCTGTAAATTTGAATGTTCTTGAACCCAGGATGTACTTGAAAACGAGAGAAATCTCAATGTATCCTTCCTGGTAAAATCCTTTATAAATAAATAAATAAATATCCATATGAGCTGGGGCAATATATACCCATATGATCTGGGGGCAATATATACCCATATGAGCTGGGGCAATATATACCCATATGAGCTGGGGGCAATATATACCCATGTGAGCTGGGGCCCTGGGCAATATAAATCCATATGAGCTGGGGCAATAAATATCCATATGAGCTGAGGGCAATATATACCCATATGAGATGGGGGCAATATATACCTATGTGAGCTGGGGCCCTGGGCAATATATACCCATATGAGCTGGGGCAGTATACCCATGTGAGTTGGGGGCAAATATATTCAAGTGAGCTGCCTGGGGGAAATATATATATCTGTGTGAGCTGCCTGGGGGCAATATACATATCCATGTGAGCTGGGGGCAAATATATCTGCCTGTGACTGTGAATCCAACAACAGTACCGGCTGGGTGGAGTAGAGGTAATGTCACTGTTCTGCATGGAGAGAGCCTGTGGAGTCATGGGTTCGATCCCAGCGAGCAACCTCTCCAGTAAGTGTCCTTGGCAAGACACCTAACGGTACATACTCGCCACCCAGGACATACTTGAAAACAAGAGAAATCTTAATGTATTCTTCCTGGTAAAATCCTTTCTCAGGTGTTAAATTAAATGAAAACTGTGTGGGGCGTTGGGGAGAAAAGAGGTGGGGGTGTTTAATGATATGAAAAGATTGTGGGGATTAATGAAATGAAAACAGTGGGGGTCATGGGGGATTAATGAAATGAAAACAGTGGGGATGGAGGTGAAGAGATGGACATGATTAAGGAGAGACCCCCTGCCTATACTGTTAAAAGTCTATTGCTGTGGATTCCTGTGTACATTCATATTCATTGCCTTTACCGTTAGAGGTCTATTGCTGTGGATTCCTGTGTACATACATACTCATTGCCTTTACCATTAGAGGTCTATTGCTTTGGATTCTGTGTACGTTCATACTCACTGCCTTTACCGTGAGAGTTCTATTGCTGTGGTGCTCTAATACGCTGCTCATCACAATGCACATTACTGTGAGTTCTATTGCTGTGGTGCTCTGATATGCTCATCACAGTGCACATTACTGTGAGTTCTATTGCTGTGGTGTTCTGATACGCTCATCACAGTGCACATTACTGTGAGTTCTATTGCTGTGGTGATCTGATACGCTCACAGTGCACATTACTGTGAGTTCTATTGCTGTGGTGCTCTGATACGCTCATCACAGTGCACATTACTGTGAGTTCTATTGCTGTGGTGTTCTGATACGCTCATCACAGTGCACATTACTGTGAGTTCTATTGCTGTGGTGCTCTGATACGCTCATCACAGTGCACATTACTGTGAGTTCTATTACTGTGGAGCTCTGATTCGCTCATCACAGTGTACATTACTGTGAGTTCTATTGTTGTGGTGCTCTGATATGCTTTCTGATGGCTGGCCTGATGACGAGTTGAAGAAAGAAAAACAAGAGATGAAACATATTAGCTCCTATGAGCAGGGCCCTCTACTCCTCTTGCTTCCATCCTGTCAGTTTATCTGTATCTCGTTCCCTTTGTTTATTGTAAAGCGCTGCGGAAACTGTTGGCGCTATATAAATGAGTAGTCTTAATAATAATAAAAGCAGGGAGGCACACAGATGAATGGAATTAATAGCGATTGGTAGTGGAATTTGTACCAATGCACTCACACAGCATATTAGGTGATAAGCTTGTAAAGGTATCTTTGCTTGTATGTTACCACTTCACTGATTCTAGAGCATTGTATTCCTGGTTCACCCCCCCCCCCGCCACAGGACCACCAACAAGAGAACGATTCCAGTAAAAAGCAATTCATCTGTGTGCCTCCCTGCTTTTATTATTATTAAGACTATTCTGTGGAAACGTTAATAGGAAGAAACGTTATTTGGGAGTGAAAACACTGTTTGTACAAATATTTATGAACCCCACTTTGCCAGCACGATTTTATTGATTTTTTGCTATATAAATGAGGACAATATTTTAATATTAAATTAAAGCGGAAAAAAAAAATCTACAAGTCAATGTGTCCTTTATTGCCAGTTTCGGAAACTGTTTTGCGATGTCCCATTCAAACCACATGGATTTATTGAGTAATAATTAAATCACAACATATTTAGGAGTCTTAGGAGGGCGTTGACTCATCTTATATCAAGTGTAATCATTTATTATATTAGTACTTTCTGAGGCAGCTGAAACCTTGCTCACCCCCCCCCCCAATTAAACACCAAACATTGGAGTTCTTGGCCCTCTTGGTTTTCTTTGGGCTGTAACCAGGTGGGCCATCATGGGATCCGGAGCATCTCACTACCACTTACATAAGCTGTAACTAGATTACTTGTGAAACAAAGCAACACTTTATAAAAAACTTTATAAATCACAGGCTACTGTTTTTTCCCTTTGTTTGAAGTAAAAAAGAAAAAAAAACTAAATTTTTTTATCTCCTGTTTCCATTTTTTCCCCACAATGCAACATTTACCAAAATCTGGGCAAACATTTTACTTTGTGGTTGGGGTTTATCTAATCTACATTATTTAACAGTTAATGAGGTGGAGGAGAGAGTGTTTAGATATGGCAGCAGGAGGCTAACGGTCTCCTGGCTAACGGAGATAAGCGCTGGCAGCTTGATGAGATATGACCGGTAGCTTAAAAGACTTCTAATCTACCCCCCTGGTGATGTACTTTGAATACATCCCACATAATACAATGATGTGAGTCGGTGGCTCAAAACCACATTCTATGACCAAAACCACACAGTGAGGAGCAAGTGATGGAAAGATACTGTAGGGGGGATGTTACAACACAAAATATCACACAATGGATGCACCCAGTGACACATATAGAGGAAAATATCACACAATGGACGCACCCAGTGACACATATAGAGGAAAATATCACACAATGGATGCACCCAGTGATCACATATAGAGGAAAATATCACACAATGGATGCGCCCAGTGACACATATAGAGGAAAATATCACACAATGGACGCACCCAGTGACACATATAGAGGATAATATCACACAATGGATGCATCCAGTGACACATATAGAGGAAAATATCACACAATGGATACACCCAGTGACACATATAGAGGAAAATATCACACAATGGATGCACCCAGTGACACATATAGAGGAAAATATCACACAATGGATGCACCCAGTGACACATATAGAGGAAAATATCAGTGAAGGAGGTTGTGTTTTCTGGAGCTCTCTGCACAGCCAACGCCCGACCTTGGCCTCCCCTGGCTGGGGAGGGCTTCCAGCCTGAATTTTGGTGAAACAACCACATGGTATTTTCTGTGCATAGCAAGCAAGGAGTTTGTGTTTTTCCTGGAGCTCTAAGCACAGCCAACGCCCGAGCTTGGCCTCCCCTGGCTGGGGAGGGCTTACAGCCTAAATTTTTGATCCATGGATCCACTACCTGGGGCCCCTGCTACCTTCCCACCTGGAAGCCCTGCACCTGGATGGAGGGGCATTTTGCACAGACTATCTGCAAGCATCCACCTCTATGAGGAAGGTGAGTCCCACACCCCCTATACCAGGGGCGATGTCCAACGTGCCCGCATCACTGCGGATTCTCAACTTTATGAATTAGAAACCCTGGCCACTACCATAGCGGCCAAAAGGGCCGATTTCAAGAAGCGCCTGGGACTCCCGCATGTGGCGGAGAACCCCCGCGCTGAGCTCCAGGCGCTGGCCGAAGCTAGTGTGGAGTGTGCCAAACTGCGACAGCAGGTCATGCTGTTTGTGGAAGATCTTCCTTCTGGAGACCGGGCAGAGGTGGAGAAGGCGGTGGAAGCGGTGGGAACCGCAGTACCCGTCAGGAAGCTCCCCGCTGCAGATGTCGATGCCATGGAGGTCCAGGAGTCACTGGTAGAGGCCCCTATTGATGAAACAGCTTCAGGCGGGACCACAACTCCCATCAGTGCCGACGGTCCGGAGAAGCAGCCGGTGTCCTATGCCGCTGCGGTGGCTGGGACTTCAGGCCAGCGTACCCCGGAGAGCCAGAGGCTGGAGATGGAGAAGGTCCGGCACCGTTTGTCTGTCTCTACACAACATCTAGAAAAGGTGCGCCAGGATTTAAAGCTTCAAAGAGCGGCATCCGGCAAAGTCAGCGCTTCTAAGCGAGTCGCTATGAGGGAAAACATCAACACCTTGAAGGAAAGCGAGAGCGAACTCGTGTCCACATTGCTGAACCTGACCGCAGAGCTGGAGCGTTTGGGGGGAAATTCCCACCAAATAAACAGCAAACAACGCCGGCAGCAGGTGGTGCAAGAAAAAAGAAAGAAAGGGTCTAACCCACGCCTGTCACCCAATCCTGGTGGTCACACCCCTTCTTCGGGGACCCCTGAATTGCTGACACCCCCCCCTAACCAGATCCATCCCCCCACCGATGTTTGGCCAGAGGGAGAAGCAAGTTTCTCCCCCTGGATACTTAAAGTTCCACAAGAAGCCAGCGGCAACATCACCAGGGACCTGGTGTTTTCCGTCGCCGAGTGCCCCGATGAGCAGGAGATGGGGAGTAGGAGCGGAGCTGGACCGGGGGGTGAGTACGCAGCAACGTCCTCTTCCTCCAGGAACCCTTCACCGCGACAGAGACCCCCTGCAGCCACCTCCCGCCCAGCCACCGGTCCCCATCCCGCCAGGGAAACACTCCCCGCGGGTGCTGGTCGAGCGCCCTGCGTGCGTGATGGGGCAAGCTCTCCCATGCCTCCTTCTTCCAAACTCCCCCACCCTCCCCTCCTTCCCTCTGACTTTCCCAAATTACCCCCTAAAGTACAACTTTTAAAAAAAAATGTCAGTGCTGCTGCGGCAGCTAAGATCACCGCAGGACCCGCCTCTCAGTTACAAAACAAAAATGTTATTCCAACTGTACCACACTCTGCTGCTGCAGGTGCCATCTCAGCCACTGTTATACAGAGCTCCGCAATAGACGGTGAATTTGGATATACATGTACCCCCGGTAGCAATATAGTCAGCCCATTGATAAATCTAGGTGATCCTCCATCCACCATGGATGGAATGTCTGGTAGAGACTAGCAATATGTAGCAGTTGCTAGCGGTGGGTCTGCGGCCGGTGGTGTGGCCGCCGCCGGTGCTGCGGCTACCGCGAGCTGTGTGGCTGTCGTCGAGGGGGGGGGGGGGCCCCCCGGCTGCGGGCGCACCTGTGGTCGGCGGGGGTGCTGCGGTCGGCGGCGGTCCCGGGGCCGGTGGTGGAGGCGTCATTAGTGGCGGTTCTGCGGTCGGCTGCGGGGCTGTTGGTGGCTGCGGCGCCTCTGTTAGCTGTGGGGGTGCTGGTGGTGGGGGGTCGGCCACCGGCGGCAGGGCCACGGGTGGCGGAGGTGGTGGCGCCGCCTTAGGGACGAGGACTGAGGTGGCATTAACGCACCCCCACGGTGCAGTGCCGGAGTTGAGCGCCTCTCAACAGTCAGACACGCTGTTAATAGAGGCAGCAATCGAAAGCGAGGGCTTTCGCCCTGCTACTGTCTTGATACCCTCACGCCCCACTGTACCTGTTACCTTGCACAAGTCCCCTTCCACCTCAGGACCCCAGGTTTCCCCTACCCCTATTTTTGGCCCGCACCCCTCTGATTTAATTCACCTCGCCACTCCTAACCCCGCCCCCAACCAGGTTGCCTTACATCGTACCCCCAGTCATTCCCCAGTGGTTAACCCCGGTATCGGTCCCGTAATTACCCCGGTAACGGGGAGTATATCCGGAGGTGGGTCCCCCTCGGCTGGTCCTGGAGTCCGGATCCTACCACAAGGAGGGCCCTCTCTGGGTGTTGGGGCACCGTCCGGTGCCTGGGCACGGGGGCAACCCCCTCTGAACCATCAGTGGCCGGCGCCCGCAGGGCCTCTCTCCCCTGCCCCCCCGGGGGCGAGGAGGAGGAACGTGGTGCGCCTGGTGAGGGGCCCGTCCCAGACCGGCGGGCGGTGGTCGCCTGGCTGAAGGACATGGGATTCCTCCTGGTGGACCTCTACGCCCTCATCCACCTCTGGGGCGCCCGGGAGTTCGACGTCAGTTTTCTGACGCCGCAGCTCCTGGACCGCTTCTGGGCTGGGTGGGACGCGGCGAGGATGGTGAAGGACTCCGTATGGGAGGGATTTTCTGCGGTGCCCGTTTCCCGACAGGGGGTGAAGCGGGTCACGTTCCTCACAGGGAACGAGTCCATCCCCATCGCAGATATCCTGGTCTGGGCCCGTAGGTACGGGGAGGTGAAAACCACCCCGCAGAAGATTCTGGATGAGGACGGGATCTGGACCGGCGGCTGGACGCTCACCCTCCAGCTGCGCGAGATCCGGGGTGTCGCTCAGCACCTGCCCACCTCGTTTTTCATAGGGGCTGACCGGGTGACCTGCTTCTACGCCGGTCAGCCCCGAGTGTGTTTCAAATGCGGCTCTCCCAGGCATTTCAGTAATGCCTGCGAGGTGTTACGCTGCACGCTCTGTGGTGCTGTGGGGCACCTGAGGGACCGGTGTGGCCACATCCGGTGTAACCTGTGCGGAGAGCTGGGGCACGCTTACCGCTCCTGCCCGTACGCCGCACATAACCTGGAGGAGCTCTGGCGGGACGAACCCCGTGAGATGCCTCCTCCGGGGGAGTGCGATGCTGCGGGAGGTGGGGCGGCGGGCGCAGGACCCTCTCCCTCGGGCACTACCCGGGTCACGACGGACGCCGATCCTGGACGCGCTGGCGAGAGGGCAGCGCCCAGGGGATCTTCCACCACGGACACCCCGTCTCCTCATCCCCAGACCCAGGCCCCAGCCACCCGGAGAATCATCTCCGGGATTAGGGGCTCTGTCCCTGCCACCGGCAAGATAACAGTTCATCCCCCTGGGGAACAAGTGGACCCCAGTAAACCCACCTCCGGAGGTGCCGGGGAGTGGCAGATCACCGCTAAGAAAGGGAAGGGACCTGCAAAGGTACCCGGATATACAGGCAAGCACTCTGGTAAATCCGCACCCGCTCCCTTGGTATCGTCCTCCTCCTCTTCCGTTGCGGAGAGCGGGGCCGTGTCGGTTCCAACACCCACCGATGCCGTGGGGGAGCTCTCTCAGCCGCCCTCCGCTGTGGAGGACGCCATTCCAACATCCAACCGCTATTCCATCTTGTCGGGTTCTTCGTGGGCTGACATAGTGGAGGAGTCAGAGCGGGAGAGCTCCAACCGGTCTGGCGCTCTGGCAGAGGAGGAGTACGAGGAGGTCCTCCTTGACGACGATGACATAGTGCCCTCGGGCACGTCTGTCAAGAGGTACCCCTCGGAGGACGAGAGGGAAGATAGTCGTAAACGGGGAAAGTCTCTTCACGCTAACCACCCGTGATGGCTGCCCACTACGCGATCTCTGTGGCCACGCACAACGTGGCGAGTCTCAAGGCGGCGAGAAAGACCTTCGATTTCTTCCGCAGGGCCCGCCAGCAGGTCATCTTTGTCCAGGAGACGCGCCTGGACACGCTGGCGGCCCTGCACCGTGCGAAGAGAGAATGGAGATGGGGGCCCTCCTTCTTCTCCCTGGCCACAGGGGGATACGAGGGGGTGGCCATCCTTTTCCAGGACGTCGAGGTGGTATTTCAGCGGGTGGTTGAGCTAAGGAAGGGTCGATGCGTGGTCCTCGATGTCTCGCTTGCAGGGCAGCCTCTCCGACTGATTAACATCTACGGCCCCCAGTCCAAATGGGAGAGGAAATGTCTGTTCAGCGAGATAGAGCCTTTCCTCTATACGTCCAAGGCGATCCTCTTTGGTGGTGACTTTAACACCGTCACTAGGCCCAACGACAGGGGGGGTACCAAGAGGCGCCTTGGATATGATTCTTTTTTCTTTAATAAGATGGTTAGTCAGGCTGGTCTGGTCGATGTGCACACTCAGCACGTCCCAGGCCTCACCGGGTTCACTTTTCACCGAGGTAAGAGCAGCAGTAGGATAGACAGGTTTTTCGTTAAGGAGGGCTTCCCGGTGTCGGCCCCCGTGCTGACGCCGGTGGAGTTCTCCGACCACCTTGTTTTATCCTGCGAGTTGAACGTCGCAAAGACCCCTGCGAGAGGCAAAGGAATTTGGCGGCTCAATTCAGACCTCCTAGAGGAAGCGAAGGTTAAGCAGGCCTTCGAGACGTTCCTGGCGGACCAGATGACTTTGGAGGACGTATGCGCCTCGAAGTCAGAGTGGTGGGAGATGGTCAAGGCGCGAGCGCGTACCCTTTTTCGCTCTCTTGCCGTGAACGCCCAGGCCAGCAGGTATAAGATCTACCTCGGCCTTATGCGGAAGCTCGACCGCCTGGTCTCGCAGGGAGGTGATTCCGGGGAGATCTCCGAGGTCCGCTCCTTGATGAAGGAGTTCCAGTACGACAGGTACGCCTCGCTTGTGAAGGAGAGAGATCACGGGTCTTACCGCTCACCCGACCCCTTTCTCAGTTGCAAGCGCAAGGAAGGTACCAAGGTCATCTCTGGGCTGCGTGACACCTCTGGGGTCCTGCAGGATTCGTCCCGCGGGATTCACGACGTGGTCCGGTCGTACTACTTGGAGCTCCTCGGACAGAGGCGGGCCCGGCCAGACCAGGTGGAGGGCTTCCTTCGCGACATAGACCCTCATCCTGAGCTCGAGACTTCCCTCTGTGAGGAGTTGATCGGCCCTATCACCGCGGCTGAGGTAACGGGTGCCATCTTGAGCCAAAACAAAAGTAAGGCGCCTGGGCCCGACGGGCTCACGGCAGAGTTTTATCAATGTTTTAGTGCTCTCTTGGCGCCCCATCTCGCGGAGGTCTTCAACGAGTCCCTAAACGGGGGCCTTTTGCCCCCCACGTTGAGGACTTCGGCGGTGATACTGCTGACCAAGCCGGGGGTGGTCGACGCGGCAGACGTAGGGAACTGGCGTCCCATTTCGCTGCTCAATGTCGACAGGAAGATCCTGGCGAAAGTGTTGTATCTGCGACTGCAAGATTTGTCTGGGGGTCTCCTGTCTAAGTCCCAATTCTGCACAGTCCGAGGCCGTAACGTCTTCGACGCCGTTCTCGAGGTGCGGGAGGCCGTAGAGAGGTGCAGGGCCGGCGATTGGACAGGTTACCTTCTGGCACTTGATCAGTCTATCTGTGGACGGTGATGAGGCGCTACGGCCTTCCGGCTAAATTTGTCAATTGGCTTATCACCCTTTACCGGGGGGCAGAAAGCTTCGCACTTGTGAACGGTTGGAAGGGGCGACCATTTCGGGTCCTAGCCGGGGTCCGACAGGGCTGTCCCCTTAGTCCCTTGCTCTACGCCTTCGCAATCGACCCCTTCCTCCGAAGGCTCGAGGCGGGGCGTTTGAGAGGGGTCGACAGGGGCCCGGCGACGGCACCCCTTCGGGTGGTGGCGTACGCGGACGACGTCTCCATCGTGGTCTCCGATCCTTCGGAGGCCGCGCTCGTGGTGGACTTAGTCTCGCGCTATTCCTCCGCCTCGTCGTCCCAGATCAACAAGATCAAGAGCGGGGTGTTCTGGTGCGGGAAGGAGGGGGACGAGTTCCCTCTTCCGGACGGTTTCCCGCCGCCCCAGTCTGAAATCAAGATCTTGGGGATTCGGTTCAGCCGGGGGGACAACGCTCTCCGCAACTGGACCGACAGGTTGGCCGTAGCCTCCGGTAAGATCTCAGAGGCTTGCCGGTGGAAGCTGTCCCGCACGGAGAGGGTCCATCTGATAAGGACTTACATACTGCCTATCTTCGGATACGTCAGTACGGTGTTCCTTTTGCCAAGGAGTCTTCACACCCGGTTGTTGGGCATGTTTTTCCTCATGCTGTGGGGAAACAGGCTCAACCCCATCCGGAGGGAGGTCACGTACCTGTCCAGGAAAGACGGCGGGCTGGCCATGGTCAACCCCGTCGTGTTCTTTTCCATCGCTTTCCTGAAAAGGAATTTCGGGGGTCTCCTGATGGACGACCCGCCCGGATGGGTACACGGGTTCAGGGTCTGGGTGTCGCCTTTTATCGCTGACTGGCTTCACGGAGGGATGGTGAAGAGTATGCGAGTCCGTCACTCTGTCCATCTCCCGACTTCAGTCGTCCAGGCCGTGGGAACGATGCGACGGTGGGGCGTCACGGTGGCCGAGGTCAGAGATACACCCAGGAAGGCCGTGGAGTCCCGGGTGTTGGCCTCGCACTACAGCGCCTCCCTCGCCTTGAGGGACTGCCCGCCACGTACTCTCTCCTCGGGGTTGCAAAACCTTAACTCCAGGAGAATCCCACTCAAGTACCGAGACGTGGCGTTCCTTTCCTTCCACGGCAGACTGTACGTACGAGGGAACCTCAAGCACAGGAACATAGAGGACCGCGGTTGCCCCCGAGCGGAATGTTCCGAGACAGTGGAGTCCATGGACCACTTTCTCCTCGAGTGCCCGTTCAACTTGTCAGTCTGTCGCGAGGTCTCAGCCGCCCTAGGCATCCCATGCCTCTCCCGCCAGACTTACGCGGAGTGGGTCTACGGGACGTCCGACTCCAGGGGGCGCAGATTTAATTTGGGCACATTATTCGTAGTCAGCGTCGTCACTAGATACTTCACCTGGAACGCACGGTGTCAGGTTTCCATCCGTCAAAAGGTCCTCCCCTGCCAGGTGGTGGTGAACGACATTCTGGTGGCGGTGGCGGGGATCTGTGCCTCTGAGAGGGCTTCCCTGGAAGCGCCCTATTGGCAGAAGTTCTGGCGCAACGTCAAGGTCCGCCCGCCTTGAACTCCAGGGAAGGGTAAGTTTTTTTTCTTCCGCACACCTCTCGGGGTGGTGGGAACCTTCTTTTGCATGTCTCATCACCCTTTCCCCCCGTAGATTTTTTGTTGCTGACCGGTTTTTGAATTTTATGGAAGGCTCCCACGCGGGGTAGACGAGTACCCGTTTCCAATGACCCGGAACATCTAGCGGGTGCGGTAAGAGGGACAGGAGACCTTTTATTTGTTTTCTATTGTTAGGTCAATTATAGATTTTTTTTTATTTTTATTCTTTTTTCCCGGCAATGTAATCTATCTGCGTGTTGACACCGAGAACGGTGGTTGTGGGGGGGTTGGGGTGGGAGGTGTTTCGGAGGGTGGTTACGGGAGGAGGATTGAAACCTCGGGTGGGATTGTACATATATATATATATATATATATATATATTATATATATATTTATATATATAATATAATATAATATATATATATATTAGTTGATCACAGGGGTGGAGGGTGGGTCACAGAAAATGGTTCACGTTTCATTTTGGGGTGGTGATGGGGACGTAGCGGTCGGGAAAGACTTTGGACAATTTGCACAATTGACATTTTTCTTTTCGCTTTGGGTTTCTTTGATGGTGGTCGGGGGGGGGTGGGAAGTGGTGAGCGCACACGAAAAGCGCCGAACTCAGACGATTTGAGACTTTACGGGACCGTTCGGGGGGTTTTGCGTAGGACGCTAATGTATTCTTTTCATACGCATATGGTTTGATTTGGTTTTTGCCTTTTACTGATTTATTTATTTTTTTGTTTGTTTCGTTCTTTGTTCTTTTTATGTATTTCTTTGTAATTTAAGAGGTGTAGGAGAGTGTGCGGGTCCTGGTCCTAAAAGTGACGGTAAAAATATATGATTTTGAATGTCGATGTATATACGTTCTATTTTGTAAATATTCCCATTGTCCCTATTGTTTCCTTGTATTGACGGTCAGTCAGCTATTATTTGTTTGATGGACAGCGTCCTAGTTTTGGGTTCTTTTTCTATGTGGCGGTTCGTCACTTGTTTTCTTTTCCCTTTGGACTTTTTTTGTGACGGCATGTCTATATTTTGTGTTTCCTTCTGCCAAGTGGGTAATTCCTTTGTTCTTCTTATTCATGTTTGCCCCTGTATATATATGTTCCCCCTAATGTTCTACCCCGTATGTACTGTCATTATCAAGTGTCCTTTTGCTGTATTTCATTCTGTTGGCTATGTTACTTCCTGTATGTGCACTTGATTGTATTTATGTTTGTTATGTGGCACATTCCAATAAAAACAAATAGACCCAGTGACACATATAGAGGAAAATATCACACAATGGATGCACCCAGTGACACATATAGAGGAAAATATCACACAATGGATGCACCCAGTGACACATATAGAGGAAAATATCACACAATGGATGCACCCAGTGACACATATAGAGGAAAATATCACACAATGGATGCACCCAGTGACACATATAGAGGAAAATATCACACAATGGATGCACCCAGTGACACATATAGAGGAAAATATCACACAATGGATGCACCCAGTGACACATATAGAGGAAAATATTTTTTTAACTAAACATAAAAGAGAATAACAAACACATGTAAGATATCAGCAACATCAAATAAACACAATAAATAAATTTCGTTTTCAGTGGTACTGGCCCTTTAAGTTTGCTTCCAAGCTCTCTAAAGTGATGTGAATTGGCTGCACTGTGGTTTTGTTATGAATATTTTCCTTCATATAACATATATCTTTTTTTCCAAGTTCTTGTTTATTCCCGTTAGACCTCTCCATGATGAAAATGCAGAGGCTGAATGCTTAACCCTGGCTACAGGGCGCCAAACCCCCTCCCATGGGTAGACCGATCACTACCAGCAAGCCAAAGGGAAATGAAATATATGCACGTACCCATACTGGCTGTTTTAGTTCCTTATTTATACACACACACAGTAAATGATTTGCTAGAATAGTAAGTTAAATGTGAAGTAAAGGTTGTGCAGCAAATAAATAATGTAGAAAAAGAGAAAAAGTGCTAATAAATCCTAATTTAAGAAGGTGATGTCCAGAATTAAGCTGATCAATCACATTAACATTAAGGATGGTATAATCCAACAATTTAAGACGTTCATTTGTGCATTTGTTTAATACCCTCCGTAGCTTGCCGGCTTCCTGCTACATCACAACCTAAGTGATGAGGTGCCCAGAGGAAAGAGTGAGATAGGGCCCTGACACTGTCTCCTACCTAGGTGCTCTGGTGGGTCTCTGTTCCAGTAGGTGGGAGAGTGTATTTGTTGTTGATGCACACACCTCTTGCAATGGGTAAGTGCCTCATGGAATTCACACAACTCCTGTCCGAGCACCAACCCACAAGACCACCATGGAAAATAACCAATCCCCATATACAGTCATGGCCGAAATTGTTGGCACCCAAGACATTTTTCCAGAAAATCAAGCATTTCTCCAGAGAAAAGTATTGCAGTAAGACATGTTTGCTATACACATGTTTATTCCCTTTGTGTGTATTGGAACAAAACAAAAAAAGGGAGGAAAAAAAGCAAATTGGACATAGTGTCAAACAAAACTCCAAAAATGGGCTGGACAAAATTCTTGGCACCCTTAACTTAATATTTGGTTGCACACCCTTTGGAAAAAATAACTGAAATCAGCCGCTTCCTATAACCATCAATAAGCTTCTTAAACCTCTCACCTGGAATTTTGGACCACTGTTCCTTTGCAAACTGCTCCAGGTCTCTTATTGGAAGGGTGCCTTTTCCCAACAGCAATTTTAAGATCTCTCCACAGGTGTTCAATGGGATTTAGATCTGGAGTCATTGCTGGCCACTTCAGAACTCTCCAGCGCTTTGTTGCCATCCATTTCTGGGTGCTTTTTGATGTATGTTTGTGGTCATTGTCCTGCTGGAAGACTCAAGATCTCGGACACAAACCCAGCTTTCTGACACTGGACTCTACAGTGCGACCCAAAATCCTTTGGTAATCCTCAGATTTCATGATGCCTTGCACACATTCAAGGCACCCAGTGCCAGAGGCAGCAAAACAACCCCAAAACATCATTGAACCTCCACCATATTTCACTGTAGGTACTGTGTTCTTTTCTTTGTAGGCCTCATTCCGTTTTCGGTAAACAGTAAAATGATGTGCTTTACCAAAAAGCTCTATCTTGGTCTCATGTGTCCACAAGACATTTTCCCAGAAGGATTTTGGCTTACTCAAGTACATTTTGGCAAACTGTAGTCTTGCTTTTTTATGTTTCTGTGTCAGCAGTGGGGTCCTCCTGGGTCTCCTGCCATAGCATTTCATTTCATTTAAATGTCGACGGATAGTTCGTGCTGACACTGATGCTCCCTGAGCCTGCAGGACAGCTTGAATTTCTTTGGAACTTGTTTGGTGCTGCTTATCCACCATCCGGACTATCCTGCGTTGCAACCTTTCATCAATTTTTCTCTTCCGTCCACGCCCAGAGAGATTAGCTACAGTGCCATGGGTTGCAAACTTCTTGATAATGTTGCGCACTGTGGACAAAGGCAAATCTAGATCTCTGGAGATGGACTTGTAATCTTGAGATTGTTGATATTTTTCAACAATTCTGGATTCTCAAGTCCTCAGACCAATGGCGGAACTAAAGCCATAGCGACCCACGCGGGCATTATGGGGCCCTCAGCTGAGTGGGGCCCGGTGAAGATTAGCAGGCCCAGACAGGCCCGCGGGTTGAGGGGGGCCGGATGCCATGCAGGGGGGGTGCCCGGTCCTGAAGAACGTGAGACACAGTGTTGAAGGGGAAGCGACTGCGCAGGTCACGCGGTCCGGCCAGTCAGGTGGTACAGAGACTCAGTTAAAAAAATTAGAAATGGGGTCTCGTTACATTTTTTTTTGGGGAAAATTTCACTTTTTTTAACAAACGCACCGCATACAAAAATCGTTAGTGCAGCATTATTGTTCACATTATAATTGAAATGGGAACAATATTGCTGCATTAACAAAACAAAAAAGACTTGTTTATTTTTTTTTTCGAATTTTGTTTTTGGCCGATCCAACGATATCAAACATTAACCCCTAGCTGCCACGGATCGGGAGATAGGGGGTTCATTGGAATCCCCTATCTCCACCATTGGTGGCAGCTAGGGGTTAACTCCAGGACTGGCGTCATCATGCTATGCAGGATGACGCCAGTCCTCAGGGGGAGTTCCTGAGGCTTGGCCGACATCCAAGAGGATCAGCGCCGATTCGTGATCCGGCTCCCCAGGGGTTAATCACAGCCACCGTTTGGAAGGGCAGGCTGTGCCCTTCCAAACGGTGCCTGGATTAACCCTCTGCCCCCGGCGATCGGGAGGGAGAGAGGTCCCCTTTCAGGCTCTTCCTCCGCACATGCGGGGGCGCCTGAATTAGATGTCATCGCGCCACCGCGATGACATCTAATTGCTCCGCCGGGGTCCCGTGGGGCGCAGCAATCCGCCGGAATCTGGCGAATTGCTGCCTCCTGTGCATGGACACGCTCAGCGAGAACCACTTGGCTGGACGCGCTGAGCGCGTCTATAGCAGCCAAGTGGTTAACTGGTGTTTGAAAAAAATTCTAAATAACATCTAAGGCTAGGGTCAGATGAGCGCATTTTGTACGGACTGTGCGTCCGTGCAGTACGGACGTACTTACTGACTGACAACAAGGTAGTGGCCACACAGTCCGTTTTTTTCACTGACGTATTTTTTGACTGATGTAGCAGGAAAAATAACTTACAATGAAAGAACATTCTGTCCGTCAAAAATGCTGGACGTATAAATGCAGTCAGTCTGACCACGCTCCATCACTCACATACAAAGCTACACAGACGTTGCGGACGTGGTGCACTCCGCACGTCCGTTCTAGCAGTATTACGTTCTTGCCTAACCTGCGTCTGTTTGCTGCGTCCGCCATGCATCTGCACTTCCGTGCGGACGTACTTCGTGTGTGGGGCTCCATTGGTCAGAATGCTATGCTGCCACGGACGTACAAATGTGCTGCAACACGGACGTGATAACTGCGCTCGTCTGACCCCAGCCTTAAGCAATGTTATTTTTCACCTCGGGATTAAACATTCACAGGGTTATTCAGAGAGCGGTGAAAAGCAGGAGAATAACTGGAGAAGTGAAAATTCTAGGTCAAAATAGCCAAACCAGAAAAATTCTCCCATTTAACTCACTTTCCAAATAGGCTATTTGGTCTAGATTGTTCTCTTCTCCTGCCAGTTCTCCTGGCTTTCACCTCTCTCTCAGGGTTGTTCAGAGAAAAGTGAAAACCAGGAGAATGGCAGGAAAAGAGAACAATCTGGACCAAATAGCCGATTTGGAAAGTGAGATAAGGCTAGGGTCAGACTAACGCATTTTTCACAGCGACCGAAAGTGTGTCCGAACGCATTGCCGTATTTTTTTCACGGAATGCGCGAAAACGGTCATACGATGCGCATTTTTGTGCGTGATTTTTTACGGATCCAAACCAGGAAACTTTGGGTGTCTGGACGTTATGTTGGCCGGACATGAGCAGGGTCTGACGTCTCCAAATCACGCACACACGCCGCTAGTGGACGCAGCGCACTCTGTACGTCCGTACTAGCGGTTCTGCGTTCTCGAAAAAATGCGTTCATTTTCCACTTGCGTTGCGCAGCCGGACTTTCGTGCGACCGTACTTCGTATATTGGCCGTCATTGCCCGTCATTTGCGGCTAGTGCGGCCGTGATTAAGTGCGCCTAAACGCACGTTACAAATTCGCTAGTCTGACCCTAGCCTAAATGTGAGAATTTTTCTGGTTTGGCTATTTTGACCTAGAATTTTCCATTCTCCAGTCATTCTCCTGCTCTTCACCGCTCTCTGAATAACCCTGACAGGGTTATTCAGAGAAAGGTGAAACTCAGGAGAATGACTGAAGAGAAAATTCTAGGTCAAAATAGCCAAACCAGAAAAATTCTCCCATTTTTCTCACTTTCCAAATCGGCTATTTGGTCTAGAATTTTCCATTCTCCAGTCATTCTCCTGCTTTTCACAGCCAAAAAATCAGTAAACTTTTTCTTCGTGTACGAAAATGTCTCCTCTTTTCATACAGACTGCCGCCCCAAGCAGTTGTTTATGGATAGATTAAAGGAAAATCATTTACCGTCATTTGAAATGTAATTTTTTTTTTTTTTTTACATATTTTTATACATCCTAGAAATCCGCCACTTCACGGTCAGGTTATGGGGACCTCCTAGGCACGATATTTGAAGGAATTTTTCGTTTTTATTTTTAACCCTTATTTCATGGAAAACTCACTGTCCCTTTTAAAAACGTTTTTTTTTTTACTTTTTGTCCTTGTTTCCTGTCCCCCAGGGCACTACCCAGACCCCCATAGACTTTTTATGGCAAATATCTAGCATATATGCCCTCTTGGAGGGCACTCTTGAAACCGAATTTTCAGCCCCATTGACTTGTATGGAGTTCGGGTTCGGATACGAGCATTTGGAAAGTTCGGGTTCGGCTTCGAACCGAACTCGGAGTGTTCGGCTCATCCCTAATTAGGGTAAGTAATGATTTTAATTAGTTTTAGAACTAAGTTTAACCCTTTCACTGCTGAGGACGTGTGGGGAACGTCCTTATTGACTCCTAAGGAAAGATAGGGGGTCCTTTGAACCCCGATATCTTCTGACTGTTGGCAGCTAGCAGGGTCATGTTTGGTATCATTAGAAAGGCCAGAGCATGGCATTTCCAATGATATCAAACTTGACCATGTTTAAATTAACCCTTTCGCTGCTGAGGCTTTTCCCGCCCCTGTGCTGAGGTCATTTTTTACCTGTTTTGCGCATCATGTTTAAACGTGTTTTGAAGGCTTATTTTAGTATATGACACTGACATATTATATATCGTTCTTTCCGTCAGACTCGGTAGATTCATAATATGTCATTATTATATGTATACGTTATGTCATGTCTGTATATTATAACAAAAAATGCAATAAAATATGAATTTTCAATAATTTACAATGTGTAAAGTGTTTTTTTCCACATTTTAACATGCGAGCAATTGCGGTTATATTTTGTATGGGGTGCGCTTGTTAAAAAAATTAGAGATGGGGTCTCGTTACATTTTTTTTTGGGGGAAATGACACTATTTTTAACAAACGCACCGCATACAAAAATCGTTAGTGCAGCATCATTGTTCACATTATAATTGAAATGGGAACAATATTGCTGCATTAACAAACCCAAAAAAAAGAAAAAAAAGTGTTTATTTTTTTTATTTTTTTTTTTTTTAAATTTTTTTTTTTTACAACATTTTTAACTTTCATGTTTGGTATCGTTGGAACGGCCATGCTCTGGCCGATCCAACGATATCAAAATTTAACCCCTAGCTGCCACGGATCGGGAGATAGGGAGTTCATTGGAACTCCCTATCTCCACAGTTGGTGGCAGTTAGGGGTTAACTGTAGGACTGGCGTCATCGTGCTACGCACGATGACGCCAGTCCTCTGGGGGAGTTCCCGGAAGCTTGGCCGACATCCAAGATGTCGGCCAGCTCCCGGGAAGGATCGCGAATCGGCGCTTTTCAGCGCCGATTTGCGATCCAGCTCCCCAGGGGTTAATGCCAGGCATCATTTGGAAGGGCAGGCTGTGCCCTTCCAAATGATGCCTGGGTTAACCCCCTGTGCGCCGCCGATCGGGAGGGAAAGAGGTCCGAAGGACCTCCCCCCCCCCCTCCCTTTCAGGCGCCTCCTCCGCACATGCGGGGGGGGGGGGGGCGCCTGAATTAGGTGTCATCGCGCCCCCGCGATGACACCTAATAATGGCGGCTGCTGGTCCGGATGCCGGGCTGACATCCAGCGGTAATGCTGAGGACGCGCTGAGAGCGTCCTTAGCATTGAAGTGGTTAAAGAATAAAAATAATAATAAAAAAGAAAAACGTGTTTTTTTTAAGATGTGAAATGGCTCAGCAGTGAAGGGGTTAAGGTTAGTTTTAGGGTTAGTATTAGGAGTATTATGGTTAGTATTATTTTTAGTGTTAGGGTTATTTTTAGAGTTAGGGTCAGTTTTAGGATTAGAATTAGAATCAGGGTGAGTTCTAGGTTTGGAGTCTAGAATGAAGATCCAGGTTAGTAATAAATTAGTTTTTACGATTAGAATTATTTTTTAACTCAGCTCCCCACTACCTGTCCTCACTAATCACCAAATACACCCCAGCCCGCTCCCTAAGGTCAAACAGTGACCTGCGCCTAGCGTCTCCCTGCATCACCTCTTCCCATGATAGACTGCAGGACTTCTCACGCGCAGCCCCCATTTTCTGGAACACTCTCCCTCGTACGGTCAGACTTTCCCCTAATTTCTCTTCCTTCAAACGCTCCCTTAAAACGTTCCTATTTAGGGAAGCCTACCACCCAACTCACTGATGCAACCACTCCATCACTCTCACCTTGCAGTCCTCTCCTCCTGTTTCCAACCCCAACCCTTCGAGATTGTGAGTTCCTACGGGAATAGGGCCCTCATCTCCTCCTGTACTGTTTGTCAAATGTTGTTCATTGTATTGTAACCCTGTCTATACTATTGTAAAATATTGTCTATTGTACAGCACTGCTGAATATGCTGGCGCTTTATAAATAAAGAATAATAATAATAGAATTGGAGTTAAGGCCAGTTTTAGGGTTAGTATGGGGTTAGTTTTAGGGTAAGTATTTTGAGTATTAGGGTTAGTATTACATTTAGGGTTAGTGTTAGTAGTAGGGCAAGTTTTAGGATTAGAATCAGGGTTAATTCTAGGGTTGGCGCTAAATAAGATTCGGGTTAGTTTTAGGGTTAATTTTAATATTAGAATTAGGGTTAAGGTTAATTTTAGGGGTAGGGTAAGAATCCGGTTTAGTTCTAGGTTACCGTTAGAATTAAAGTTAGGGCCAGTATTAGGGTTAGATTTAGGATTAGAACTATTTTTGGAATTTGGGTTAAGGTTAGTTTTAGAGGTATTATGAAGTTAGTTTTAAATTTAGGATTATAATTAGGATTATTAGAGTTAGTATTCGTTTGAGGGTTAGGGTTACTTTTAGGGTTAGGGTTACGTTATATATCCATATGAGCTGGGGCAATATATACCCATATGAGCTGGGGCAATATATACCCATATGAGCTGGGGCAATATATACCCATATGAGCTGGGGCAATATATACCCATATGAGCTGGGGAGCAATGTATACCCATATTAGCTGGACAATATATACCCATATGAGCTGGGGTAAATATATATCCATATGAGCTGGGGAAATATATATCCATATGAGCTGGAAATATATACCCATATGAGCTGGGGCAAATATATCCATATGAGTTGGGGGGCAATATATATCCATATGAGCTGGTGGCAATATATACCATATGAGCTGGGGAGCAATGTATACCCATATTAGCTGGGGACAATATATACCCATATGAGCTGGGGTAAATATATATCCATATGAGCTGGGGAAATATATATCCATATGAGCTGGGGAAATATATACCCATATGAGCTGGGGCAAAATATATCCATATGAGTTGGGGGGCAATATATATCCATATGAGCTGGTGGCAATATATACCCATATGAGCTGGGGGCAATATATATCCATATGAGCTGTGGCAATATATATCCATATGAGCTGTGGCAATATATATCCATATGAGTGGGTGCAATATATACCCATATGAGCTGGGGCAATATATATCCATATGAGCTGGTTGCAATATATATCCATATGAGCTGGTTGCAATATATATCCATATGAGCTGGTTGCAATATATATCCATATGAGCTGGTTGCAATATATATCCATATGAGCTGGTTGCAATATATATCCATATGAGCTGGTTGCAATATATATCCATATGAGCTGGTTGCAATATATATCCATATGAGCTGGTTGCAATATATATCCATATGAGCTGGTTACAATATATATCCATATGAGCTGGTTACAATATATATCCATATGAGCTGGGGCAATATATACCCATATGAGCTGGGGGACAATATATCCCCATATGAGCTGGGGGCAATATATATCCATATGAACTGGGGGCAATATACAGTCATGGCCAAAATTGTTGGCACCCAAGAAATTTTTTACAGAAAATCAAGTATTTCTCACAGAAACGTAATGCAGTAACACATGTTTTGCTATACACATGTTTATTCCCTTTGTGTGTATTGGAACAAAACAAAAAAGGGAGGAAAAAAAGCAAATTGGACATAATGTCACACAAAACTCCAAAAATGGTCTGGACAAAATTATTGGCACCCTTTCAAAATTGTGGATAAATAAGATTGTTTCAAGCATGTGATGCTCCTGTAAACTCACCTGGGGCAAGTAACAGGTGTGGGCAATATAAAAATCACACCTGAAAGCAGATAAAAAGGAGAGAAGTTCACTTAGTCTTTGCATTGTGTGTCTGTGTGTGCCACACTAAGCATGGACAACAGAAAGAGGTGAAGAGAACTGTCTGAGGACTTGAGAACCAAAATTGTGGAAAAATATCAACAATCTCAAGGTTACAAGTCCATCTCCAGAGATCTAGATTTTCCTTTGTCCACAGTGCGCAACATTATCAAGAAGTTTGCAACCCATGGCACTGTAGCTAATCTCTCTGTGGGTGGACGGAAGAGAAAAATTGATGAAAGGTTGCAACGCAGGATAGTCCGGATGGTGGATAAGCGCCCCCAAACAAGTTCCAAAGAAATTCAAGCTGTCCTGCAGGCTCAGGGAGCATCAGTGTCAGCGCGAACTATCCGTTGACATGTAAATGAAATGAAACGCTATGGCAGGAGACCCAGGAGGACCCCACTGCTGACACAGAGACCTAAAAAAGCAAGACGACAGTTTGCCAAAATGTACTTGAGTAAGCCAAAATCCTTCTGGGAAAACGTCTTGTGGACAGATGAGACCGAGATAGAGATTTTTGGCAAAGCACATCATTCTACTGTTTACCGAAAATGGAATGAGGCCTACAAAGAAAAGAACACAGTACCTACAGTGAAATCTTGTAGAGGTTCAATGATGTTATGAGGTTGTTTTGCTGCCTCTGACACTGGGTGCCTTGAATGTGTGCAAGGCATCATGAAATCTGAGGATTACCAAAGGATTTTGGGTCGCACTGTAGAGCCCAGTGTCAGAAAGCTGGGTTTGCATCCGAGATCTTGGGTCTTCCAGCAGGACAATGACCACAAACATACGTCAAAAAGCACCCAGAAATGGATGACAACAAAGCGCTGGAGAGTTCTGAAGTGGCCAGCAATGAGTCTAGATCTAAATCCCATTGAACACCTGTGGAGAGATCTTAAAATTGCTGTTGGGAAAAGGCGCCCTTCCAATAAGAGAGACCTGGAGCAGTTTGCAAAGAAAGAGTGGTCCAAAATTCCAGGTAAGAGGTGTAAGAAGCTTATTAATGGTTATAGGAAGCGACTGATTTCAGTTATTTTTTCCAAAGGGTGTGCAACCAAATATTAAGTTAAGGGTGCCAATAATTTTGTCCAGCCCATTTTTGGAGTTTTGTGTGACATTATGTCCAATTTGCTTTTTTTCCTCCCTTTTTTTTGTTTTTTTCCAATACACACAAAGGGAATAAACATGTGTATAGCAAAACATGTGTTACTGCAATACTTTTCTCTGAGAAATACTTGATTTTCTGGAAAAATGTCTTGGGTGCCAACAATTTCGGCCATGACTGTATATCCATATGAGCTGTGGGCAATATATATCCATATGAGCTGGGGGCAATATATATCCATATGAGCTGGGGGCAATATATATCCATATGAGCTGGGGGTAAATATACCCATAATAAATGACCAGGAAAAGTCGAAAAAGGACCAGGACAATTTGCTATATTGTCATTAATATTCTTAAGAAAAAATTCAAATTTTTGACCAATGTTAAACAAAGAATTAAATAAAATACCATTGTTTGGTGAGGTGTTTTCTCTTGAAAATTGAGCCCTAACAACTGATTCTCTGCACACTCTTTCTGATTGGGGGGGGGGGTGTTATTGATAATGACTTTAACGGCCAGGAATCATAAGAATGCAATTTTGTTTATATGCAGCTCCTCGATAACAATAATGTTTTCAATGTGGCCCTCCGTAGAAAATGTTTGCCCACCCCTGGTATAAAGGATAGTTTTAGGATTAGAATTATTTTTGAAATTATGGTTAAGGTTCTTTTGAGGGTTAGGGTAAGAATCAGGGTTAGGTTTAGGGTAAAAGTTAGAATTAAGGTTAGGGCTAGTATTAGGGTTAGATTTTGGATTAGAACTATTTTTAAAATTAGGGTAAAGGTTAGTATTAGGGCTAGTATGGGGTTAGTTTTCAGGTTAGGGTTTGAATAGGTGTATTACGGTTATAATTTATTTTGGGGTTAGAATTAATTTTACGGTTAGTATTAGGTTTAGTTCTAGGGTTGGGGTGAGAATTACGTTAGTTTTTTTTAGGGTTAGTTTTAGGATTAGAATTATTTTTAGACTTAGTTAATGTTAGTATTAGGGTCAGCATTGGGTTAGTTCTAAGGTTTGTGTTAGTTTAGGCTGATTAGGGTTAGCATTTCTTTTAGGGTTAGTTTTAGGATTGGAATTATATTTAGAGTTAGGATTAAGGTTAGTTTTAGGGTTAGTATCAGCTTAGTTCTAAGGCTCGTGTTAGTTTAGATTTATTAGGGTTAGCAGTTCTTTTAGGGTTAGGGTTAGTTTTAGAATTAGAATTATTTTTAGAATTAGAGTTAAGGTTAGTTTAAAGGTTAATGTCAGGTTAGTGTTAGTTTAGATGTATTAGGGTTAGTATTTCTGTTAGGGTTAGTTTTAGAATTAGGGTTAAGGTTAGTTTTATGGTTAATATCAGGTTAGTGTTAGTTTAAATGTATTAGGGTTAGTATTTCTTTTAGGGTTAGGGTTAGTTTTAGAATTAGGGTTAAGGTTAGTTTTAGGGTTAATATCAGGTTGGTGTTAGTTTAGATGTATTAGGGTTAGTATTTCTTTTAGGGTTAGGGTTAGCTTTAGAATTAGGGTTAAGGTTAGTTTTAGGGTTAATATCAGGTTAGTGTTAGTTTAGATGTATTAGGGTTAGTATTTCTTTTAGGGTTAGTTTTAGGATTATAATTATTTTTAGAATTAGGGTTAAGATTGGTTTTATGGTTAGGGTCAGGGTGAGAAGCTTTTTCTTTTATGAATTTTTTTGTATTTTATTTAGGTTTTAGCCTGAATGTGCAGACAATTGACAGCGAACACCACAGAGCGTAGGTATGGAAACATTTTATTTTGCTTTTATTCAAAAGCATATAAATATATATTTTTCAAAACAACAAGTCATTACGTCTTACATCCTATATCTGACAGCTATTTAATACATTAATAAAATATAGAATTTCTTGTATTTTTTCATAAAGACAAAGTAGCAGAATGGTTATCGCTGTCAGTGTAACATTAACAAAATCATTTCAATCGTTGTCTCATTTCATTGTGGTCAGAGAGAGTGTCGAGCCACATCTGCAAAATCTTTTAAACCACATAATATTGATGCTAATTTCCTTGTACGAGATAAACACAATGCGGAATTTGAATGTTCCTTAAAAAGTAAAAGTTGGTCTGCGTGGTCACGGGGGGTCACCTTTCAGACGTAGGTATGCGCTCAGCGGGTGCTTTACAAAGAGAACAAACTGGAAATAAAACTTATTTTACTAAAAAAAAAAGGGAACTTGTGTTTAGACAGGTTTCTAGAAAAATGCTTTTTATGTCAGAAATAGTTTGTTTCTGACACGCATAGGTGATAACTCATACTATCAGATGTGTTATTCACTGGTAACCCCCCAGGAAGATTTGTGCCTTTCTGCACCCAATCTGCCATAAATAGAATTAGTAATAAAAAAAACATTGATTCTTTAATTCTTGGTGCAGACGTAGAGGAAGTGAAAGTGAGTCATGTCGCAGATTCCCTTCCTCCACCTGTCACTAGACGTGTATGTATAATATATATATATTTATATGTTGTGACAGGGTGCTTGGTTTGGGTAACAGGATGTCTGGGAGAGTAATTGAGGGAAGGTATTTAGGACCCAGTATCCTACATGGCCTCTGTCCGCTCGCAAACTTGTTGCCAATTACTTAATTAAGCACCAGGTAAATTCTCAGGCTGCTGATAGAAAAAAAAAATGGGACATCAGATAGAGTAAATTCTGGAGTTAATCCCCAAAATTGCCACCAATGGTGGAGATAGTGGGTTCCAATGAACCCCCTATCTCTCGATCCGTGGCAGCTAGGGGTTAATGTTTGGTATTGTTGGATCAGTCAGAGCATGGTCTTTCCAACCATACCAAACATGACCATGTTAAAAGTTGAGAAAAAAATATAAAAAAATAAAAAATTTAATAAAAAAATATTAAAAAATAAATAAATTTAAAAAAAGTAGTTTTTTTTCTTTTGTTTTGCTAATGCAGCAATATTGTTCCCATTCAATTATAATGTGAACAATGATGCTGTACTAACGATTTTTGTATGGGTTGCGTTTGTTAAAAATCGTGTAATTTTCCCCCACAAAAATGTATGTAACAAGTCCCCCATCTCTAATTTTTTTAACAAGCGCAACTCATGTAAAATATAACCGTAAATGCTTCTGTTGCATCCATGGCATCAAAGCACTCCATATGCAATACCTTGGGGTGTCAACATAACAAATATAAACAATTTTCTGGCAATAATTCAAACTGGGGTATGCGGTAGACCCAAAACCAAAGCTAGGCCTAGCTGAAGAAATAATCTCAATTTCAACTCCAATGACAAAGTCATAAAAATTGTATTTGAACCTTCCCAAAATCCTGGCAAACCTATGCATGGGGGGCATGGGTGTACTCAGGAGACCTTGCAGAAAACAACCTGGAGAGTTTTCATGCAGTAACCAACAACAGTGTCTCCTAAATCACAGTCCAAATCTAATGTGGGCGTAAAAATCTGAAAATTGAAAAATTACCGCCACACACCTTCTCAAATGTTTTGGGCTAAAACCGTTGCATCCATGGCATCAAAGCACTCCATATGCAATACCTTGGGGTGTCAACATAACAAATATAAACAATTTTCTGGCAACAGTGTCTCCTAAATCACAGTCCAAAACTGATGTGGGTGTGAAAATGAAAAATGACCACCAAACAGTATCCAATTTGTTTGGAGCAAACGGTTGCATCCATGGCATAAAAACACTCCATTTACAATACTTTGGGGTGTTAGCTTACCAAACAAACCCATAACTGGATTTGACAATTCATGCCTAAAGTACAATGTGTGTGAAAAACTATCACAAAAAGTGAGTACCGGAAAGTTTGACAAAGAGCTAGAGCATGGAAAGTGTTAAAATACAACTCTTTGAAGTACCCTAGGGTGTGCCCTTTCTAAAAATATATGGTTTGATGGGGGTAAATTACTTTGGCCGGCTTCAAAAATGTCCCAAATAGGACATGGGTGCATGATGACGAAATGTGAAAATTCCAAGTTGGAAAACTGAAATGCGCACCCCCCAAATAAGGCCTATTAGCCCCCAAATAACCCGACATACCTATACATGGGTGGTATCAATTTACTCAGAAGATGTTGCTGAACATATTTTGGGGTGTTTTTTGGCAGTAAACCTTAAAGTTCACAGTACATGTATTCTTAAATTGCATTCAAAAAAAAAAAATCACCAAAACCTTTTTTTTCTCAAACTTTGGCATAGATTTGTGGTAAAATGGTTTGTGTACTTTAAAAAAATATGTATATGTGGAGAGTTATTCAGGAATTAGTGACAGATATCCGTGTTACAATGTCACTATGACTACTTTTAAAAGTAAACCCTTTGGAAATGGCAAAGTGCTACTTGCACTTATTGTTGCATAAGATAAGGAGCAAAGCGAGGAATATGTAAACATTGGGTATTGCTAAACTCAGAACTAAATTTAGAAACTACTAAGGAATTACATTTTTTTGACGGTTGTTGATACATAAGAAATTTTGGGGGTCAAAGTTTGAAAAAGTGGTGTTTTTTCATTTTTTTTGTCATATTTCACAATGTTTTTTATAGTAAATTATATGAAATGATGAAAAAAATGGTATCTTTATAAAGTCCATTTAATGACGAGAAAAACAGTGTAAAATATGTGTGGGTTGCATAAACGAGTAAGAGGAAAATTTGATGTAAACACAAACAGCACAGAAACGTAAAAACAGCAGCGGTCACTAAAGGACGGATTTGTGTAAAACCGCCCGGTCACTAAGGGGTTAACCTCCTGACAAGTGAAGAGCTGCTACTTTATTATTGTTAGTGTGTGTTTGTGTGCATAGGTGTGTGCGTTTGTGGTGATCGTTGTGTATGTGATAGATAGCAATGCGTGTATAAGTGTGTTTTTGTGGTGACAGTTGTGTATGTGATAGATAGTAGTGTGAGTGTATAAAGGTGCGTCACCGTGTTTGTGTTGATAGATGTGTCCTTGAGAGTAGTGTGTGTGTGTTTGTGGTGACAGTTGTATATGCGATAGATAACAGTATGCGTGTGTAGTTGTGTGTATGTGTTGACAGTTGTATATGCGATAGATAACAGTATGCGTGTGTAGTTGTGTGTATGTGTTGACAGTTGTGTATGTGATAGATAAGAGTATGTATATCTGTACAGTTGTGTGTATGTGTGTGCGTTACAGTTGATAGTTGTGTATGTGATAGCAGTGTGTGCATACAGGGCAGCCATCAGGGGTGACAGCCCATAATATGTTCAGGGGCCCAGTGGCTCAAAGGGTCCTGGTCCTTATCAAACGCTGTGTCGCATGTTGTCAAAGTGCATCAGATGTAAGGGTCCCCCATGCCAAATTGAACTGACCTATCGGGATACCAGGAACTTTCCCGGTGGGCCGAGGCAACTAGGGCTGATAAAAGCACTCTGGCTGATCACTGAGGGAGCAATTAGTAAGGTCTGTGCCAGGTAGAGGTGCAGAGCGAACTATATCGCACCAGGAAACACGTTTTATCCACCAGGGATTTTGCCCACTCCCTGTAAAATAAGGTAAAAAAAAAAAGTTTTATTTTTAATTAGTTTATGGAAATAGCGAGCTGGGGGAAGGGGGGCCCGACCAGTGGTTCAGAAAGGGGCCCCAAGATTTCTGATGGTAGCCCTTTGTGTATAGGTGTGTGTGTCTGTGGTGACAGCTGTGTATGTGACAGATAGAAGTGTGTTTGTGTGTTAAGGAAAATGTTGCATTGATACATATGGACACAGTAACTCGGGTGCACTGCAATAGCAGGTCCCTAAACAGTAAATTTGCCGGATCTACACTGTAGATGATCCCCAAAATCCTCCGTATTGAAACTTCCGTTCATTCTATGGCTGTGGTTGTGTTCATGTTCGCTAGGTTATTCTTTCACTAGAGGGCGCTAGTGAATGCATTATAACACACTGTGTGAAATACGGAATTGTGATGTCAGAGTGTGAGCTGCGGGTGGGGCCAGACGAGCGCAGTAAGTACGCCTGTTGTGACGGACATACTTTAGCACAGTCATACTTGTAGACACCACCCGATGTGCAGGAATTCGACGTTAAAGATAAAAAAATCCTCAAGAAATCGTGTTTTGTAGCCTCAGTTTCCTACACGCGTGTCGGATGTCAAACGAGCGTTCGTCTGTACTCCTGCACTCCCGCCCATAGAAAGCATCACGTGTGTAGACATGTCTTGATGTATGCAAGTTCCATAGCGCCTGCAGAGAACAAAGGATCAGAGCTGCACGTGCATACAGCGATCCAATCGATCGCTGATTCACTGAGACCGATCACTACCATGGGTGGTCTCAGAGGGTGATGTTGACTGGTAATATTTCTAAGATACATGTAAGATACATTATAAGTATCTGGTGACCAGGAGCCGAGAAAAGCAAAAAATCCTGATGGTGAGGCTGGGTGGATTGGAGGACACTCCTCTGCTTCATCCAGTGATGAAACCAGATCAGGGGAGATGGAAGGAGGAGAGAAACGGGGGCACTCCTCACATCCTGACCAATTAAAAAGATAAAGGGGTCAGGATGAGTAGAGTGTCCCTACCGAAAAATGTGTTCTTGGTGGACTGGTCCTGACTCCTGAGTGACATGGAGCGATCCTTACAACTGAGTTGTCATGTCTCCGGCCCTGTCCCCTGTATGTGAGCTGATCCAGTTCGGGTCTTGTTTCCTGTTGCCATTCCTGGGTTCCAGCCCCAGGGGTTTCGTGTTTGCGGTCAGCTCACTCACCTGTCTGTCATGTTCTGATCCACACCCTATTTAAAAGCACTGCTCCCATAATGCATTGCGCCATGATTTTGAGTCACATTGTTGCTCTGTGCTCCTGCTTCATGCAAGTTCCTTTTCTGTTTGTATACTTTGTTCTAGTATATTTCTGGTTCTCTGTTTTTCTCTGTTTGTTACTCCTGTCACCGTGTCCTTCGTTTATTTTGGTTATTCCTTTTGTGCTATTTCCCATCCTGCTAATGGTGTGGTTCAGTTTGTGGTTTCCCTTGCTGTGCTTTTGTTTTCTGGTTTATTATTTTTCTCTGCTGATATTCTGTGTATGAGCCTGGCTTGTTCTGGCGTCCCTCTCTGGTGTTCTGATCCCTGGAAATTCTGACTACCCACTCTGGGTATGATCGCTGGCTGCTATATGACCACAAGTTGTGCATACTCCCTTCTGTATGATTCATAGCATATACTGTTTATATCCTGAGATTCTGCATGGCCTTATGGTATTTTCTCCAAGCTCAGATCTAGCTACTGTAAAGACTAGCCTAGACTAGGGTTCCTTGTGGTTGTGCCATGCAGGAGTCTCTGCCTTGCCCTGTGGTGTTCTCACCTTCCGTCATTATACGTGTTGTCTGAGTGGTATTCCCTGCACTTGGGGCTCTTAATCCTGAACATTGGCCACACCACGGCTCACGCTGGGTGCCGCCGTGACATGAGGCACTTGGACAAGCTGCTCAGGATTTGGTGAGGACCACTAGGCCCCTGGGCATGTCATGGGCTGTCATGCCCCTGATGGCAGCCCCGAGTCTAAGCTTTTCCGATAGGTAATTGGGAGGGGACTAGACGACCATCAGGCAGTGGCTTCGCAAGGTGGGGGCGGTGGGTGCGGCCCGCACCAGGTGACACCCGCCTTTAGGGTGACACCGTCACCCTAAGGGCGGGTGTCTCACCCACCGCCCGCCACCGCCGCGTATTCGCTCCGTGCGAGCGTCCGAAGCATGCAGCTTCGGCGCTCGCCTGGAGGAAATACGTCACCAGCCAATCGCGGCTGGTCACGTGGCTCCCCCAGACGAGCGCCCAAGCTGCGCGCCGCCGGACGCTCAGAAGGAGCGAAAAACGCGGCGGAGAGGTGCTGCCTGGGCCGCTATCCATGTGCTGGGACCAGGACCAGGAGGTGAGCTGGGGCAAATCCATGAGCTGCTGGGGCAAATCCATGGGGGCCTGGGGCAAATCCATAACCTGCTGGGGCATATCCATGAGGAGCTGGGGCAAATCCATGAGCTGCTGGGGCATATCCATGAGGAGCTGGGGCAAATCCATAAGCTGCTGGGGCAAATCCATGAGCTGCTGGGGCAAATCCATGAGCTGCTGGGGCAAATCCATGAGGAGCTGGGGCAAATCCATGAGGAGCTGGGGCAAATCCATGAGGAGCTGGGGCAAATCCATGAGGAGCTGGGGCAAATCCATGAGGAGCTGGGGCAAATCCATGAGGAGCTGGGGCAAATCCATGAGGAGCTGGGGCAAATCCATGAGGAGCTGGGGCAAATCCATGAGGAGCTGGGGCAAATCCATGAGGAGCTGGGGCAAATCCATGAGGAGCTGGGGCAAATCCATAAACTGCTGGGGCAAATCCATGGGGGCCTGGGGCAAATCCATAACCTGCTGGGGCAAATCCATGAGCTGCTGGGGCAAATCCATGAGGAGCTGGGGCAAATCCATAAGCTGCTGGGGCAAATCCATGAGGAGCTGGGGCAAATCCATGAGGAGCTGGGGCAAATCCATGAGGAGCTGGGGCAAATCCATGAGGAGCTGGGGCAAATCCATGAGGAGCTGGGGCAAATCCATGAGGAGCTGGGGCAAATCCATGAGGAGCTGGGGCAAATCCATGAGGAGCTGGGGCAAATCCATGAGGAGCTGGGGCAAATCCATGAGGAGCTGGGGCAAATCCATGAGGAGCTGGGGCAAATCCATGAGGTGCTGGGGCAAATCCATGAGGTGCTGGGGCAAATCCATGAGGTGCTGGGGCAAATCCATGAGGAGCTGGGGCAAATCCATGAGGAGCTGGGGCAAATCCATGAGGAGCTGGGGCAAATCCATGAAGCTGCTGGGGCAAATCCATGGGGGCCTGGGCATATCCATGAGGTGCTGGGGCATATCCATGAGGTGCTGGGGCAAATCCATGAGGTGCTGGGGCAAATCCATGAGGTGCTGGGGCAAATCCATGAGGTGCTGGGGCATATCCATGAGGTGCTGGGGCATATCCATGAGGAGCTGGGGCATATCCATGAGAGCTGGGGGCATATCCATAATGAGCTGGGGCATATCCATGAGCTGCTGGGGCAGTAATCCATGAGCTGCTGGGGCAGTATATCCATGAGCTGCTGGGGCAGTATATCCATGAGCTGCTGGGGCATATCCATGAGCTGCTGGGGCAGTATATCCATGAGCTGCTGGGGCAGTATATCCATGAGCTGGGGCAAATCCATGAGAGCAGCTGGAGCATTATCAATGAGAGCAGCTGGGGCAGTATATACATGAGAGAGCTGGGGCAATATCCATGAGAGGAGCTGGGGCATATCCATGTGTGCTGGGGGCAATATCCATGAGAGCTGGGGCAATATCCATGTGTGAGCTGGTCTGGGGCAATATATCCATGTGTGAGCTGGTCTGGGGCAATATATCCATGTGTGAGCTGGTCTGGGGCAATATATCCATGTGTGAGCTGGTCTGGGGCAATATATCCATGTGTGAGCTGGTCTGGGGCAATATATCCATGTGTGAGCTGAGGCGCAATATATCCATATGTGAGCTGGTCTGGGGCAATATATCCATGTGTGAGCTGAGGCGCAATATATCCATATGTGAGCTGGGGCAATATATATCCATGGGTGAGCTGCTGGGGGCAATATATATCCAGAGCTGCTGGGGGCAATATATATCCATGTGTGCTTTCACTGCCTTCGAACAGGCAACGTACTTGCTGGCAGTTGGCAAAAAGTCGTGTGAGCATATGAGAGAGCTCCACAACAATAAACCTCACAGTAATGTGCGCTGTGTGTATGAGCATTCAGTGTTATATGGGAGTACTGATTTAGGAGTAAGAGTAGTTAAAAAAAAAATCTGAAAAACTCGGGGGGGGGGGGGGGGTGACACCATAAATTACCGCACCGGGTGACACCGACCCTAGTGACGCCACTGCCAGCAGGCTTTTCACTGATGTTAATATCCATACCTTGCTGGCAAATTCTATAGAATCTTGATTATCGGCTTCTTAATATATTCTCTTGCTTTTTTTAAAAATTCTAAGAATAGAGAACATGTGATCCCAGAATAATAGTAAACACAAAGTGGACTTTCCGTATCTCAGTGTTGTTGTTCTACAGAAGCTTAGGATCTGCAGGTTTGCGTGTCTCCTCTGAAGCCTTCTGTGACCCATCAAAATAGTTTCCATGGTCTTATTTTTAGATTTTTGGAATAAGAACATTGCAACAATGCTGAGAATAAGAAGTAAATTATAATTCCAGATTTCGGTCACTATTGTCCCTGCTACAAAGAGCACGGTACTTTCTCTTCCAGCAGCGTCTCGTGGGATTGACCACAAGTCATCAGTGAGCTGGCAGCACCATCTTCATGCAGAGATCGTGTTCTTGTTTTGGTCGATGTTTCCATTTGGATGGGCTCCAGCATATCAGGAAGCAAAGGAAAAGCCTTGAGGTACATTTTATCAGGCAGCTGGGTGTTTAAGAATGTGGCCAACTGCCCGTCAACAAGAGTGGAACATCGCTCCTTCTAGAAGGTTGCACGTTTCCTGGCATCTCGGCATTTCACTCAAAGAATAGTGCCCTTGCAACAAGTAAAGAAAGTTTAAAACAGGGCTGTCAAACTCACGCTTCCCCCAGATGTTGATGTCTACAATTCCTTGAATTCTTTCAATGCAATAGATAGCCAGGGAATCATGGGAGATGTAATTTAGAAACATCTGGGGGGGTCAGAGTATGACATAACTGGTTTAAAATGCACCTTCCAGATAATGCTGCCTGCCCAGCTACTATCCATATCTATCTATCTCAATTAACAATCTATTTATCTCTACCAAATTATCTATCAACCTTTTCAAGTGTCTATCTATAGCTATATATCAAAACCATTTCTCTATCTCTCTATCTTGCTAGCTATATCCAGGGCTCGAGTCGAGTGGGAACAGCGTTCCCGCACTTCTCCCGCTGCGGGAACGCTGCGGGAACACTGCGGGAACGCAGCATTCCCGCTGTGGCCCGAGCCCGAAAGACTGGAGCAGGCCACTGCCGCACATTGCCGGCGGCCGCGTGCTTCCTGTTAGAACAGCCCGCTGACAGGAAGTGGAGCCGCTCGCCTGGCTGTTTCATCGATCCCAGGCGAGCGGCTGCACTTCCTGTCAGCGGCCATTCTAACAGGGAGCACGCGGCCGCCGGGCGCAGAGAGGTGAGCTGGGGGCAATATCCTTGAAACCTGGGGGCATTATCCATGAGACCTGGGGGCAATATCCATGAGACCTGGGGGCAATATCCATGAGACCTGGGGGCACTATCCATGAGAGCTGGGGGCATTATCCATGAGAGCTGGGGGCACTATCCATGAGACCTGGGGCAATATCCATGAGACCTGGGGGACAATATTCATGAGACTGGGGGGCATTATCCATGAGACCTGGGGGCAATATCCATGAGACCTGGGGCAATATCCATGAGACCTGGGGCATTATCCATGAGAGCTGGGGCATATATCCATGAGAGCTGGGGGCATTATCCATGATAGCTGGGGGCATTATCCATGAGAGCTGGGGGCATTATCCATGAGAGCTGGGGCAATTATATCCATGTGAACTGGGAAAATATATCCATATAACCATATTGGATATGCATATTATTCTGGGGGCTCAGTGCTGTGCATGTTATTATGTTATTCTTGGGGCTCAGTGCTGTGTATATTATTCTGGGGCTCAGTGCTGTGTATATTATTCTGGGGGCTCAGTGCTGTGTATATTATTCTGGGGGTCCAGTGCCATGTATATTATTCTGGGGGCTCAGTGCCGTGTATATTATTCTGGGGGCTCAGTGCTGTGTATATTATTCTTGGGGCTCAGTGCTGTGCATATTATTCTGGGGGCTCAGCGCCGTGCATATTATTCTGGGGGTCCAGTGCTGTGCATATTATTCTGGGGGTCCAGTGCCTGTGTATATAATTCTGGGGGGGTCTGTGCCTGGATATATATATATATATATATATTATATTATACAAGGTGGAAAGCCTGCCCAGAGGGCAGTCTATTGTGGATATATGCCCCAGCTCGTGGATACTGCCCCAGCTCGTGGTTATTGCCCCAGCTCGTGGTTATTGCCCCAGCTCGTGGATACTGCCCCAGCTCGTGGACATTGCCCCAGCTCGTGGATACTGCCCCAGCTCGTGGATACTGCCCCAGCTCGTGGTTATTGCCCCAGCTCGTGGATACTGCCCCAGCTCGTGGACATTGCCCCAGCACGTGGATATTGCCCCAGCACGTGGATACTGCCCCAGCTCGTGGATATTGCCCCAGCTCTTGGATACTGCCCCAGCTCATGGATATTGCCCCAGCACGTGGATATTGCCCCAGCACGTGGATACTGCCCCAGCTCGTGGATATTGCCCCAGCTCGTGGATATTGCCCCAGCACGTGGATATTGCCCCAGCACGTGGATACTGCCCCAGCTCGGGGATATTGCCCCAGCTCTTGGATACTGCCCCAGCACGTGGATACTGCCCCAGCTCGGGGATATTGCCCCAGCTCTTGGATACTGCCCCAGCACGTGGATACTGCCCCCGCACGTGGATACTGCCCCCGCACGTGGATACTGCCCCCGCACGTGGATACTGCCCCAGCACGTGGATACTGCCCCCGCACGTGGATACTGCCCCAGCACGTGGATACTGCCCCCGCACGTGGATACTGCCCCCGCACGTGGATACTGCCCCAGCACGTGGATACTGCCCCCGCACGTGGATACTGCCCCAGCACGTGGATACTGCCCCAGCACGTGGATACTGCCCCCGCACGTGGATACTGCCCCCGCACGTGGATACTGCCCCCGCACGTGGATACTGCCCCCGCACGTGGATACTGCCCCCCCGTGGATACTGCCCCCGCACGTGGATACTGCCCCCGCACGTGGATACTTGCCTCCAGCTCATGGATTTGCCCCCAGCTCATGGATTTGCCCCCAGCTCATGGATTTGCCCCAGCTCATGGATTTGCCCCCAGCTCATGGATTTGCCCCCAGCTCATGGATTTGCCCAGCTCATGGATTTGCCCAGCTCATGGATTTGCCCCAGCTCATGGATTTGCCCCAGGTCATGGATTTGCCCCCAGCTCATGGATTTGCCCCCAGCTCATGGATTTGCCCCCAGCTCATGGATTTGCCCCCAGCTCATGGATTTGCCCCCAGCTCATGGATTTGCCCCAGGTCATGGATTTGCCCCAGGTCATGGATATGGCCCCCCCAGCGCTCATACTTACCTGTCGAGCGGCGCCAGGGAAGTGAAGATTTCCCCGCTTCCTGTTTTTGAAGGACCCAAGCCCCGGTCACGTGACCGGGGCTTGGGTCCTTCAAAGCGGAAGCGAGGGAACTTTCCCTCCGCCGCTCGGGGGTAGGATGCGCACGGCAGCCGGGTAGAGGCTGCGCGCGCATCCTACCCTGAGCGGCGGAGGGAACTTTCCCTTCGCCGCTCGGGGGACCCGTTAGATGCGCATGCGCAGTAGGGCTTTGGCGACGGACAGCCAAAGCCTTACTCTATTATAATATAGATTATATTATATTACGCGTTAGTCCAGTTGCCAAAATCGCAAGTATACCTGTACGTAGTGATACCTTTCACTGATCAGTATAGTTTCCAGTTTACACTCTTGAAAGCTTGTCTTTTAAATGTAAAGTTAACCCAATAAAAATGGTATCGCCACCCACTGCTATACTCGTGATATATATATTTTTTTCTTCAGGTAATAGGGGTTGTGGAATTCGTGGGTGAGTTCCCTCATTTTTTTTCCCAGGACTTGACCCCTGGCTATATCTCTACCAAATATCTACCTTAATATCTATCTGTCTATACCAAATATATCTATATACAGTATACATTGTACACTGATCTTGAAAAGCGCTGCAGAATCTGTGGCACTGTGTAAAAAAAAAAGAAGAATAAAATAATAATCCATATATATTTATCCATATCTATCTGTCTAGTCTATTCACTAAAGGTGAAACTCAGGAGAGGTGGCAGGAGAAGTGAAAAATCTAGGCCAAATAGCAGATTTGGAAAGTGAACTAAATGGGGATATTTTGGCTATTCAGGTTTGGCTATTATGACCTAGAATTTTCACTCCTCCAGTCATTCTCCTGAGTTTCACCTTTTAGTGAATAGACTTGTATCTCTACCAAATTATCTGTCAACGGCCACGGCATGGAGCATTCAGTCCGGACCTCGACATGGCATGGCCCTCCACCAGGAATGTGACTGGCCCAGAACACGGACTCCACCAGGCACGGCACCCAACCAGCCCTCGACTAGGCAGACTCCCAGCCCTTGACCAAGTAAGGGCCTCGCCATGCTGCAGAGAGAGCAGCTGGTAGTGGGCTTGCAGCAGGCTGCTGTCTGCAGAGAAGACATCAATCACTTCCCAGAGTCTCCATCCTCTTTCCTTTCTGCTCCCAAGCATGGGCTGTACAGCGGCCCCAAGGCAGACCTCGGCCGGGCCTGGACTGGGGCTGTGTTGGTAAGTTTATGTGTGTGTGTGACTTGTGTGTGTGCCTATATGTGAATCTGTGTGTGGATGTGTGTGTGGGTTATGTGGATTTGTTTGTGTCTCACTCATGTGGATGTGTGTGTGACGTGTTTGTTTGTGTGTGTCTGTATGTGGGTGGGTGTAACTGTATGTGGATGTGTGTGTTGTTAAATAATAACTTTAAACAAACAAAATCAGTTTTCCTATTTATGATTACCATAATTGGAATTCCAATAAACATCTGCAAGTTCCTTCTCAAATAAGAAAATATAAAGAAAGACGCACGCTACGCTAGCGGAGACATTAAAATCCACTACACACAATGTATAGCTTTCATTATGTCTGATGTTTCTTTGTTCTTTGTTCTATTTATTAGATTTCAAACATCCGATGAGATTGTTCGTCATAGACAGGGTTCCATTTCTGCCCCAAACAGGAATGTGATATAACAGCCAATCAGTATACAGATATATTTCCACGTCAGAGTTTGGCCAGCACAGTTAACAAAGAAGCACTTATTACCATATATGGTTCACAAGAAATCTTTTTTCTGTCTTGCAACTTTCGTGCACTTTTTCAACATTCCCTAAGCCCTGAGTCACGTGCCATGAAAGGGAGGGGGAAAAGGAGGGGGAACCACAGCCCAATATGTTTACTACAGTACGTATTTGAATCACAATACATATATATTCATACAGGGAATTAAAAATCTAACATGTTTGACTATATGTGGATGAATGTGTGTGTGTGTGACTGTCAGGTCTATTCAATGAAATGTGGATGTGTGTGTGTGTGTTGCATTTGTAGAATCAAGAGACAGAGCTTGTTCTAATACAACACATTTATTTTTGATTTTTCATTCTGAAACAGAGAAATAACTGGACCCTCTGATTCTCTTCTCTGCATTCAATGGCTGTCTCAGAATCACTAAACCACTGACTATACATAATATTCTAATCTAAAATCATAATACATTTCTCTCTTTAATAAACAATTGGCACAAGCGCATCTGAAACTAAACAAATCTATCCAGCATAATAACATAACCTCTGGACAACACTCTGTCACTTTAAATCCCTGTGGGAGTTTGTCCAGGACATTTATTATATACTGTAAACATATTTTAAACAGATTCTGGCTACTGGATTCTTTGACATAAAGCCTATATAGCTCTACCAGTATCAGCCTGCTTCATACTTCAGCACTGTTAGTGACTTGTGGCAGCAGAGGATCCATTATACAACCTGTTTATCCATGTGGATCCCACTGAATATCAACAACAGACTCTCATAACATTTCCCATTAACTGACATCCTTGGATGCTTTTTTGCCTACCTGAAACAGAGAAACAACTCAGGTTTTTACTCTGGATGCTCTGATTCTCTCCTCTGCATTCAATGGCTGTCTCAGAACTACTAAACCACTGAGACATCCACATGGTACCAATTACAGTCCCTGTGGCTGAGAAACACAGCAATCGCCACCTGCTGGTAGGAGGTTAAGGAACCGCAACAGAGCTATTGACAATACAGTTATGGGCTTGGCAATAATGACAAAATGAAGAAAAAAATGCTGGTTGAATGCTTAATACTTCAGTCTGCATACCAGGCCCGGACTAGAAATCGGGCAAACTGGGCGTTTGCCCGGTCGACTGCTAGCCTCCCTTGCTGGGCGGCCGACACAGCCAGCCACCTGGCAAGGTAGCATAGGCTGACTGAAGAGGGAGGACAGCCGGTCAGCTGACGTAATCATCGGGTGCCGGCTAGCCTTCGGCCCCCGCTGATTAGGTCACACAGCGCACCGCGTGACGTCATCAGCGGGGGTCGACTGCCTGCTCCCTCACAGTACGTGCCCACACACACACGGCCTGGCACATGCCGCGCATGTGGGCCGGATCCTCCTGCGCCCGACAGAGGGCACTATTCCATTCTTCGCGCAAACGTTAACGCGTGCGCAAAAATGCATTAACACGAGGGGAAAAACCCTTCGCACAGAACGTCGTATTACAATGTCCGCGCAAAAAATGCACGTTATCGTCTAACGCTGGTGGACCTGCGCGAACCCTTTGCTAGCGTAATGTACATTGCGCGTCCTATACTTAACATTGTGAGCGCAAATGCGTTTGAGCGCTGGTGCGCGCAAGTTATTGCAATCTTACCGCAAAATTTAACGGACATCGTTTGCGCGCATAATTTTAACGTCTTTGAAAAGCTGGTGGTAACGGCAAATCTGAACGTCCTGGCCGAAACCAAATACACCAGCCCAGAAAAAAAATACAGCAAAGTATAGTTACACATTCTACGCATACCCAAACAATAAAATTGATAAGTTGTGCGTGTTTTTATTATTGCTGCAGCATATATACTCAGATTGATTTTGACAGGCGCAAAAACTGAACGGGAGACAATTGTGGTTCTTAATTCAGATTGGCTGAATCGCGTGAAAAAACAGTCTGCCCACTGATTTCTGCATGCAGCGTTAATGCGCTCGCGTTTTTGCGCATCTTCTTTACGCGTGGTATTTTTTGACAGATCAAAAAATGTGCTCGGATTGTAATATCAGCGTTAATTTACGCGAGTTAACGTTTAACGCTGTGCGCAAAAAATTACCGCTGCTCGGGCGGTGTTGCACAAAGAATGTAATAGTGCCCAGGATGTCTCCCTCTCCCTGCTGCCTTGGGTTAGCCACGAGGTATGGGGCGGGGAAATGGTATGCTTGGGGGGGAATTGGCATGGGGAGAGAATTGATTTGGGGGAGAGATTTGATTTGGGGGGAAGAGAATTGATTTGGGGGAGAGAGAATTGATTTGGGGGGGAGAATTGATATGGAGGGGGAGAAGAATTGATTTTCGGGGAGAAAATTTATTTGGGGGGGAGAATTGATATGGAGGGGGAGAATTGATATGGAGGGGGAGAATTGATTTGGGCGGGAGAGAATTGATTTGGGGGGGAGAGAATAGATTTTCGGAGAGAGAATTGATTTGGGGGAGAGAATTGATTTGGGGGGAGAGAATAGATTTTCGGAGAGAGAATTGATTTGGGGAGAGAATTGATTTAGGGGAGAATTTTTGGGGGGAGAGAATTGATATGGAGGGGGAGAATTGATTTGGTGGACATAATTGATTTGGGGAGAATTGATTCAGGGGGGAGAATTGATTTGGGGGGGAGAATTGATTTGGGGGAGAGAATTGATTTGGGGCAGAATTGATTTGGGAGAATTGATTTTGGGGGGAGAATTTATTTGGGGGAGAATTGATATGGAGGGGAGAATTGATTTGGGGAGAATTGCTATGGAGGGGAGAATTGATTTGGGGAGAGAATTGATTTTGGGGGGGAGAATTGATTGGGGGGGAGAATTGATTTGGGAGAGAGAATTGATTTGAGGGGGTAATTGATATGGAGGGGGCAGAATTGATTTGGGGGAGAGAATTGATATGCGGTGTTTATGTGTTGTCACCAGGGCTCGAGTCCTGTGGGAAAAATGGCATTCCCGCACTTCTCCCACAGTGGGAACACTGCGGGAACGCAGGTTCCCGCTGTGGCCCGGCCGAGCCCAAAACAATTTAGCTGGCTGCACATTGGCGACCATGCTTTTTTCCTCCTACGAGCGACCGCTAGCATGAAGCACGGCCGCTCGCCTGGAATCCAACAGCCAGCCATGATCTCGAGAACTCTGCGATCTCGCGAGATTGCGGCTGGCTGTTGGATCGATCCCAGGCGAGAGGCAGAGCTTTATGCTTGCGGGCGCTCATAAGAGGAAAAACACGCGGCCGCCGGCAATGTGTGGCCAGCTAAATTGTTTTGGGCCTGACAGAGAGGAGAGGTGAGCTGGGGCAATATATCCATATGAGCTGGGGGCAAATATATCCATATGAGCTGGGGCAATAAATCCATGTGTGAGCTGGGAGCAAATATATCCATGTGAGCTGGGGCAATATATCCATGTGTGAGCTGGGGGCAAATATATCCATATGAGCTGGGGGCAATATATCCATATGAGCCGGGGCAATATATGCATGTGTGAGCTGGGGGTAAATATATCCATGTGAGCTGGGGCAATATACCCATGTGTGAGCTGGGGCAAATATATCCATACGAGCTGGGGCAATATATCCATATGAGCTGGGGCAATATATCCATATGAGGTGGGGCAAATATATCCATATGAGCTAGGGAAAATATATCCATGTGAGCTTGGGGGGCAATATATCCATATGAGCTAGGGCAAATATATCCATGTGAGCTGGGGGCAATATATCCATATGAGCTGGGCAATATATCTATGTGAACTGGGGGCAAATATATCCACGTGAGCTGGGGCAAATATATCCATATAACCAGTGCTGGGCATATTATCCTGGGGATCCAGTGCTGAGTATATTATTCTGGGGGTCCAGTGCTGGGTATATTATTTTGGGGGCTCAGTGCTGTGTATATTATTCTGGGGGTCCAGTGCTGTGTATATTGTTCTGGGGGTCCATTGCTGTGCATATTATTCTGGGGGCTCAGTGCTGTGCATATTATTCTAAGGGCTCAGCGCTGTGCATATAATTCTGGGGGCTCAGCGCTGTGTATATTTTTCTGGGGCTCAGTGCCGTGTATATTATTCTGAGGGTCCAGTGCTGTTCATATTATTCTGGGGGTCAGTGCTGTGTATATAATTCTGGGGGCTCAGTGCTGTGTATATTATTCTGGGGGTCCAGTGCTGTTCATATTATTCTGGGAGCTCAGTGCTGTGCATATTATTCTTGGGGCTCAGTGCTGTGTATATTATTCTGGGGGGCCAGTGCTGTGTATATTATTCTGGGGGTCCAATGCCTGTGTATATAATTCAGGGGGGTCTGTGCCTGGATATATATATATATATATATATATATATGTATGTGATATATATATATATATATATATATATATATATATATATATATATATATATATAACGTGTTAGTCCAGTTGCCAAAATCACGAGTATACCTGTATGTAGTGATACCTTTCACTGATCAGCATAGTTTCCAGACCTGAAGAAGAGCGTTACACTCTTGAAAGCTAGTCTTTTAAATGTAATGTTAACCCAATAAAAATGATATCACCACGTATTGCTATACTCGTGATATATATATTTTTTCTTCAGGTAATAGGGGTTGTGGAATTCGTTGGTGAGTTCCCTCACTTTTTTTCCCAGGACTTGACCCCTGGGTGCCAGTGCCACAGAGCTCTACAGTAATGTGCGGTGTTTATGGGGGTGCCACAGAGCTCTACAGTAATGTGCGGCGTTTATGGGGGTGCCACAGAGCTCTACAGTAATGTGCATTTTATGAGGGTGCCACAGAGCTCTACAGTAATGTGCATTGTTTATGAGGTTGACACAGAGCTCTACAGTAATGTGCAGTGTTTATGAGGGTGACCCAGAGCTCTACAGTAATGTGCGGTGTTTATGAGGGTGCCACAGAGCTCTACAGTAGTGTGCAGTGTTTATGAGGGTGCCACAGAGCTCTACAGTAATGTGCAGTGTTTATGAGGGTGTCACAGAGCTCCAAAGAAATGTGCGATGTGTATGAGCGTATCACAGAGCTCCACAGCAATAAAACTCACAGTAATGTGCCCTGTTTATAAAAAAATGTGGGCTGCTCACTACAAAATGGCCGGGCCTATATTTTGTCCCAGTCCGGGCCTACTGAATACTGTATTCCTTTTGGGATGCAATGTATTTAATACACAATTAATACACAGAGGGCCACATGTGCATGGATGTGTATGACAGTGGGCATTCTATTTCAACAGCATACTCATCTCAGACTCCATCTCTTCAAGGGCTCGAGTCCTGCGGGAACGCGCGGGAACGGCGTTCCCGCACTTCTCCCACAGCGGGAACACTGCGAGAACGCAGGTTCCTGCTGTTGGCAGCTGGGGCTGCTAGTGGAATGCATTTTGTTAGCAGCCGCTGGACTGGCACTGCGTGTGCCGTGATCCCTCCTCGCGCGGCCGCCTCTTCAGTCCTCTGAAGGCTGTGACGCCGCCTACAGCTGAGATCTCATGAGATCTCACGAGAGCGTGTCCCAGCCTTCAGAGGGCTGAGGAGGCGGCCGCCTGCAGGAGAACTCCCGAGCTGCTCAGAGGAACACGCGGTCCTGAGGCTAGGTAAGTATAATTCTGGGGGTCTGTGTCTGGCTATAATTAATTCTGGGGGTCCCTGCCTGCTTATAATTAATTCTGGGGGCAGGTGTCTGGCTATAATTAATTCTGGGGGTCCCTGCCTTTCTATAATTAATTCTGGGGTCCCTGCCTGGCTATAATTAATTCTGGGGGCATGTGTCTGACTATAATTAATTCTGGGGGTCCCTGCCTGGCTATAATTAATTCTGGGGGCATATGTCTGGCTATAATTAATTCTGGGGGCATGTGCCTGGTTATAATGAATTCTGGTGGTTCCTGCCTGGATTTAATTAATTCTGAGGGTCCCTGCCTGGCTGTAATTAATTCTGGGGTCATGCGCCTGGTTATAATTAATTCTGGGGGTCCCTGCATGACTATAATTTATTCTGGGGGTCCCTGCCTGGCTATATTTAATTCTGGGGGTACCTGCCTGGCTATAATTAATTCTGGGGGCATGTGTCTGGCTATAATTAATTCTGGGGGTCCTTGCCTGGCTATAATTCCTTCTGGGGACATGTGCTTGGTTAGAATTAATTCTGGGGGTCCCTGCCTGGCTATAATTAATACTGGGGGTCCCTGCCTGGCTGTAATTAATTCTAGGGGCATGTGCCTATTTATAATTAATTCTGGGGGTCCGTGTCAGGCTATAATTAATACTGGGGGTCCCTGCCTGGCTATAATTAATTCTGGGGGCATGTGTCTGGTCATAATTAATTCTGGGGGCATGTGCCTGGCTATAATTAATTCTGGGGGTCCCTGCCTGGCTATAATTAATTTTGGGGGCATGTGCCTGGTTATAATTAATACTGGGGGTCCCTGCCTGGCTATAATTAATTCTGGGGGCATGTGTCTGGTCATAATTAATTCTGGGGGCATGTGCCTGGTTATAATTAATTATGGGGTCCCTGCCTGGTCATAATTAATTCTGGGGTTCCTTTCCTGGCTATAATAAATTCTGGGGGCATGTGCCTGGCTATAATTAATTCTGGGGGTCTCTGCCTGGTTATAATTAATTCTGGGGGTCCCTGACAGGTTATAAGTAATTCTGGGGGTCCCTGTCTGGCTGTAATTAATTCTGGTAGCATGTGCCTGGTTATAATTAATTCTGGTGGTGCCTGCCTGGCTATAATTAATTCTGGGGGCATGTGCCTGGTTATAATTAATTCGGGGGGTCCCTGCATGGTCATAATTAATTCTGGGGTTCCTTGCCTGGCTATAATTAATATTGGGGGCATGTGCCTGGCTATAATTAATTCTGGGGGTCTCTGCCTGGTTATAATTTATTCTGGTGGTCCCTTACAGGTTATAATTAATTCTGGGGGTCCCTGTCTGGCTGTAATTAATTCTGGGGGCATGTGCCTGGTTGTAATTAATTCTGGGGGTCCCTGCCTGGCTATAATTAATTCTGGGGGCATGTGCCTGGTTATAATTAATTCTGGGGGTCCCTGCCTGGCTATAATTAATTCTAGGGGCATGTGTCTGGCTATAATTAATTCTGGGGGTCCCTGCCTGGCTATAATTAATTGTGGGAGCATGTGCCTGGTTATAATTAATTATTGGGGTCCCTACTTGGCTATAATTAATTCTGGGGGCATGTGTCTGGCTATAATTAATTCTGGGGGTCCCTGCCTGGCTATAATTATTTCTGGGGGCATGTGCCTGGTTATAATTAATTCTGGGGGTCCAAGTCTGGTTATAATTAATACTGGGGATCCCTGTGTGGCTATAATTAATTCTGGGGGCATGTGCCTGGTTATAATTAATTCTGGGGGTCCCTGCCTGGTTATAATTAATTCTGGGGGTCCCTGACTGCCTATAAATAATTCCAGGGATATGTGTCTGGTTATAAATAATTCTGGGGGTCCCTGCCTGGTTTTAATTAATTCTAGGGGCATGTGCCTGGCTATAATTATTTCTGGGGGTCCCTGCCTGGCTATAATTAATTCTGGGGTCTCTGCCTGGTTATAATTAATTCTGGGGTCCCTGACAAGTTATAACTAATTCTGGGGGTCCCTTTCTGGCTGTAATTAATTCTGGGGGCAGGTGCCTGGTTATTATTAATTCTGGGGGTCCCTGCTTGGCTATAATTAATTCTGGAGCCATGTGTCTGGTTATAATTAATTCTGGGGGTCCCTGCCTGGTTATAATTAATTCTGGGGCATGTGCCTGTTATAATTAATTCTGGGGGCATGTGCCTGGTTATAATTAATTCTGGGGGTCCCTGTCTTGCTATAATTAATTCTGGGGGTCCCTGCCTGGTTATAATTAATTCTGGGGGCATGTGTCTGGTTATAATTTATTTTGGGGGTCCCTGCCTGGCTATAATTGATTCTGGGGGCATGTGTCTGGCTATATTCAATTCTGGGGGGTCTGTGCCTTGGTATATTCAATGCTAGGGGTCTGTGCATGGCAAGGTTTAATTCTGGGGGTCTGTGCCTGGGTATTAGGGATGTGCAATTAGTTTCATACAGATTTGTTTTTCCTACGAAATTTACCATTTTCATGCTTCCGAGGGCATCCCGAATCTGAAATTTCGACCACATGAAATTTCGGATCGATTCGAAATTTCGGGTCAAATTTTGGATTAAAAAAAATAATTTTTTTTTAAAAAAATGCTTAAAAGATCCTAAAAAAAAAAATCAAAAAATAAAGAGGCTTTTTACTGCAGAATATTATAAGCAACGGTTTATTAGATATTGAATTAAAACTGGAATATTTTTAACATTGAAGCCTCGGGGATACAACATTTCCCACACTATCGAATTTGATATCAACTATCGAATGTGAAATCAAATTTTGAATTGATATAAACTATCAAATTGATTTTAATTTATAATACAAGTAATAGTCAGCAAAGGACTTTATGAAACAAATTAATTTAATTTCACTGCTTAATTTGACTCAAGTACAAAATTCGTGACACAGCTTAATAGTTAATAGGGATGTGCGTTTCAATTCCGGCCGATTCGGTTTTTTTAATGAATCGGGCCGATTTGGTGCTTCGGGTTCGTCCGATGTCCCGAATCAGATCGGCACCGAAATACACAGCATCCGAATTTTTTTCCGATCCGAAACAAAATAATTTCGTTATTTCTTATGAACTTGAAATCTGTAAAATCGCAAGTCATTTTCGTTCCATTCATGATTTCTGTTCCATTTCGGTCATTTCGGACATCCATTGCTGTTTCCGTAATTTCGTATCGTTTAGATCAAATTCGATAGTTACTTGATATCCATTTGATAGTTCATTTTAAATTCGATAGTTGCAACATATGAATCCTTACACTGCCGGGAAGCACCTCTACAGTATAATAATGCAGCATATGAATCCACACACTGCCGGGCAGCACCTCTACAGTATAATAATGCAGCATATGAATCCACACACTGCCGGGAAGCACCTCTACAGTATAATAATGCAGCATATGAATCCACACACTGCCGGGAAGCACCTCTACAGTATAATAATGCAGCATATGAATCCACACACTGCCGGGCAGCACCTCTACAGTATAATTAATGCAGCATATGATTCCGCACACTGCCGAGCAGCACCTCTACAGTATAATAATGCAGCATATGAATCCACACACTGCCGGGCAGCACCTTTACAGTGTAATAATGCAGCATATGATTCCTCACACTGCCAGGCAGCACCTCTACAGTGTAATAATGCAGCATATGAATCCACACACTGCCGGGCAGCACCTCTACAGTATAATAATGCAGCATATGAATCCTCACACTGCCGGGCAGCACCTCTACAGTATAATAATGCAGCATATGAATCCACACACTGCCGGGCAGCACCTCTACAGTGTAATAATGCAGCATATGAATCCACACACTGCCGGGCAGCACCTCTACAGTATAATAATGCAGCATATGAATCCACACACTGCCGGGCAGCACCTCTACAGTGTAATAATGCAGCATATGAATCCACACACTGCCGGGCAGCACCTCTACAGTATAATAATGCAGCATATGAATCCTCACACTGCCGGGCAGCACCTCTACAGTATAATAATGCAGCATATGAATCCACACACTGCCGGGCAGCACCTCTACAGTGTAATAATGCAGCATATGAATCCACACACTGCCGGGCAGCACCTCTACAGTGTAATAATGCAGCATATGATTCCTCACACTGCCGGGCAGCACCTCTACAGTATAATAATGCAGCATATGAATCCGCACACTGCCGGGCAGCACCTCTACAGTGTAATAATGCAGCATATGAATCCTCACACTGCCGGGCAGCACCTCTACAGTGTAATAATGCAGCATATGAATCCTCACACTGCCGGGCAGCACCTCTACAGTATAATAATGCAGCATGTGATTCGCACACTGCCAGGCAGCACCTCTACAGTATAATAATGCAGCATATGATTCCGCACACTGCCGGGCAGCACCTCTACAGTATAATAATGCAGCATATGATTCCGCACACTGCCGGGCAGCACTTCTATGGTATAATTAATGCAGCATACGAATCCTCACGCGGCCGGGAAGCACCTCTACAGTAGTGATGGGCGGAACACCCCCGTGTTCGGCTCGCATTCGAACTCGAACCTTTGAAAAAGTTTGAATTCGAACGAGAACACGATTCAAACTCAATGCAAGTCTATGGGGCTCAATAGTTCAAATTTTAAAGTGCCCTTCAAGAGGGCATATATGCAAGATATTGGCCATAATAGGTGTATGGGGGTCCGGGTACTGTCCTGAAATGTGCACCGATTTGGATATTGACTAACTATCGTGTTTAAAATGAACTATCACATGGATATCCATTTGATAGCTCATTTCAAATGTTAAAAAAGGTGTGGGAAATGTTTTACCCCATAGGCTTCAATGTTAAAAAAGGTGTGGGAAATGTTGCATCCCAGAGGCTTCAATGTTAAAAAAGGTGTGGGAAATGCTTTACCCCTAGGCTTCAATGTTAAAAAGGTGTGGAAAATGTTTTACCCCGTATGCTTCAATGTTAAAGGTGTGGGAAATGTTTTACCCCATAGGCTTCAATGTTAAAAGTGTGAGAAATGATTTTTTAGGATCTTTTGAGCATTTAAAAATATATATATATTTTTTTATCAATTCGAATCGATCCGAAATGAAAATGGTCTGAAACAACCCGAAATGAAAAAAAAACACCTGGAAAGAAAAACTAAACGAAACGAAACAAAATTTTTAGCGGTGCACATCTCTACTGGGTATACATGATTCTCGGGGGGTGTATGTATGATATACAGTGGCAAGAAAAAGTATGTGAACCCTTTGGGATTACGTGGAGTTTTGCATGAATAGGTCATAAAATGTGCTCTGATCTTCATCTAAGTCACAACAATTTGAAAAACACAGTCTGCTTAAAATAATACAACACAAACATTACATGTTTTCATGTGTTTATTGAACATAACATGTAAACATTCACAGTGCAGGGTGGAAAAAGAATGTGAACCCCTAGCCTAATGACTTCTCCAAGAGCTAATTGGAGCCAGGAGTGAGCCAACCTTGAGTCCAATCAGTGTGATATTATTGGATGTGTTGCTGAAAGCTGTCCTGCCCTTTAAAAACTTACACCAGTTTTGAGTTTACTGGTTTCAAGAAGCACTGCCTAATGTGAACCATGCCTCGCAGAAAAGAGCTCTCAGAAGACCTACGATCAAGAATTGTTGACTTGCATGAAGCTGGAAAGGGTTACAAAAGTATCTCCAAAAGCCTTGATGTTCAGGTGTCCACGGTAAGACAGACTGTCTACAAATAGAAAAAGTTCAGCACTGTTGCTACTCTACCTAGGTGTGGTCGTCCTGTAAAGATGACTGCAAGAGCACAGCGCAGAATGCTTAATGAGGTAAAGAAGATTCCTAGAGTGTCAGCTAAAGACTTACAGAAATCTCTGGCACATGCTAACATTTTTGTTGACACATCTACAATAAGGAAAACATTAAACAAGAATGGAATACATGGGAGGACACCACGGAGGAAGCCATTGCTGTCCAAAAAGAATATTGCAGCACGTTTGAAGTTTGCAAAAGAGCACCTGGATCTTCCACAGCACTACTGGCAAAATATTCTGAGGACAGATGAAACCAAAATTGAGTTGTTTGGAAAAAACACACAACACTATGTGTAGAGGAAAAAAGGCACAGCACACCAACATCAAAACCTCATCCCCACTGTGAAACATTGTGGAGGGAGCATCATGGTTTGGGGATGCTTTGCTGCCTCAGGGCCTGGACGGATTGTTGTCATTGATGGAAAAATGAATTCTAGAGTTTATCAAGACATTTTGCAGGAAAACGTAAGATCATCTGTCCGCCAACTGAAGCTCTGCAGAGGATGGGTGATGCAACAGGACAATGACCCAAAGCATACAAGAAATTCAACAAAAGAATGGCTTCAACAAAACAAAATACGCCTTCTGGAGTGGCCCAGTCAGAGTCCTGACCTCAACCCGATTGAAATGCTGTGGCATGACCTTAAGAGAGCGATTCACATCAGACATCCCAAGAATATTGCTACACTGAAACAGGTTTGTGAAGAGCAGTGGTCCAAAATTACTCCAGATCGTTGTGCAGGTCTGATCTGCAACTACAGGAAACGTTTGGTTTAGGTTATTGCTGCCAAAGGAGGGTCAACCAGTTGTTAAGTCCAAAGGTTCACATACTTTTTCCACCCTGCACTTTGAATGTTTACATGTTCTGTTCAATAAAAACATGAAAACATATAACGTTTGTGTTGTATTATTTTAAGCAGACTGTGTTTTTCAAATTGTTGCGACTTAGATGAAGATCAGAGCACATTTTATGACCAATTCATGCAAAACTCTACGTAATCCCAAAGGGTTCACATACTTTTTCTTGCCACTGTATATATAAATACACTTTTTTTTTCTCTTCGGGTAATGGGGGTTGTGGAATTCTTGGGTGAGTTCCCTCACTTTTTTTTCCCAGGACTTGACCCCTGATCTCTTCCCTCTGCTGCCCTGAACAAGCATTAATCATACTCATCTCAGACTCACCTCCATCTCTTCCCTCTGCTGCCCTGAACAAGCATCAAGCATACTCATCTCAGACTCACCTCCATCTCTTCCCTCTGCTGCCATGAACAAGCATCAAGCATACTCATCTCAGACTCACCTCCATCTCTTCCCTCTGCTGCCTTGATCAAGCATACTCATCTCAGACTCACCTCCATCTCTTCCCTCTGCTGCCCTGAACAAGCATCAAGCATTCTTATGTCAGACTTACCTCCATCTCTTCCCTCTGCTGCCACAAACCTGCCCACCCAGGGCCTGTCCCTAATTCCAGCTCTCCTTTCCAGCTGTCTCCACTTCTCTCACTAATTACTCTTACTAAGCCCAAACTTCTGGTTCTTTTCACGCAATCCCTATGATATTCATCTGGCCATCAGTTTCACCTTCCCTCTGCTCCCATTTGTTTCAGCTACCCCTGTCCCTTAGATTGTAAGCTCTTGGGATGTCTGCCTGAGTACTTGGATTAAAGTGCTGTATTACCTGGACAGTTATCCTATGACCAGAGTTGTATTTCCTCTTGTATCATGTAAGTCTCCTCTTTGTGCTAGCATTAACGTTAGCCGCGGTGTTTACCGCATATTACATACCAAATGCAAACGGATTAAGTAACCCGTTTGCGTTTGGTACCTTGTGCTTTTCAGCGCGAGGGTACTGTACTTTGTGCTCCCTATGCTTAACATGGGGAGACACTATCCCACCCCACGTGGGTTAATACCTCCCTTAGTCTAATACAAAGACATTCCATTAAATTGGCCGTAAATTGGCAAACTTCATGTTAGTTTCGACAGATCATGATTAGTTCTTACATTCAGTCCGGGCTATGCTCGCCTCCCTAACGCCTGTACTTATTTGTTGCGGCTAACACCTGGTCTATCTTCTATGCTTCCCTTTGTCTCTCAGCGGGCCTCTATGACCTTGGTGTATCCATTCCTCATTCTGTCCCTTCGTGCGAGGAACAGCCAAGATCTTTCTCAGGGTTTTAATTGCTTTTCTGCTAATCTAACACATTCCTAAATTTCTATGTGCTTCATTCTAGTTTCAGCTAAAACCTACCTAGTTATGTTCAAGTGAACCATTATTCTGAACAAGATGGTCGCCTGGCTTATAATGGCGGCCAGCTTCCAGCCTGATTCCACTTCAGATCAGCATTAGTATTACAATCTACTAGCGCTGAGTAACGTCCGGCTCTGGTTAGCGGAAAGTTAACCACAGCCAGGACTTTGTGTTAATCGATTCCGCTACTGCAGAATCCGTTAACACCAGCCTAAAAAAACAAAAAAATTAATGCTATACACACCTCTTGTCCCGCGACGAGGACCGCGGCTCCAACCGTCTTCTCAGTCGAGCGTGAGCAGGGAAAGACTGGGGGAAAAAGTCCCCCCAGTCTCTTCCTGCGTATCACTATGCTGACCGGCCGGATCTCGCGAAGAGAGATACGGCTGGTCATGTGACTGGCAGGGGGAAACTCAATGGAGTCCTATGGACTCCATTGAGTGGATGCTCGCGGCTGCGCTCAGCGCTGCCGTGAGCATCGTGGGGGTTACCGCTCTGTAACAATGCAGGTAGTTTTTCCTCCCTTGCGCTTGCGTTTTAACGCTAGGATTGTAATAGAGCCCTAACAGGGTAATTCAAAGAGAAACGAAAAGTCATTGCACGTTCGGTGACTTTTTGTTCTCTTCAATTCGGTTCGTTTTGCCGATCCCATTTCGGTGACCCTGCGGTGTATTCAGCGAGCCCCACAGGGTCCCCGACTTGCAGGGAAAGGCCGCCGCAAACCCGACGAATACTAACCGCAAAACCCAGCAAATGCACGCCGAAAGCCCGCAAAAACTTCTGAATTAACCTGCAGAAAATGCCGGAAAAACCCGAGCAGCAGCCGATCATACTTAGCGAAGCCGCTGGAAAAAGCCGACACCGCAGACGAAGGCAATGAATAAATTAGCAAAACAGTTTGCTTGAATGTTTGAAAAGTGAAACGCTGTTTGCAAAGAAACTACTGCGCGAAAATGTCTGAAATTTACATATAAGATCCAATGAATGATAATAAAAAGGGCCGTTACAGAAAAAATAAGTAAACTTTAAAAAAATATGAATTTCTAAAAAAAAATCCAGAACAATGCTTAAAATATCCTAAAAAATCTATAAATAAAGAGACTCTTTACTGCAGAATTTAATAATCAACGGTTTATTAGATATTGAATTAAAACGGGAATATTTTTAATATTGAAGCCTATGGGACTCGCCTGAATAAATCTGCCGAATTAAACCACCGAATGGCAGGGCATTTCGGGAACCTTTCACTGCTGGTTTGTGTTCTCTGAATAGCCGAAGCAGTGCTTCTCTATGGGGATTTCAATGCCCTCGAACAGGCACCGAACAGGCACCGTATGTGCAGGCAATTCGCCAGGATTTGGCGAATTGCCTGCTCTCTGGATAGCCGAATGGCCAAGAAAGGTAATTTTCAGCGTTCGGTTACCTTTCTCCAGCCATTCGGATCTCTTTGAATAACCCTGTAAATGTACTGTCCCCTCAAAATAACTCAACACACGCAGCCATTAATGTCTAAACCGCTGCCAACAAAAGTGTTATATTTTATAAAAAAAAGAAGGTATAAAGTGCATGAAGTATAATTCTGCTCCGCAGTCATGTGTAATCATGTAGCACAGTCTGTTTTATTCAAGGGTAATTCCCTTATACAGTACTAATTCCAAATTTTCTTCCCTCCTGTCATTTTTTTCTTACCATTTGCCTTTTCTCACAAGTATTTTTAGCTGACTTTAATGTTTCACAAAGTCACATTTATTTATCTAACCTAAAGGTCAATCTACTAATAAGAAAACCCAAGCTCCATCCAGCAGAGGCCTGTTTAATTGATGTACTGCCAAGGAATGGGGGAGGGGGTTAGGGTTAGATTGGGAACTATGCCGTTTGCTGGTTCCTGTTTGCCGCCTTTTTCTCTCATGGAAACTGTGAATACTGCTTCATATTTTGAGATATGAAACGAATGCTGTGTACTACATCATAACGCATCAGTCCATCTTTAAAAAGAACGCATCGATGCCTGAGAAAAGAAAAGTAATGGACTCTACCTGTGACAGAAAGTCTTGAGGCCCGTTCAATACCTCAGCAGCTGCTGAATTGCTGTCGTTGAACCCTTTGGATGCGAATTTTGAATCCAAAATGGCCGACGATTTTTTAATGAAAGATGCAGATTGTTTTTCATATCACTCGGACAAAATATAATAAAGAAAAGCAGTCAGCACAATTCCGTTTTGTACGCGCACACCACAAATGACAGTTTTTATTGAATAAACGTTATGTTTACTTCTGAAACAAAATATAAATTGAGCTGTAAAATACAGTTGTGTTCAAAATTATTCAACCCCCACTGAAATTGAGTGTTTTGGCCAGTTTGACATTGATTTTGATCATTCCGTCATCTTGCTTACAATTAAATCAAAGAGGCACGTGTAGGTCAGACAAATATAACATAACATTTATAATGAAATAACCACAAATGTCTTTTCTGTGCTCACATCATTATCAGTTTTATTCAACCCCAAGTGACATTCAATCTTAGTACTAACAGCTTTTAAACGTGAAGCATAGCTTAACACAAGTGTCTTGCAGCGATCTACGGGTATCTTCGCCCATTCGTCATGGGCAAAAGCCTCCAGTTCAGTCACATTCTTAGGCTTGCGCACTGCAACTGCTTTCTTTAAGTCCCACCAGAGGTTCTCAATCGGATTTAAGTCAGGTGACTGCGATGGCCACTCCAAAATGTTCCAGCCTTTAATCTGCAACCATGCTCTAGTGGACTTGGAGGTATGCTTGGGATCATTGTCCTGTTGAAAGGTACAACGTCTCCCAAGCTTCAGGTTTGTGACGGACTGCATCACATTGTCATCCAATATCTCCTGGTACTGAAGAGAATTCATGGTACCTTGCACACGCTGAAGCTTCCCTCTACCTGCAGAAGCAAAACAGCCCCAAAGCATGATTGACCCCCCGCCATGCTTCACAGTAGGCAAGGTGTTCTTTTCTTCATAGGCCTTGTTCTTCCTCCTCCAAACATAGCGTTAATCCATGGGCCCAAACAGTTCTAATTTTGTTTCATCAGTCACAGAACACTATCCCAAAACTTCTGTGGTTTGTCCAAATGACTTTTTGTCATTTGCCATATTGTCTGAGCTGAAACTTCAGTACCCACATCTGACAAATCTTTTCTCAGTTCCTCAGCAGTCACACGGGGACTTTTCTCCACTCTACGCTTCAGGTAGCACACAGCAGTCGAAGTCAGCATCTTCTTTCTGCCACGACCAGGTAGCGTTTCAGCAGTGCCCTTTACCTTGAATTTGCGAATGATGCTTCCTATGGTCTCTCTTGGTATGTTTAACATCTTTGCAATCTTCTTATAGCCATTGCCCTTCCTGTGAAGAGTAATCACCTCTTCTCTTGTCTTCCTGGACCATTCTCTTGACTTCACCATGTTTGTAACCACACCAGTAAATGTCTAGAAGGAGCTGAGTATCACAGTCATTTTAAAGCTGCCTAATTGGTGCTTATTATGCTTTATTGCTGCTCCGTGACATCCACAGGTGTTTTCAATACCTGATTGAAAACACTTGAATGAACCTCTGTTCTTCAGAGTGGTAGTCTTTAAGGGGTTGAATAATTGTGTCAATGAAGAATTCACAAAAGAAACATTTACTACTGTATTACAAAACCAATTGATGTCATTTTAGTTGCATATGGTTCTTTAAAAAGTCCTTGTAGGATTTCATTCTGAATACAATTACAAATGTACACTAAATTCCCTAAAACCCTTTACAGCATTGGGGGTTGAATAATTTTGAACACAACTGTATGTCTATGTGCAGGGGTAAATAATAAATAAATATTTTGTGCTTTGGTGAACAAAATTCTCAAAATTAACATTGCTGTACGGAATTGTTACTTGCTTCATGGCGGCGGCCATCTTGCTGTACGGAATTGTTACTTGCTTCATGGCGGTGGCCATCTTTAATACGTCACACTCAGCTACTTGCAGCATCTCCTCGGGTCACTGCAAGTGCTAAGTTAGCACTGCTGAAAGCTGAGCGGTTGAACGGCGTTCAATGGCAAGTTGCTAACTTAGCACTTGCAGCGGCTGAGGTATTGAACGCGGCTCATGTTATCGTCCAGGGGAGAATCTGAGGTAAACAAAAATGGCTGCCAGGGTAGATCTCCAGTGCTTTCAGCTATACTAGCATTTGCTGTGACTAGGCTCGATTTTAATTGAGCGAAATCAGGACTTTTCAAGCTGATTTTCAGCCATTTTTCAGTTCAGTAGATTCAAATTCTGGATTACTGGCATTTTCGATTCCCAATAAAAATTCTAATCAGCTATTCAATGGAAATACCAGCTTTATTGATTCGATTCGAATTTATCTCTTTGCCGATTTTCAATAAAAATTACAAATGCTGAAATGGGGCCGAAAAATTTATTTTTAGGCACGGAAATAGAGGGGATAAGATTGAAATCCTTTTTAAACCTTGTGGGCCGTAACGCAAAAACGCCCGCTAAACGCGTGCTTTTTGAGCGAAGCGTTAAAAGTTAACGCACGAAAACTACCGCTGGAATTACATTCCTCGCGCATTTTTTTCATCCGTTGGGAAATTGCACTCGTAAAACCGACGCGCAAAAATCAGTGAGCGCAGTGTAATTTTTAACAGGAGTCTGTCATTTTGTGCGGACTGCGCACAACAGGCGTACGTTCTGACGGAAGACAAGGTAGTGGCCGTCATTTTTGACGGATCTAGTAAAAGAAAATGTGCGCGTCGACGTTCTCCGTTGTGAATCCGCAGTTTGGTACGGTCAGGTTGTTACACTTTGCCGTTACCACCAGCTTTTCAAAGACGTTAAAATTATGCGCGCAAACGTTGTCCGTTAAATTTTGCGCTAAGATTGCAATACCGTGCGCGCACCAGCGCACAAACGCATTTGCTCTCACAATGTTAACTATAGGATGCACGCACTAAATTGCGCTCGCAAAGGGTTCACGCAGTCACTCGCGTTCGACGTTAGTGCGCACGCGCACAATTGTGTTCGAAGAATGTAATAGGGCCCTGTATTTTTCCAGTAGTTATGTTTAAGAGCACAAATCTGGAGTGTGCTGGATGAAAATAAGCCTTTTCTGACATTTTCCGGCCTTGTTTTTAAACGGACCAGTGTGATTTTTTTTTAAATATCGGCCTCAGCCAAATTTTTTCACCTGTATCAGCCGATATTTCGCAAAAATGACTGATAGAATTAAATCGAGGCCTATGACCTTTCACTGAAGAATTAACATCTTTTAAGAGATTAGGCAATGGATCATACATAGCAACTAAATGAATGAAGAAGAAAATTGAGTGAAGACATGAGCTCTTTTGGTCATGTAGGAGAGGTACATGGAAGACAAACTCCAAGAATGACAGCACCTCTGAGCATTAGGAAGGGAAAGGGCAAAATAGCTGCATAAAACAATCCACGAAGACTATGTTCAAAGGCTATGGCAGGGGTCAGCAAATTTGTCTCCCTGATGTTTTGGGAACTACATTTCCCATGTGGCTCAGTCAGCCTAATGGGAGACTGAGCATGAAGGGAGATGTAGTTCTAAAACATCTGTAGAGTCAAGTTTGCTGACCCCTGGACTAGGGGATGCGGGTGGCAGCAGGGCCATCAAAAAAAGGAGTTGGGATAGAAAACAAAGATGGGTGACGGTGTCAGAAATGGCCACACACCAACACAGCGGGATGAAGAGATACAATGATACTAAGCCACCAAACAAAAGAAAAGAATATAAAATCACAGAATGCTAAGGAAAAACATATAAATAGATATTTAACCACTTGGCTGCTAAGGATGCGCTGAGCGCGTCCTGCCAAGTGCACCTCCTGTGCTACGGACGCGCTGAGCGCGTCCTAGCACAGGAGGCAGCAATCAGCCGGGATTCCGGCTGATTTCTGGCCCCCCCGGTGTGGGCTGACATCTGCCTGTCAACCCGGCACTCCGGGACCCCATGGGGGAAGATAGATGTCATTGCGCCTCCGCGATGACATCTATTTCAGGCGCCCCCCGTGAGTGCAGAGGAGGTGCCTGAAAGGGAGGGGGGAGGTCCTTCGGACCTATCTCCCTCCCGATTGCCGGGCTCCAGCAGCTAAAGGCAGGCATGGTTTGGAAGGGCACAGCCTGCCCTTCCAAACCGTGCCTGCTTTTAACCCCTTAGGTGCCGGATCACAATTCGGCGCCGAATCGTGATCCTCTCCCGGAGCTGGCCGACATCTTGGATGTCTTCCAAGCTTCCGGGAATGCCCCCTGACTACTGGCGTCATCATGCATAGCGCAATGACGTCAGTCCTGGAGTTAACCCCTAGATGCCACCAACGGTGGAGATAGCGAGTTCATTGGAACCCCCTATCTCCCGATCTGTGGCAGATAGGGGTTAATGTTTGATATTGTTGGATCGGCCAGAGCATGGCCTTTCCAACTATACTAAACATGGCCATGTAAAGGTTAATTTATAAAAAATTAAGATAAAAATAAAAAAATATTTTAAAAAATTATGAAAAATAAACAAGTTTTTTTTGTTTTGTTAATGCAGCAATATTGTTCACATTTCAATTATAATGTGAACAATGATGCTGCACTAACGATTTTTGTATGGGCTGCGTTTGTTAAAAATTGCGTAATTTTCCCCCAAAAAAATGTAACGAGACCCCATTTCTAATTTTTTTAACAAGCGCACCCCATAGAAAATATAAACGCAAACGCTTGCATGTTAAAATGTGAAAAAAACACTTTACATGTTGTAAATTATTGAAAATTCAAATTTTATTGCATTTTTTGTTATAATATACAGACAGGACATGACGTATACATATAATAATAACATATTATGAATCTGCCAAGTCTGCCGGAAAGAACGATATATAATATGTCTGGGTCATATACTAAAATAAGGCTTCAAAACGTGGTTAAACATGATGAGCGAAACCAGTAAAAATGAGCTCCGCACACAGGTGTGAAATGGCTCAGCAGCGAAAGGGTTAATATATCATTTTAAAGACATCCAAATTATTTTTATACTTATGTTTACTTTCCATCGTAGAAGAGGAACATCAACCTGAGTATGAGCTTCACTCCTTCATTATATTCCGATTGTCACAGTACCCATGTCTTTTCCATCTGCCTCCTCGGCTATAACGTTGCACTTGGCTCTCCCATTGGACACTCCATGAATTGGATTTTTGTATGGTTTCAAATCCTCAAAATCACACATCTGACCCTCGGAATAATGCACCGTTGCGCATTGATTCTAGCACAGAATGCTACTCCATGTATCGTTTAAATTAAGGATCTTCAAAGAGTCATAATAGGGATGCCAGCGCATGTGCATCTCTCCATGTGTGTACATTCTGGTATAGTAGGCAGACTCCGACCAATGGCACACAACTAGCCCGTAAATAATCTCGTCCGTGGTGTCCTTACCTTGCCCTGTCGTGGCTTCTGTATAGTACCTAAAAGCGCATGGTTATATAATCGTCTTTTTTCAGTTTTGACCTATCTCACGTACCCAATCCCCATTACTTTACTCTCTGTTCTCCTGACCCGACTTTATTTATCATGTTGTGTGATCTCTGGAGCCCTTATTATCCGATACATTACATGACCATTCCTTCTCATTTTGCTCCATCAATCTGGCCATCTCTAAGTACCAGTTTCCTTTCTCTATCGTCTCTGCCAGGCTACATAGGATATGTTTTTCACCTATTAGCCTGACTAACACTAAGGACCAGCACCAGGTTCCCTCCTAGTTGTCTCAAGTGAACCTTTTAACCAAACCATTACTAAAGACCAGCATCAGGTTCCCTCCTAGTTGTCTCAAGTGAACCTTTTAACCAAACCATTACTAAAGACCAGCATCAGGTTCCCTCCTAGTTGTCTCAAGTGAACCTTTGAACCAAACCATTACTAAAGACCAGCATCAGGTTCCCTCCTAGTTGTCTCAAGTGAACCTTTTGAACCAAACCATTACTAAAGACCAGCATCAGGTTCCCTCCTAGTTGTCTCAAGTGAACCTTTGAACCAAACCATTACTAAAGACCAGCATCAGGTTCCCTCCTAGTTGTCTCAAGTGAACCTTTGAACCAAACCATTACTAAAGACCAGCATCAGGTTCCCTCCTAGTTGTCTCAAGTGAACCTTTGAACCAAACCATTACTAAAGACCAGCATCAGGTTCCCTCCTAGTTGTCTCAAGTGAACCTTTTGAACCAAACCATTACTAAAGACCAGCATCAGGTTCCCTCCTAGTTGTCTCAAGTGAACCTTTGAACCAAACCATTACTAAAGACCAGCATCAGGTTCCCTCCTAGTTGTCTCAAGTGAACCTTTGAACCAAACCATTACTAAAGACCAGCATCCGGTTCCCTCCTAGTTGTCTCAAGTGTACCTTTGAACCAAACCATTATTAAAGACCAGCATCAGGTTCCCTCCTAGTTGTCACAACTGCATGCTGCTAGGGTCACGTCCGCCATAACACCAATGCTTGAGTTTGAGCTTCACTGCATGAAAACACATGAATTCAGAACTGAGTGGGGGAAAGGGCGTCTTCTAAAAAAGAATTGGCACCTGTGAGATAAATGCTCCATTTGCTTCCATAATACATTTTTGGGGTCAGCTTTCTTAACGTTTACAATTCGTAGGTGCATTGGAAGTTGGCCCTTGTAGATGCCACCATCTGGATTTTAAATATATGGTTCATTAGCTCATATGAGCCATTGTTTGTTACTGGTTTCATCCCAAGTTATTTCCTCAGTTTTATACAAATGATCAAGGTCACAGATTTCCTATTTTTTCGTGCACCTCGCCCTGATATCAGCCTTTCACATTAATGTCGTTTCCATTCTGTGCGCTGCTGTCCGGAAAACATACAGGGAGTTTGAATAAACCTTTAAAGCAACTGGATAACTTTTAATCAATCCCAAGTTCTGCTGCTGGTGCAAGGAATTCGGCCACGCAAGGCAAAATCAAATGTCGTCCTTCCCACCCACCTCCAACATATTCAGGGTTATTCAAAGAGCTGCTTTTTCGTTCCCTGCACTTCCGCGAATCATATTCCCAGACCCTGCGGTGAATTCAGCATTCAACAGAGGGTCCCCGAAGTGCAGCGCAAAGCAGCCGACCACATCCGACAAACGCCGCAAAACCTCAGATTCGAACGCAAAAAACTGCCGCAAAACCACAGGAAAGAAATCTGAGTGATCTGATAAACCGCCGAAAGCACTCGACGACCAGCCGCAAAACCGTTGACCGAATCTTACATATAAGGTCCTATGAATAATTCTAAAAAATAAATAAAGAGACTTTTTGCTGCAGATTGAAAGAATAAACGGTTTAATAAATATTTTTTAAAAAAACTGTATTTTTTTACATTGAAAACTATGGGATTCACCCAATTTAACTTGTCGAATGAAACCACTGAAAATCAGGGCATTTCACTAACTTTTCACTGCTGTTCGGTGTCTCTGAATAGATTAACCATTGCTTCTCTATGGCGGATTTCACTACTGCCAAAGATCATCGTATTCCGCTGTAATCTTGCCAACATTTGGCGAATTGCCAGGTCTTGAATAGCCGAATGGCCACGAAATTGCACCGTATGGGTAAATTCACTGTTCGGTGCAATTTTGGGGCCAGTTCGGCTCTCTTTAAATAACCCTGTTTGTCTTTGCTCCCCATTCCCTTACCACTAGCACCTTTCTCTATCTATCCATATCTAGCCGCGACCCGACAGATTCCCCCCAGCCTTGTCTAAACATTCCCTCCCTCACCCCATTACCACTTCACTACAGTTTTATCCAATACCACAGCTGTAAAATTAGACTTGACACAAGATTTTGGTAAATGTTACATCATGGGAAAAATCCACAAAATGTAAACAGGAGATAAAAACTAACTTTATTTCTCCTTTTTACATGCAATTACTTCAAACAAAGAAAAAAATCCAGCAGCATGTGTTTTATAATGTGTTTATAATGGTTTTATATTGTATTTTATAATGTGTTTGTGTTTATAATGGTTTTATAATGTGTTTATAATGGTTTTATACTGTGTTTATAGTGTTGTTTATAATGTATTTTATAATGTGTTTGTGTTTATAATGTGTTTGTGTTTATAATGTGTTTTATAATGTGTTTATAATCTAGTTACGTTTTATGTAAGTGGTAGTGTCCCTTTAAAGTATTAAAAAGAAGAAATACTGCAATGTTGGGCTACAACATGAATTTGGAGACTAGCGAATGGATGCCTAAGGACGGGTGCACACGAGTACACTTAGTGCACCCTTGCACACAGACTTACCGGCGCTCGTCGCAGCCATGTGATGCTGCGATGGGGCCGGTCACACTTCGTGCACTCGCAGCAAGCATCTGCCTAGAAAGCCTCCCCGTCGATGCGCTAGGATGCGCGTCGACTGGCTGCAAAGCGCGATCCTCCATAGGAGGATCGCGCTTTGCAGCACTGACGGGAGGGGCAGGTGGACGTCGAGTGAAAGGAACGTCAACTCTCATGGACGTTCCTTCCACTCTGAGTGCACTCGTGTGCACCCGGCCTAAGGTGGCCTATGTCATCGTAAAGCAAATATGTACAGGGTCATTACAAGCAGATATTTGATCAGGTAGTGATCTTAGATTAGAGGTGCAAAGGTTTAAAAGTAACATCAGGAAACATTATTTTACTGAGAGGGTGGTGGATACATGGAACAGTCTTCCAGTAGAAGTGGTAGAGGCCAAAACAGTAATTGAATTTAAGCAAGCATGGGATAGGCATAAGGCTATCCTAAACAAAAGATACATCCAGGTAAAGTATCCATGTAATTGGGCAGACTAGATGGGCCGAAAGGTTCTTATCTGCCGACATTTTTCTGTGTTTCTATGTTTCTATGTTTCTATGTTGATTAACCGGACAGTATAAATAACACCACGTTTCCTGTTGAGATTTACAGAAGGTTTTATCGTCCCTTTTTTCCCATCCTTTGCATTGAGTCAAGAACTACTGCCGCCTGACACATTTGAAAGGAAATAATAAAAAATCAGATTTTTATTTTGCTTTAAAAGGAAATTCTTGTAGTTTCTGAACTTTGTCAGCATTTCGAGCATCCCACGGAAGCGACGTATCGTTCTATTATTCATGGTTTGGTTAGAGGGGTAAGTGACCCTTTCGTCTGACCACGTGTGCATTGCCTGTGCTTCTCAGCAACTTTGATGCTAGTATTGCCTGTCACAAATTACAGTTGTGTCCCAGTGCATCTTTATACTTATAGTATTTTTAGTATATTTTGTGCTTTCTGCTGGAGAACAAGGCGAGCATAAAAACATGTAAATATATATATATATATAGAACATTAAGAGCTGATGGTTATTGTTCCATTTAGTTTGTTCCCCCGTGCATCTGAATGCTTTCAGAGAGCCACTTCAAGGCAGTCAGGAAACATCTTGAGATCTTCAATGTTCATATCAATTTGTTTTATGTCAACATCCTGAAATGACATCTCTTTCCTGAGAAGATGGAAACGCGTGTTTAGGAAACACTCCCATGCTGTGTGAATGCATTTGGGGTGGTGGGGCAAACATAAGTGATTCAGGTCTTGGAAATCAGACTTATTATCATCACACTGCCAGTCCTTTCAAACAATATCTAAGAGCAATAATACACGTTTTAATATCTGGCTTTATCTGTCCATTTTATCCATATGTTTTTCACTATTTATATGTCTCTCTAAAAGCCTAGCTCTATCTATCAATATCTATTTATCAATATCTATCTATCTATCTATCTATCTATTCATATCTATCCATATCCATCTATCCATATCTATCTATCTATCTATCTCTCTATCCATATCTATCTATTCCTATCTATCCATATCCATCTATCCATGTCCATCTATCCATATCCATCTATCCATATCCATCTATCCATATCTATCTATCTATCTATCTATCTACAAACAAAGTGGTAGGCGCCCCTGCCTGTACCGCCACCAACTATCCAAAGCCAGCCAGCAATCAGTGGTTTCCCCCAAACCAGTGAGAAAGAATTATGGAATACGTAACTGGCGGCGCAATGGCAGGCGCTTATGGATCGTATGATGGTTCTCTTTCACTTTTAGATCGTGTGATGGTTCTCTTTAGAAATGCCGTCCACATATAACATGAAAGACAATGAAGGGTACAATAGTGCAGAGCGATATCAATTATAAACAATAGGCTTGTGATACTGTTCCCACTCACAAAGAAAGAGCCCCAACGCTGGCTCTGAGCGGGTCAACGCATTCGGTCATAGATTTCTGTATCGAAGGAGGCGACCCACAACCTTCCAAGATGCCGGTCTTCTTATGGTACCAATACGTATAAAAACATGCAATGAAAGAAAAACTTTCCTGTGTAGGACTGTTGGAAATACAATGTAAGTATATGCAGAGGGATCGCACTCACATGTGTTGGAGCTTATAGCCAAGCTCTGGGGTCAAACGCCTGTGGACTTATTTCCGGTAAAGCCCATGAAAAACCTCTTGTACTCAGCAACACACCGGGGAATGGTGCAGATATAAAAATTTATTTGAACATAAAAGCAAATAAAATGGATTAACCTGGCTCTGCCAGTATACCCAAGACGCGTTTCGCCGCGTAGCGCAGCTTCCTCAGTCGGTTTACAGTTGATATAACAGGTCACAATTTATACCTTTCAAGTCCTAATCTCAATTGTCCCCAGGTGTTGCTTGCTGAACCGGCGTGCGGTTCATGCCTCGAAGGTGTTTAAAATCAGGTGTTCTCCGCGGGTCCGCCATTTTGCACCTGCGCATTAGGAACCCTCATATCAGACAGGAGGAGGATGAGGAGGAGGAGGAATATTTAAGTAGTGGGGCATTGAAGGTGGGGATTCCTCAAGGGAGGGTTTTGTGTGCCTAGAAACCCTAGAAACTAGTACGTGGCTGGGAGGAGGAAGTGCACGATGGGGTCATCCTCATTGACCAGGAAGACTCGGAAGCTAATGCCACCTCCAACCTACGCTGCATGGGCTCCCTTAGCCTGCAAAGCCTGGTAAAGGACCCCAGGATTAATGCTATCAAGGAGAGGGATCATTACTGGTTGGCAACCCTTCTTGATCCATGATACAAGGGTAAAGTTGCAGAGCTCATCCTGCCCTCACAGAGGGAGGACAGGATGAAGAAACTTGAGGATGCTCTAAAGCGACACTTGTGTAACACTTTTCCAGGCACTGGTAGGTTACCAAGTGATGACACAGGTGCTTCTGAGGCTGTGGTTGATCAGAGGAAGAGCGGTGAAAGGGGCCGCTTGACTGATGCCTTTTCCAATTTGTTTAGTCCACGATGCCCAGAGACGTCAAATGTAGGCACCCATTGCCAGCGTCTTCACCATATGGTGCAGGACTACCTAGGGGCAAGGGCAGACCTGGATACCTTTCCATCAGATGATCCACTGGCTTACTGGGTGTTGAGATTGGATCACTGGCCAGAATTTAGCCAATATGCTATGCAGCTACTAGGTTGCCCTTCATCCAGCGTGCTTTCTGAAAGGACGTTCAGTGCCGCTGGAGGTTTTGTCACAGACAAAAGAGTGCATCTGTCCACCGACTCTGTAGACTGGCTGACATTTATAAAAATGAATCAGTCCTGGATCAGCAGCTATCAATCCAATGATGCTGAATTAACGGAATAGATCGGGGATCTCTTCTGCATTCACAAAACCTCCACCAGTGCACTCTTCCACAATACCACAAAGGGGTTATGGTGTGAAGGCACTTGCTGCCACCAAAGGCACAATATTTGGGTGCAAAGCCACTGACGCCTATATTACCAGATTCATATCATTTTAATATTGGACCGCAGGGTCCACCACTGCACTCTTCCACAATACCACAGAGGGGTTACTTACGGTGTGAAGGCACTTGCTGCCACCAAAGGCACAATATTTGAGTGGGCGCCGATACCAGATTCATATCATTTTAATATTGGACCGCATGGTCCAACCCTGCACTCTTCCACAATACCACAGAGGGGTTACAGTGTGACGGCTCTGTTGCCGACACTAAAGGCCCAATTTTAAAGCACCTATAGTTACTTTCATCCAAAGCCTGTATAAGTTTCACTATAATTTAGCCAAAAATCACTAAACTTGTTCTGCGTGTCCTAAAATGTCTCCTCTTTTCATACAGACTGCCGCCCCAAGCAGTTGTTTATGAATAGATTAAAGGAAAACCGTTTACCGTAATTTGAAATGTCATTTTTTTTTTTTAAATGTTTCTATACATCCGAAAAATCCGCACTTCACGGGCAGGTTATGGGGACTTCCTAGGCACGATATTTGAAGGATTTTTTCGTTTTTATTTTTAACCCTTATTTCATGGAAAACTCAATGTTCCTTTAAAAATTTTTTTTTTTTAAACTTTTTTGTCCTTGTTTCCTGTTCCCCAGGGCACTACCCGGACCCCCATACACCTTTATGGCAAATATCTTGCATATATGCCCTTTTGGAGGGCACTCTAAAATTCGAACTCTCGAGTCCCATTGACTTGCATTGAGTTCGGTTCGTCTTCGCGTTCGAACTCGAAATTGTTCGAATGCGAACCGAACACGGGGGTGTTCGGCTCATCCCTAGTATTGACGTGTTTTATTTATCATTTATTGCTTTATATAGAGGGATCATGCCCTGAAGTTGTATATTATAACAGAGTCTATTTATAAGAGATGTGTCATATCTTAATGTATTTATAATTACAGTTTGACAAAGGAACAATGGTTAGAAGGTTCCTTGCTATTTTTAGAGCGATCTCTCAAAAGAACATTTGTTACATTAATTTATTAAACAATGAATGGCCATGACCTAAAACGATGTAGGAAGAAAGCCGATTCAACGTACAATTTTCGCTGACAGACTGACGGGTAAGCTCTCTGATACGTGTGTGTACCACGGACTAAACACTACCACCATTAGTAACATCAACTCCCCGGACCACCAAGGGAAAAAATAACTAGACAGGCTGGCAAGGAGATGCATGTACTCCAGGGCATCTTTGTACGTGCATAAGGTGTGCATAAACTGATCAGTAAAAATTGCAGAATTACCCTGAATTGGGTATTTATTCCAATGTAGTGCTCAATTCATTCATAGTCCTATTAGGCAATTTTTTTGGAAAAAATATCGGCTGATTCAAATGAAAATTTTCGACCAGAGCTGATTATCAAAAAATGCCGCAGGTCTGAAAAAATGATGACCGGTAAAACGCCCGACGAGGCTTATTTTTGGCCAGTATAATACAGATTTGTGCTTTTAATTATGACTATTAAAATACCCGACATTTACAAAAAGATTTCAGTCTTATTCCCTCTATCAGCACCTTTCAGAATTTGAAATGCTGCCACTCATGCCATGCATGAGTTTGTGGTAGCGATGTCATGTCAGAATTGCAGCATGTTACCCATGCACATGAAAGGAAACATGCCTCATTCTTTGTGGTGGCACCCACCCGTGGTAAGTATATACTGTATGTGTATAGATGTATCTGAGGTCTGATGTTGGCATACAGGCATCTGAGGTCTGGTTCAGGTTTACATGTATCTGAGATGTTCGTATACATGTATCTGAGTTCTGGTGTGCATATACATGTATCTTAGGTCTGATGCGGGTATACATGTATCTGAGGTCTGGCACTGGTATTTATTATTATACTTTATTTTAGACTTGTGCACCGATTTTTGTTTCGGTTCGATTCGGTTCGTTCGTATTTTGTAAACTTTCGTTTAGGGTCGTTTCTTTTTCGTTTCATTTTTCGTATCGACTTTTTTCGTAATTTCGGAAATTTTCGTGTTTTTCGGAACGTCTGTTCTCCTCGTTTCAAAGTGTCTATTCGTTTTGACGTAAACGAATGGTTTTTCGGATCCGATATTTCTGGCGATACGATAATTCTGCCATTGAGATTTCTCATGTTTCACAAGAAGGATACATTGAGATTTCTCTGGTTTTACAAGAAGGATACATTGAGATTTCTCTGGTTTCCCGGAAGGATACATTGAGATTTCTCTGGTTTTCCAGGAAGGATACATTGAGATGGGAATGATACAAAATTACAGAATCAGCGATATAACCGAAAAATACGTTGTCTGAAATTACTGAAATGGAACCGAAATCAGGAATGGAGCCGAAATTACGAATGGAACGAAAATGATTTTCGATTTTACACATTTCTAGTCCATTCGAAAATTCCGAACAAATTTTCGTTTCGTTACGGAAATCTTTCGTATCTGCCGTTTTCGGATCTGAAAATTTTCGGAAAATCGGCCGAATCCAAATGCACGAATCGAGAAATTTCGTGAAAATCCCGATATTCCAAAACCCGAAACGCACATCCCTACTTTATTTATATAATGCCAGCATATTCCGCAGCGCTTAACAATGGGCATGATATAGACAGGGTTACAATATATTGAGACTTTACATGGTATACATGTATCTAAGGTATGGTGTGCGTATATATGTATCTGATGTCTGGTATGTGTTTATATCTGAGGTCTGGTTTGTGTACACATGTATCTGTGGTCTGGTGTGTGTGTGTGTGTGTGTGTTGGGGGGGTCAGGGTGTTTGCAGGCCTGTGCAGTGGGTAAATGGGGTGTCTGGTCAAACATTTTAACATAAATACGCCAAGCTTTCAGCAAAATCCTAAATTATTTATTGGAAAGCGTCACATGACATTAAATAAAAGTATCAGTACTCGTACTCGGTTTTAAAAAAAATTACATCAGTGCATCCATAATCTCTATGGGTTGAGTATACTGTCCTACTCAATCTTTGCATATTGGAAATTAACTTTAAGGCTAAACTCCAGGCCAAAATTTTACTCCACTTCTCTGAAAAGAGTAACGAATATAAAGTTTTCTATACTTGTATGTTTGATACTTGCGATCATCAAACTAACACACAATTTCGTTGCTTTGCATTATGACCCATTTCGGCGAGTCACCGAAAATACGGTGCATTCACTATTCACTAAATGGTCACTATATTTCACCAAAAATGGAGTCGCCGGAGAAGTTATCGGACATCAGAGAAAACCACCAAATTGCGCCGATAAGCATGGAATTGCTCCGAAATTGCCTCCGAAGTAAAATAAAACAGGAAGTCTCCTATTAGTAAACCGGTAAAAGTATATTAAAAAAAAATGTCTAATTAATAAAAAATGGCCATTAAAAAATTATAAAAAGGGCTGTTAAATAATAATAAACATCTTTTAAAAAATAGAAAAACAAACAAGTCTTTAAAAAAATACAAAAGGTCTAAAGAGGTTTTTTGCAAAAAAATAAAAATAATAAATGGTCTTTTAATTTTTGAGCGAAAGCAGTAAAAATGAGCTCAGCACAGAGGTGGGAAATGGCTCAGCAGCGAAAGGGTTAAAAAATGTCGAAATAAATAAAAGTCCTTTTAAAAAAATGATAAAAAGGGCTGTTAAAAAATAATAATAAAAGTCTTTTAGAAAATAAAAAAAGTCTTTTACAAAAATGTCTCATAAAAAATAAAGAGTTTTTTTTGCAAAAAAATAAAAATAATAAATGGTCTTTAAATTTTTTTTTAAAAAGATATTCCATTTATTACATTGAAACCTAGTAGATTCGCCTCTTTAAACCTGTTGAATTGAAACACCGAAAATCAGGGAATAATGCCGGAATTTCAGTGCGATTCAGCGTTTTGTGAATAGACATGACAAATGATTGTCTATGGGACAATTTCGATGTCGCTGGACTGCACTGTATTTTGCTGGCGATGCGCCTGTATTTGGGGAATTGACAGCATTGTGAATAGACGAATTGCCCCGAAACTGAACCTTAGGTGAAAGTCACCGTTTGTGCAATTCTATCAGGGTTATTCAAGGAGATCCGAATTGCTGGCGAAAGGAAATTCAGCGTTCGGTTACCTTTCCTGGCCATTCGGCTATTCAGAGAGCAGCCAGTTCGCCAAATGTTGGCGAATTGCCTGCACATACGGTGCCTGTTCGGTGCCTGTTCGGTGCCTGTCCGAGGGCAGTGAATCCCCTCTCTATTCAGAGAACACAAACCAGCAGTGAAAAGGTGCCAAAATGCCCTGCTGTTCGGTGTTTTCATTCGACAGGTTTATTCAGGGGAATCCCATAGGCTTCAATGTTAAAAATATTCCTGTTTTAATCCAATATCTAATAAACCGTTCATTATAAAATTCTGCAGTAAAAAGTCTCTTTATTTATAGATTTTTTTAGGACATTTTAAATATTTTTCGGGATTTTTTTGCGAAAAAAATTTACCGTTTTTTTTAATAGTTTTTCCTTTTTTTCTGTGACAGTCCTTTTTATTATCATTCATTGGATCTTATCTGTAAATTTCAGATGTTTCAGCGTTTCACTTTTCAAACATTCAAGCGTACTGTATTTTTGTTTTTTTCACTCCATTCATAGGCGGTGTCGGGTTTTTCCGGCGGCTGCTCCTTGCTGTGATTGCTCGCTCGATTTTCTCTGGCGTGTTCGGCGGGGTTAATCCAGATGTTTTTGCGGGTTTCGGTGTGCGTTCGCCTGGGTTTTGCGATGTGTGTTCGTCGGGTTTGCGGCTATTTTTCCCTGCACTACGACGGCCCTGTGATGCTTGCTGAATACACCGCAGGGTCGCCGAAATGGGATCGCCAAATCGAACCGAATTGAAGAGAACGAAAAGTCACCGAACGTGCGGAGACTTTTCGATTCTCTTTGAATAACCTGTGTGGCAGATTCGGAGGTTAGTGATTAACCCCTTAAATCTCAATGTATCCTTCCTGGTAAAATACTTTCTAAACAAAAACAAAAAACCTTAAAAATACAATTTCATGTGGGCGGAGCTAGCGGCCATTGTGGACAGACGCATGTGAGCAGAGCTCCAGCGTCCAGTGCCTAAACAACTAATCCAACGGCTTCTAACTGCCGAATTTACCGGCGAAAATATTCCGGCCAGCCTCCCAATAGCTCCGGGCACCAGCATGGCACCACCTAAAATGCTGAAATTGAGTGAAACGGCGCGATCAGCCAGAAAGGATAAAGGCCGCAACACCCAAGATGGCGGACCCGGGGACCCGGGCTCGCCGGCCTCAATGGGGGAGAGTGAGGAGCTGGACTCGGGGGAGCATTCTGACACCAGACCAGTTACTGACAAGGTACTGCACGCAATGTTACAAACGCTTAGAAATACCATTCAGTCTGACTTTCGAATGATAACTGCGGACATTCATAAAGAAATTAGGGAACTGGGAGACCGCACTGAAAACCTAGAGAGTAAGACGGATGAACTCTGTTTGGCACACAGCGAACTGGTGGATGCTTTTCGGTCGCTCAGGTCCTCCCATGACTCGCTGGTCTTAAAAATGGCCGATCAAGAAGATCGCGCACGACGCAATAATATAAGGGTCCGCGGTGTTCCTGAAACGATAAAACCTCCAGACCTTCCGAAGTATCTACTCTTACTATTTCAATCCTTACTTCCTGAACATTCCGACACGGACTTTCTGATGGATAGGGCCCACAGAGTACCTAAACCGAAATCCCTACCACCAACTACCTCCAGAGATGTTATTCTGCGGATGCACTACTTCCCAATTAAGGAGGCCATTATGAAGGCATACCGTAATTCCCAACTGGGAGAGTCCTACAAAGAAATACTGCTGTTTCCAGACCTTTCTTCCCACACAATGGCGGGGAGACGAGCGTTCCAGAATGTAACAAAACTGTTACGGAATCATAATATCCAATATCGATGGGGCTTCCCAACCAAGTTGTTGGTCTGGAAGGATGGTCAGTTACATGTTTTAACCTCGGTAACCGACGGGATGAGACAGCTGGTCGCCTGGAACCTCCTGGAGGATTACACCCCTCCCAGGGTGCCGTCTACCTCTCCCTCGAAAGTGTCCCCGGAGTGGCACAGAGTGGATACTCTCAAGAAACCATGAGGACTTGATCTGTTTCTCCTGCAATTTCTCTCTTTTTTAGGAGACCTACTATTTCACCAGCGGCAAGGAGGTCTTGCCCTCCTCCACTTCACAAACCGAGGATTTACCTTTCTGGTGGTGATCTAATATATAGTCAGCCCGGGGGGCTTCAAAGAAATGGCAGCACGAACTCGGCACGGGCACAATGGGACGCAAGTTACCCGATCCCTATGGTCGTGACGCCCCGGCGCCCCCGATGCCTTCCTCCAAGTTTTGGAGTAGACCCCGCTCAATTCTTTTGCGGAGGTCGTGAAGGCCTCTCTGAGACTACTGTACATAGTTCTTTCTGGGCTCTTGCCCCGGACCTTTTTTCTATGTTCCTGTTTTTTCTCTTTAATTTTTCTCCTTTTTTCCTCCCCACCTCCTTCTTCCTCTGCCGGAGACTCCTGATGTTAGATGAATCTTTCCTACTGGCGGAACCGTATCCCAGGAAACCTAGGGGCTATGACATTCTGATTTCCTATATTGGTTGCTTTGTTGGCCGCAGAAGAATACGAAAGATTCCGTACCTGCAAGGTAACCTGCGGCTGAGCATTGTTTTTTGTACCTTTTCCCATGAACAACTCTAATCTGAAACTCTATTCCCATAACGTAAAGGGATTGAATATGCCCCACAAAAGACACGCTCTTTATGCAGAACTAAAGAAACAAAACCCGGACATTGTGTGTCTCCAGGAAACTCACTTCCGTCGCCTATCGCATCCGAATTTATATCTCCCAAATTATACTGTTCAATACCATGCGACCTCCCCTACTAAATCACGAGGGGCTTCCTTCCTTATCCATAACAGGGTCTCTTTTGAGCTACATAGAATAATTCGAGACGCAAAAGGCCGTTTTTTGATCATTGTGTGCTCATTGAACCATGTTCTATATACTATTGCTAACCTTTATTGTCCCAATACAGGTCAATGCTCCTTCTTACGACACGCTTTGGGAAAGATCTCTCAGGTACAAATGGGCCACCTAATCCTTTGCGGGGACTTTAATCTCTCGTTTGACAGAGGTAGGCCCCCGGGATCTACCCAAAAAGCCACTCGGACTGCTCTCAACCTTATGTCGGAACACCAGCTACACGACACATGGCGACTTTTCCACCCCGACGAAGTAGACTATTCCTATTATTCGCTTACACATCACACATACTCCAGGATAGATTATATATATACTCATAATTCCGCCCTACCATTAGTGTCTGAGTGCGAAATTGGTTTAATAACTTGGTCGGATCATGCCCCTCTTTTACTGACAATCTCAGGATCCCATACTGCTTTTGGCAAATCCCCGTGGCGCTTGAATGAATCTATACTGTCTCACCCCGAGGCCAGTGCGGAACTTAGGGAGGCCTTAACCCACTACTTCAGAGAAAATGCGTCTCCTGAAATTTCTCCAGCAACCTTATGGCTAGCTCATAAAGCAGTAATAAGGGGAATCCTCATTAAATGGGGAGCCCGACTTAAACGAGAAAGCCAAAAACACAAATTGAATCTATTGAAGGACATTGACAGGATTTCCTCTTTACATAAAGTCTCCCCCACCCCACTATTAACAGACCAATTAAAATCCCTGAAGAAGGATTTGGAAGATCTCCATAAAAAGGAATATGCCTGGCACGCGAGGCGCCTTAATGCTAAATTTTACTTATATGGAAATAAATCGGGCCGCCTCCTCGCTCAGAGATTGAGGGGCCGCTTAGCGCGAACTAAAATCGCTAAAATTCAAACTGCCTCAAACCTTTGTGTCCACCAACCCCAGCACATAGCGAATAAATTTGCGGAATATTACGCCCAATTATATAATCTACACTCAGATACATCCACACCACAACCTTCGTTAACTGACATATTCACATATCTGACGTCGATCAACCTCCCTCAACTTTCTGATTCCCGGCATGATATATTGACGACCCCGATTACCTCGCTGGAACTCACGACAGTCCTTTCATCCCTCCCCTCTAATAAATCTCCTGGTCCAGATGGATTCTCTGCTAAATACTACACAACGTTCGCAGACAATCTGACCCCACACATGCTGACCTTGTTTAATTGGATGTTTGATACGGGTACAGCCCCACCTGACCTTCTAAAAGCCACAATTGTCACTATCCCTAAAGAAGGTAAAAATCCTGAGCTATGTTCCAACTATCGTCCCATATCTCTCCTAAACGTGGATATTAAGATCTACGCAAAACTACTGGCCAACAGACTGTCGCCATTTCTTCCTGACTTGATATCAGATGACCAAGTGGGGTTCATTCTGGGTCGGCAGGGTACAGACAATACAATTAGGCTTCTTAACATTTTAGACTGTGTAGCTAGGGACTCTTCCCCTTGCCTGCTCCTGTCTTTAGATGCTGAGAAAGCATTCGATAGACTCCACTGGCTGTTTTTGAGACATGTCCTCCTTAAATTTAATCTTCCAGTACCTTTTATCTCAGCTATTTTTGCCCTATATTCCTCCCCTACTGCACAAGTATTAAATGCGGGATTTCTTTCGGATACCTTTAACATAACAAACGGCACGCGGCAGGGATGCCCACTCTCACCCCTCCTATACGCCTTGGCATTAGAACCACTGGCACAAATTATTAGAGCTCACTCAGAGATAGAGGGAGTTCCGTGTGGACCTAGAGAAAATAAAATTAGTCTGTTTGCTGACGACATTCTACTCACCCTGTCTAATCCTACATCCTCATTACCCCACCTCCACGAATCTTTATCTCAATATAGCAGAGTTTCATATCATAAAATCAATCTGTCTAAAACACAGGCTCTGGATACACATCTCTCTCAGGACCGCCTCCTTTTAAGAACAACTTATCAATATGACTGGCGCGATACTTTCCTCACCTACTTAGGGATAAAAATTTCATTCTCACGTAGCATTATGTATAAGTTAAATTACGCCTCACTGTTACCAATGATACGAGATTTGTGTTCCAAATGGACTCGGTTAGAATTTTCCTGGCTGGGGAGAATAGCCGTAACTAAAATGACCATTTTACCAAAAATTTTATACATATTTCGAGCCTTACCCCTCTCCCCACACCCATCTTTCTTTAAATCTATTCAAGGAGTTCTTAACCAATTTATCTGGAAAAAGAAAAAACCCCGGGTAGGCTTTCAGGTCCTCACCACCTCAGTACCTCAGGGGGGTCTGGGACTCCCTAATATTTCGGTGTATTATAAAGCGGCCTTAATGGCCTTGTGGGGAACAGCATTATCATCTGCCTCTGCCCCGCAGTGGACGATGTCTATTCACCCCACTTTCTCTCCTTTCAAACTAACTGATATGGCCTGGCTCCCAAAACACACCCGACCTCCCCTACCTGTCCTTCTTCCGCTAGCGAATTTACTCCTACGCACCTGGGATGCAGTTCGAAGCCGATTATGTCATTATCACCCCTTCCATTTAGCTACACCACTTACGACATTGTCACACAAAATCCACAATTTTGATCCTCGTCATTGGAAACCTCATGATATATTGTACCTGACAGACTTTTACTCTCCTACTGAATTCATGTCATACGAGACGTTAAGCAGACGTCACGACTTTGTACGCCCCCTCCAATTTTCTTACTTACAAGTCCAATCCTTCCTGTCGACATATGACATGGTGGGCCCAGGAAAGATCTCCATACCGGCCTTATCCCCATTTGAAGCTTACTGTATCAAACCCTACACACCGGCTAGACTCCTCTCCTTATGCTATAAACTACTGATAACGCCGACCCCCAATTGGAAACATAAGTTTCAACTAAACTGGGAGCGAGACCTAAACGTTACTATTTCTTTAAATGACTGGTCACGCTGTTTTCAGGGAGATAAAGGAAAGTTTAAAAGTGCCACACTGAATGAAGCCCGGAAAAAGCTTCTTTACCGCTGGTATCTAACCCCTGACAGACTCAGCCACTTTTCCACCACAGGCTCCTCTACCTGTTGGAGATGTTTGAAGGACAGGGGCTCTTTCATTCACGTTTGGTGGCATTGTCCTTCCTTGAATCAACTATGGAAAGACATAGTGATCTTTGTGAACAAAGTTCTGGGTACTAACTTCACTACTGATCCGATAATGCTTTTATTACAAATATTCCCCAAGGATACATCGGTCACCCAACGAAAATTAGCGGCACATATTCTAACGTCAGCTTATACCCTTATAGCATCCCATTGGCGTACCCAATCACTCCCCTCACTACAAGACATCCGCTGTAGACTGGGGGATATTCGCTCGCTAGACGCAATGGCGGCCTGGACATCGGGAGTCCCTTACTCTACGAGGGACCACTGGTTTCTCTGGGATACACACTTGAGTACCTAAACTGTTACTAGATATAAGATGGATTCGATCCCGTTGTCGATCTCCCGGTAGAGGTCTCTCCTCTCCCCCTTCTCCCTCCCCCCGCTCCCTTCTTTCTCTTTTTTCTCCTCTACATTGCCCTCCCTAATTTTGTCTCATTTCAACGGAAGAGATGTTCATACCGTTTTATAGAATATGGGACATCCGTCTCAGAGGAACCCCTGTTGGGTTGTGCATATGTGTAAATGCTTTGATATGTTTCATCATACGAACCGGCGATGTATGTATTATTGTTTGCTCTTTTCTTCTTTGGAAAACTCTAATAAACTCTTTATACAAAAAAAAAAAAAATACAATTTCATCGCATCACAATGTCAATGTCTGCACAAAGCAAACAATTTTTAGGACAGGTAGCTCTGCACGATGGAGATTACAATGAAACAGTAACGACGGCCGGAAGGAATGTCAGCCAAGAGGAACATTTCAATAGGCAGACTGAAAGACATAGCAGCCATAGTGGAAATGTTATGACCTTATATTCAGGAATAATAATAGCCGTTGAGTGATTTACACACTGGAAGCTGCATTAAAGGAGTGTCATAAACCATATTTATTGATACAGAGTCAGCGATGTGATAATCTCAGTGTTTGTCCTGAAAACGTATAACAAATCTCTGTAGACACTTTCAGGGCAACACACGAAGCTTAACAGGAGCTGGAAGAGATCACGATAAGAAGTGTTTGTTTGTTTTTTTCCATTTCATTTTGTAAAGAGAGAAACTCTAGGGTGGAAAAAATAAAGAGCGAAAGTTCCGAGAATTTCTCATATTTAACCCTTTTGCTGCTGAGGCTTTTCACACCTCTGTGCTGAGGTCATTTTTTACCGGTTTCGCTCATCATGTTTAAACGTGTTTTGAAGCCTTATTTTAGTATATGACCCAGACATATTATATATCGTTCTTTCCATCAGACTCGGCAGATTAATAATATGTCATTATTATATGTATACGTTATGTCATGTCTGTATATTATAACAAAAAATGCAATAACATATGAATTTTCAATAATTTACAACGTGTAAAGTGTTTTTTTCACATTTTAACATGCGAGCAATTGCGGTTATATTTGTATGGGGTGCGCTTGTTAAAAAAATTAGAAATGGGGTCTCGTTACATTTTTTTTTGGGGGAAATTACGCGATTTTTAACAAACGCACCACATACAAAAATCGTTAGTGCAGCATCATTGTTCACATTATAATTGAAATGGGAATAATATTGCATTAACCCCTAGCTGCCACGGATCGGGAGATAGGGGATTCATTGGAACCCCCTATCTCCACCATTGCAGGCAGCTAGGGGTTAACTGCAAGACTGGCGTCATCGTGCTATGCACGATGACGCCAGTCCTCAGGGGGAGTTCCTGGAGGCTTGGCCGACATCCAAGATGTCGGCCAGCTCCGGGAGAGGATCACGATCCGGTGCTTTTCGGCGCCGAATCGTGATCCGGCTCCCCAGGGGTTAATGTCAGCCACCGTTTGCAAGGGCAGGCTGTGCCCTTCCAAACGGTGCCTGCCTTAACCCTGTGGTCCCCGGCGATCAGGAGGGAGAGAGGTCCGAAGGACCTCGCCCCCTCCCTTTCAGGCACCTCCTCCGCACACGCGGGGGAGCGCCTGAATTAGATGTCATTGCGACGCCGCGATGACATCTAATGTCCCTGCCGGGGTCCCGGAGTGCTGGGCTGACATCCAAGATGTCAGCCCACACCGAGGGGGGGGGGGCGCAGCAATTGGCCGGAATCCTGAACTATTGCTGCCTCCTGTGCTAAGACGCGGTCAGGAGAACCACTTGGCTGGACGCGCTGAGCGCGTCCATAGCAGCCTAGTGGTTAATTTATTTCTAGTTTACTGAGACTCTGAGCACTGTTATCATTTTAGCAGCAGTTACTGTAGCTCTCAGCACCAGTGCAATTGTAACAGCTGACATCACGCTGAAAGTTACAGTAACAGGCATCCGATCTCAACGCTCAGAACAACTGCAATATAATTAATTTATTTAACGTTTAAACTAAATCCAATCCATATTGTGGGTCTGAGCTCAAAGTGCTGTGATCACTCAGTGATGATCGGCTGTTAGTGCAGCTTTGCTCTCAGCGCAACGTCACTACGTGTAGTACTAGTCAGTGGTGTATTTAGGTTTTGTGCTGCCCTAGGCCTGATTAAACTCGTGCACCCCCTTATTTAAATTTGACACACCCCTTCCTGTCAGTCACACCTCCCACTGGTTAAACCCCACCCTTCCTCTTTAGGCTCCACCTTTTATACTTTGAGCTTATCACAGAGCTGCACAGCAATAAAACCCACAGAAAGGTGCACTGCGTATGAGCGTATCACAGATCTGCACAGCAATAAAACCCACCTGCCTCCAGGCCAGCTCACATGGATATATTTGTCCCCAGCTCACATGGATATATTTGTCCCCAGCTCACATGGATATATTTGCCCCAGCTCGCATGGATATATTTGCCCCAGCTCACATAGATATATTTGCCCCCAGCTCACATGAATATATTTGCCCCATCTCACATGGATATATATTTGCCCCAGCTCACATGGATATATATTTGCCCCCAGCTCACATGGATTTTTTTTCCCCCAGCCCACATGGATATATTTGCCCCCAGCCCACATGGATATATTTGCCCCCAGCTCATATGGATATATTTGCCCCCAACTCATATGGATATATTGCCCCCAGCTCACCTCTCCTGTCTGGTCTGCTTTGCCAGGCCCCTCCGAGTCATTGCCGGCAGCCGCGTGGTTTTCCTCCTACAGGCGGCCGCCAGCAAAAAGCTCTGCCGCTCGCCTGGGATCTATCCACCAGCCAGCCGCAATCTCGGGAGATCGCGGCTGGCTGTTGGATCCCAGGCGAGCGGCCGAGCTTCATGCTGGCGGCCGCTCATAGAAGGAAAGTAATGTGTTGGCCGGCAATATTTTCACTCAGGGGGGGAATTGCCCCATTGCCCCCCCTGGATCAGCGGCGGGGCAGCGGTCACACTCAGTGGCGGGGCACCTCCCCCTGGAAACTTCTGCCCTAGGCCTAGGCCAAGATACACCACTGGTACTAGTACTGACATTGTGCTCTCAGCTATGTGTGTTAAAGGTTGAACTTTGTGCATGCGCGATGTATCCAGTTTTCGGACGAAGGAAATTTGTTTTCAGACAAAAGTACTGTAAACAAATTTTATGGTAAACTAATTCAATTTACAGGGTTATTCAGAGAGAGACGATCTGGCCCCGAAATGTCACCGAACAGTGAATTTCCCCATTCGGTGACATTTCGGGCCATTCGGTTATTCAGAAAGCAGGCAGCTTGCCAAATTTTGCCGAACTGTCAGCAAGTACGGTGCCTGTACGTTGGCAGAGAAATCCCCAATAGAGAAGCAATGGTTAACCTATACAGAGACACCGAACAGCAGTGAGAAGTTGCCGAAATTCCCTGCTGTTCGGTGGTTTAATTCGTCAGGTTTATTCAGGCGAATCCCATAGACTTCAATGTTAAAAATATTCCCGTTTTTATCCAATATCGAATAAACCGTTTATTATTTTAATCTGCAGCAAAAAGTCTCTTTATTTATAGATTTTTTTGGGGGATTTTATTGTCAAACTTTTTCAAACAGCTATTTTTCTGTAACAGACTTTTTTATTATCATTCTTTGAATCTTATATGTAAATTCCAGTAATTTTCATTAAGTAGTTTTTCTGCAAACAGCGTTTCAATTTTGAAAATTTCAAATCGTTTTTTTTTTTTTTTTACCCCATTCGTCAGCTTGTCGGCTTTTTCCGGCGGCTGATCTGCGCTGTGATCGGCGTCTCGTCAGCTTTTTCCGGCATGTTCGGCATGCATTTTGTGGCACTTCCGGTGTGCACATGTTTAGTGAAATCGCCCTTACACGTGGTAGTTTCACCTTGTCATTCCATTTGTACAGAATGATAGGGATGTCCCGATCTGTTTTTTGGGCACTTGGTTCGATCAGAGTCATGCAATATTCAAGATCAGCCAATACCAAGTCCCGATCCGATACTACACCTGGTGCCAAGCCCCCCCTGTTCAAATATGTGGCTGCACTCCGTACCAGGTAACCCACCGGAACGACATGCGGAGGACTCCTAGAATACCGCATACCAGTGGGCTGCCACAGAGTCGGGTGTCCAAGGTATTACATGAGTAGAGCTTGGGAGTCGTATCGGCTTAATGAAGCCAATAACCGATCGCTGCCAATCCTTGAGATGGGATCGGGACATCCCTACAGAATATCACCGGCTATCGGTATACTGGTCATAACGAACACGTTTTGATATATCTCCAGATAGCAATGTCTGGCATGAAAGTCGTTTTTGAGAAGTTTTCTTTCCTTTTTTTTATTTTACAGAACTTGTGGTCTTTTTTTAGTCTCGTATATTGTTTCCATGGAGGGAAAAAGAGAAGATGTAAACCACCGTTCTGTCTTGAGTACACTGTGAGAAATAAGGAAACATTGACAATGGCATCACTTAATAATGTTTCCTAAGTTGAAGTTGTAGCCAAAATACAAGCAGTGGACTTCCTTAGAGACTTCTGCAATGTTCCTGGAATCTACATTGGAGCGTGGAGGAAGTAACTAAGCAAGAATAATTTGCAGAGATTATACATAGGTCAAAATACTACATTAGTGGAAGAATCTGAATTCCGTGGAATGGAATGAGGAAAAACCGGGTTTGCGTAGGGTGGATTGTCTTATAGTACTCAATGTATCAATCTGGGTGAAGAGGGAATCAGGATCGGGTTCTGCTTTTGAGCAGCAGTATAGGTTGACAAGAAAGTCATCACCAAGGCCTTCAGAATTCAAAAGGGGACATTCCCAAAGTGCTGATTACCATAGAAATACAGTGCCTATTCGACGGCAGAGAAATCCCCCATAGAGAAGTAATGGTTAATCTATTCAGAGAACACCAAACAGCAGAGAAAAGTTGGCGAAATGCCCAGATTTTCAGTGCTTTCGTTCGACGGGTTTAAACTGGCAAATCCCATAGGATTCAATGAAAAAAAATTCCCCGTTTTTATACATTTTCACTCAACCGTTTTATTCTTTTCATTTGCAGCAAAACGTCTTTTTTATTAATTTATTTAAATTTAAATGTATTTTTTTAAATTTAAATTTTTTTAGTAATTTTTCGGCATTTTTTTTTATTCCGATTTTTTTTTAAAGCGCCGTTTTTTAAAATTCTGTAACAGACTTGTTTATTGTTATTCATAGGACCTCATATATTATTTCCATGCATTTTCATGCATTATTTTTGTTTAAAACGCCTTGCAGGTTTTTATTTTTACTCCTCTTCGGTGGCTGGTCACCTATATCGGTGGCGGTCGGCAGCTGATCGAAGGCGTTCAGTGGTCTGTTCAGCGGATCGTCAGCTGTGTTCAGCGGTTTGTGGTTGCTTTCGGCAGTTTTTTTCGGCAGCGTTCAGGTGGTTTATCGGATGTGTTCGGTGGTTTTTCAGATGCATTGGACAGATCCATTCGCTGCACTTCGTGGACCCTGCGGTGAATTCGGTGAATTTCAAAGCTTGACACCTGGCTATCTTCATCTTTGGGTCATAAACAGATGACCCAGGCAGAAAGGTAACACAATGGAAGAACACGATGAAGGGAACGGTCAACCTGCTGGTTTATACAGTATCCATGCTCTCCATTCATCCAGTACGCCCTGCAGTTAAGGCTGACATTTCTCCAAACCCCCTAGTCTCCTCTCCTCGGGTGGGCGATTACCTTTTTTTCCAGTGGGCAGGCGCCCAAGTCTTGGCAGCCACTATGGGTTGTTGGAAAGACCAATAAGGTGGCAGTCAAACTGCAATCATAAAAATATTGCAACAAAATCAGATTTGAAGAACTCAGAAGGTGTTTAGACGCTACAATCTGAATTGTGGATAAGTGGGAATTGAACGTTTTAGGTCATCGTTTCTCCTCCACCTCCTGCCGGTTTGCCGTCCCTGGAGATTGCTCCTCCCTATATTTAAAACCATAGTCGATGTTTACTCACCAAACCTCGAATTTCCATAAAATACACACAATTCGCTTGTTAGTGATGGCATCTCGGTTGTAATGTCAGCTCAACTCAAACATGACAGACACAACACATTGCCAAGTCGGTGGAATGAGTTTATTTCCTGTTTTTAAGAAAAAAAGGGAAGCGTGAGCAACAAAGTGAAATTTATCATATATGAGGAAATTAAAGCTGATTAAATTCCCTGCCGTGCTTTGCATTGTCCTGTCTTACTTCAATAATATGGGCATTAACTCTAAACAGCACATGCTATACACAGGCTATCGCTTTCGTGCATTAATAGAATGAGAGCCTGCAATGTTATTTAGGTACCATCAGGGCCACTTGCATGCAGTTACAGTTACACGTATTTATAAAGTGCTTACAAGTTCCGTAGCGCTGTACAATGGGTGAGACAGAACAACAAATATGCATACAAGTTAGACACACAGAACACTAGGAGAGAGGATCCTGCTCAAGAGCTTACAATCTAAGAGGAGAGGGGTGACACACTAGGTGAGGGTAAATAGAGGATCTGAAGTAGCGGGGTGCATGTGGGCTGGGTGGGAAGATGGTGCTGAAAAATGGGGGATCATGGAGTATGCCAATAGGCTTCTCTAAAGTAAGGTGTTTTCAGAGACTTCTTGAAGGACTGGAGAGATGGGGAGAGTCTGATGTTGCGGGGGAGGGAGTTCCATAAAAAAGGGTGCAGCTCGAGAGAAGTCCTGAAGGTGAGAGTTGGGGGTGCGGGTACGAGGTGCTGATAGCGTCAGGTCATTGGCCGAGCGAAGTGGTCAGGACAGGATATACCTGTTAATAAGGGAGGAGGTGTAGGCAGCGGTGCGGTTATGGAGAGCTTTGTATGTGAGCACCATTAATTTGAATTGGATTCTAAGAGGAAACAGAGAGTCAGTGTAGAGATTGACAAAGAGGCGAGGTGAGAGAGGTGCAGGAGGTGAGGTGAGAGAGGTGTGGGATGTGAGGTATGAGAGGAGCGGGAGGTGAGGTGTGAGAGGTGCAGGATGTGAATTGTGAGAGGTGCAGGATGTGAGGTGTGAGAGGAATGGGAGGTGAGGTGTGAGAGGTGCAGGATGTGAATTGTGAGAGGTGCAGGATGTGAATTGTGAGAGGTGTGGGATGTGATGTGTGAGAGGAACGTGATGTGAGGTAAGAGAGGAACGGGATGTGAACTGTGAGAGTTTAAAAATGTGAGGTGTGAGAGAAAAAGAATTTGAGGTGTGAGAGGAACGGAATGTGAGGTGTGAGAGGTGCAGGGTGTGAATTGTGAGAGGTGTGGGATGTGATGTGTGAGAGGTGCAGGATGTGATGTGTGAGAGGTGCAGGATGTGAGGTGTGAGAGGTGCAGGGTGTGAATTGTGAGAGGTGTGGGATGTGATGTGTGAGAGGTGCAGGATGTGATGTGTGAGAGGTGCAGGATGTGATGTGTGAGAGGTGCAGGATGTGAGGTGTGAGAGGTGCAGGATGTGAATTGTGAGAGGTGTGGGATGTGATGTGTGAGAGGTGCAGGATGTGATGTGTGAGAGGTGCAGGATGTGAATTGTGAGAGGTGCAGGATGTGAATTGTGAGAGGTGTGGGATGTGAATTGTGAGAGGTGCAGGATGTGAGGTGTGAGAGGTGCAGGATGTGAGGTGTGAGAGGTGCAGGATGTGAATTGTGAGAGGTGTGGGATGTGATGTGTGAGAGGTGCAGGATGTGATGTGTGAGAGGTGCAGGATGTGAATTGTGAGAGGTGCAGGATGTGAATTGTGAGAGGTGTGGGATGTGATGTGTGAGAGGTGCAGGATGTGAATTGTGAGAGGTGCAGGATGTGAAGTGTGAGAGGTGCAGGATGTGAATTGTGAGAGGTGCAGGATGTGAGGTGTGAGAGGTGCAGGATGTGAGGTGTGAGAGGTGCAGGATGTGAATTGTGAGAGGTGCAGGATGTGAGGTGTGAGAGGCGCAGGATGTGAATTGTGAGAGGTGCAGGATGTGAGGTGTGAGAGGTGCAGGATGTGAATTGTGAGAGGTGCAGGATGTGAGGTGTGAGAGGCGCAGGATGTGAATTGTGAGAGGTGCAGGATGTGAGGTGTGAGAGGTGCAGGATGTGAGGTGTGAGAGGCGCAGGATGTGAATTGTGAGAGGTGCAGGATGTGAATTGTGAGAGGTGCAGGATGTGAGGTGTGAGAGGCGCAGGATGTGAATTGTGAGAGGTGCAGGATGTGAGGTGTGAGAGGTGCAGGATGTGAATTGTGAGAGGTGCAGGATGTGAGGTGTGAGAGGCGCAGGATGTGAATTGTGAGAGGTGCGGGATTTGAGGTGTGAGAGGTGCAGGATGTGAGGTGTGAGAGGCGCAGGATGTGAATTGTGAGAGGTGCAGGATGTGAGGTGTGAGAGGCGCAGGATGTGAATTGTGAGAGGTGCGGGATTTGAGGTGTGAGAGGTGCAGGATGTGAGGTGTGAGAGGCGCAGGATGTGAATTGTGAGAGGTGCAGGATGTGAGGTGTGAGAGGCGCAGGATGTGAATTGTGAGAGGTGCGGGATTTGAGGTGTGAGAGGCGGGGTTGGATTTGCATCTCATTTTTACATTATCATTTTGGTGCAAACTAAAAAAAAAATAACATTTTAAAAAACTGAAAAGCAGTTTCTCTCTGCGCGGCGTCAAATCAACAGAAGGAGCAGAATCTGTTGTCTTAGTTGAGTTAGTGCAGCGGCATTGTGTGTTTTATATGTAAAAGCCTATATTGCCTCTGCCATAGAACAGGGAAAAAAATAAATTTTGCATTTACTTTTTAAAAATTATTTTTTTTACACATTACGTGGTCATGCCTGGTATCATTGTAAAGACCAGACTCTGACCTTTCCAATGACACCTCACTTAACCTTGTGCAGTGTAAAAATCAGAGATGGGGATTCCAAAGTCCCCCTGTCTCTTCTCACTGCAGTGCCATGGTCTAGGTCAGTGAAGGCGAACCTTGACAACCCAGATGTTTTGGAACTACATGTTCCATGAAGCTTAGGCAGTCTTAAAGCTGTCAGGGCATCAAGGGACACGTAGTTTCAGAAAATCTGGGGTGCCAAGGTTTGCCATCATTGGCCTAGGTTGTCAATTAAACAATGTGTTGCATCATCAGCTTCTCACTTGCTGGCAGTGTGGGAAATGAGAAGGTGAGTTAGCGCAGCATCACTGTGCACTTTATAGTCATTAACTGAATAATAGCGCTGCGTTAGAAAAAAAAGAGAAAAATATTATTTTACTACACCTCAATGCACGCCTTTCTGCCTATACGTGGGATCAGTGGTGTATTTAGGTTTTGTGCTGCCCTAGGCCTGACTAAACTCAGGCACCCCCTAATTTAAATTTGAGGCACCCCTTCCTGTCAAGGGCACACCTCTTCCTGGTTAAACCCCACCCTTCCTCTTTAAGCTCCACCTTTTCCTCTTAGAGCTCCGCCTTTTCCTCTCTTTATATTAAAAGTGGATACCAAGTGCCTACTTGTATATTTTGTTTACCATTTCAAATGTATCTATTGAGATAAATACAATTATGAAATGTTTAAATTCAAGCATTTTTACAAAGAACAGCCACGCATGTCAAGTATACTGGATCACAGCCGCTCTAATTGGTTGAACAATAAAATCCACAGAAATGTGCACTGCATATGAGTGTATCACAGAGCTGCACAGCAATAAAACCCACAGAAATGGGCACTGTGTATGAGCATATCAGAACTGCAGAGCAATAAAACTCACAGTAATGTGCAGTGTGTATGAGCATATCCCAGAGCTCCAGGGCAATAAATCTCACAGTAATATGCAGTGTGTCTCATAGAATTCACAGCAATAAAACTCCCAGCAATGCAATGTGCAGTGTCTATGAGTGTATCAGAATCCACAGCAATAAAACTCCCAGCAATGCAATGTGCAGTGTGTATGAGTGTATCAGAATCCACAGCAATAAAACTCCCAGCAATGCAATGTGCGGTGTGTGTGTCAATGTATCAGAATTCACAGCAATAAAACTCACAGCAATGCAATGTGTGGTGTGTGTCAGCGTATCAGGATCCACAGCAATAAAACTCCCAGCAATGCAATGTGCGGTGTGTATGAGTGCATCAGAATCCACTGCAATAAGACTCCCAGCTAACCGAGTGAATATGAGCACACAGCAATTATTTATTCTATATTTACCGGCCTCCGTCCGCGGTAGGGCTATGTGCAGAGTCAGCAGGGACTGTGTACGGACTCAGCAGGAGGTCCCCCAGGCCACGTTAGGATCGTGGCTGTGCCTGTGCGTGGAGCCATCTTGTCAGCAGTGGGGTGCCACTGCCAGAGGGTGCACCATGGCTTTGATTCCCTTCCTGGTGGGTGTTCATTCCAGAATAGAGTGAGAGTCCGTGTTAACGAAAGGGCAGGCCAGCTGCGTGCGTGTCACGTGGTTCAGCCAGTCAGGTGGTACTGAGACTCAGTACCACCTGACTGGCCGGACCGCGTAACCTGCACGCACGCAGCCTCACCAGGAGCCAGGCAGCTCAATGACAAATTTCTATCACTGCAATGCTGGTTAAGTAAAGGTCCACTTTAAACAGCAGTAAGCAGACAGGGCTTCATATTCTGCTGATATCCCCCCTTTACCTGCCGTTTACTGTCATCTTCTCTCTCTGCACACAAATCACATCCGCCTCCCCTCTCCTAGAGCTGCTGCGGGGCAGGGGAGGAGCTATGGAGGGAGGAGAAGGGGATTTTTATTCTATTCGATTTTATTCCGTATGTAAAAACCCTGCTCCGCTGCTCGTTGCTTGAGAACACAGCTCAAAGCTGACACACAGTGACAGTGGCACCTCCTAGTACCCCCTAATGACACCCAAATAATCACTGGTACCTGGGGCGACCCGCCCTCCGCCACTCCCCTAAGTACACCACTGCTCTGTGATATGCTCACACGCAAGTTTGGTGAACTGCCAGCAAGTACGGTGCTGTTTGAAGGCATTGCAAATCCCCATAGAGAAGTAATGGTTAATCTATTCAGAGAACACCAAACAGCAGAGAAATGGCAGTGAAATGCCCTGATGTTTGGTGGTTTCAATCAGCAGGTTTATTCAGGCGAACCCCATAGGTTTCAATGTTAAAAATATTGCCATTTTTATGCAATATCTATTAAACCATTTATTATTTTAATCTGCAGTAAAAAGTCTTTATTGATTTTTTTTAGTAAATTTTCAGCAAAATTTCCCCCCCTTTTTTTAATAGCGGTTTTTCTTTTTTCTGTAACAGAACTTTTTACTATCAATCATAGGATCTTATATGTAAATTCCAGACATTTTCGTTCAGTAGTTCTTTGAAAACAGCAGGCCACGGGTTTGCGGTGGCAGCATTCAGCGGCCGACTCCATGCACTTTGGGGACCCTGCGGTGAATTCACTGCAGGGTGGGGAAATTTTATTCCCGAAGTGCAGGGAACTACAGAACACCAAAATGTTGGCGTCATTTTGGTGCTCTCTGAGTAACCCACTAAGGCTAGGGTCAGACGAAAGCATTTTTCCCCGCGAACGTGAAAAAGTGCGTCCGAACGCATTGACGTATTTTTTCACAGAATGGGCAAAAACGGTCAGACGACGCGCATTTTCGGGCGTGATTTTGTACGGATCGTCAATAAAACTCTTTTTGCGTCTGGACGTTATGTTGGCTGGACATTAGCAGTGTCTGACATCTCCTAATCACGCAAACACGCCGCTATGCCGCAGCTGCGCACTCAGTACGTCAGTACTAGCGGTTCAGCATTCTCAGAAAAATGCGTTCAAATTCCACTTGCGTTGCACGGCCGGACTTTTGTGCGGCCATACATCGTATATTGGCCGTCATTGCCCGTCATCTGCTGCTAGTGCGGCCGTAATTATGTGCGCCAGAACGCACGTTAAAAGTGCGCTGGTCTGATCCCAGCCTTAGTGGTGAGGTTTTTTGCTGCCCACTGGAAAGTGAAAGCCTAGGCCTTGCCTACCCAGGACATACTTGAAAATTAGTGAAATCTCAATGTATCCTTCCTGGCAAAATACTTTGCAAAAGTAAAAAAAATATATATATATATATTTTTTGAAGGGTGGGGCCACCAGTGCGGGCCGCCGCCCCGGGAATGTGCCGCCCTAGGCCTAGGCCTTGTTGACCTAGGCCAAAATACACCACTGCGTGGGATGTCCACCAGTAAGTACCTGCAAAAGCCTTCTGTGTTCCTTCAGTATCACCTTGTTGATCACCTCACAATTACAGTCAGGAGCAGGTTCTTCAGAAAGCTGATGGACAAGGAGTCCACCCATCGGCTTCCAGAAGAATCTGCTCCTGGCTGCACCTGCTATATGCTTTGTTACTCACCTGCAAACCTGTCATCCTGCTGTGTCTCCTGTGCTTGATCCAGCAAATGTGATTTTTCCAGTTCTTCACGGTTACCAAGGTCGCTGTAAGGATGTTGACCGTCCATGATATGTTCAGGGGCCCAGAGGATCCAGGTGGATGTGGAAATTGCCAAGCCCTGTGCAGCTTGTCTGAGTGCCACGGATGTAAGGGTTTCTCCATGTCGTCCAGAACTGGCCCAACAAATTTCTCAGTGGGCGGCAGCATCTGTGGACGGTAAGAGCACTTGGACTGACCCCTGAGGGAGCGATGAGTATGCTCTGCACCAAGTAAAGGTGCACACCGAATGCTCTGCCACCAAGGAACACCTATGAGAGAAGGTGGCCCTGACTAGTAAGGGGCCCCAAGAATGCTGGTGGCAGCCCTGCCATACAGCCATGACACAAAGAAGCGTGTAGCTCAAAAACAACTGATGCGCCAAACCTGACCTTGAACATTCATCATCTCCATTCCATATGAAAACTGACCAGGTGCAGGTTTTCCCTGCTTGCGTCCCCATTTTAGCGTTAACATCGTAATATGGCCCATAGTCTCGTGGCCCAGAAGCGCAACCCTCCATGGAGTCTTATAGACTCAAGGAGGTGATACTCGCGGTGGCGTGGAAACTCTACTGCGAGTGTCCCAGCGGTTGGCGCTGCGTTTCAGGGTGAGTAGTATTAAGAAGGGAATAGAGCTCTCTGTGTTACCCGTCAAGAGAAATTTCCTGTATTATAAGGTAAAACTAATACCAGTGTAGGCTATATCATGTCTAAAAGGGATATTCTAGCAGCACAATTTCATTAAGGCCCTATAAAGACTGACGTAATGTGTATTTTCATGACCACGAGGGGTTAATATCACATTTCGCCTTGTACTCTACTCTGGAAGTCACACTCAGTCGATCGAGTATGTCTCACTACCAGTAATGGTCTCCGCCGTGTGCTTCTTGTTGTTGTGCCAATAAAAGCATACATTTAAGTGTGTTTTTAACCCCGGTGCCATTTGGTCTGATACGCTTTTTTCCCGTCAAAACACGACCTGTCACTTTTAATAGTGACACACCAGCTACAGCCCTGCGTAACGTCTAGATACCCTGACCTCCACAGAAGACCAACCCTACAATGGAATGGCAAACCCAGTATCCCCTTCCGACGTGGAGTGCGACATTGTGTCAGTGCTGGTGAATTATTATAGGTTGTGATATCCAACAGGAAATACGGTGAAGACAATGTCGCAAAACTTGCCAATCAGCCCCAGCCAGTGCCACGAATGGATTTCTTCCTATCTCCATCTCGTAGACAGGTTTGCAATCTTTCCAAAAATAACAAATGACTCACAAATGTGAATTTTATATTATTATTATGACAGCGACAGGATCTTTAATTTCATTTTGTTTGGCGCTTGTGACTCCGGCAGCTAGATAGGACATTCCGTTCTGCTTTGCATAACAATTTGCAAGGGTGATCTTGAAAAATATAGAGTCCGATTCCAACCAAGGCTGGGGCTAAAATGGGGTTGGTAACGGGGAAAACCTGCGCCTAAAGGTTTCCACCTTAGCGTCCTCATTTTAGCACCGTATTCTGGGACAGGCGTTAATTCAGCAGCCTGGAACGCAGCGCAACTCTCCATGATACTCGCAGTAGCGCATCCTCACCTCCGCGAGTATCACCTCCTGGAGCCTAAAGGACTCCTTGCAGGGTTGCACTGCCGGGCCGCGAGACCTGCTCACTCACTCTCTAGGAATTGTAGGCATCAACATCGGGGGGCCATGAGCTTGACCGCCCTGCCCACCAGGAAAATGAGGTTTACCAACGTAGCTCGTTCTCCTGAAAATGAGCTTTTGTTCAGAAATAAATGCCGGCTCTCAACCTCTGGTGTTAACACTAGCAAGGTTATTTAAAGAGCACGTTCAATGACTTTTCGTTCTCTTCAATTCAGTGCGATTTGGCGATTCCATTTCGGCAACCCTGCGGTGTATTCAGCAAGCACCACAGGGTCCCCGAATTGGAGGGAAAAGCTGCCGAAAACCCGACGAACACACACCGCAAAACCCAGCGAATGCATACCAAAACCCGCAAAAACATCTGGATTAACCCCGCCGGACACGCCGGAGAAACCTGAGCAGCCTCCGATCACAGCGCAGAGCAGGCGCAGGATAAACTCGACACCGCAGACGAATGGAGTGAAAAAAAAAATAGTACGCTTGCTTGTTTGAAAAGTGAAACGCTGTTTGCAAAGAAACTACTGAACGAAAATGTCTGAAATTTACATATAAGATCCAATGAATGATAATAAAAAGAGCGGTTACAAAAAAAAGAAAATACGATTTTAAAAAAACGGAAATTTTTTTTTCGTAAAAAAAGCCCGAAAAATACCTAATAGATCCTAAAAAATCTATAAATAAAGAGACTCCTTACTGCATAATATTATAATAAACGGTTTATTAGATATTGGATTAAAACGGGAATATTTTTAACATTGAAGCCTATGGGATTCGCCTGAATAAACCTGTTGAATGAAACCACCGAATGGTAGGGCAATTTGGCAACTTTTCCCTGCTGGTTTTTGTTCTCTGAATAGACAAAGCAGTGCTTCTCTATGGGGATTTCACGGCCCTCGAATAGGCACATTTGGCGAATTGCCTCCTCTCTGAATAACCGATTGGCCAGGAAAGGTAACCGTACGCTGAATTTCACTGTTCGGTTACCTTTCGCCAGCAAATCGGATCTCTTTGAATAACCCTGTAGGGTTTAACTCCAACAATAAATCCCATACTTATCTTAGGTCCCGCGGTGCAGAGGTCTACAGGATTCGTCGCTTCTTCTGGCCACGAGACGTGAAATTGTCCCAGTGTCCCACCCTCCTTCCTGTGCGATCTAGCTGAAGCAATCTTGAGCAGAGCTCGAGCATCAGCGCCTAACTTCAGGTAACCCTGTGGACTCCAGGAGTCAATACCAGCAAGACACGTGGAGCTGTTGCCGGTATCTGTATGTGGCTCTTGACTGTTCTGGCTCAAAATGGGGAACCAGTAAGTGGAATCGACTCGAGCTGATATTTTCCCTTACCACCTCCCTGTTATTGACTTGGGCCTCGATTCATTAGTTGAAATCAGCACCTTTTCCGCCAGCATTTTGGCTTATTTTATGGTTTGGAATATTCAAATTTCGGCTCACAGGCCTTTCTATTCCAGGCAAAATATCAGTTCAAATATCGGCTCTTGCAGCTCTACTTATTAATGGAAATATCGCCTTTAGCTGCTTAATTCAAGTTTATCGCTTTGCCGAATTCTGAAAAAGTATCAAATGCTGCTAAGTATTGCTGAATGGCTCTTCGGAAGCTTGCAGTGTTGTCTAATGTAATGTAAGGAGTTTGTGCTTTGTGCGTTTCTATCTTAAATCCCAGATTTGCATGTTTTACGGTAAATCCCGAACATGCTTGTTTTAACGTAAAACCCCGACATGCTCGCTTTACTGGAAATAATAAAGTACAGATTTGTACATTATAAATCTAACTTTAACCTATTAATTTACAGATTTTAGCATTATAACAGTGGAATAAGCCACACTAATACATAAAACAGCGCATCCTCTGTACATCGAGATCAGCATTTACAGTAAAACGCGCAACCTCCATTTTGTAAATTTAAAACACGTAAGTCCTACATTAGAGTTTACACTTTCACACTATAAAATGCGAGTCCGTGCTTTAATATATGCAATTACAGTAAAACTCACATGTCCAGGATTTACGGCAAAGCGCGCAGGTCCAGGATTTACAGTAAAACTCAAAAGTTCGTACATTACATTCTGCACTGTTACGGTGAAACACGAAAAGCATATCCGTGCACGTGTATTTACACTCTGTTTTTTGGCTTTCTACTGGCCTGAAACGTATACTAAACAGGGCCATTTTTTGGAATTCGACTCTGGATGAATTTATTCAGATGAAATTAAAAAAATATTTATATATAAGATGAAAGCAGTTGATATTTTTATCTGAAAATTGGCCGATGGGATTAACCCCTTAAGGGCCGCTGACGTACCCTGTACGTCCTGTCCTCGGGTCTCCCTTAGACCCGCGGACGTACAGGGTATGTCAGCGGCGCCTAATCCCCCTCCCGCCCGATACTCACCTCCCTCACTGGATCCCTCGGCGATCTGGCAGGGAGGAAGCCTGCCCATGTGATTTACATGGGCAGGCGAGGCTGATGACGTCACCATGCTGCGTGGTGACGTCATCAGCAGGCATCCCCATGCAAAGCAATGGAGGGGAGGGGAGGCTCCTTCGGAGCCCTCTATCTCCCCAACCATTGCAGCTAGGGAGATGCTTTTTACACCGCTGAAAAGGGGAGAGTCTCCCCTTTTCAGCGGTGTATAGCATTAACTGTTTCGCCGCCGGATCACGTTTTGGCGCCAATTGGTGCCAAAACACGTTTCGAACCAGGAGGGGGGCTGACATCTTGGATGTCAGCCAAGCCTCCAGGTCCCCCCCCACCCACTGACAACCTCACCATATGTGTGAGGATGTCAGTGGGCCAGTTAACCATCTAGCTGCCATGTAGCTGCCATGCTAGATGGTCATATTTGACATCATTTGAAAGGCCTGATTATGGCCTTTCAAATGATACCAAACATGACCAGGTTTGGTTTAAAAAAATAATTAAAAAAATAAATTAAAAAAATAATAAAAAAATTAAATAAAATAAAAAAATGTGGTTTTTTTTTAAAGTTTTTTTTGTCTGGGGGGGGGTTTAATTAAATAGGACCTAGGCTGTCATCTAAAAATAATTAGCACAAAATGGTCAGAATGAGCGCAGCGCACATAGGTGAACTGTCTCAGCAGTGAAGGGGTTAAAAAGCAAACACATGTAAAAATTGGGTATTTCTAGACTCAAGACAAAATTTTGAACCTATTTAGCCGGGGTCTTTTTGGGTGGTTGTAGATTTTGGGGATTAAATTACGAAAAAAGTGTGTTTTTACCATTTTTTCCTCATATTTCATATTTTTTTTATAGTAAATTATTGGATATGATAGAAATAATGGTATTTCTAGAAAGTCCATTTAATGGCGGGAAAAACTGTGTATAATATGTGTGGGTTGAATAAACGAGTAAGAGGAAAATTTGACCTAAACACTAACAGCGCAGAAACGTAAAAACAGCAGCGGTCACTAAAGGACGGATTTGTGTAAAACCGCCCGGTCACTAAGGGGTTAAAACAACCCCTTTGGTCGGAAACGGTCCCACAGACTTAACTGGTTTTAAGAGCCCCCTATCACCTTTGTCACTCATGCAGTTTGTTTATACTATTGTATGTGTTATGAAATATTTTTCTCTAAATTGATTCTTTCTCAGTTCTGACCCTACAGTTAGGATCATAAATTAGAATTTGGCCGCTTATCATCCTAGATTTTTGGCACCGTCAGCCAATTTAAATGGAATTCAATACTTTGTTGTTTTCATTTTGTTGTCTGTGTTCTATTCTGTATTAACGGAATCATTTCCAGAGAGATACAAAAGTGTAGAATCGCATTAAAGGCCTTTTTATCGAATCATATCTTTTTAATAGAAGTCTCACTCTTTCCATAACATCGAGTCATTAAATATGTGGCTCCGTGTGTTATCCTTCACCTCGTTTTCTTCCAGTTTCTCTTCAAGGATTCAGAGGAAAATGGAACAGTTACAGTTACAAGCATTTATAAAGCACAAACAGATTCCTTAGTGCTGTACAATGGGAGAGACTGAAAAACGAATATACATACACGTTACACACTGAACAGTAGGAGGGAAGGACCCTGCTCGAGAGCTTACAATCTAAGAGGAGAGGGGGGACACAGTAAGTGAGGGTAAATAGGGTAAGTGAAGTAGCGGGGTGCAGTTGGGCTGAACGGGAAGATGGAGCAAGAGATTACAGTGAGGAATCATGGAGTGAGCCGATAGGCTCCCCTAAAGTAATGTGTTTTCAGAGACTTTTTGAAGGACTAGAGAGACAGAGAGAGTCTGATGTTGCGGGGATGGGAGTTCCATGGAAAAGGACAGCTCAGGAGAAGAAGTGAAGGTGGGAGTTGGGGGTACGAGGAACTGATAACATCAGATCATTCGCCGAGCGAAGTGGTCGGGATGGGATGTACCCGCTAATAAGGGAGAAGATGTAGGCAGGGGTGCGGTTATGGTGAGAGCTTTGTATGTGAGGACCAGTATAATGAATTGGATTCTAAAGGAAACAGGAAGCCAGTGTAGAGATTCACAGACAGGTGAGGTGTAAGAGGTGCGGGATGTGAGGTGTGAGAGGTGCGGGAGTTGAGGTGTATGAGTCTGGCACAGGCGTTCATTACAGACTGCAGAGGGAGAATCTGGGATTTCTTAAGGCCAGAGAGAAGGAGGTTACAGTAGTCAAGGCAGGAGATAATAAGAGCTTGGATGAGCAATTTAATAGAGTCCTGATTAAGAAAGCTTAATAAATGCAATAAAGGAAGCAGAAAGCACAGATATAAAACTATACAATTAGTTTCGTAGGGATCAGTAGCTTGGTAGCAATGGAAATGGTACAAAGGCAAAAGTAAAATCGCAAGATAACATAACACCCAAAAATATGTTCACAATGGCACGGATGATGCGTACTCCTTACTTTTTACATATAATATACAAATCGGAAAACCAAACGAGACAGATCTTCTCTTCGATGTCTGCCTGTAAAGAAGAATAAGGAAGTAGAGGTTTCCCAAAATAAATCCATGGATGAAAAATGGATACTATTAGCAAAGAATAGTCAATAGATCCAAGAGAAATCCAATATTATGCCCAATTCTACTAAACAAATAGCCTGAAATCCATGAGACAATGTCCGTTGGATGCAGAAGTCATCATTTTATAGTGTTGGACTCAAGCATTCAATATATAGAGTCGCGATTAATCCAAATTTCAAACTCAACGGGGCTTTTCAACTGGAGTAGATGGAATATCGTTTCAGGACATGGTATGGATGATTGATGTCAACCAAACTAGGTTGGCAATATAATTCTGGAATACATACAGGGTAATTCAAAGAGATCCGAATTGCTTGAGAAAGGTAAAATTACTAACGAACGCTGGTTACCTTTCTTGGCCATTCGGCTATCCAGAGAGCAGGCAATTCGCCAAATCCTGGCGAATTGCCTGCACATACGATGCCTGTTCGGTCCCTGTTCGAGGGCAGTGAAATCCCCATGAAAAAGCACTGCTTCGGCTATTCAGAGAACACAAACCAGCAGTGAAAGGTTCCCGAAATGTCCTGCCATTCGGTGGTTTAATTCGGCATGTTTATTCAGGAGAATCCCATAGGCTTCAATGTTAAATATATTCCCGTTTTAATTCAATATCTAATAAACCGTTCATTATAAAATTCTGCAGTAAAGAGTCTCTTTATTTATAGATTTTTTTGGATATTTTAAGCATTTTTTTGTATTTTTTTTTTTTTAAAAGTCCGATTTTTTAAAAAAAATTTAAGTTTACTTATTTTTTCTGTAACAGCCCTCTTTATTATCATTCCCTGGACCTCATATGCAAATTTCAGACATTTTCCCTCAGTAGTTTCTTTGCAAACAGCGTTTCACTTTCAAACATTCATACAAATGGTTTTCCTAATTTATTCACCTCCCTCTGTCTGCAGTGTCGGCTTTTTCCGGCGGCTGCGCTGCATGTGATCAGCTCCTGCTCGGGTTTTTCCGGCGTCTTTGACGGGTTAATCCAGATGTTTTTGCGGGTTTTCGGTCTGCATTCGGTGGGTTTCGCGGTTAGTTTTCGTTGGGTTTGCGGCAGCCTTTCCCTGCAATTTGGGGACCCTGTGGTGCTTGCTGAATACACCGCAGGGTCACCGAAATGGGATCGGCAAAAGGAACCGAATTGAAGAGAACGAAAAGTCACCGAATGTGCAGTGACTTTTCGAATCTCTTTGAATTACCCTGTAAGAGTCCTTGTGAATATATCGATGATGGGTACAGTGACAGAAACGGCCATTTGTAATTTTATAGGGAGTCGTTTATGAAACAATGGAAGCTTGGGTTGTGGTTGAGCATATGTCAAAGTGGCCATCGTGCTCCATTATCAAATATAAAGGCGCAGTTATCAAAAACACATGGAGCTCAGTAGTTGAGTGGAGACCAAAACCAGTGATTTATGAGCGACCAAATCCATGACTCGTGCACAGCACTGACGTTTAACAAATGGCCAGTCGCCAACAAGAGGCCTGGTGATAGATGGGCAACTCCAGAGGTGAAGGTCCACTCAGCATGGACTCCAGTCAGAAGCACGGAAACAGAAGCATAGCGCCACCAGTAGTATCTCAAACCATAGGGATGGATGCTGGAGGATATTGCTTGAAGACTCTGGAAACCAAAATTATTGAAAGTAAATGAACAATTAAAAAAAAAAAGCATTTAATAGAACTTTCAAGCCAACAATACTCAGAGGAATCATTGAACATAGGTACAAAGTAACTTCCAGACATTATCAAAGCAGCATGAGTTACATGTATTTATTACAGGATTTAGAGAAGCATAAGGACATGGAACATGGGGCCAACTGACAGAATGAAAAGATGGGGGGCTGTATTCATTCCATCTGTATCTTGTTTGTACATAAACTCCAGAAACACAAACAGTGACATATTGTAGTCTTCTGCAATTTGTTCGGACCGTTCAAAAATATGGCCAAATAAATAACACGGATTCTGAGGCATCCGCTTTCCAAATTGTTTATCTGCTGTACAGATCTGATACTAAATTATTAAATCAATCCAAATCTAATTGAATTGATTCAGATTTCTTCAGATCTCATTCACAGTGCAATGTACAATCCCTAACCCGTATCATACAACAAGCAAAATTATAGCCACCCCAGTTCTAATCCTAACCAAACAGAAAACACGTAACCCTAACCCTAAATCCTAACCCAATCCCTAATTGTGAAACAGAAAGAGTAACCCTAACCCTAAAAGTAAACCTAATCCTAACCCTAAAAGTAACCCATACCTAATTGTGAAACAGAAAGAGTAACCCTAAAAGTAACCCATACCTAATTGTGAAACAGAAAGAGTAACCTTAAAAGTAACCCTAATAGTAAAAGTAACTCTAACCCTTAATGTTACACTAACTATAATCCTAAAACTAAAGGTAAACCTAATATTAACAGTAACCCTAACCTAACTCTAACCCTTAAGGTTACCTTCCTTAACTCCAATTCTAACACTAAACGTAACCCTAACCATAATATTAAAAGCAACTCTAAATCTAACTCTGACCCTTACCCTAACTCTAATCTGAATACTAAAAGCAACCCTAATATTAATAGTAACCCTAACCAAACTCTAACCTATAAGCAGGCCTCAAAATTTCAAGTCCTGAGCTACTAGCCAGGCCTTAAGAGTTACTCTCCACTAGTTGCCTCACCTAACCCCTATCCAGCATTGCCTCTGTATTCCCACTCGCCCTCATGTAATTTCCACTTGCCAAATGCGAGCAGGCGAGTGGAAATTTTGAGGCCTGCCTTAAGGTTACCTTAACTCTAATCCTACTTAATTACTAAAAGTAACCCTAACCCTAATATTAAGAGTAACCCTAAATTTAATTCAGACCCTAAAATGAATCCTAACTCTAACCCTAAAAGTAACTAAGTAGTATAGAGCAAGAGAAGCATAGAGGGTGGTATGGGAGATGTACAGAGAAAAATATGGAACCCTCAAAAATATAAAATTTTTCGAAGCTATCCTATATTGAATTAATCCGATTCTTTTCAAATCCAAAATTTTTCCAAGGCTGACCTGAACCTTAATATTTGGCATGCACATGTCTTGTAGCTTGTTACCTCTATCAGGTTAGCATGGGAATACCAAGCTGACAGCTTGGCGTTCAATGGCAAGTGCAAGAATAAAGCGTTGGAGAACTTTCTGTCTATTTCTGATCCTTTCTGTTTCTTTCCTTTGCTTGAAAACTTTAAAACTCTAAGGATACATGTTACTGTACTTTATTTTATAAATATGATTATCATTTTAGGGAGCAGATCCATGTTGCGGCACATTCATGTTAAAACACTATCATCTCTACACAATAACTCCATTTTTCTAATACTATTTTCCAAGTATTGCGTGAATGCGGAATCAATTAAAAATCATATCTATCGCAAGCACTTCAAGCGTACTTCAATCTCACTACAAGTTCTAGTGTTCACCTACTGGGACAGCAGAGAACTTCAATGACATGCTCAGAGGTATTCTCTTTACTTCTTCCGACAACACACTGCTGCCAGAGCGCCGAACAGCACCAGTATCAAACCAATTATTAATATAATAATGGCTGGTGTGAGGCCCGTTGCAGGATCTATAGGACACATAAAAGTTTATTACTTATTGCTGCTGTCATTACACAAGCCTTTAATTAAATGCATAATATTCAGGGTCACAAGAAAAACACTGGACATAATGTTGGCTTATCTCCAACACCGTCCATTTCTATTCCTGGACCTAGAGCAGCTCATGTCACCTGTTTGGTTTTACATAGTTAAAAGTAGGCTTGTGCACTGATTTTTTTTTCCGTTCAATTCGATTTGATTTTTCGGATTTTTAAACTTTTCGATTCGGCTCGTTTCAACAGATTTCTGTTTCGATTCGGTTCCGCTCGACTCGTTTTCCGTGTACAAATTTTTTCGGAATTTCGACCATTTTCGTATTTTCGTGTCACTTAGCTCGTTTTTGTATCGACTTTTCGTTTTTCGGAATTGTAAATGGTTTCGGGATATCGACCATTTTTCATATTTTCGTGTCACTTAGCTCGTTTTTTGTATCGACTTTTCGTATTTTCGGAAATTTTCGTTTTTTCGGAACGTCTGTTCTCCTCGTTTCAAAGCAATAAATTTTGATTTGACACATTTCAAGTACATTCGAAAATTCCGAAAATATTTAGTTTCGGCTCGGAAAACTTTTCGGAACTGCCATTTTCGGAAAATCGGCCGCATCCGAAAACACGAATCGGGAAATTTCGTGAAAATTCCGAAATTCCGAAACCCGAAACGCACATCCCTAGAAAGAGAGATATTTAGACTTTCTGCTTATTCACATAGCTAACAATTAATTCCTGTTTGATTGCTTTAGAGTTTTTCTCTGTAATTCCCCAAGGAAACCTTTACTTTATTACCTTTTGCCATTTAACCACACAAATAATAATCGCAAGCTTAAAGGGATACTCTACTAAAAAGTATAGTGCCTTTTTTTTTGCCCTTTGACCTTTTCTCGCAGCAGGGCGCACTGTGCCGTCCCTGCAGAAGTTGGGCTTTGAAGATGCGGGGCGTAATAGTACGCACTGTTCACATCTATGGGCCATCCAGGCCCCGCCCAGCAGTCGGCACACGCCGTGCACTGTTGGCTGCTGCGGGACAGCCTGAACTCAGGCAGTCCCTCGGCAGCCAATGATGCGTGTCGCGCGACAGCTGCGTGGGTGGGCCAAAGGAGAGGCCCGTTGCATCAGTCAGGCAGCGCCCGGGCCGGCGTTAACCCCCTCCTGCCGGGCACCACCCGACCACTGACCGAGACTACCACAAATACTGGGCTAGTTTCACTAAATATCATTGTTATATTAATAATCAAGGATTGAGAAAACACTAGGATCTGGCAGCTTGAAATGCGCAGAACAAGCATGAATTAACAAATATCTTCCCATTATAAGTAGGGAGCACAAGGATGTCAGGTATTTCCCAATGGGAAGCAGGAAAGGAGCCCAAAAACTGGAGCTATAGTGAAACACAATGCGAGATATGCAGGAGTGATCCAGGAATTGATGTCTAAATACAGGCTGAGTTCGGGGATGGTGGCAATAATCAAAGTCAGGGGTCACAATCCAGGTCAGACACAAAAAGGGTGCCAAATGCAGGGAGGAGAGATATCACTAGGGAACTGCTTCAATATTGGAGCAAGGACCGAGCGAGCTGATGGCGTTTATATACCCAGTAGCTCCTCCTTACCAACCACGACACAAGACACGTGCTGGCTGCCATATTGACGGAGCCCTGCTGCGCACACATTCCAGCATGCCAGGCCAGAGCGCCAGTCAGGTGTGGAGTCGGCCATGCATGACGCCTATGAGCCAGCCCTGGCAAAGGACAAGCATGCAGTGTATTGACTAAAAGGCCAGAGCGCCAGTCAGGTGTGGAGTCGGCCATGCATGACGCCTATGAGCCAGCCCTGGCAAAGGACAAGCATGCAGTGTATTGACTAAAAACACCTCCTGAAGGTTAAATACTGGAAGCTGAGCCAAAAGGTATTATAGACTGGGGGGGGGGAGCAACACCTTGTCAAAATAATCATTATCAACAAGAAAACTATCCAAAACCTTGCAAAATTCTGGGTTGCTGAGGCTCAACGATAGGAAAAGACAACGCTGAAGCCCGGGACGAATCTTCGTGAATCGCACTACGTACTGTGAGATTCTTTTAAAGAGAAACAAAAGCAATGCAAGTGGTTCGGCCGGCCTCCAGGCTCAGGCGAGCCCCCAGTCCAGACCCAGGTTCTCATATCTGATTTTCAGTTTCGGTATCGGTTTTTGGCAGAACCGATCCTGAATTTTCGGTTTCGGTATCGACATCGGCCGGAAATTTCCATTTTGGTGCACCACTAAAATATAGTGAACTGCAGTACAATTTACTGTGTAACAGAATATCACGCCTTCGGGCCCTGGATATAAATATTATGTACATTATGGGTGCCTGAATTTGTGTTGCACCAGCCATGAGATCACAGTAATGGTGGAATGTGCTGTGAGTTTGCACTTGACTGGCGGACAACTTTTTCCTGGCTGTTCCACCCACTGGCGATGACAAAATGAGACATAATGGTTTGGGTGAGGTTCCCCTTGGGATGGGTGTGGACCATCGTCACCATAATGACATTTAGTGAATCCCACCCAAGGTCTTAGATCTGAGTGAACCTACATCTGACATATACATACCCACATAAAAATATTGATATTGAAAGACTTACGTTCCAGTTTGAAAGTGGAATAATTCCCTAAATGGTGGACTCTGCACTCTAGCTTTTCATCTAACTTGATGTGGCTATTACTCTTCTTGTCTAGAATTATCCAGTGTGCAAGAGTCGCCGTTTCATTTGTTGTCTCCAAATGGCTGCCGTTTGGATTTCCCGTTCCAACTCCCGACCAAGATATCTCTGCGGGTGGCCACCCTGTCGCAACACAGAGACCCGTGACGGAATCCATCGATTCGTTGTGTTTCTTTATATATACTTTCACTGGCTCTGTAACAACAAAATAAAATGTTGTGATAAAACGCGACAGTCACGCGTACAGTGAACATCTGAATATAGAATCAATAAATTCTCCTACCGAAAACAGAGACGGCAATGTCACCCGTTATTAATCCAGTCCCAAAGACATTGAAAACGCATCTGTAGTTTCCTTCGTCTTTTATTCCGGCTTTCCATATCGTGATGGCCGTCTTGTTTAAACCCAACTTGGTAATGTCCAAAACATTCTTATATTTGTCATGGATGTATACGCCCATCACGTTTGTGTATGTGCCCAAATCAGCCGCTTTGCCACTTACAATCTTCTGCCATGTTATTTGTGAAGCTTTAGCATTTTTCTTTTGCAGCGTGCATTGCAAAGTTACTTTTTGGCCGACTCTCACAGGCTGCGGGTTCTCCACCAGTACATCCGCTGTTGAGTGAATGAAGACACATTCTTGTGTTATTGAAATGTGGGAAGAGAAAATACGGGGAGTAAAACGCGACATACTAAATAGTTAACTTTTACAAAGGGCCAACGAATTTTTATATAGAAAAAAATTTGGATACGACAACCCACACAGATTTTAGGCATCATCGTGGTCCTTGTAATACACGAATACAACACGGTGCACGGAAGCGCAGATATGCTTGCATGGAGTCGGGAAACTGAAAATGTTCTCCATGATGATTTGTTGTCAGGAAATAAAGCAAAACAAAGAATATCTCACTCCACCTGCCATTTCAAAAACCTTGCAGGTCTATTCACTAAAAGGTGAAACTCTGGAGAACTTTTGGAGAAGTGAAAATTTTAGGTCCAAATAGCCAATTCGGAAAGTGAGATAAATCTGAGAATTTTTCTGGTTTGGCTATTTTGACCTAGAATTTTCACTTCTCCAGCAGTTCTCCAGATTTTCACCTTTTATTGAATAGACCTGATAGTTTACTCGGCTGTGGCTAAAGTGGAAAACCATCGAGGAACCATCTCCTTGGTAAAGCCACAATGAATAGAAGGGATCAGGCACACCATGTAGACCAGGGATGTCAAACTCAAGGCCCCCGAGAAGTTGATGCCTACAATTCCCCAAATTCTTTCAATGCAGCAGATGGCCAGGGAATCATGAGAGCTGTAGTTCAGAAATATCTGGGGGCCAGAGTTTGACAGCCCTGATGTAGACCATTGGGCACTCTATTGGGAGATGCAACGTTTCGGCAACAGGCTTGAGAAAGGCTGCATATGCTTCCGATACGTTGCATCTCCAATAAAGTTCCTATTGGACTGCATGGTGTGCTTGGTCCCTTTTCATCATTGTAGCTTTGCTATCAGGAAAGACTTCAGAGACCATGCCAATGGCCAACCGGTCAGTCAATGCTTCGGGAATAAGTTCCCATCCCAAGCATTCACAGAAAAAGCATCAGCCAAACTTTCTCATTTGGGATTTCGTGATGTTCTAGATGACTCCTTTGTCTAACGGGAAAATTCCAAAACCAGAATCTAGATTTCCAAACTTGGAAGACCAGAAAATCATTGACTTTTATGAATGACATTTTGGCTATTCCAATAGTCAACCAACTATCTATTAAACCACAAAGTTTAAGGGGTTAGTGACAAAGAGCCATAGTATCCCCTTTTTGCAACACCAAGAAACGTTGGCGATCGTTAGTAGGTGATTCCAGCAGCATCAGGAGAAGTTTCAATGACGAAGCTTCCCCTGCCGCCATTTCAATTTCCCTGTTGGGGAAACAGTTGTTGCAACAATGATGGTACACTCCATTGTTTACAGCTATGGTAAGCTACAGCGCTTTGTGAATAACCCCATTCGTAAAAATAAATGGCTTTATAATGGATAAAGAATTCTTCTGAGCGAAATCCCAACATTATAAATGTTCAATATATTGAAATTCAAAACAATATCTAGATACAGACAGTATAACTGGTGGTGCTTATCCCCTGCTATAAGCAGTTTCACCATGTCAGGTGTCAGTCTTTAGAGGACAGGTTGGTGTAATAACAACAGAGGTAATAATAATGAAAGATACCTCAACTAACCAGCTTTCACCTTCAGCTTCCAGAAAGATCCAGCTGCTGTTTATTTGATGTTTGTCATTTTTTTATCGTATAAGACATTCGCGCACGCAAGACATTTGGTTCGATTTGGACTATTTCTGAATCCCAAAAATTTGGGATTCTGTAATATTTGGAGCAAGCCAATTCAGAATATCAGAAGCTTCCAATGTTTAGATTTGGACTGAATCAGAATATCTTAAGGGTCTGATATAATCATTTGCAAATGGTGATGAAGTATCATCGGGAATGATGCACATGCACCAAAATGATGCACAGAATGAAGCATATGTTCCAAGAATGATGCACAGAATGAAGCATATGTTCCAAGAATGATGCACGGAATGAAGCATATGCTCCAAGAATGATGCACAGAATGAAGCATATGCTCCAAGAATGATGCACAGAATGAAGCATATGCTCCAAGAATGATGCACAGAATGAAGCAAATGCTCCAAGAATGATGCACAGAATGAAGCATATGCTCCAAGAATGATGCACAGAATGAAGCATAAGCTCCAAGAATGAAGCACAGAATGAAGCACATATGCTCCAAGAATGAAGCACAGAATAAGGCATATGCTCCAAAATGACGCACCGAATGTCGCATGTGCTCCAAGATTGATGCACAGAATGAAACATATGCTCCAAGAATGAAGCACAGAATGAAGCATATGCTCCAAGAATGATGCACAGAATGGAACATATGCTCCATGATTGATGCACAGAATGAAACATATGCTCTAAGAATGATGCACAGAATGAAGCATATGCTCCAAGAATGATGCACAGAATGAAACATATGCTCCATGAATGATGCACAGAATAAGGCATATGCTCCATGAATGATGAATAGAATAAGGCATATGCTCCATGAATGATGCACAAAATGAAACATATGCTCCATGAATGATGCATATGCTCCAAGAATGATGCACCGAATGAAGCATATGCTTCAAAAATGATGCACAGAATGACGCATGAGCTCCAGAAATGACGCACCGAATGAGGCATATTGTACAGGATGACGCATATGCTCCAAAAACCGATGGAGAGAATGGAGCATAAACTGTAATGTGACTTACAGAATTGAGGCATAATCTGCAAAAAAATACTCATATAACGATGCAAAGGTCATCAATAAATCTGCGGGGCAGTCATAATTAATTTGAATATCTCTGATTATATTCTCAGATCTGCCTGATTATAAATGGATTGTTTCGGGTCAATTTGGGATTTTGTATGCAGAAAGCGATTCGGTTTGGATATCGGCAATTCGGATCGATCTGAATCACTGAATTGCTGTTTATTCGGTGGAAGATTTTTTTACTTATTTGTCTGTAAGACCTCCAGAACAGACTTGTGAAAAAGTGAAAACAGTGAGTTGTGGTGGTCATTCATCACCTGAAAACCAATGTGACAATTCAGAAAGCTGATCCAAAACCAGAGAGGGAGAAGACAACTCAGGAAGCTGAGCTAAATATACATCTCCTGGCGTTTCATGCCAAAAAATACACAATGTAGACATCTCTTTAACCCCTTAAGGACAGGCAGGCATTGCCCGTTGGGCGGGGGTTCACGCCAGCAAGGCGTAGGTACGCCTCTCCGGCATGTGCCGCCGCAAGCTGTTGATTTTGGCCCACCACGCTGTGAAACTGACGCGCAACGTGCGTCATTGGCTGTAGGGGTACAACCTGAGTTCAGGCCATCTCTCTGCAGCCAACGGTGCAGGATGTGCCAGCTGCGGGGAGGGGCAGAGGCGGCCCATTGAAGTCAGTGGGGCCTACATGTACACCCTGCGGTTTCAAAGCCATCCTTCAGCGCGGACGTTATAGCACATCCCGCGGCGCCAAAGGATTAAAAGAACACTAGTACAAGGCTGTAACTAGATGACTTGTGCATTACAAACAAAACACACGTCGCTGGGTTTTATTTTCCTTTGTTTGAAGTAATTACATATAAAAAGGAAAAGTAAAATTAGGTTTTTATCTCCTGTTTACATTTTGTGGATTTTGACCATGATGCAACATTTACCACAATCTTATGGCAAGTCTCACTTTACCGCTCTGAAGAGGCAATGTGGTGGAGGAAGGAATGTTTAGACGAGGCTGCATGGGGTCTATTGTGTTACCTAGGATACAAAAAAAAAAGATGGCAGCTGAATGAGATTTGATAGTGGGCTAGCAACACTGAAGGGTACCCTTTGTGAGGCCATTTACATACATCCCACCAATGGCGTATGCGGCCCATTTCATTAGAACTTGCATCCATGGAACATTTATTAATTACAAATCTATTCTTGGATTATTTTGTATAGAACGGTTATTGTTAGTTTATTATTTATTTCATTTATTGTCATCATTTATATAGCACCAACAGTTTCCGCAGCGCTTTACAATAACCAAAGGGGACAATATACAGATAAACGAACATAGGATGGAAACAAGAGGTGTAGAGGACCCTGCTCCTAGGAGTTTACAATCTAGAGGGATTGGGGTTGAGGAAGACAATGGGAGTAACCAATGTTTAGGCAGTGATACAGTCAATGTACATGCTATTTATCATGAACCTGATAAGAAAAATCCAAAATATCAATGTAGGGGGTCAAATATGAACCTTTTATCCAACATTAGGGTGTGCCTGAGCACACCAGGCACACCCTGTGCGTACACCTTTGCATCCCACACAATGCAAGTCGATATATTGTTTATTGGACTTCTGACCCATTCACTCTATTCTATGACCAATGTCGCACAGTGAGGAGCACACACTGTAAAGATAAATAAAAAAAATGAAAAGCCTTACGTATCTCTTTGGGCATTTTATAAGTAGACTCTTCCCCTCTATGCTGGACTCTGCATTCCAGTTGTTCAGCTATCTGTCTTTTTCTTGTAGTCTTCACGATTATCCAATGTGTAAGAGTTGCCGTGTCATCGCTGGTCTCCAAACGGCTGCCATTTTGGTTGCCCGTTCCAGCTCCAAACCAAGATATTTCGGCAGGGGGCCACCCGGACGTAACGCACTCTGCTGTGATCGAGTCCGCCGATTCATTGTATTTCTTTAGATATCCTTTCACAGGCTCTAAAATAACAATAACAGCATAAATATCCGAAACAAGAGGATTGTAAAGATGATAAACAAGATACCAGGCTTTAAAGAGGATACAAGTGTCAAGAATTGGAGGAGTTTAAAGGGCCATTTATTTTATCCCCTTCTAAACCAAGGACTTTTTGTTAACCCCCTCCCCCACAAAATAATAGAACAGCATTTATCTGAAACTTAGAATGCAAAGGTAACAGCTAAAGGTCAGTTAAAAAGCATTTCTGTACATAGATTGTTATTCTGAGATCAATAAAAGTTCAAATAATGTGATTTTACACTTAGGCTAGGGTCAGACTAACGCATTTTTCGCGTTGTCCGTGAAAAAGTGCGTTCGAACGAATGGACGTATTTTTTCACGGAATACGCGATAGCGGTCATACGATGCGCATTTCCGTCCGTGATTTTGTACGGATCATCAATAAAACACATTTTGCGTCTGGACGTTATGTTGGCCGGACATTAGCAGCATCTGACGCCTCCTAATCACGCACACACGCCGCTAGCGGACGCAGCGCACTCTGTACGTCCGTACTAGCGGTTCTACGTTCTTGCAAAAATGCGTTCGTTTGCCACTTGCGTTGCGCTGCCGCACATTTGTGCGGCCGTTCTTCGTATGCTGCCCGGCATTGGACGTCATTTGTTGCTAGCACGGCAGGGATTTAGTGCTGCTAAACGCACGTTGATACTACGTTAGTCTGACCCTAGCCTTAAAATTTCCATCTATTCCTTCATCATTAGACGCCTACTCAAATTCAATGACTGCTTAAATCCAGGCCATGGACGATTGTGGACACTTTAATTAAGCCGCATCCATTTTTGACAGCTAAGGTTAGAGATTTAGGGTTAGTTTAGTATTTCTGCTTTTTTTGGGTTAGGGTTAATTTTAGGGCTAGGGTTAACACTAAAACCTAGCTCTACCACTAACATTCCGCTCCATTGTTACTTTATTTTTACGCAACCGCAAAGAAAATCTATTGTCTCTGTACCTGTGTCTCTGTCCCTATGTCTCTTTCCCTGTATCTCTGTCTATGTCTCTGCCCCCGTGTCTCTGCCCCTGTGGCTCTGTCCCTGTGTCTCTGTCCTTTTGTCTCCGTTCCTGTGTCCCACTGTCTCGGTCCCTCTGTTTCTGTGTTTTTGTCCATATGTCTATGTCCCTGTGTCTGTGTCCCTCTGTCTCTGTCCCTCTATTTCTGTTCCTGTGTTTTTGTCCATATGTCTCTTTCCCTTTGTCTCTGATCCTATGTCTGTGTCCCTCTGTCTCTGTCCCTCTATTTCTGTTCCTGTGTTTTTGTCCATATGTCTCTGTCCCTTTGTCTCTGTTCCTATGTCTGTGTCCCTCTGTCCCTCTATTTCTGTTCCTGTGTTTTTGTCCATATGTCTCTGTCCCTTTGTCTCTGTTCCCATGTCTGTGTCCCTCTGTCTCTGTCCCTCTATTTCTGTTCCTGTGTTTTTGTCCATATATCTCTGTCCCTTTGTCTCTGTTCCCATGTCTGTGTCCCTCTGTCTCTGTCCCTCTATTTCTGTTCCGGTGTTTTTGTCCATATATCTCTGTCCCTTTGTCTCTGTTCCCATGTCTGTGTCCCTCTGTCTCTGTCCCTATATCTCTGTCCCTGTGTTTCTTTCTCTCTGTTTTTTTGTCGAATATGTTTCTGTACCATGTTCCCTGTCCCAGTGTCTCTGTCTGTCTGTGTCTCTGTCTATATGTCTATTTTTTTTACTTTCTGTGCATTATTCTCAGTTCTGTTCTAGGAAAAATAACTATGTAACGTAAAAAACCACAAGAAAACATGTTGCACGTTACTTTTCACTAGTTAAGAACGCATGTTGCTAAAGGATAAGCGCCAACAAATATAAAGTCTATAGAGCTGAAAATACCGTTACAAGCCTGACTGTATGAACGCAATGACTTACCGTACACAGAGACAGCAATCTCTCCCCACACTAATCCAGCTGGAAACGCACTGAATTTACATCTGTAATGTCCTTCATCCTTAATTCTGGCTTTCCATATTGTGATGGCCGTCTTACTCAAGCTGGGGCTGGAAATGTTCAAAACGTCCATGTAGTCTTTTGGGATAAATGCTCCCATCACTTTTGTGTATGTGCCCAAATCGACTGACTTATAGTTTATCATCTTCTGCCATGTTATCTGGGACACTTTTTGGCCTTGTTTCTGCCACGTGCATGTCAAGGTTATGCTCTCGCCGACTCTCACTGGCTGGGGACGGTCAACTAGTATATCAGCTGTCGAATAAAAAAAACATCAGGTGACAACCCTATGGAATGGAATACACATGAATGTAACTCTATGATAAATGGAAACAAGACAAATAAGAGGATGTACTAAAGGTCGATTTATCCTCAAGTGGGGGAGGCCGCTTTCTGAGGCAGGCAAAGTCAAAACCAGTATTCAGTGTGATTGCGTGCCGAGTGAGGAATAGGGATGAGCTGTTCGGGTTCGGACGGTTCAGAGTTTGGCTCGGACTTTGGCAGTTCGAAAGTTCGCGAACTTCGAACTTTTTGGGTGTGTTCGGTTCGAGTTCGCAAAAAAAGAAATTTTGAAAAAAGTATAAAAAATGCTTAAAAAATACTAAAAAAATCTAGAAATAAAGAGACTCTTTACTGCAGAATATTATAAGCAGCGGTTTATTAGATATTGAATTAAAAACTAATGTCTAGGTGCAAAGATTCTCACCTCTAAGGCTAGGGTCAGACGAACGCATTTTCACGTTGTCTGTGAAAAAGTGCGTTCGAACGAATGGACGCATTTTTTCACGGAGTACGCGAGAGCGGTTATACGATGCGCATTTTTCGTCCGTGATTTTGTACGGATCATCAATAAAACACTTTGTGCATCTGAACGTTATGTTGGCCGGACATTAGCAGCGTCTGACATCTCCTAATCATGCACACACGCCTCTAGCGGACGCAGCGCACTCTGTACGTCAGTACTAGCAGTTTAACGTTCTCGACAAAATGCGTTCATTTTCCACTTGCGTTGCGCGGCCGGACTTTCGTGCGACCGTACTTCGTATATTGGCCGTCATTGCCCGTCATCTGCTGCTAGTGCGGCTGTAATTATGTGCGCCTGCACGCGCGTTCGCACTGCCTCAGTCTGACCCCAGCCTAAATGATCTTTTTTTTTTCAAACGGCATAACAACAACAGATGTTTTAGTCTGGTCTAATCAATTTGAAACATTTTATGTAGAATGAAGGTGTGGGGTGTCTACTTCTGTTCTGAGTGAGTAATTTCCCTCCTAAAACTTCCTAATATGCTGCATTTAACTGCTGTGTGAAAAAATACAAAATTTCCTCATTGCCCGCTTTTAACAGCTAAAGCAATGTTATTTTTCACCTCGGGATTAAACATTCACAGGGTTATTCAGAGAGCGGTGAAAAGCAGGAGAATAACTGGAGAATGGAAAATTCTAGGTCAAAATAGCCAAACTAGAAAAATTCTCCCATTTATCTCACTTTCCAAATCGGCTATTTGGTCTAGATTGTTCTCTTCTCCTGCCAGTTCTCCTGGCTTTCCCCTCTCTCTCAGTTTTGTTCAGAGAAAGGTAAAAACCAGGAGAATGGCAGGAAAAGAGAACAATCTGGACCAAATAGCCGATTTGGAAAGTGAGATAAGGCTAGGGTCAGACTAACGCATTTTTCACAGCGACCGTCAAAAAGTGCGTCCGAACGCATTGCCATATTTTTTCACGGAATGCGCGAAAACGGTCATACGATGTGCATTTTTGTGCGTTATTTTTTACGGATCCAAACCAGGAAACTTTGGGTGTCTGGACGTTATGTTGGCCGGACATGAGCAGGGTCTGACGTCTCCAAATCACGCACACACGCCGCTAGTGGACGCAGCGCACTCTGTACGTCCGTACTAGTGGTTCTGCGTTCTCGAAAAAATGCGATCATTTTCCACTTGCGTTGCGCAGCCGGACTTTCGTGCGACCGTACTTCGTATATTGGCCGTCATTGCCCGTCATTTCCTGCTAGTGCAGCTGTGATTAAGTGCGCCTAAACGCACGTTAAAAATTCGCTAGTCTGACCCTAGCCTAAATGGGAGAATTTTTCTGGTTTGGCTATTTTGACCTAGAATTTTCCATTCTCCAGTCATTCTCCTGCTCTTCACCGCTCTCTGAATAACCCTGACAGGGTTCTTCAGAGAAAGGTGAAACTCAGGAGAATGACTGAAAAGAAAATTCTAGGTCAAAATAGCCGAACCAGAAAAATTCTCCCATTTATCTCACTTTCCAAATCGGCTATTTGGTCTAGAATTTTCCATTCTCCTGCTTTTCACCGCCAAAAAATCAGTAAACTTTTTCTGCGTGTCCGAAAATGTCTCCTCTTTTCATACAGACTGCCGCCCCAAGCAGTTGTTTATGGATAGATTAAAGGAAAACTGTTTACCATCATTTGAAACTTCATTTTTTTGTTTTTAAGTGTTTCTATACATCCTAGAAATCCGCCACTTCACGGGCAGGTTATGGGGACCTCCTAGGCACGATATTTGAAGGAATTTTTCGTTTTTATTTTTAACCCTTATTTCATGGAAAACTCACTGTCCCTTTAAAAACTTTTTTTTTTACTTTTTGTCCTTGTTTCCTGTCCCCCAGGGCACTACCCGGACCCCCATACACCTTTTATGGCAAATATCTAGCCTCTTGGAGAGCACTCTAAAAACTGAATTTTCAGCCCCATTGACTTGCATGGAGTTCGAGTTCGGGTTCGGACCCGAACATATGGAAAGTTCGGGTTCGGGCCCGAACCGAACTCGGGCGGTGTTCGGCTCATCCCTAGTGAGGAACTGCAAAGGTCCCGGTGGGCGCGAGTCCACACGAGATAGCTATGAAATCCGCACGATGGCTACATGAATGATTGCGGACTTATTATTTCTTATTACTTCTTATTTGAAAGGACTAGATTGTGTGGTTAAACACACGTGGTGGATCGTAAACAGGAAGAAGTACGATGAAATGCAAGCCGAATAATATCAGGGCGTCTCCAAGATGGCAACGGGAAGTGACATCTGTTTGGTGAGACATCTGGAAATATGGTGGAATGCGTGAAGCAGCTAAGGCTGGGGTCAGACGAGCGTAGTGTTCACGTCCGTGATTGCGCCTAAAAGTACGTCCGTGATAGCATGACAGAAAGCCCATCGGAGCCCGACACACGAAGTACGACCGCACTGAACTACGAACGCACAACGGCCGCGGAAAACGGACGCAAGGCAGGCAAGAACGTACAACCACTAGAACGGCCGCACAAAGTGCGCTGCGTCCGCAACGTCCGCATAGCTTTGTGTGCGAGTGATGGAACGTGGTCAGACGGACTGCATTTATACGTCCAGCATTTTTCACGGACAAAATGGTTTTGCTTTTTAATTTATTGTCCCTCCTACATCCGTCAAAATATACGTCAGTGAAAAAAACGGACTGTGTGGCCACTACTGTGTCTTCCGTACTGACGTACGTCCGTGTGCACGGACGTACAGTCTGTAGAAATCACGCTCGTCTGACCCTAGCCTAAGATGGCAGAGGCGCATGTGCAGAGATAGAGGATGGAGCCAAAACCAAGGGAGACGGCGTAAATTAAAGAATACGGAAGCGTCTGAGTTTCTTGGCGGGCATTTTAGGTATGTAAGGATGCCGAGGAGTGTAGTGGAGTGATAGATCCCTGAGGAAAGACCTAGTCTTTTGCCATAAGGACGAAACGCGTTGGGATTTTACATTTTTTATTATGTGGTTTGATTGTTTATTTATTTTGTGGCTCATAATAAAAATCTGGTTTCATGAGGATTATGAGCTTCAGCGTGACTTAAATGTCCAGCAGGGCGAACGTGTGGTGCGGCTCACTGGCGGAAATAGCGCTGACGGGAACCTGGAAAAGTGCCTTTACAAAGCTCTATGAAGCAAGAGGGCCGGGAATGATCCAGTGGAAGACTACTGTCAGATAGGCTTCTATATATTTTCTATTTGGTGTGCAAAGTATATGGATAACGGAGTGGAGAGTCTCTCTATTGAATATATTGACATGCTTTAATCTTTGAAAGAGTTAAATCGCCTGACCCTTTTTGAAGAGTTCGCAGAAGTTGGCAGGAATTTAAAGTAGGCTTGGCTAAGTTAAAAATGCACACCTCTATGCATAGCTCGAACACACCTCAAAGATATATTCCTGAAACCCTCTTGGCTACTTGAGTTTCATTTACTTGGTTTTTAGGGATGTGCGTTTCGGGTTTCGGAATTTCGGAATTTTCACGAAATTTCCCGATTCGTGTTTTCGGATGCGGCCGAATTTCCGAAAATTTTTAGATCTGAAAATGGCAGATCAGAAAAGTTTTCCGAGCCGAAACGAAATATTTTTGGAATTCTCGAATGGACTTGAAATGTGTCAAATCGAAATTTATTGCTTTGAAACGAGGAGAACAGACGTTCCGAAAAAACAAAAATTTCCGAACTTATGAAAAGTCGATACAAAAAATGAGCAAAGTGACACGAAAATACGAAAAACGGTCGAAATTCCGAAAAAAAATGTACACGAAAACGAATCGAGCCGAACCGAATCGAAACAGAAATCGGTCGAAACGAGCCGAATCGAAAAGTTTAAAAATCCGAAAAATCAAACCGAATCGAACCGAAAAAAAAATCGGTGCACAAGCCTATTGGTTTTAACTAATTTTTTGGAATTCTATGATGTTATCCTTATTATACAGGGTGTCCATAAAGTCTCTTTACAATTTAAAACTTTTATTCCAAAGACAAATGAAAAGACAGATAAGTGAAAATTATCACAAAATGAGACGTATATATTTAAGTTTTTTCTGCCTCATTTAATACACCTCTATATGGGCACCATTAGTTGCACGAAGCACATCAAGACGGTGCTGGATTTCTTGCCACGTTGGCTGTAGCATCCCCTCATCAATGGTGGCGTCACTGATCCTCTGCTTTAGATTAGTGACGTCCCTTTGTACCTTTGTTCCATACACCATGGGCTCTATTACAATCTTTGAGTTGAACACTCTAATAATCCATATGAATAAAATGAAAACTACCACCAGTTCCCACTCCTTACCGTTCTCACTTGTAATCAGGCAGACCGTGAGGGACGTGCAGAGGAACAAGAAATATCCTTCTTTCACCTGAAATTTCAAGATGGCAAAAAGAAAACGATGTAATTGTCTAAAACATATAATGGATTATTCAGAGAGAGACGATCTCTCCCCGAAATGTCACCGAACAGTTAAAATCTTTAGCGATCAGGATGTGATCTGGGTGTCACGCTATTAACTCTTTTAACCTAGCGCTAACTCTCACGTATGTGGAGCGCTAGTGTTAAGGAGGTGATAGAGTGCATTGTATTTTAGATATACACTCATTGTTTGTGGTCACCACCAGCTTTATGGTTTTAACTATTGGTGGAAGCACTGGAAGAACCATCTGCTCGTAGTTCAGCTTAAAGCTTGGACTGAGGGGAGACGAGAAGAAGAAAAAATTAGTCAATTGAGAGAAAGAGGAGGGAGAAGTGAACGGAGGAGACTTGAAGGCAAGAGAGAGAGAGGAGAGGGAAAAGGTGGAAAGGAGGAGAAAAAAAGAGAGTGAGGAGAAGCCGTAGTGTGCCCGCGGACAGAAGGCAGGGCGAGCGGCCACACACTCACTTCCTGGGGCGTCTGGCTCTGGGACAGAGCCGCGCTGGTGTTGGCGATAGTCCCTGTCTGCACTTTCCAGGCTTGGCCACTTAATGGGACGTTATTTAAAAGGGGCACCGATTATTCACTTTTATCCCTATGCACGAAAAGACAAGGAACAAAGTAACCGCGGACAGTGAGGGTCGGCTGTACATCAAAACTAGCCACTTAAGGGGTTAAGTTTGTGGAAGGCAATAAGCCCCCTTTAATCTATAAACCACTGGGAGGTGGGGAGGGAAACCGCCTGCTCTGAAGGTGAATGGTTTGGTCTTTTTATTACAGGAAAGGGCTGGTGGAAGCAGATTATCAGCGCGTACATGATCCTCAGTCTGGCGAGAATCCGTTTATTAGAAAAAAATACCTTAATAAAAATCCTGTGATGTTATTCTAGTAGTAAAAAAATTCTAAAAAAGCTAAAATATATATTAAATATTTATATAGAGTAATTATATATATATATATATATATAAGTTGTGTCCTTTGGTTCTTTTCTTGAACTGTAATAAAAAAAGAAATCTGGAAAGAAAGGAGTGGCATCCTGTTTCCACTACAGGCATCGTCAGGATAAAGGAAAAAGAAAGCAAAGTAATGTTTACAATAAGAAAGTTGTTTTGTACCTCTGATACACTGTAATAACAGAAATGTCTCAGATCTCAACTGTGTCACAGATCTCGTTATTTTGCACAACGTGACTTAATCTCCCCCCCCCTCACAAAGCTCACCAGCAAAATGAGTTCACTGCTACCTTGCGTCCTTTCACTACCAAACAGGTTTTGCTGCTTAGATGAATATTACCATTTATATGAAAAATGGGAGGCGTGATTATATTACTTTAATGTAGCATAAAAACCTAATTTGTAAAATTATTCTGAATTTCAAAAAAGTTAAGAGTAAAATAATGTAATTTTTAGTTTTTCATGTATTTGTTTATTCTTTACAGAAATATCGCTGGGATGAAAGGGTCTACACTCTAGATCAGTGGTTCTCAAACCTGTCCTCGGGACCCCCAACCAGGCCATATTTTGCAGATCACCTTGGAGAATTGCAGACTGAATCCTGCATTCACTGAGCAGCAAATCATATCACCTGTGCTGTGCTTCAGCTATCTGCAAAATCCGGCCTGGTTGGGGGTCACGAGGACAGGTTTGAGAACCACTGCTCTAGATGGTGTCCCTTATCTGGCAGAATATCACACGAGTCTGCTGCATTATCAGTAGTGATGGGCCGGACACCCCCGTGTTTGGTTTGCATTCGAACTCGAACACCCGAAAAAGTTCGACCGCGAACTCGAACACAATGCGAACACCATGCGAGTCAAAGGGGCTCGAATGTTTGAAAATTAGGGTCCCCTCGAGAGGGCATATATGCAAGATATTGGCCATAAAAGGTGTATGGGGGTCCGGGTACTGCCCTGGGGGACAGGAAACAATGAAAAAAAAAGTAAAAAAAACAAAACAATTTTTTTTTTAACCACTTCACTGGTTAAAAACAGAGTGCAGAGCCATTTCACCGCTGTGCACTGAGCTCATTTTACCACTTTTGCTCATCTTAAACGCGATTTGAAGCCATGGGAAATGTTTAATCACCAATGAGTGGGAAATGTTTGACCAACAATGAGTGGGAAATGTTTGACCAACAATGAGTGGGAAATGTTTGACCAACAATGAGTGGGAAATGTTTGACCAGCAATGAGTGGGAAATGTTTGACAAGCAATGAGTGGGAAATATTCCCGTTTTAATCCAATATCTAATAAACCGTTTTTTATTATATTCTGCAGCAAAGAGTCTCTATATTTTTTGATTTTTTAGTATCTTTTAGGAATTTTTTGGAATTTTTTTTTCCGAACGTCCCGAAACGGTCGAAGTTCGCTAATTTTCGAAAAGCCGATGTTCGAATCGAACATCGAACAGATTCGAACTGGCAGCCCATCCCTAATTATCAGCATACAGGCATAAATGACGCCAGTCCTGGAGTTAACCCCTAGCTGCCAGCAATGGTGGAGATAGGGGGTTCCAATGAAGCCAGAGCATGGCCTTTCCAACGATACCAAACATGACCATGTAAAAAGTTTTTTTAAAAATAAAAACATATTTTAAAATAAAATAATAGACTAAAAAAGGTAATTTTTGTTTTTTTGTTTTGTTAATGCAGCAATATTGTTCCCATTTCAATTATAATGTGAACAATGATGCTGCACTAATGATCTTTGTATGCGGTGCGTTTGTTAAAAATCGCGTAATTTTCCCCCCAAAAAAATGTAACGAGACCCCATTTCTAATTTTTTTAACAAGCGCACCCCATACAAAATATAACCGCAATTGCTCGCATGTTAAAATGTGAAAAAAAACCACTTTACACATTGTAAATTATTGAAAATTCTAATTTTATTGCATTTTTTGTTATAATATACAGACAGGACATAACGTATACATATAATAATGATATATTATGAATCTGCCGAGTCTGCCGGAAAGAACGATATATAATATGTCTGGGTCATATAATAAAATATGGCTTCAAAACGCGTTTAAACAAGATGAGCGAAACAGGTAAAAATGAGCTCAGCACAGAGGCGTGCCTCAGCAGTGAAAGGGTGAAAGGCGTGCCTCAGCAGTGAAAGGGTTAATGCATCCATACGAAAAGGTCCAGCAAAGTCATTTGTCTGCACAATACAGGGGTTTTCCGCTATTATAAAACCCATTTTTGTTCATCACTCTGCTTACGCATTAACTAGAGAACAATCCAATAACAAAGGCTGTCTGTGCTTCCATTGTTCGTGTTGAAATTCCCCTCTTCATTTTGGCCGCAGACAACATTTTACCGATAAGCAAGTCTGCAATATCTGTACCCATCACCTTGTTTCTTTATGACACAATACGGCACTATTGCAATCTTCACACTAACGTTATCGCTCAGCTGTGTATGTGCTAATGTTAGGTTAAGTGGCCCTAACGAGCGCGGGCGCACCATACATTACATTCCGAACACTAACGGGTTAAAAAAATCTGTAGCGCATCAGAAATAGTATTTTTCAGCACAAGTTTACTGTACTTTTCACTCTCTATGCTTAAAATGGAGAGCGCAAAGATTTAATTAGCGTTAGGATTACACAGTCCTAACGCTAATTACTCACCACTGTGGAAAGTTAACCACAGCAGGAATCATTTAGCACCAGCTGAAAAGCACCCCAAAAATCAGATACTCACAGGGCCGGCCCGACAATGGTGCAGAGTGGAGCAGCGGCGCCAGGCGGCAGAAATTCGAGGGCGGCAAATTTCAGACCCGGCACCGCTGCTGCGCTCTGCACTAATTTTTTTGGCATCGGCGGCAGATTGTGCGGCCGCCGCGTTCGTTCCTTCAACGAGCGGCAGCCGCATGAGTATCTGTCGCTCGCCTGAGATCCATCCGCCAACCTGACGCGATCGAGATCACGTGATCTCGCGAGATCGCGGCAGACTGGAAGGTGGATCCCAGGCGAGCGGCAGATACTCACATGGCTGCCGCTCGTTGAAGGAAGGAACGCGGAGGCCGCAGGATGTGCCCGTCGGAGGGGCCGACAGAGGTGAGCCTGGGGGCAAATATATCCATGTGTGAACCTGGGGCAAATATATCCATGTGTGAGCCTGGGGGCAAATATATCCATGAGTGAGCCTGGGGCAAATATATCCATGTGTGAGCCTGGGGGCAAATATATCCATGTGTGAGCTGGGGCAAATATATCCATGTGTGGGCACTGCTGGGTATGTGATGCTGGGCACTGCTGGGTATGTGACCCTGGGCACTGCTGGGCATGTAACGCTTGGCACTGCTGGGTATGTGATGCTGGGCACTGCTGGATATGTGACGCTTGGCACTGCTGGGTATGTGACGCTGGGCACTGCTGGGTATGTGACGCTGGGCACTGCTGGGCATTGCTGGGTATGTGACGCTGACACTGCTGGGTATATGTGACGCTGGGCACTGCTGGGTATGTGACGCTGGGCACTGCTGGGTATATGTGACGCTGGGCACTGCTGGGTATGTGACGCTGGGCTCAGTTATATACACCTCACATTACTGTATCACAGAGCTCCACAGCAAAAAAATGCTAATGTATGGTGTGTATGAGTGTTTGAATTTTATTGCTGTGGCGCACTGTGATACGCTCATACACGCTGCGTGTTTTTTTTTTGGGGGGGCAGCATTTCATTCTTCGCTCCAGGCAGCACCATGTCTTGGGCCGGCCCTGGATACTCACCTCTCATCCCGTGGCGAGAACAGTGGGTCGATCTGCCATTTCTGGCCACCAGAGCAGAGAGAGACTGGGGACGAATAGTCCCCAGTCTCCCCCCCATCACGGGCGAGATCCTGCAGGTCATGTGACTTGGCAGCACAAATCTCCATGGAGTCCTATGGAATGTATCACAGAGCTCCACAGCAATAAAACTCACTGCAGTGTGCTGTGTGTATGAGTTTTATTGTTGTGGAACTCTGATATGCATCGTAAACACAGTACATTACTGCGAGTTTTATTGGGGGGGGGGCATTTCATCCTTGGACCCAGACAGCAGTGTTGTGGGCCGGCCCTGGCTATGGAAGTAGTGTAAGAGCACAAATTGGGCAGGAAAACTTCAGGGACTTGAATGTTTGAAAACTGAAACGCTGTTTGCAAATAAACTACTACAAACTTGCAAAAAAATGAAAATGTCTGGAATTTACACATAAGATCCAATGAATGATAATAAAAAGGGCTGTTACAGAAAAAAGGAAAAAAAACAGAAAAAACATTTTGCAAAAAAATTCCCAAAAAATGCCTAAAAGATCCTTAAAAAAAATCTATAAATAAAGAGACTTTTTGCTGCAGATTAAAAGAATAAATGGTTTATTAGATATTGAATTAAAAGGGGAATATTTTTAACATTAAAGCCTATGGGATTCGCCTGAATAAACCTGCCGAATGAAAACACCGAACAGCAAGGCACTTCAGCAACTTTTCTCTGCTGTTTGTTGTCTCTGAATAGATTAACCATTGCTTCTCTATGGGGAATTTCACTGCCGTCAAAAAGCACCATACGTGCAGGCAATTCGCCAAAATTTGGCGAACTGCCTGCTCTCTGAATAGCCGAATGGCCACAAAATGTCACTGTACGCTGAATTACAGTGTCTAGTTACATTTCGGGGCCATATCGGCTCTCCCTGAATGACCCCTTTTGTGTGTGGGAGGAGGATGTATTGTACTGTTACTTCTAAAAAAGCAAGATATCGACACTTCCAGCGCAGCTCTTGATTTTGTATTTATTTCAGTGATGAACACAAACAGGGTTATTCAAAGAGAATCAAAAAGTCACTGCACGTTCGGTGACTTTTCGTTCTCTTTAATTCGGTGTGATTTGGCGATCCCATTTCGGCAACCCTGCGGTGTATTCAGCAAGCACCACAGGGCCGTCGTATTGCAGGGAAAAGCTGATGCAAACCCGCCGAACACTTACTACAAAACCCGGTTAACGCTCACCGAAACCCGCAAAAACATCTGGATTAACCCCGCCGAACACGCCGGAGAAACCCGAGCAGCCGCCGATCACAGCGCAGAGCAGCCGCCGGAAAAAGCCGACACCGCAGACGAATGGAATGAGAAAAAAAAAACAGTACGCGTGAATGTTTGAAAAGTAAAACTACAGAACGAAAAATGTCTGGAATTTACATATAAGGTCCAATGAATGATAATAAAAAGGGCTGTTACAGAAAAAAGAAAAAACGATTTAAAAAAAAAAAGAAAAAAAAAATCACAAAAAAAATCACGAAAAATGCCTAAAAGATCCTAAAATAAAATCTATAAATAAAGAGACTCTTTACTGCAGAATATTATAATCAATGGTTTATTAGATATTGGATTAAAACGGGAATATTTTTTAACATTGAAGCCTATGGGATTCGCCTGAATAAACCTGCCGAATTAAACCATCGAATGGCAGGGCAATTCGGCAACTTTCCCTGCTGTTTTTGTTCTCTGAATAGACGAAGCATTGCTTCTCTATGGGGGATTCACTGCCGTCGAAAAGCACCATACGTGCAGGCAATTCGCCAAAATTTGGCGAACTGCCTGCTCTCTGAATAGCCGAATGGCCACAAAATGTCACTGTACGCTGAATTACAGTGTCCGGTTACATTTCGGGGCCATATCGGCTCTCCCTGAATGACCCCTTTTGTGTGTGGGAGGAGGATGTATTGTACTGTTACTTCGAAAAAAGCAAGATATCGACACTTCCAGCGCAGCTCTTGATTTTGTATTTATTTCAGTGATGAACACAAACAGGGTTATTCAAAGAGAATCACAAAGTCACTGCACGTTCGGTGACTTTTCGTTCTCTTTAATTCGGTGTGATTTGGCGATCCCATTTCGGCAACCCTGCGGTGTATTCAGCAAGCACCACAGGGCCGTCGTATTGCAGGGAAAAGCTGATGCAAACCCGCCGAACACTTACTACAAAACCCGGTTAACGCTCACCGAAACCTGCAAAACATCTGGATTAACCCCGCCGAACACGCCGGAGAAACCCGAGCAGCCGCCGATCACAGCGCAGAGCAGCTGCTGCCGGAAAAAGCCGACACCGCAGACGAATGGAGTGAGAAAAAAAAAACAGTACGCGTGAATGTTTTAAAAGTAAAACTACAGAATGAAAAATGTCTGGAATTTACATATAAGATCCAATGAATGATAATAAAAAGGCTGTTACAGAAAAAAGAAAAAAACGATTTAAAAAAAAAATCACAAAAAAAATCACGAAAAATGCCTAAAAGATCCTAAAATAAAATCTATAAATAAAGAGACTCTTTACTGCAGAATATTATAATCAATGGTTTATTAGATATTGGATTAAAAAGGAAATATTTTTTAACATTGAAGCCTATGGGATTCGCCTGAATAAACCTGCCGAATTAAACCATCGAATGGCAGGGCAATTCGGCAACTTTCCCTGCTGTTTTTGTTCTCTGAATAGACGAAGCATTGCTTCTCTATGGGGGATTCACTGCCCTCGAACAGGCACCGAACAGGCACCGTATGTGCAGGCAATTCGCCGACATTTTGCTCTCTGAACAGCCGAATGGCCAGGAAAGGTAACCGTACGCTGAATTTCACTGTTCGGTTACCTTTTCGGCCACAATTCTGATCTCTTTGAATAACCCTGAAAGAGTACACAAACGTTTGGGGGTCGCAGCAGCCCCTTCCTCAGTGTGTAGTACTGTTACTTGGAGATTTGGACAGACCCTCGGTGTGCTCCTGTTACATAGTCCATGTTGTATGATCACTGATATTTTTTTCCAACAACAAATGATCTTTATCAAGGTATAAACATTTATATATATATTAATTATCATTTCAAAATGTTTATTAAAATGTTTTTATTTTTATTCTATTTTCTGTAAATACCCCTGAAAATGCTCTGACATAAATTTACAAATAGGTGGGCTGTTTATCCCCTTTAAAAAGGAATTTAATCGAGAATAAATTGTATAATTAAGCCTTAAATAACTTTATTGAGACTTTATTTATAAATTAATTTTTATATTCTTTTCCTAAACATTTCTAGCGTTGCCGCTGTTTAAAGATTGAGCTGTGTTCCGCAAACGTGCACCGAGTTAAAATGATCTGAAATATGTGTAAACATTTTACATTAAAAGCAACGAAAAACTAGCTGAGAAATTAAATATGAAAAATTAAGGAAGCGGGAGTATAAAAAAAAATAATAGTTATTTTTTTAAAAAATTGCATTGGAAAATGTGACATATTGGGATTTTGGTTTTGGGTTGAAAGCGAGGAACAAAATCACAATGGAAATGAATTTAATAATAACACAGCGAGATCGGTATCAATTTAAATAAAATTAAAATTAAATAAAGTGGCACAAAGTTAAAAATTAATTTATAATAGTTTTGATAAAGGTGTTGCTTACCTTCCAGTCCATTTTGAGATGTAAAGGGCAGCTAGACGCCAGGCAGCGATTATTCCTAATGGGACGATTCCCACATTTTATCCGATGCTATATACCGGCTCCCGGGCGGCCTCCGGTGACGATGTGTGAAAATGGGGTGTGCTCACTTATTAAATGCAAGGAAGCAGGTCCTGAGTCTCCAGTGGTATGAAAAAAAAATGTCAGATCCCACAATGCACCTGCCTAGAAATTCAAAATTAGATTTTTATTTCTTCTGGCTTTTAATTCAGGCTCATTCAATACAGAAACTCATAGAAGTGCAGCCAATAAACTGTAATAAAATGAAAAAAGCAGAGAGTGTGATGTGTCATAACATAAAGTGTCGTAACGCAATATAAAAAAAACATACATCCTGATGTACTTATATCTCAGATAATTGTAAATAGCCAAGGTTTAAAAAAATAATCAACTTTTGAAGACGCGATGAACAATTACAACCATTAAATGCAAATAAAAGAAAGATGTACTTGACCCCTTCACTCCCAAGATCGAGTTAACTCGATTTCGCATGATAATACATTGAAAAACACTCATTATCATAACAAAAATCAATTTCACACCTTTTTAAAGCAAGACTTGTGTGTCCCCTGAAGAGAAACAAAATTCACTCTCTTATCTCTCTCCAGTCAGTCTGTAGAGAGAGAAAACAAGCTGTAAGTAGCAGTCCCAATCCCCACTGTGACAAAAAGTTTAAAACCATTAGTATTGCAGTACAGCAGCCACGGATTTGGCAGAATACATGGAGAGCTGTGGGGTCAGTCACTGCTGTACAGGGATAAGATTCTGGGGGTTATAATAAGTGAAAATCCCTGTACAGTACAGATACAAGGCGTTGCTGTAATTGCCATACACATGCATTATGCAGCACATACAGATACAAGGCGTTGCTGTAATTGCCATACACAGGCATTATGCGGCACATACAGATACAAGGTGTTGCTGTAATTGCCATACACAGGCATTATGCAGCACATACAGATACAAGGCGTTGCTGTAATTGCCATACACAGGCATTATGCGGCACATACAGATACAAGGTGTTGCTGTAATTGCCATACACAGGCATTATGCAGCACATACAGATACAAGGTGTTGCTGTAATTGCCACACACAGGCATTATGCAGCACATACAGATACAAGGTGCTGCTGTAATTGCCATACACAGGCATTATGCAGCACATACAGATACAAGGTGTTGCTGTAATTGCCATACACAGGCATTATGCAACACATACAGATACAAGGTGTTGCTGTAATTGCCATACACAGGCATTATGCAGCACATACAGATACAAGGTGTTACTGTAATTGCCATACACATGCATTATGCGGCACATACAGATACAAGGTGTTGCTGTACTTGCCATACACAGGCATTATGCAGCACATACAGATACAAGGTGTTGCTGTAATTGCCATACACAGGCATTATGCAGCACATACAGATATTGCATTGCTAATAATCTCATTATGATCACTACAAACCCCCATAAGCAGGAGATCTCACCATTTTATTATCTGTCTGCAGCACATTTACTGCATCTGACACAAAGGCCATTTCTGCTTTAATGCTGATAATGCAGACCCCGTGTGACATTGTGTGACATAAGGGACGCCATCTAGAGTATAGAACCTTTCATCCCAGTAATATTTCTGTAAAGGATTAACCAATACATGAAAAATGAACAATGAGCAAATTGACATACATTTTTTAACTATCTCAGAAACATAACCCTATATTCAATTGTAAAGTTTCCATCCCAGGTTTAAAATAAATGTTATGATGAATTATCTTTAAGAAAAAGTGATTGGTAGTGAAGGGGTTAAATCCCATGTACCCATTGAATTTGTAGTTCTCATATGTTAGAATTTGTAATTTTGTAGAAAAAAATGCAAATTATTGTACTTCATGGATGTACAGAAGCCAGGCATAATTAACCCCATTCACTACCAATATCGAGATATCTTGGGTTTCAAAGGCACCATCTGGTGCCCCCATATCGAGATGTCTCCATGTGCTGTTCTGCAGACCAAAAGAAAATGACATTTGTTTGCTGCTAATTAGCTTCTGGGCTGCAGAAGGTGCTCCCAAAGTTTTTGCCCTGTGGGCATAATGCCCAAAGAGCTAAAACTGTAAAATCGGCAGCTGAAAACTCTGAAATATCGGGCTTTCAGCAGCCAATGCAGGGGAAAAAAAAAAGGAAGAAGAAAATAGACCAGCCGCTCAAACCTCTGTAACTCAATCTGGCAGTAGATGGCGCCATCTAGTGGCCAAATAGGTTATTTACAGTAATAGATATATATTACTGTACAATTTATTAAAAATGATTTTTCAAAATACCAATGGTTTCTGACAATGTTTTTTTGGAGAATCACTTGGTAGTGAAGGGGTTAATGAATACACATAGCAGCATGACCTGCCCCTAGTGAAGCTTCCCACGATCTTTATCGTGTTTCTGGGGGAGAGTGACGACTGCATGAACTTTAAATGTAGAATATTTTTAAAAGAAAAGTTACCACGCCGTGTCATGTGACAATACAGCTAAATATACATATGGTGAGCAGATACCTTACTGGAAGTGGAAAGAGGAAATGCTGGAGATAGCGCGACGCCGCGGCTACTCGTTCTGATAAAGTGATCTTTGTTATAAATAAAACCTAAAATTCTCAAAAGTAACGATAAAAGCTTTAGCTGTTATTCACAAAGCGACGGTGTTTGCGGATATTGCAGTGAGAACAAACTCCGGCGTCTAACAAACCTGAACTCCTAAGAGTGACAGGAGAAGCTGCACAGTAACGCGTCTCACGTTGTTGTTTGGTGAAATGCCGGCAAACACGGCACTATATGAACTTTAACCTCCATATCTGCAGATCTATTATTGTTGCCAGGAGTGTCCATCCCCTCCCTCATTTCCTTTTTCCTTCCTCCTACAGGCAGCATGTTGATACACCGAGAGAAAAATCATATCACATATATATATATATATTTTTGTACTCACGAATGGATATATATATATATCATACAATTTGTTTCATAGTAATACTTCCAAAACCAAGTGAGAAATTACTCAACAAGGAGTTAAATCCCTTGCGACATGTATATGGTATAATGGTTCGGTGACATTTCGTTCCCTGCACTTCGGGGCGAGTCGGCGATTCCTAGTTCGCCGACCCTGCGGTGTATTCAGCAAGCACCGCAGGGCCCCCCGTAGGGCAGGGAATACTCCCCGCAAACCCGCAGAACACTCACCGCAAACCCGCAGAATGAACACTCATTGAAACCAGCAAGAAAACGCCACAAAAACCACGCCGAACACACTGGAAAAATCCGAGCCGTCGCTGATCAAAGCGCAGAGCAGCCGCCGGAAAAATCCGACACGAAGACGAACGGGGTGAACAGAAAAACCAAAAAACACTTCGCTTGAAAGTTTGAAAATTTAAACGCTGTTTGCAGAAAAACTACTGAAGGAAAATGTCTGGAATTTCCATATAAGATCCAATGAATGATAATAAAAAGGGCTGTTACAGGAAAATGAGAAAAACGATTTAAAAAAAACAAAAAACATTTGACATTGAAAAATCCCAAAAAATGCCTAAAAGATCCTATAAAAAATATCTATAAATAAATTGACTTTTTGCTGCAGAATAAAATAATAAACGGTTTATTAGATATTGGATAAAAACGGGAATATTTTTAACAATGAAGCTTATGGGATTCACCTGAATAAACCTGCTGAATGAAACCACCGAACAGCAGGGCATTTCGGCAACTTTTCTCTGCTGTTCGGTGTCTGTGAATAGACGAAGCATTGCTTCTCTAAAGGGGATTTCACTGCCCTCGAACAGGCACCGTATGTGCAGCCAATTCGCCAGAATTTGGTGAACTGCCTGTTCTCTGAATAGCCGAATGGCCCCGAAATGTCCACGTTGGCTGAATTTCAGTGTCCGGTTACATTTCGGGGCCAGATCGGCTCCTTCTGAATAACCCCTATAGTGTGACCTGATAAAAGAGAAGAAAATAAAAAATTGGCAAATGCAGAGCTTGTACAAACAAGTATGAAAAAAAGGAGCAGCTGGAATATATCACCAAAAAGCAACGTAAAGGAAGACCAAATAATGAATAAATTAACATGAGAATTGAAAGAAAAATAGAAAAAAAAAAGGTATGGCATGATAGAACCAAGGATAGATTATTAGAATAAGAGAACAATCAATAGACAGTAAGATAGAATGATAGAATGATAGAATAGCAAATCAAACGAAAGATTGATAGATAAAAGAACAATGATGAATTATAGATTGATAGATAGGGATAGATAGGGATATATATATATATAGATAGATATGGATAGATAGATATGGATAGATATGGATAGATAGATAGATAGATATGGATGGATAGATAGATAGATATGGATGGATAGATAGATAGATATGGATGGATAGATAGATAGAGGCTAATTAACCTCACCCGCCGCTCTGTCTCTGCCGCTCCCCTCTGCGAGTCCCTTCACTGGCTCCACATCCACTGCAGAATTAAGTTCAAAATCCTTATCCTTACTACAAAACCCTCACTAACTCAGCTCCCCACTACCTGTCCTCACTAATCACCAAATACACACCCAGCCCGCTCCCTAAGGTCAAACAGTGACCTGCGACTAGCTTCTCCCCGCATCACCTCTTCCCATGATAGACTGCAGGATTTCTCACGCGCAGCCCCCACTCTCTGGAACGCTCTCCCTCGTACTGTCAGACTTTCCCCTAACTTCTCTTCCTTCAAACGCTCCCTTAAAACATTCCTATTTAGGGAAGCCTACCACCCAACTCACTGACGCAACCATCAATCACTCTCACCTTACAGTCCTCTCCTCCTGTTTCCAACCCCAACCCTCCCAGATTGTGAGTTCCTACGGGAATAGGGCCCTCATCTCCTCCTGTACTGTTTGTCAAATGTTGTTCATTGTATCGTATTGTAACTCTGTCTATACTGTGCCTATTGTACAGCGCTGCGGAATATGCTTTATAAATAAAGAATAATAATAATAATAATAATAGATATGGATAGATAGATAGATAGATATGGATAGATAGATAGATATGGATGGATAGATAGATAGATATGGATAGATAGATAGATAGATAGATAGATAGATAGATAGATATGGATAGATGGATAGATAGATATGGATAGATAGATAGATATGGATGATAGATAGATAGATATGGATAGATAGATAGATAGATAGATAGATAGATATGGATAGATGGATAGATAGATATGGATAGATGGATAGATAGATATGGATGGATAGATGGATAGATAGATAGATAGATAGATATGGATAGATAGATAGATAGATAGATAGATAGATAGTAGATAGATAGATAGATAGATAGATATGGATGGATAGATAGATAGATAGATAGATAGATATGGCTAGATAGATATGGATAGATAGATATGGATAGATAGATACATACATACATACATACATAGATGGATATGGATAGATAGATATGGATAGATAGATAGATAGATAGATAGATAGATAGATATAGATATGGATAGATAGATATGGATAGATAGATAGATATGGATAGATAGATATGGATAGATAGATATGGATAGATAGATATGGATAGATAGATAGATAGATATATAGATAGATAGATAGATAGATAGATAGATAGATAGATAGATAGATAGATAGATAGATAGATAGATAGATATGGCTAGATAGATATGGATAGATAGATATGGATAGATAGATACATACATACATACATACATAGATGGATATGGATAGATAGATATGGATAGATAGATAGATAGATAGATAGATAGATAGATAGATAGATAGATATGGCTAGATAGATATGGATAGATAGATATGGATAGATAGATATGGATAGATAGATACATACATACATACATACATAGATGGATATGGATAGATAGATATGGATAGATAGATAGATAGATAGATAGATAGATAGATAGATAGATAGATAGATAGATAGATAGATATAGATATGGATAGATAGATATGGATAGATAGATAGATATGGATAGATAGATATGGATAGATAGATATGGATAGATAGATATGGATAGATAGATAGATATATGGATAGATAGATAGAAGATAGATAGATAGATAGATAGATAGATAGATATAAATGGATAGATATGGATAGATAGATAGATAGATAGATAGATAGATATGGATAGATAGATAGATAGATAGATAGATAGATAGATATGGATAGATAGATAGATATATGGATAGATAGATAGATATGGATAGATAAGGATAGATAGATATGGATAGATAGATATGAGAGATAGATAGATATCGATAGATAGATACATACATACATACATAGATAGATATGGATAGATAGATAGATAGATAGATATGGGTAGATAGATAGATAGATAGATAGATATGGATAGATAGATAGATAGATAGATAGATAGATAGATAGATAGATAGATACTGTACATAGATAAATAGATATAACTGGATAGATAAATAGTATATATAAAATGATAGACAGAGACAGATAGATAGATAGATAGATAGATAGATAGATAGATAGATAGATAGATAGATAGATATACACTATATTGCCAAAAGTATTTGCTCACCTGCCTTGACTCGCATATGATCTTGTGAGTGAATACTTATGGCAATATAGTGTATATGGATAGATAGATATGGATGGATAGATATGGATAGATACATACATAGATAAATAGATATAATTGGATAGATAGATAAATAGTATATATAAATTGATAGACAGATATGGATAGATAGATAGATAGAAATGGATAGAGATAGATATATGGATAGACAGATAGATATGGATAGATAGATAGATATGGATAGATAGATAGATATAAATGGATAGATAGATACATACATAGGTAAATAGATATAACGGATAGATAGATAAATAGTATATATGAATTGATAGACAGAGATAGATAGATAGATAGATATGGATAGATAGATAGATAGATATGGATAGATAGATATGGATAGATAGATAGATAGATCGATAGATAGATAGATAGATATAGATATGGATAGATAGATATGGATAGATAGATAGATAGATAGATATGGATAGATAGATAGATAGATAGATAGATAGATAGATAGATAGATAGATATGGATAGATAGATATGGATAGATAGATAGATATGGATAGATAGATAGATAGATATATGGATAGATAGATAGATAGATAGATAGATAGATAGATAGATAGATAGATAGATAGATAGATATGGATAGATAGATAGATATATGGATAGATAGATAGATATGGATAGATAAGGATAGATAGATATGGATAGATAGATATGAGAGATAGATAGATATCGATAGATAGATACATACATACATACATACATAGATATGGATAGATACATAGATAGATAGATAGATAGATAGATAGATAGATAGATAGATAGATAGATAGATATGGGTAGATAGGATAGATAGATAGATAGATAGAGATAGATAGAATGGATAGATATGAGATAGGAGAGATATATAGATAGATAGATACTGTACATAGATAAATAGATATAACTGGATAGATAAATAGTATATATAAAATGATAGACAGAGACAGATAGATAGATAGATAGATAGATAGATAGATAGATAGATAGATAGATAGAATAGATATACACTATAATTGAAAAGTATTTGCTCACCTGCCTTGACTCGCATATGATCTTGTGAGTAGAAACTTAATGGCAATATAGTGATATGATAGATAGATATGGATGGATAGATATGATAGATAATAAGATAAATAGATATTAATTGGATAGATAGGATAGATAATAGTATATATAAATTGATAGACAGATATGGATAGATAGATAGATAGAAATGGATAGAGATAGATATATGGATAGACAGATAGATATGGATAGATAGATAGATATGGATAGATAGATAGATATAAATGGATAGATAGATACATACATAGGTAAATAGATATAACGGATAGATAGATATAGTATATATGAATTGATAGAACAGGAGAGATAGATAGATGATAGATAGATAGATAGATAGATAGATAGATAGATAGATAGATAGATAGATAGATAGATAGATATAAATGGATAGATATAAATGGATAGATAAAGATAGATAGATAGATAGATAGATAGATAGATAGATAGATAGATAAATAGTATATATAAAATGATAGACGGAGACAGATAGATAGATAGATAGATAGATAGATAGATAGATAGATAGAAATGGACAGATATAGATAGATATATGGATAGATATGGATAGATAGATAGATATAAATGGAAAGATATAGATAGATAGATAGATAGATATAAATGGATAGATATGGATAGATAGATAGATAAATAGATAGATAGATAGAGATATAGTATATATATGAATGATAGACAGAGCAGATAGATAGATAGATAGATAGATGAGTAGATAAAGATAGATATTGGATAGATATGGATTAGATAGATAGATATGGATAGATATGGATAGATAGATAGATAGATAGATAGATAGATAGAGAATAGATAGATAGATAGATAGATAGATAGATATAAATGGATATATATAAATGGATAGATATAGATAGATAGATGGATAGATAAAGATAGATATATGGATAGATATGGATAGATAGATAGATAGATATAAATGGATAGATATGGATAGATAGATACATACATAGGTAAATAGATATAACTGGATAGATAGATAGTATATATAAATTGATAGACAGAGACAGATATATAGATAGATAGATAGATAGATAGATAGATAGATAGATAGATAGATAGATAGATAGATATAAATGGATAGATATGGATAGATACATACATAGATAAATAGATAGATAGATAGATAGATAGATAGATAGATAGATAGATAGATAGATAGATAAATAGATAGATAGATAGTATATATAAAATGATAGACAGATAGATAGATAGATAGATAGATAGATAGATAGATAGTATATATAAAATGATAGACAGAGACAGATAGATTGATAGATAGAGAGATAGATAGATAGTAGATATAAATGGATAGATAGATAGATAAATAGTATATATAAAATGATAGACAGAGACAGATAGATAGATAGATAGATAGATAGATAGATAGATAAAGATAGATATATGGATAGATAGATAGATAGATAGATAGATAGATAGATAGATAGATAGATAGATAGATATGGATAGATATATAGATAGATAGATATGATAGATAGATAGATAGATAGATAGATAGATAGATATAAATGGATAGATATGATAGATAGATAGATACATACATACATAGATAAATAGATATAACTGGATAGATAAATAGATAGATAGATAAATAGTATATATAAAATGATAGACAGAGACAGATAGATAGATAGATAGATAGATAGATAGATAGATAGATAGTGGATATAAATGGATAGATATAGATAGATAGATAGATAGATAGATAGATAGATAGATAGATAGATAGATAGATATGGATAGATAGATAGATATGGATAGATATGGATAGATAGATATAAATGGATAGATAGATAGATATGGATAGATAGATAGATAGAATAGATAGATAGATAGATAGATAGATAGATAGATAGATAGATAGATAGATAGTAGTGATAATGGATAGATAGATAGATAGATAGATATGATAGTGGATATAATGGATGAGAATATAGATAGATAGATAGATAGATAGATAGATAGATAGATAGTGGATATAAATGGATAGATATAGATAGATAGATAGATAGATAGATAGATAGTGGATATAAATGGATAGATATAGATAGATAGATAGATAGATAGATAGATAGATATGGATATATAGATATAAATGGATAGATAGATAGATATGGATAGATAGATAAATGGATATATAGATAGATATGGATAGATAGATAGATAGATAGAATAGTAGAATTGGATAGAATAGATAGATAGATGATAGATAGATAGAATAAGATAGATAGATAGATAGTGGATATAAATGATAGATATAGATAGATAGATAGATAGATAGATAGATAGATAGATAGATATAAATGGATAGATAGATAGATATGGATAGATATGGATAGATAGATAGGATAAGATAGATAGATAGATAGATAGGATAGATAGATAGAATAGATAGATATAAATGGATAGATAATAGATATGGATAGAATAGGATAGATAGATATAAATGGATAGATAGATATAAATGGATAGATAGATAGATAGATAGATAGTAGATATAAATGGATAGATAGATAAAATGGTAAAATCATTAGATAGATCAATAGGTAGAAGGTAACATATATATAGAACAATATATTGATACCATAAAAGCAATAGATAGATGGAAAGAATAACAGATAGAAAGATAGACGAGTAAATCAATAGATAGAGCAATAGGTAAACAGCATAATAGATAAATAGATAGATTTGCTCCGTTTCGGTACAAATATATATAATCATAGCACACACAAACAACAGTGAAACGTATCTTAAAGTGAAGTGTAACCGCGGCAGAGCTCAGATTTGAAGCACAAACTTGGCTTAAAGTCCAACAATGTAAGAAGAAAAAAAACGTTCTACAGGTTTATTCCTTTAAGGTGTCGGCAGCAGAAAAAATAACAGGTACTTACAGTGTTTAGAAATACGGGCAAGATTTCCAGAGGAAGGTAAGAAGACGACAGACTCCACTGCGAGAATGCGGCGACTGAGCCAATCATACCAAGGCTTTCATAATGGATACACGGCACGAGCCTGGCCTCTAGATGTCACTGTAACCCCCAGCCCGGACCAGAGCTCAGGGACGAAGGGGAAAAAATACTTTTAATCTTTCTAAGTGTCTCTATTTAAAGGAGAATACTCTACAGACCCCGTTCTGACCCTGTCATTATGTTAATGACTGGAGCCGCTATACAGAATGGATCCAGTCATCAACTTAACAGCAGGCGCCACTGTTCCAAACCTTGCTGCAGGATTATGGCATTGGCAGCCGGCGACTGTATTTACAGCTCCTATACTTTGCATAGGAGCCCTTAATAATGGCTCCACAAGGGAACTGCAAGTTATTCCATGGTAACTCGCTGTTCTCGGCTCGAGCGTGCATTTGCAAAGACTATCGACTCTCAGGGCCTGGTGTTGAGTGAGCTTGCTTTTCCAAAATCACTTAACACTTATATTTAAGTACATTAAAACATTTATTTACTCGCTGCCGATGCTCTGGTGCTGAGGACAGAGAGGTCCACTATCTCCTATGAACAAATAGTGAGCAAAAACAAGGTTTCTGAGGGTCCTGAGAATGAGTAACAGCATAAGTGTACTGCCCCACGGTGAGTCCCCACTCAGGTCTCATAAAGTTTTAGCTTGATGGCACCATTACTGAGACGACTACTCCATATGCAAATCAGATGCTTTCACCCAGAAAGAACAACCAGGACTGAAATGTCAAGGACTTCAAATCTGCATGAAAGAAACTGCAACCCCAAATGATTTTCATATGGTTCAGCTACCCCCGTAATGGCACCATCGAGCTAAAACCTCATGAGACATGAACAGGGACCCATCCTGTGGTGGCTTGTCTATATGGTCAGAGAAGGTAGATAATTCTTATAGATAAATAGATAGATATGGTGGAAAGATCGATAGATAGATAGATATGGATAGATGTAGATACAGATAGATATGGATAGAAAGATCGATATGTATCGATAGATATGATGGAAAGATCGATAGATGTTAGATATGGATCGATAGATAGATATGGATATATATGAGATAGATAGATGGATAGATATGAGATAGATAGATATGGATAGATATGAGATAGATAGATGGATAGATATGAGATAGATAGATAGATAAGGTATAGATAGATGGATAGATAGATATGGATAGATATGAGATAGATTGATGGATAGATATGAGATAGATAGATATGGATAGATATGAGATAGATAGATAGATGGATAGATATGAGATAGATAGATAGATAGATAAGGTATAGCTAGATGGATAGATAGATATGGATAGATAGGTATAGATAGATATATGCAGGGGTCGAGTCCTGCGGGAACGCACGGGAACAGCGTTCCCGCACTTCTCCCACAGCAGGAACATTGTGGGAATGCAGGTTCCTGCTGTGGGCAGCCGGGGCTGCTAGCGGAATGCATTCCGCTAGCAGCCCCTCGGCTGGCCGTGTTCCCCCGAGCGTTGCGTGTGCCTCCCTCCGCACGCGGCCCCCTCCTCAGTCCAGTCTGAAGGCTGTGACACGGTCTGCAGATGAGATCTCGAGAGATCTCGCGAGAGCTTGTCACAGCCTTCAGAGGGCTGAGGAGACGGCTGCGTGCAGGAGCACGTCTGAGCTGCTCCAAGGAACACGGTGGTCCTGAGGTCTGCAGGCTAGGTAAGTATAATTCCGGCGGTCCCTGTCTGGCTATAATTAATTCAGGGGGGTCCCTGTCTGGTTATAATTAATTCTGGGGGTCCCAATCTGGCTATAATTAATTCTGGGGGGCACGTGGCTGGCTATAATTAGTTCTGGGGGCATGTGTCTGACTATAATTAATTCTGGGGGTCCCTGCCTGGCTATAATTAATTCTGGGGGCATGTGGCTGGTTATAATTAATTCTGGGGGTCCCTGCCTGGCTATAATTAATTCTGGGTGTCCCTGCCTGGCTATAATTAATTCTGGGGGCATGTGGCTGGTTATAATTAATTCTGGGGGTCCCTGCCTGGCTATAATTAATTCTGGGTGTCCCTGCCTGGCTATAATTAATTCTGGGGGGCATGTGGCTGGTTATAATTTATTCTGGAGGTCTCTGTCTGGCTATAATAAATTCCGGGGGTCCTTGTCTGGCTATAATTAATTCTGGGGGTCCCTGCCTGGCTATAAATAATTCTGGGGGGTATGTGCCTATTATAATTAATTCTGGGGGTCTGTCTGGCTATATTCAATTCTGGGTGGTCTGTGCTGGGCTATGTTCAATTCTAGGGATCTGTGCCTGGCTATGTTCAATTCTGGGGGGTCTGTGCCTGGTTATACATGATTCTCGAGGTGGGGTATATATACACACACTTTTTTTTCTCTTCCGGTAATGGGGGTTGTGAAATTTTTGAGTTAGTTCCCTCACTTTTTTCCCCAGGACTTGACCCCTAGGATATATGGATAGATAGATATGAGATAGATATATGGAGAGATAGATAGATAAATAGATAGATTGATAGATAGCCAATTGTGCTGCAGTCCCATCTCCTCCATCCCTATAGTGCCTTGGACTCCCTCTTATCAGTCCATTGTTCCCTTGTCCTGCCCCTCTCTGGGTTGGAGGCACTTGGTGCCATAGTTACCTCTTCACTGGGACTGTCTTTGGTCATTGGACCGGAGGTTCTGCTCTAGCAATCCCTGGATTAATTCTGTACTGTCAGACAAGGAAACCCAGGAGAGGAAGACAGGGGCCCAAAATGTTTACAGCCTCGCTGAATTCTGGGAAAAAAACATCTCATAGTAATGACATGTCCGGTCTAGGTATGGCTGCAGCTACTCCCCGAGATAATGGTGACAACCCAACCATCCTCTTTGCATTACCCTGTATAATCTCCCAAATGGTAAATTCTACAGTAACGCCAAAACCAAAGCTTACATGAGAACACGAATCATCTAGAGCAAAAGACAGTACTGGGTTACAAAGATTTAATGGCAAAAGACAAAAATAAAACTTTACACAGTGCCAATATCACATAAACAAGACATACAAAATTTAATATAATGTGCAGATACAGTTCTTGAAATAAAATGGGACTTAAACAGATCACAGAAACATAATTTACATAGATAGCACTAGGAAGGAGGCTCCCATGGGTATTTCAGCGTTAAGTCCCAGGAATATTCTTTCAGAGACGTTTCTTCAACGAAAATCCTTGAGATATACACTTACATTCTTTGGGCAAAAACGCTCGCGCAGCGCTATTTTTTGCACACACAGCGTTAAACGTTAACGTGCGTAAATTAACGCTGGTATTACAATCCGAGCGCATTTTTTCATCCGTCAAAAAATATCGCGTGTAAAAAAGAGGCGCAAAAACGCGCATTAACGCTGCGCGCAGAAATCGGTGGGCGTACTGTTTTTTCACGCGATTCAGCCAATGTGAATTAAGAACCACAATTGTCTCCCGTTAAGTTCTTGCACCTGTCAAAGTCAATCTGAGTATACATGCTGCAGCAATAATAAAAACACGCGCAACCTCTCCGTTTTATTGTTTGGGTATGTGTAGAATGTGTAACTATACTGTGCTGCATTTTTTTTCGTGCTGGTGTATTTGGTTTCGGCCAGAACGTTCAGATTAGCCGTTACCACCAGCTTTTCAAAGACGTTAAAATTATGCGCGCAAACGTTGTCCGTTAAATTTTGCGCTAAGATTGTAGTACCTTGCGCGCACCAGTGCACAAACGCATTTGCGCTCACAATGTTAAGTATAGGACGCGCGCATTACATTACGCTCGCAAAGGGTTCGCGCAGGTTCACCCGCGGTAGGCGTTAACACGCATTTTTTGCGCGGACACTGTAATACGAAGTTTTTCCCCTCAAGATAATGTGTTTTTGCGCACGTGTTCTCAGCCCATTAAAATGGCGATTGCGGCAGCTACTCTGTTTCTTTGTAAGGAGACCGGCCGGCTTCTACACACGGTAGGCTTGTGCACCGATTTTTTTTTCCGTTCGATTCGGTTCGATTTTTCGGATTTTTAAACTTTTCAATTCGGCTCGTTTCGACTGATTTCTGTTTCGATTCGGTTCGGCTCGATTCGTTTTTCATGTACTTTTTTTTTCCGGAATATCGACCATTTTTCGTATTTTCGTGTCACTTTGCTCGTTTTTTGTATCGACTTTTCGTAATTTCGGAAATTTTTGTTTTTTCCGAACGTCTGTTCTCCTCGTTTCAAAGCAATAAATTTCGATTTGACACATTTTAAGTCCATTCGAAAATTCCGAAAATATTTCGTTTCGGCTCGGAAAACTTTTCGGATCTGCCATTTTCGGATCTAAAAATATTCGGAAATTCGGCCGCATCCGAAAACACGAATCGGGAAATTTCGTGAAAATTCCGAAATTCCGAAACCCAAAACGCACATCCCTAACACACGGCGGCCACCCAGTCTCATTACCAGGAGCCGCAGAGTCAGGGACACCTCCCACAGCCCTCCTTAACCAATCACAGAGTGCTCCCAGGGCAGAGATCCCTCATTAGGCAGCTTTGTTTTGTCACTTGTGGCACAAATGGTAAAAGCGCCTGATTAGGGAGCAGAGAGGCCCGGAGTTCGATTCTCAGCTGGGTATGTATGATATTTTTTTCTTTTAAATATATCTACCTCTGCACAATTATTATAAAGCTGCTATTATTAATAATAGAACAATAATAGCGGCAGCATTATAACAATATCATTATAGTGCTTGCAGAGGTAGAGAAAAACACGAATAACCAGCTGAGAATCGAACTCAGGGCTTATTACCCAGCCGCTGCTACCACTTAAGCCACAGTGGCAAGAAAAACAGTGTCCACAAAGCTGCCTGAAGAGGGATTTCTGTCCAAGGAGCAAAGTGCTGTGGTTGGCTAAGTGTAGCCCCGCCCTCTAGTTCCCTCATAAAACTCTGCTTCCCTCCTCTGCAGCAGCAGTGCGGGGAGGAAGTGACCTTTTAACATGTCACTTCCTCTCAGTCCCACAGGAGGGAAGTAGAGCACTGGCCACAGGCAGTGGTGTATTTAGGTTTTGTGCTGCCCTAGGCCTGACTAAACTCGTGCACCCCCTAATTTAAATTTGAGGCACCCCTTCCTGTCAAGGGCACACCTCTTCCTGGTTAATCCCCACCCTTCCTCTTTAAGCTCCACCTTTTCCTCTTTAAGCTCCACCTTTTCCTCTCTTTATATTAAAAAGTGGATACCAAGTGCCTACTTGTATATTTTGTATACCATTTCAAATGTATCTATTGAGATAAAGAAAATTATGAAATGTTTAAATTCAAGCATTTTTACAAAGAACAGCCACGCATGTCAAGTATACTGGATCACAGCCGCTCTAATTGGTTGAACAATAAAATCCACAGAAACTTGCACTGCATATGAGCGTATCACAGAGCTGCACAGCAATAAAACCCACAGAAATGGGCACTGTGTATGAGCATATCAGAGCTGCACAGCAATAAAACCCACAGAAATGTGCAGTGTGTATGAGCATATCACAGAACTGCACAGCAATAAAACTCACAGTAATGTGCAGTGTGTATGAGCGTATCACAGAACTACACAGCAATAAAACTCACAGTAATGTGCAGTGTGTATGAGCATATCCCAGAGCTCCAGGGCAATAAAACTCACAGTAATATGCAGTGTGTATCACAGAATCCACAGCAATAAAACTCCCAGCAATGCAATGTTTGTGTGTGTGTCAGCGTATCAGAATCCACAGCAATAAAACTCCAGCAATGCAATGTGCGGTGTGTATGAGTGCATCAGAATCCACTGCAGTAAAACTCCCAGAAAACCGAGTGTATATGAACACAGCAATTATGCTGTGGAGCCATCTTGTCAGCAGTGGGGTGCCACTGTCAGAGTGTGCACTGTAGCTTTGATTCCCTTCCCGGTGGGTGTTCAGTCCAGAATAGAGTCTGTGTTAACGAAAGGGCGGGCAGCTGCACGCGTGCGTTTCACGTGATTCAGCCAGTCATGTGGTACTGAGACTCAGAGAAATGGCAGTGAAATGCCCTGATGTTCGGTGGTTTCAATCAGCAGGTTTATTCAGGCGAACCCCATAGGTTTCAATGTTAAAAATATTCCCGTTTTTATGCAATATCTAATAAATCATTTATTATTTGAATCTGCAGTAAAAAGTCTTTACTTATTGATTTTTTTTAGTACCTTTTAGTAATTTTTCAGATTTTTTTGGGCTAAATTCCCCCCCCCTTTTTTTTAATAGCAGTTTTTCTTTTTTCTGTAACAGAACTTTTTATTATCAATCATAGGATCTTATATGTAAATTCCAGACATTTTCGTTCAGTAGTTCTTTTGAAAACAGCAGGCCATGGGTTTGCGGTGGCAGCGCATTCAGCGGCCGACTCCATGCACTTTGGGGACCTGCGGTGAATGGTGAATTCACTGTAGGGTGGGGAAATTTTATTCTCCTAAGTGCAGGGAACTACAGAACACCAAAAAGTTGGCGTCATTTCGGTGCTCTGTGAGTAAACCCATTTAGTGGTGAGGTTTTTTGCTGCCCCCTGGAAAGTGAAATTGAAAGTGTAAATTAGTGAAATCTCAATGTATTCTTCCTGGTAAAATACTTTGCAAAAGAAAAAAAGAATTTTTTTTGGGGGTGGGGCCACCCAGTGCGGGCCGCCGCCCCCTGGAAAGTGCCGCCCTAGGCCTGGGCCTAGTCGGCCTAGGCCAAAATACACCAGTGGCCACAGGTAAGGGAGGAGAAGACTATGAAGGGGGAAAAAAGGTAAGAGGGAGATAAACTGAGAGAAGGGGGGAAGCTGGGACAAGGGGGAGAAGCTGAGACAAGGGGGGAGAAGCTGAAACATGGGGGAGAGAAGCTAAGACAAGGGGGAATGAGACAATGGGGGAGAAGCTGAGAAAAGGGGGGAACTGAGACAAGGGGGAGAAGCTGAGAAAAGGGGGGAACTGAGACAAGGGGAGAAGCTGAGACAAGGGGGAGAGAAGCTGAAATGGGGAGAGAAGCTGAAATGGGGAGAGAGAATCTTAAAAGGTGGGAAAGAAAAGATCTGAAAAAGGAGAGAGAAAAGCGGGAAAGACAAGAAGACTATGGAATGTGGAGAGGGAGAAGTTAGGCTGAGAAAGGAGTAGAGCGAAAATGAACACAGAAGGGAAGAGAGGAAATTAGCACGGAAAGAGAAAATGGACATAGAAGGAGAGGAGTGGGAAGATCTGAATAGAAAGGGATTTCCGATCATGAGGGAAATGGAGATTGGAAGTGGAGAGCGAGAAGGAGAGTGAAAGAAAGGGAAGAGAGACGTGGATAAAATGGAGAATGAAGGGAATAATGGGGAGAAAGAAGGGGTAAAAAAAGGCAAAGAGAAGGGGGCATGAAATGATGAAAAGAGGAAAGGGTTAGTGTGCATATCTGTCAGTATTTGTATCTGACTGTATGTATGTGAACCTGAGTGTATGTGTCTGTAAGTGTGAGTGTGTGTATCTGAGTGTATGTGTCTGTAAGTGTGAGTGTGTGTGTCTGACTATATGTATGTGAACCTGAGTGTATGTGTCTGTAAGTGTGAGTGTGTGTATCTGAGTGTATGTGTCTGTAAGTGTGAGTGTGTGTATCTGAGTGTATGTGTCTGTAAGTGTGAGTGTGTGTATCTGAGTGTATGTGTCTGTAAGTGTGAGTGTGTGTGTCTGACTGTATGTATGTGAACCTGAGTGTATGTGTCTGTAAGTGTGAGTGTGTGTATCTGAGTGTATGTGTCTGTAAGTGTGAGTGTGTGTATCTGAGTGTATGTGTCTGTAAGTGTGAGTGTGTGTATCTGAGTGTATGTGTCTGTAAGTGTGAGTGTGTGTATCTGAGTGTATGTGTCTGTAAGTGTGAGTGTGTGTATCTGAGTGTATGTGTCTGTAAGTGTGAGTGTGTGTATCTGAGTGTATGTATGTGAATCTGAGTGTATGTGTCTGTAAGTGTGAGTGTGTGTATCTGAGTGTATGTGTCTGTAAGTGTGAGTGTGTGTGTCTGACTGTATGTATGTGAACCTGAGTTTATGTGTCTGTAAGTGTGAGTGTGTGTATCTGAGTGTATGTGTCTGTAAGTGTGAGTGTGTGTATCTGAGTGTATGTGTCTGTAAGTGTGAGTGTGTGTATCTGAGTGTATGTGTCTGTAAGTGTGAGTGTGTGTATCTGAGTGTATGTATGTGAATCTGAGTGTATGTGTCTGTAAGTGTGAGTGTGTGTATCTGAGTGTATGTGTCTGTAAGTGTGAGTGTGTGTATCTGAGTGTATGTGTCTGTAAGTGTGAGTGTGTGTATCTGAGTGTATGTGTCTGTAAGTGTGAGTGTGTGTATCTGAGTGTATGTGTCTGTAAGTGTGAGTGTGTGTATCTGAGTGTATGTATGTGAATCTGAGTGTATGGGTCTGTAAGTGTGAGTGTGTGTATGTGTCTGTGTGTGTATCTGAGTGTGTCTGTCAGTGCGAGTGTGTGTATGTGTGTGTATCTGAGTGTCTATGTGTGTATCTGAGTGTGTCTGCCAGTGTGAGTGTGTGTATCTGAGTGTCTATGTGTGTATCTGAGTGTATGTGTCTGTGTGTGTATCTGAGCACATGTGTCTGTCAGTGCGAGTGTGTGTATGTGTGTGTATCTGAGTGTCTGTGTATCTGAGTGTATGTGTGTCAGTGTGAGTGTGTGTATGTGTGTGTATCTGAGTGTCTGTGTATCTGAGTGTGTGTGTGTATGTGTGTGTATCTGAGTGTCTGTGTATCTGAGTGTATGTGTGTCAGTGTGAGTGTGTGTATCTGAGTGTATGTGTGTGTCAGTGCGAGTGAGTTTATCTGATTGGCTTTTACAAGTAATTCAATTGGACACGGGTACATTAGTGTGGAGTTTGGGTGCATTAGTGTGGGGTTCAGGTTCATTAGTGTGGGGTTCGGGTGCATTAGTGTGGGGTTCGGGTACATTAGTGTGGGGTTTGGGTTCATTAGTGTGGGGTTTGGGTACATTAGTGTGGGGTTTGGGTTCATTAGTGTGGGGTTCGGATAAATTAGTGTGGGGTTTGGGTTCATTAGTGTGGGGTTCGGGTAAATTAGTGTGGGGTTTGGGTTCATTAGTGTGGGGTTTGGGTACATTAGTGTGGGGTTTGGGTTCATTAGTGTGGGGTTCGGGTAAATTAGTGTGGGGTTTGGGTACATTAGTGTGGGGTTTGGGTTCATTAGTGTGGGGTTTGGGTACATTAGTGTGGGGTTCGGGTAAATTAGTGTGGGGTTTGGGTTCATTAGTGTGGGGTTCGGGTTCATTAGTGTGGGGTTCAGGTACATTAGTGTGGGGTTCAGGTACATTAGTGTGGGGTTCGGGTAAATTAGTGTGGGGTTTGGGTTCATTAGTGTGGGGTTCGGGTTCATTAGTGTGGGGTTCGGGTTCATTAGTGTGGGGTTCGGGTACATTAGTGTGGGGTTTGGGTACATTAGTGTGGGGTTTGATTTTAGGGAATTGGGGCAGCGCTGGGATTTAAAGGGCATCAGGGTAATGTGAACGGGGTATTGTTCTGATTCAGGGGTTAGAAGTTACGGGTAAAGGGGGCATTGCTATGAACTAGGGGGTAATAATGTGAGGAAAGGGGAATATTGTGCGGATAGAGGCAGTATTAGGTTGAGGTAGGTGAGACATTGATCAGAGTTAGGTGTATTGATGGATTTATGTTCATTTATGTGTGATGAAAAGAAATAATTATTTATTCAAAACAGTCTGAAAATGTCATTTATTATGTAATTTGTTAACCATGCTTTTTTTTTAAAAAAAATTTATTTGAATTTAAACGGGGGACTGGGTTGCCGCACTATGGGCCTATGGGTTGTACTTGCCCAGTCAGCCCCTGGTGCAGGGCCATCTTACCATTCATGGTTGAGACTATAATAATTGTTATTATATATACAGTATATATATATATATAATTTTTATTTTTACAGGCCACGTTTCTGCAGGCAGTGAGTGTGATGAATCTAGTACACACAGAGAGTGACATCTAGTGGACAACAGAAATGTTGGAAATAATCACAGTTAAACAACTGTTAATGTTCATGTTCTTAATTATGAACCAAAAAAAGTGTAGATAGAGACTTAAATGCGGTGATTCATGTCCAAACAAAACTTAAAGGTCTGTTCACAAAACCCTGAAAATTCGTGCAATTTCTGTGCTTTGCGTTTTGGCCCGTTTCCATTTCTCCGAAAATATGGTGAATTCACTATTTAGCGAATGGTCATATTTAGCTGAAATTGGAGTCGCGGAAGCAGTCATCGACTGCAAGCACCGATAACCGCCGAATTGCACCATGTTGTTATTGGCGAATTTCACCCAACTGCAAAAAAGTCTCCTATTCTCCTAAGGCTGGTGTCAGACGAGCGCAGCGTTCACGTCCGTGTTGCCAGGGGCGGATCCAGGAGGGGGCAACGGGGCAATTGCCCCCCGAGATTTGAGCCGGGGACCCAGATGCCTGGCAGCGCGGGAGTGCCTGCCCGTCCTGAAGAGTCCGTCCTGTTAAGGGAAGCGGCTGCGTGCAGGCGCAGGTCACGTGGTCCGGCTAATCAGGTGGTACTGAGTCTCTGTACCACCTGACTGGCCGACCGCGTGACCTGCGCACACACGCAGCCGCATCACTCAACAGGACGGACTCTTCCGGACCGGGCAGGCACTCCCGCGCTGCCCGGCATCTGGGTCCCCGGCTCAGAGTCAACCCCTGCCGGAGCTGGAGGCCTGGAGCAATATCCAGGTGAGAGCTGGGGGCAAATCCATGTGTAAGCTGGGGGCAAATCCATGAGCTGGGGGCAAATCCATGAGCTGGGGGCAAATCCATGACCTGGGCAAATCCATGAGCTGTGCAAATCCATGACCTGGGGGCAAATCCATGACCTGGGCAAATCCATGACCTGGGGGCAAATCCATGACCTGGGCAAATCCATGACCTGGGGGCAAATCCATGAGCTGGGGGCAAATCCATGAGCTGGGGGCAAATCCATGACCTGGGGGCAAATCCATGAGCTGGGGGCAAATCCATGACCTGGGCAAATCCATGAGCTGGGGGCAAATCCATGAGCTGGGGGCAGATCCATGACCTGGGGGCAAATCCATGAGCTGGGGGCAAATCCATGACCTGGGGGCAAATCCATGAGCTGGGGGCAAATCCATGTGTGAGCTGGGGGCTCTCTGCTCCTCTAGATTGTAAAATCCGGGGTGCCCTCTGCTCCTCTAGATTGTAAGCTCCTGGGTGTCCTCTGCTCCTCTAGATTGTAAGCTCCTGGGTGCCCTCTGCTCCTCTAGATTGTAAGCTCCTGGGTGCCCTCTGCTCCTCTAGATTGTAAGCTCCTGTGAGCCGGGCCCTCTGCTCCTCTAGATTGTAAGCTCCTGTGAGCCTCTGTAAATTCTCGTGAGTCGGGCTCTCTGCTAAAACACCTTATTTTCTGTAAGTGCCCCTCCCGAGACTAGTCTCTGGATCCGCCCCTGCGTGTTGCCGCACATAAGTACGTCCTTGATAGCATACAATTGTGTTAAATGGAGCCCCACACACGAAGTACGTGCGCAGCAAACGGACGCAGGTTAGGCAAGAATGTAAATCCGCTAGAACGGACGCACAGAGTGCGCTGCGTCCGCAACGTCCGCATAGCTTTGTGTGTGAGTGATGGAACGTGGTCAGACTGACTGCATTTATACGTCCAGCATTTTTGACGGACAGAATGGTTTTGCTTTTTAATGTATTTTCTCTCCCACATCCGTCAAAAATAACGTCAGTCACAAAAACGGACTGTGTGGCCACTACTGCGTCATCCGTCAAAAAGTGCGTCCGTACTGCACGGACGCACAGTCCATAGAAAACGCGCTCATCTGACACCAGCCTTAAAGGGATTGCAATCCGTTATAATGTAGTAAAAAATGTGTCTATATACTAAAAAATTATTTTAAAAATTAGTAAAAAAGACTTTTAAAAAAAAGAAAAACCAAATGTTGTCTAAGAAATATAAAAAAATACAAAAATGTGTTCTAAAAATAAAAAGGGTTCTTGCAAAAAATGAAAAGAATAAACACTCTTTAAAATATATATATATTATAGGGTGTGACAGAGTACAGGATCATGCGTATATAAGCCTGAGGTTGCAACGTGCTGTGTATCCAGGTTACTAACAGGTTAAAGGCTCCTGTCCTGCTAGCACACCTTTTCTCCATCCTAATTAGCTCGGGCCTATTTAGTAGGTCTGGGAGAACAGGGAAATGGTTCAGAGTGGAGCTGAACCAAGCCCAGAGAGGTTGTCTCCTAAGTTGTCTGGTAAGGGACTGACTTTTTGTTACCTACTGTTCAAAACGTATGGTTTATGTTTGTGCTGGAAGCAGAGTAGCTGCTCCAGCCTCCTGTAGTCAGAACCTACTACTGTGAGTTAGTCTCCTGACAGGAGTAGGCCTGTTCATTTGTTTATCATTTGTTGTTACTTTCTTTTCTGCGAGGCAAAACATGTGATTAAAAAAGGGGGAATCACCCAAAAGAAAAACCCGCAAGAGATTTACTGTTCACCAAATAAACGTTGTTTGCAATGCAACCTCCTGGCTGTCCTGACCCTCTTTGGCCACGACCCTACCACAAGTGGTGGCAGCGGTGGGATGTGTGTCGTGCCGGTTCAGTTGCCACAAGAACCTTAAAGGTACAGGACCCATAGAAAATGGAGGACGTTGTGAAGGCCCTGGTGCAGGCCACGGCGGTGCAGCAAGAAACAAACAGGCAAGCTGCAGCCCAACAAGAAACAAACCGGCAAGCTGTAGTAGCGCAGCAGGAGGGCAACAGACTCTTAGCCCAACAAATTGGAGCCCTGGTGGAGGCACAGAAGTCTGACCATGCGCTGCTTAAAGGTATCCTGGAATATATCGCTAACCCGGGAGAGCCTGTGCAAACAGGAGGGGTTAGCAAAATACGGGCAAGCAATTGTTTGCAGAAAATGACTCCCGAAGATGATGTGGAGAGCTATCTGCTGGCTTTTGAGCGAACAGCCACCCGTGAAGCCTGGCCTCCAGAACAGTGGGCAGGAATTATTGCTCCTTTTCTCCTGGGAGAAGCACAAAAAGCGTATTTTGACCTAGAAGAGGAAGCCGCTGCAGATTATCCACAGTTAAAGGCGGAAATAATGGCCCGGATGGGCGTCACCACTACTGTAAGGGCCCAGCGTTTTTACAAATGGCGATTCAATGAGAGACAGGCTCCTAGATCCCAGATGTTTGACCTAATCCACCTGGCCCGGAAATGGCTCAGACCGGAGTCCCAGAGTCCTGCCCAGATGGTGGAATCCCTAGTACTGGATCGATATTTAAGAGAACTTCCCAGTGGTCTTCGTGAGTGGGTCAGCCAAGGAAACCCCACTAATTATGACGCCATGATAGCCCAAGTAGAAAGATACTTGTCTGCAAAAGACTTGGAAAAGTCCTCTAGGTATCTGGGGCCGAACCAGAGACCAAAAGTCCAGCGGAGTGAACCTGAAGCTACTTCCAGAGAAGGAGTGCATCTGCGCAAAACAGACTCCAGGACCCCCTTCCTTTGAGAAATGACCACTTTGGTGGAAACTCCATAACCTGCTTCGAGTGTGGGGGTAAAGACCATGTCAGGGCACGGTGCCCTAACCTCCCGGAGCCAATGCAGTGTGGACTTGGGGAGAACCCCCAAAACTTTTGTGGACTACTCTGCTTAGCGGGCCTGGTAGAAGATTTGCATACTTTCCGAGTACCAGTCCAGTTGAATAATCAACATACAGTGGCACTAGTTGACTCTGGAAGTGCCTTGACTCTAGTGGCTGGTGGCTTAGTCAAGCCGACACATATACAGGAGCACCACACAGTGGGTGTGCTTTGTATTCACGGAAGTACTGTGAGATATCCTACCGCCGATATAGAGGTTTCTGTACAAGACAGGCTGGTAAAGATATCAGCGGTAGTTGTGCCACGGTTACCCTATTCCTTTGTCATAGGAAGGAACTTCCCTGACTTTTACTCCCTCTTGCAGTCCCCAACACTGTTAAAACAAGGTGTTGGTCTTCTCGACATATTCCCTTTTTCCCACCCTGACTTGTATGTTACCAATCCAAAAAGTCACAAAACCAGGAGGCAATGCAGAGAAAGCAGACGGAGGTTTAATAAAGCCATTAACGGGGTTTTGCTGGGTGACCATGGGAAACGGTCAGGGAAAGGTGTTGGCACTCAGTGTACTGAAGAAGAGATGGTGGGTGAACAAAAGGAACCCCACACCAAGCAAGACATAGAGGTTGGGGCGAATGACCCCAGAGCTTTGGATACTTCCAGTGTTGGCTTTGGGAGAGCACAGGTAAATGACCCTCTGTTACAGAATGCTAGGAGTACTGTGGTGGAGGTGAATGGGGTACCTGTTGAAGGTAGTACAAAAGTTACATGTCCCTATTTTATCCTCAGAAATGACCTGCTCTACAGAATAACTTTAGATGAGGGCCAAGAAACTGAGCAGCTAGTGGTGCCTTCTTCCTACACCCGGAAGGTGCTGGATTTTTCCCACTCTCATCTCTTGGGGGGACACTTGGGAGTGGAGAAAACTCAAGAACGGGTTCTAAGACGGTTCTTTTGGCCAGGGGTATATGAGGAAATTAAGAGGTATTGTGCTTCTTGTCCCGAATGCCAACTCTCCTCCCCCAAACCTAAGCTAAAAGCACCCCTCATACCTCTTCCGATTGTTGATGTGCCCTTTGAAAGAATTGGTATGGACCTAGTGGGTCCGTTGGATAAATCTGCTAGGGGTCACCAGTACATCTTAGTGATCCTCGATTTATGCCACCCGATATCCCGAGGCCATTCCAATGCGGAAGGCCAATTCCCAAAACATCGCAAAGGAATTGGTCCATGTGTTGGCATTCCGAAGGAAATATTAACCGATCAAGGTACCCCATTTGTTTCCAGGCTTATGAGGGACTTATGTAAGTCATTGAGTATACGTACTTTGAGGACCTCAGTGTACCATCCCCAGACAGATGGGCTGGTAGAGAGGTTCAATCGCACCCTGAAAGGGATGTTATGAAAAGTTGTTAGTCGGGATGGGAAAGACTGGGACCTACTGCTCCCGTACCTGCTTTTTGCTGTCAGGTGCCACAGAGCTCTACAGGTTTCTCACCATTTGAACTCCTGTATGGGAGGCACCCCAGGGGGATACTAGATGTTCTACGGGAAACCTGGGAGGAACAAGGTGTCCCTGGGACAAATGTGGTACAGCATGTGGAACAGATGCAAGGGCCGAATTGTTCCTCTTGTACGCCAGCACATGGAGCAGGCACAAAGTGTCCAAAAACTACACTATGACCAAAGGGCCACTGTGAGAGACTTTAAAAGGGGTGACCGGGTTATGGTCCTTGTTCCCACGGCAGAGAGTAAGCTTCTGGCCCAGTGGCAGGGGCCTTACGAAGTTCTGGAGAAAGTGAGTCCTGTAAATTACAGGCTCAGTCAGCCCAATCGCCGTAAGAAGGAGGCCGTGTTTCATCTAAACCTTCTGAAGCAATGGAGGGACAGAGAAGCCAGTGCAGTTGCCATGGGGGACATAACGATAGGTTCCCTTGCCTTTGAACAGTCGGTGTCAATTTCAGCAGAGCTGACTCCTGAGCAGGCTAATGACATGGTTGAGAGAAATGGGGATGTCTTCTCGCCAATACCAGGCAGAACCTGGGAGATTACCCATGACATTTTTACGGAGCCTGGAGCTACTGTTAGAGTTAATTCCTACAGGATTCCCGAGGCCAGAAGGGAAGCGGTAAGGGCTGAGGTTAAGAAAATGCTTGAGCTCGGGGTGATAGAAGCATCTCATAGTAACTGGTCCAGCCCAATTGTTTTGGTGCCCAAACCTGATGGCTCTATAAGGTTCTGCAATGACTTCAGAAAGTTGAATGAAGTCTCAAAGTTTGACGCCTATCCCATGCCACGGGTCGATGAGTTGGTAGAGAGACTCGGAAAAGCTAGATTTCTCTCTGTGTTGGATCTGACCAAGGGTTATTGGCAGATACCACTATCTGAGCGCGCCAGGGAGAAGACAGCGTTTACCACACCTGATGGCTTGTTCCAATATACAATAATGACATTTGGTCTACATGGTGCCCCGGCAACCTTTCAGAGACTGATGGACAAGTTACTCAGGCCCCATGCCCATTATGCGTCCGCCTATCTCGATGACGTTATTATTCATAGCACAGACTGGGCCTCGCACCTGCCGAAAGTAGAGGCAGTGCTGGACACCTTTAGGAAGGCTGGGTTGACAGCAAACCCCTCTAAGTGTGTTATCGGCTTAGCAGAATCCAAATACCTGGGCTACGTGGTTGGGAGAGGGTTGGTGAAACCTCAGATTGACAAGGTGGGAGCCATACAGAATTGGCCGCGACCACTTAGAAAGAAACAGGTCAGAACATTTCTTGGAATGGTTGGGTACTATCGCCGGTTTATACCCCATTTTGCTACCAGAGCTGCTCCCCTCACTGACCTCATTAAGGCAAGAGTACCAGACATGGTGTGCTGGGACAGCAAAACAGAGGAGTCCTTCTTGGATCTTCGCTCTGTACTGTGCCAGAAACCAATCCTGGTAGCGCCAGACTTTACGAAGGAGTTTTTCTTACAGACTGATGCCTCTGACGTGGGCTTAGGGGCTGTACTTTCCCAGTACGTAGATGAGGAAGAGCATCCCGTGTTATACCTAAGCCGAAAGCTATTACCCCGAGAGCGGCGCTATGCTGTGGTTGAAAAGGAGTGTTTTGCCATAAAGTGGGCCATGGACACTCTCAATATTACTTGCTGGGACGACGGTTTACCCTGGTCACTGACCATGCTCCCTTGCGTTGGATGCACACCAACAGGGACAGGAACTCCAGGGTCCTGCGGTGGTTTTTGTCGTTGCAACCGTTTCACTTTGTTGTGCAGCACCGGGCTGGTCTGCTGCATGGGAACGCTGATGCTCTCTCTAGAGTGCATGGCCTTGCGGCGGCGGCGGCCGCTTCTCACTCCTGTGTTCAGCTGGGGAGGGGGATGTGTGACAGAGTACAGGATCATGCGTATATAAGCCTGAGGTTGCAACGTGCTGTGTATCCAGGTTACTAACAGGTTAAAGGCTCCTGTCCTGCTAGCACACCTTTTCTCCATCCTAATTAGCTCGGGCCTATTTAGTAGGTCTGGGAGAACAGAGAAATGGTTCAGAGAGGTTGTCTCCTAAGTTGTCTGGTAAGGGACTGACTTTTTGTTACCTACTGCTCAAAACGTATGGTTTATGTTTGTGCTGGAAGCAGAGTAGCTGCTCCAGCCTCCTGTAGTCAGAACCTACTACTGTGAGTTAGTCTCCTGACAGGAGTAGGCCTGTTCATTTGTTTATCATTTGTTGTTACTTTCTTTTCTGCGAGGCAAAACATGTGATTAAAAAAGGGGGAATCACCCAAAAGAAAAACCCGCAAGAGATTTACTGTTCACCAAATAAACGTTGTTTGCAGTGCAACCTCCTGGGTGTCCTGACCCTCTTTGGCCACGACCCTACCACAAGGGGTTATTCAGAAAGAGCCGCTCTGGCCCCAAAATGTCACTGAACAGTGAATTTCCCCGTTCGTTGACATTTCGGGACCATTCGGCTATTCAGAGAGCAGGCAGTTCGCCAAATATTGGCGAACTGCTTACACGTACGGTGCCTGTTCGACGGCAGTGAAATCCCCCATAGAGAAGCAATGGTTAATCTATTCAGAGACACCGAACAGCAGAGAAATGTCAGTGTTCAGTGTTTTCGTAAGAAAAGAAAAAAATGTTAGACACCAATTACTAAACATTAAATTTTATTGGTTGTACATATAGACCACAAAATCAGGACCGCATAAAAAACAGTATGAACCACAAAAATTAATCCACCCAAATTAGGTCTAGATTGCCTCACTGGGAACTGATATTGGAGTTTTACGCGCTGGAAAATGTAGCTTATCAAGGTGTTAATATATGCTAGGCTTGCATATAGCGCAATGTATCAGGACACTTACAGGGTTATCCAAAGAGATCCGAATTGCTGGAGAAAGGTAACCGAACGCTGAAAATCAGCGTTCGGTTACCTTTCTTGGCCATTCGGCTATCCAGAGAGCAGGCAATTCGCCAAATCCTGGCGAATTGCCTGCACATACTGTGCCTGTTCGTGGGCAGTGAAATCCCCATAGAGAAGCACTGCTTCGTCTATTCAGAGAACACAAACCAGCAGTGAAAGGTTCCCCTAATGCCCTGCCATTCGGTGGTTTCATTCGACAGGTTTATTCAGGCGAATCCCATAGGCTTCAATGTTAAAAATATTCCGGTTTTAATTCAATATCTAATAAACCGTTCATTATAAAATTCTGCAGCAAAAAGTCTCTTTATTTATAGATTTTTTAGGATATTTTAAGCATTTTTCGGGATTTTTTTTAACTTTTCTTTTTTCTGTAACAGCCCCTTTTATTATCATTCATTGCATTTTATGTGTAAATTTCAGACATTTTCGCTCAGTAGTTTCTTTGCAAACAGCGTTTCACTTTTCAAACATTCAAGCAAACTTTTTTTAATTTATTCACCTCCATTCGTCTGCGGTGTCGGCTTTTTCCGGCGGCTGCGCTGCGTGTGATCGGCTCCTGCTCGGGTTTTTCCGTGGTTTAATCCAGATGTTTTTGCGGGTTTTCGGTGTGCATTCGCCGGGTTTTGCGGTGAGTTTTCGGCGGGTTTGCGGCGGCCTTTCCCTGCAATTCGGGGACCCTGTGGTGATTGCTGAATACACCGCTTGGTCGCCGAAATAGGATCGGCAAAACGAACCGAATTGAAGAGAACGAAAAGTCACCGAACGTGCGGTGACTTTTCGATTCTCTTTGAATTACCCTGTTAGTACTGGTTAATATTCCACTGTATGATACATACAAGTTATTATTGTATTATTTTGTGCGTGCTTCTATTGATATGACCAGGATGTTTGGTGTTTTCCTCTGGCAGGTTTATTCAGGCGAATCCCATAGGCTTCAATGTTAAAAATATTCCCGTTTTTACCCAATATCTAATAAACCATTTATTATTTTAATCTGCAGCAGAAAGTCTCTTTATTTATTGATTTTTTTTGGATCTTTTACGGCATTTTGGGGATGTTTTCGGCAAAAAAAAAATATGCCCCCTATCCCGAAGAATATTAGCATTACCTGATTCCCTAGCACCAATGTAGTATTGAACCCCTTAACCCCCCCCAAGCACATGTAGCATATTTTAAGTTCATACTGCTGGAATTCAAGTAAAATGCATTTAGTGCTACTATACTCACATTAATATAAAATTGCCTGCTTTTATTTCTGCCCCTCTTCATTTTATTAATTCCTCCCAGCTCATTTTATTTCTGCCCTTCTTCATTTTATTAATTCCTCCCAGCTCATTTTATTTCTGCCCTTCTTCATTTTATTAATTCCTCCCAGCTCATTTTATTTCTGCCCCTCTTCATTTTATTTATTCCTCCCAGCTCATTTTATTTCTGCCCCTCTTCATTTTATTTATTCCTCCCAGCTTATTTTATTTCTGCCCCTCTTCATTTTATTTATTCCTCCCAGCTCATTTTATTTCTGCCCCCCTTCATTTTATTTATTCCTCCCAGCTCATTTTATTTCTGCGCCTCTTCATTTTATTTATTTATTCCTCCCAGCTCATTTTATTTCTGCCCCCCTTCATTTTATTTATTCCTCCCAGCTCATTTTATTTCTGCGCCTCTTCATTTTATTTATTTATTCCTCCCAGCTCATTTTATTTCTGCCCCTCTTCATTTTATTTATTCCTCCCAGCTCATTTTATTTCTGCCCCTCTTCATTTTATTTATTTATTCCTCCCAGCTCATTTTATTTCTGCCCCTCTTCATTTTATTTATTCCTCCCAGCTCATTTTATTTCTGCCCCTCTTCATTTTATTTATTTATTCCTCCCAGCTCATTTTATTTCTGCCCCTCTTCATTTTATTTATTCCTCCCAGATCATTTTATTTCTGCCCCTCTTCATTTTATTTATTCCTCCCAGCTCATTTTATTTCTGCCCCCCCTTCATTTTATTTATTCCTCCCAGCTCATTTTATTTCTGCCCCAGTTTATATTTTCCTGCCCCAGCTCATTTTATTTCAGCCCCTTTCATTTTATTTATTCCTCCCAGCTCATTTTAATTCTGCCCCTCTTCATTTTATTTATTCATTCCTCCCAGCTCATTTTATTTCTGCCCCTCTTCATTTTATTTATTCCTCCCAGCTCATTTTATTTCTGCCCCTCTTCATTTTATTTATTCCTCCCTTCATTTTATTTATTCCTCCCTTCATTTTATTTATTCCTCCCCGCTCATTTTATTTCTGCCCCAGTTTATATTTTCCTGCCCCAGCTCATTTTATTTCTGCCCCTTCATTTTATCTGTTGATATCAGTTCATTTTATTTGTTACTCCCAGTTCATTTTTTTTGTGCCCCCATTTTCTTTTATTTGTGCCCCCATTTTTTTTTATTTGTGCCCAAATATATATATTTTTTCTGCCCTTTAGTTTTTTACTTCTGCCCCTAGATCTGTTAAAAATACACTGTAATAACCACGCAACACTAGGTATATCCAGGAGAGATTTATTCCACCCAGATGGGCCAGGCAACATTTCAACTCGGTCTTTTTCAAGCTGAAGGTCCCAGTGACATGAGATTACATAAATATAGTGAGGGAGAACAATCAATTAAAACAAAGTAAGACTCCCTGTGATCAAACATATTCATCAATTAATAGTAAAATGTTAGTGACATTATACAATCTAAAAGTTATATCACATTTAACCATGTATCAATAACAAACAAGTGTGTAATACATAATAAAACAACAAAAACGTGTATAAATGTATAAAATATAGTAATAGCGTCTAATCGGTAACTATCAGAAAACACCGAAAAAATTCTGCAAGAGAGGAACACAATTTAAAAAATTAATGTTGTTTTATTATTTACGTATGTTTTGCTGCATTGTGTCAAAGTGCAGTTTGTTCTAACAAAAATATTACAAAAATACCAAAAAAATCTAAATCCCTAAAAAGGGACACTCTACTAGTTATAAAGTGGTCAGGATGAGAGGATGCCCCCCCTCTCCCCCCACTCTCAGCTCTTCTGATCTGGCAGAATCGCTGTGTGAACCGGAGGAGTTTCCTCCACCCCACCTAGCATCACCAGCAACCGGGATTTTGAATTTCCCGGCTGCCGGTTACCAGATCGGTCACTATCTTTTATTGTTGCAAATTTTGTTTCTGCAAAACATTTACAAGGCTCATTAAAGATTTCTCTGCATAAAGTCCTTTCAGAACGGTCCAAGCACTGAAGAAAACAAGAGACTAAGAAAATATCATGCTGTCCGCTGAATAAAGCGAACAGATTTTCTATGTTGCACAGGTTTTGCTTGTTATCTCTGTTGTCTTCTCTTGAAATAATAAGACGCTGCTGCAACAATTCCCACAGTTGCTGGTACTGTTGCTCCAATTACCGCGGGCATGACATTTGATTCATCGGCTAACAGAAAAAGAAAACAGGAATTTGTGGATTAGTATCTAAAAAACATAAGACTTGTAGTTATACAGTGTATTTAAATAACTATATATATATATTTAAAAATGGTTTGTAAAGTGCACCAGCCGTCTGTTACAGAGATTTTTGATATGTGTTTTGCTGTAATTTAATTTAACCAGTAAACCATTTTAATTTTACAACTACCTGTCCTCACTAATAGGGATGAACCGAACACCCCCGAGTTCGGTTCGCATTCGAACTCGAACCTTTTCAAAAGTTCGAATTCGAACACGAACTCAATACGAGTCAATGGGGCTGAAAATTCGGTTTTTAGAGTGCCCTCCAAGAGGGCATATATGCTAGATATTTGCCATAAAAAGGTGTATGGGGTCTGGGTAGTGCCCTGGGGGACAGGAAACAAGGACAAAAAGTTTTAAAAAAAGAGTTTTTAAAGGGACAATGAGTTTTCCATGAAATAAGGGTTAAAAATAAAAACGAAAAATTCCTTCAAATATCGTGCCTAGGAGGTCCCCATAACCTGCCCATGAAGTGGCGGATTTCTAGGATGTAGAGAAACATTTAAAAACAATTTACATTTAAAAACAATGTACGGGTCCGGGTAGTGCCTTGGGGGACAGGAAACAAGGACAATTTTTTTTTTAAAAAAAGATGCTTTTAATCCCTTCACTGCTGACGATGTGTGGGACACGTCCTCAGTTACTCCCGCTGTATGCTGAGGAGGACGTGTACCACACGTCATCAGCTTTGCGGGACCCCCGGCGGAGATACTCACCTCTCTGTCCGGGGTCCTGCGGCATTCTGACTTCAGCGTCTTCAGACGCTGAAGTCAAGCTCCTCCCGATGTAAATGACATCATCGTGCCATGCGCGTTGACGTCATTTCCAGGCGACCCCCCCCCCCCGGCAATGCCGGGAGATCTCCTGGAAGGGAGGGGGGATCCGTACGGATCCCTCTCCCTCCCAATCAGGAGGTCCCATAAAAAAAAAGCCAGGCACCGCTTAAAAGGAGAGAGTCTCCCCTTTTAAGCGGTGCCTGGGTTTAACCCCTTAGGCACTGGGTCGCACTTTGGCGCCTTGCGGCACCGAAGTGCGGCCTAGCTCCGGTGGGGCCCGCCATCTTGGATCACGGCTCCACCCCCGGGTCCCCCCTCACTGCCTGACATCCTCACGCATAGCATGATGACGTCAGATAGCCCGGGAACCCCTAGCTGCCCGTAATCCCCTGGTAGAGATAGGGGGTTCATTTGAGGGTTCAGAGATGTTGTGAGGTTGTGTATAGAGATGCTGTGTATAGAGATGCTGTGAGGTTGTGTATAGAGATGCTTTGAGGCTGTGTATAGAGATGATGTGAGGCTGTGTATAGAGATGATGTGAGGCTGTGTCTTTAGAGATGCTGATGGGGTTGTGTATAGAGATGCTGTTTGTGTATAGAGATGCTGATGGGGTTGTGTATAGAGATGCTGTGTATAGAGATGCTGTGTATAGAGATACTGATGGGGCTGTGTATTGAGATGCTGTGAGGTTGTGTATAGAGATGCTGTGAGGCTGTGTATAGTGAGGCTGTGTATAGAGATGCTGTGTGTATAGAGATGCTGTGAGGTTGTGTATAGAGATGCTGTGAGGCTGTGTATAGAGATGCTGTGAGGCTGTGTATAGAGATGCTGATGGGGTTGTGTATAGAGATGCTGTGAGGCTGTGTATAGAGATGCGGTGTATAGAAATGCTGATGGGGTTGTGTATAGAGATGCTGATGGGTTTGTGTATAGAGATGCTGTGAGGCTGTGTTTAGAGATGATGATGGGGTTGTGTATAGAGATGCTGTTTGTGTATAGAGATGCTGTTTGTGTATAGAGATGCTGTGAGGTTGTGTATAGAGATGGGGTTGGGTATAGAGATGCTGTGAGGCTGTGTATAGAGATGCTGTGTATAGAGATGCTGTGAAGTTGTGTATAGAGATGCTGTGAGGCTGTGTATAGAGATGCTGTGTATAGAGATGCTGTGAGGCTGTGTATAGAGATGCTGATGGGGCTGTGTATAGAGATGCTGTGAGACTGTGTATAGAGATGCTGATGGGGTTGTGTATAGAGATGCTGTGAGGCTGTGTATAGAGATGCTGTGTATAGAAATGCTGATGGGGTTGTGTATAGAGATGCTGATGGGTTTGTGTATAGAGATGCTGTGAGGCTGTGTGTTTAGAGATGCTGATGGGGTTGTGTATAGAGATGCTGTGAGGCTGTGTTTAGAGATGATGATGGGGTTGTGTATAGAGATGCTGTTTGTGTATAGAGATGCTGTTTGTGTATAGAGATGCTGTGAGGTTGTGTATAGAGATGGGGTTGGGTATAGAGATGCTGTGAGGCTGTATATAGAGATGCTGTGAAGTTGTGTATAGAGATGCTGTGAGGCTGTGTATAGAGATGCTGATGGGTTGTGTATAGAGATGCTGTGAGGCTGTGTTTAGAGATGCTGTGAGGTTGTGTATAGAGATGATGATGGGGTTGTGTATAGAGATGCCGTGTATAGAGATGCTGTGAGGCTGTGTATAGAGATGCTGTGAGGCTGTGCATAGAAATGCTGCGGCGCTGTGTATAGAGATGCTGATGGGGTTGTGTATAGAGATGCTGTTTGTGTATAGAGATGCTGTGAGGCTGTGTATAGAGATGATGTGAGGCTGTGTCTTTAGAGATGCTGATGGGGTTGTGTATAGAGATGCTGTTTGTGTATAGAGATGCTGATGGGGTTGTGTATAGAGATGCTGTTTGTGTATAGAGATGCTGATGGGGTTGTGTATAGAGATGCTGTGTATAGAGATGCTGTGTATAGAGATACTGATGGGGCTGTGTATTGAGATGCTGTGAGGTTGTGTATAGAGATGCTGTGAGGCTGTGTATAGAGATGCTGTGAGGCTGTGTATAGAGATGCTGTGAGGCTGTGTATAGAGATGCTGATGGGGTTGGGTATAGAGATGCTGTGAGGCTGTGTATAGAGATGCTGTGAAGTTGTGTATAGAGATGCTGTGAAGTTGTGTATAGAGATGCTGTGAGGCTGTGTATAGAGATGCTGTGAGGCTGTGTATAGAGATGCTGTGTATAGAGATGCTGTGAGGCTGTGTATAGAGATGCTGTGTATAGAGATGCTGTGAGGTTGTGTATAGAGATGCTGTGAGGCTGTATATAGAGATGCTGATGGGGTTGTGTATAGAGATGCTGTGAGGCTGTGTATAGAGATGCTGTGTATAGAAATGCTGATGGGGTTGTGTATAGAGATGCTGATGGGTTTGTGTATAGAGATGCTGTGAGGCTGTGTGTTTAGAGATGCTGATGGGGTTGTGTATAGAGATGCTGTGAGGCTGTGTTTAGAGATGATGATGGGGTTGTGTATAGAGATGCTGTTTGTGTATAGAGATGCTGTGAGGTTGTGTATAGAGATGGGGTTGGGTATAGAGATGCTGTGAGGCTGTGTATAGAGATGCTGTGTATAGAGATGCTGTGAAGTTGTGTATAGAGATGATGATGGGGTTGTGTATAGAGATGCCGTGTATAGAGATGCTGATGGGATTGTGTATAGAGATGCTGTGAGGCTGTGTTTAGAGATGCTGTGAGGTTGTGTATAGAGATGATGATGGGGTTGTGTATAGAGATGCTGATGGGATTGTGTATAGAGATGCTGTGAGGCTGTGTATAGAGATGCTGTGAGGCTGTGCATAGAAATGCTGATGGGGTTGTGTATAGAGATGCTGTTTGTGTATAGAGATGCTGTGAGGCTGTGTATAGAGATGCTGATGGGGCTGTGTATAGAGATGCTGTGAGGCTGTGTATAGAGATGCTAATGGGGCACCGAAGTGCGGCCTAGCTCTGGTGGGGGCCGCCATCTTGGATGGCAGCTCCACCCCCGGGTCCCCCCTCACTGCCTGATGTCCTCACGCATAGCATGATGACGTCAGATAGCCGGGGAACCCCTAGCTGCCCGGAATCCCCTGGTAGAGATAGGGGGTTCATTTGAGGCACATCTGCAAACTGCTGTAAGTCCTACACCGTTCTCCTGAGTTGGATGTACATACCCTCAAATTAAAGCTGACAGTCTGCAGTTAAAGCACATTGTGTTTGTTTCATTCCAACTCCATTGTGGTGGTGTATAGAGCCAAAGATGTTAGAATTGTGTCAATGTCCCAATATTTCTGGACCTGGCTATATTTAAGGTTTTTCTGCCTCATTTAATACACCTCTATATGGGCACCATTAGTTGGAGGAAGCACATCAAGACGGTGCTGGATTTCTTGCCATGTTGGCTGTAGCATACTTTCAACAATTGTGGCAATGGCGTCAGTGATCCTCTGCTTTAGATGAATGTGTGGTGTGGGATCATGTGCAATCGAATCATTGGTCTGTTTTTTCTTCGGCGAGACATCAATTACTGCAAATGTTTACCTTGACCTTTTGACTGAATACTCGGCGCCACAACTACATGACCTTCAACCAGCCATTATTTTCCAGCGAGATGCTGCACCACCACATTGGGGACTGCATGTTGGTAGGTTCCTAAATGAAACATTTCCAGAGCAGTGGATTGGAAGGGGTGGCTCAATTCCCTGGCCACCTCATTCACCAGATATCACTCCCCTCCACTTCTTTCTATGGGGTTATGTTAAAGATATGGTGTGTGGTACAAAGGGACATCACTAATCTAAAGCAGAAGATCACTGAGGCCACCATTGATGGGGGGAAGCTACAGCCAACATGGCAAGAAATCCAGCACCGTCTTGATGTGCTTTGTGCAACTAATGGTGCCCATATAGAGGTGTATTAAATGAGGCAAAAAAAAACTTAAATATATACGTCTAATTTTGTAATGATTTTCACTTATCTGTCTTTTCATTTTCCTTTGTAATAAATGTTTGAAATTGTAAAGAGACTTTATGGACACCCTGTATATACTTTTCCAATGTTCAATTATTTTTTTGTATATTGATTAAGACATTATGAACGCTTATAAACACTGGATTTCACAAGTGTTAAATCCAAAGAGAGACGGCAAAAGCTTCAGTGTGAAGCTTCTCCTGCCTCTCTTTGGATTAAGCCATTGTGAAACACCAGTGTCTCTCGAGGTTGCAACACTAGTGATTGTTACAACGGTGACAAACACCAACTGTTATTGAATAACTCTTTAAATTTACTGTAACTGCAGCCGGAAGGGGATTGTGGTTCTCACGCCGCATTCTACTTCCTCTAAAATAATGGATTCTCTCAGATTCTGAATCCAGAAGAATCCGAAATCAGGCGTGCTCGCGGTCCGGATAAAAGGAGCTGTACCTGTATGTTAATCCTTGGTTTGGGGCGGGAGTTGTGGCATGTACATTTGATAAATATTTTGTATTTCAAGTTCGTTGAACTTGAAATATATTCAATAACAGTCAAAACAATTTAAAATAAAAAATAGAATTTAAAATGGATTTTTGCGGTAAAATGCTGTTTTTCTATGCATTTAAAAGAAATATTTCACGTTATCCTAAACAGAAAAATTTGTAGATTTATATTAAACTATAGACAATCTCTGTGGAATGTGTTGGCACATAATAAATAATAAAAATAATTATAATAATAATAATGTATAATTATACTACTGAAGTTAAGACTCTTTTACGATAGATGGAGGGGGCAAGGGATTTTGGTGTTTTTGCATTTTTACCCTTCACAGGAAATTATTACTTGTCCTATATATAATAATCATGTCATAGTTTGGTGCCGTCACTTGTTGCTATCCAACGAGTTGAGTTGAGATGACTCATTTTTTCCTCTAATGGTCTGTAAAGCCTCTATTGTCTTGAGTAATTATTAAATCGTTTTATCAGCTTCCACCACCAGCTAAATTCTAAGGATGGCATTGTTTAGATCTTTGATAATGGTAGAAGATGGGTCATCTGCACGCGTTTCATCTCCTCATCACGCAAGAGATAACCACGAAAGCTGAGTCACTTGTATGAAAAATAACTATGTTTTAGGTCGTTCTTATCAAAATGTTTTTAAAACAATATGATGACTACACATTCAAGTGGCGCCCGTCCAATGCGGCTTCCTGTTTAACGAGCTCAGGAAACTAAGACGTCCTTCTTACTTCCTGTACCCGATTCATGTATGATGGATAATTTCAGGGTCCTCATTTCAGTGGTACAAACTGAATTACATTGCATGTATCCAATATCCAGACAAAAATTCTAATTTAACAAAGGTTCTCTATCTTATTCTACAAAATGTAAAAAAAAATGTCCATGTATGAAACTGGCCAATCAAGTAACAACATCCAGCCTGCGCATTAAAAAAAATGTAAAAAAAAAATTTAACAGAAAAAATAATTTAAGAATAAATAGATATAAAATAAATAATCGAGCAATAAGAACTAAGCCTTCTTATTGACCAGGTTTTAAAATACAAATGAATTATAATGGCCAGTCATGTGTTGTATGGCCAGTTTCTCTCACTGGCTCGTTAGTTGGTGCATGACACCAACCGATCACACAGCAACAGGCAGCCTGCACATTAATCTCCCTGGCGGTCTAATTTTTTAAAAATTTTGTGTCTAAAAGCGTCTCAATTTTTTTTAAAGTAAACGTGTTTTTGTATATAGTAAGCCTGTAATAATTAGGAATAATGCACTGAAATCCATGCAAGCAAGAGTTTAGTAAATACACGGAGTCCAATAAAGTTTGAAACACGACATAATAATTTATTATCCCAAAAATAATTATCCAAAATAATGCTAATAAATTATATTCTATAAAATAATCAAACAAAAAACAGTGAAATGTTTCAGAAAACAAGGGTGCGATATTAGACTGTGTACATATGGTCTGTTTCTGATCCTTTAGTGGCCGTTCATGAGCAGGTCATGCTGCTGGAAATTTTACATTGGAATATTCCTTTTTTTTTAGTTTCCTGCCTGGTCCCGCCCCCCTACATCGTGTGACTCGCAGGGAACGTTACCAGGAAGCAAGTCGCCGCAATCACACTGCGGGGGAGCGCAGGATGAGGTGAGTATTCAATTGACAACCTATATGCAAAATGCAGGACAAGATCAAAAAAATTAAATAAACTTCCAGTCCAGGGATTTTTAGCCTATGTTCTCCCAAAAAGACTATTATATCACGTAGTCACAAGTGTGTAAAGAAACCCATTAATTCAATGCATATTCCGTTCAGTTCCTCAGCAGATTTCTAACTCGATAAAACTGGAAATCAATATCAGATCTTTAACCTAACAGGCTTACCTGATGCTTGACTCATGAGCTTGGTAAATACGGTTTCGTTCCCCATATGGTGAGCTTTGCACTTCAGATTTTCGCTTAACTGACTTTCACTGACATCCTTCAGAATTATCCAATGCGCCACTGTTGGAAGTTCATCTTTCATTTCCATATTGCTTCCGTTTGGGTTTCCAGATCCAACGCCAAGCCATGATATTGATGGAATTGGCCAGCCGGACGTAACGCAGGTAGCTTTGACTGTGTCTGCTGACTGATTGTGAATATGTAGCTCTCCTTTTAGAGGCTCTGGAGATGGGAGAAATAAATACATTCAACAGTCATCACGTGAACAGATGTCATGCCCAGCTCCGTGGCCCGCTCCCTGCCCGGACAGCCATGTTGGGACACACACCATGCTCACCTGAGGTCCCTCGTGGTGCACTGCTCGGCTCGCAAGATGGAGGAGAGAGCTCACGGTGCACCCTACGCTGCTGACAGGATCCGAATGCCGGGAAACGAAGCGCGCACGCGCGATGGCATGTCTCCCTAAGAAACGAAACTCCTAGTACTCTGGCGCCCTCTGCTGGTCGATTACGGGTACTGCTTGACACCTGTTCTGGGGATCCTCATATTCCTCCCATTGACCTATCAAGAACTCAGGTATCCCAACTCCACCCACGACTCCCAGGTGAATGGTGTTCCTATGATCCTCTGGACCCTATTTAAACCTGCTGCCTTTCTCAGTTCATTAACCAGGTTATACTGTGACCTCACTGCTCCAGTTTCCCACTGTTCCCTCGTGTTCCTGTTCCAGTGTATTCCATTCTCTGATCTCCTGCCCATCGACCCGGATTGTCTCAATGACCACGCTACCTTCTCCTGCCCATCGATCCAGATTGCCTCAAAGACCACGCTACCTTCTCCTGCCCATCGACCCGGATTGCCTCAAAGACCACGCTACCTTCTCCTGCCCATCGACCCGGATTGCCTCAACAACCACAGTACCTTCTCTTGCCCATCGACCCGGATTGCCTCAACAACCACGCTACCTTCTTCTGCCATCCTTTGCCACCTATTGTTCTGGACTTTGTATTTCATTGTTACCCAAGAAGACCACTTTTAGTTGCCGCTTATTGTTCTGGACTTTATGTTCCATTGCTACTCAAGAAGACCACCTTTAGTTACCGCTTATTATTCTGGACTTTGTGTTTCATTGCTGCCCAAGAAGACCATCTAAGATATAGTCTATTGTCTGGACTTTGTATTTTGTTTCTATTTCACTAAACCTCGGTTATTACTACATTATCTCTTGATCTCCTTTCTTCGACGGCTTGCCATTGGGTTTCATATGCACAACGCTAAACAGGGGCCCCAGCTCCTGCATCACAACAGATTACATACTTATTAATTTTTCAGAATGGGATATAAAGCGCAGAGGCGTATAGCATGGAAGGCGCAAACTCTGCACATGCCTATAAAAGAAGTTTTTTACAAAACTCAAAAAAAGTGGCAAAACGACAGAAAATAACCCAATAAATTTTAATTAGTGAAGGCTAAATATACTCCCTCGGTAGACAGGAACACAAAAGTGTAGGGACATACCTCTTAATGATTGATTTCAGGTGTTTCAATCAGCCCCATTGCTAGAGGTATATAAAATCACGCCCCTAGCCATGCAGTCTATATGGACAAACATTTGGGAAACACATGGGTCATTATACATAGCTCCTTTTCTCTTCCACCATGACTGTGCCCTAGCACACAAAACAAGGTCTAAAAAGACATGGGATCAGTTTGGTGTGGAAGAACGTGACTGGCTGCACAGAGCCCAGACCTCAACCCCATCCAACACCTTTGGGATGAACTGGAATGAAGATTGCGAGCCAGACCTTCTCGTCCAACATCAGTGCCTGACCTCACAAATGCACTACTGGATGAATGGGCAAAAATTCCAACAGAAACACCCCCAAATCTTGTGGAAAGCCGTCCCAGGAGAGTGGAAGCTGTTATAGCTGCAAAGGGAGGACCAACTCTATAATAATGCCGATATTTCCAATGCAATGACATAACAGTCCCTGTTGGTGGAATGTTCTGGTGTTCCAAAATGTTTGTCCTTAAATGTGAATGCAGGAGTGTATGTATGTATGTATGTAGTGGATTATGCCTAGTGGATATGGACAGAACCTACAAATTCCGTCATGCAAGAGCTGCCTCTAGACTGACTTCATTAAATCTCATGTTACAGGAACGCAATTGGAAAGCACATACTGGCCGGAGTGGCGGGGTCGTAAGATGAACACACAGATGGAGAAAGGTAGAGAAAGGATAGGAATGATAAGAAATTCACAGGTCTAAATGGCTATGTCCAGGTGACAGACGCCAACGTTTCATGGCGTACTTGTGAGCTCATAAAGAGATTCCAATGAGCAGAGTGAGACTTAACAAAGCTCACGTTTAGTTACGAACTATCTCACCTTGCCATTGAGTCCCATTGTCACATGACTCTGTTCTTCATATGGTTTACACATATATATGTACAAGTAATTTTAGAACAGGGAGGCTCTCTCACTTATTGTGACATTTTGCAATAGTCGATATGTATTTGATAGCTCATTTCAAATTCGATAGTTGATATCAATTATTAAAATTTTCTTTTATGATGTTGACACACTGTAAAACGAAATAAATTCCTTATATACCATATTGTTTCGTTGCAAATTCGTATCGTATGGATTCGTTATGCGGAAGTACTTCCGAACTACGAATTATCAAATTTCGTTACAAATTCCGAATTTTTCCGAAACGAATGCACATCTCTGCTGAAAAACCCATTACTTTAGAAAGCCTATCGGCTCACTCTAGGATTCCCCCACTGTACATTTCTTGCTCCATCTTCCCACACAGCCCCCCATGCAACCTGCTACTTTAGGTCCCCTATTTACCCTCAGATAATGTGCCACTCCTCTCCTCTTAGATTGTAAGCTCTTGAGCAGGGTCTTCTGTCTTACTGTTCTGTGTGTTTAGCTTGAATGTATATATGTTATTCTATCTCAGCCATTGTACAGCGCTACGGAAGTTGTTAGTTCTTTATAAGTACCTGTAACTGTAACCCTTAAACAGGTGCCCAAAATCACACGGCATATTCAAGGTGCGTCTCACTATTGATTTATAAAGAGTCAAAATGATGTTTTCATCCCGAGAGTTAAATCCCCTTTTAATGCCAATACCTTGCTGTCATTGGCGGCTGCTGTTTGACATTGGCCATTGTTGCGGAGTTTGGACAGTGTGATAATTCTGTATCCCAGGCGCTACCTAGTGGTTTCTTCAAGAATTACAAGCCAGTAGAATAAAATATATCAAAATGTATCTATGTATAAAAGTTCAGTCTTTTGAACCAGCTGCTGTCCTCCTCCCCCTGTTAGTATATCCCAGACCACCACAGTAAGACCATTTTGAAGCTGGTGTGGTAATGTCAGCGCTTCCTCCAAAGCTCTATATTCAAAGAGTGGGATTCTCTTTAAAGTCCTCTGTACACAGCGCTGACTGCCTCAAAATAAAACAAATCAACATAGCATAGCCTGTATATATGTGGCAACTTAAAGTAAAAACGGGTTTCCACTCACGTTTGGTAGTGCCTGAATCAGACACTAGGGCCCCTATTACACGCTTCGCGCAGCGCGTTTTTTTTTGCGCATGCAAAATAACTTTATCGTGTGAAAATTAACGCGGCATTCCGATCCGAGCGCATTTTTTCAGTCTTCATGTTTTTTCGTGCGCAAATTCGTGCGCAAATGAACATTGCGTGCAGGAATCGGTGGGCAGACTGTTTTTTCACGGGATTCAGCCAATCAGAATTAAGAACCACCATTTTCGAAAGTTAGGTTGTTGCGCTTGTCAAAGTCAATCTGCGTATATGTGCTGCAGCAAAAAATATTTTTGACAAATTATTCATTTTTTATGTCTGGGTATGTGTAGAATGTGTAACTGTGCTGTATTTTTTTTTATTGCTGAGTTATTTAGTTTCGGCCACAACTATCATATTTGCAGTTAACACCAAGTTTTCAAAGACGTTACGAAAATTTGCGCAAATGTCGCTCGTACGACTTTGCGCGAAGATTGTAATACCATCCGCACTAACGCATTTGCGCTCACAATGTTAAGTATAGGATGTGCACACGAACTTGCGCTCGCGCTGGGTTCGCGCAGGGTCAATCGCGGTAGACGATTACGCGCATCGTTTGCGCGAACGTCTTACTACGACATTCCGCGCAAATGGTTTTGTCCTCGTGCAAAAGCGAAACGTGTAATAGGGGCCTACATATATGTGCATCCAGCATTTTCAAGTGGGAGTGCTGGGCCATCCCTTCGATGTCTGATCACCTCCTTGGTTCTTCTGTTCAGCATACAGCAAAAAGCAGGACCAAAGTAAAAGTAACTCAGATAAATGTATTATAAAATAGATAAATCAATTTATCTGAGTTACATTTTATTTTTTTATTGATTTTATAATAACTTTATCTAAGTTACTATTACTTTGGTCCTGCTTTTTGCTATTTGCCAAAGGGAGGAACCAGGGGGTGATCATACCGCGAAGGGGTGACCCAGCCCTCCCACTTGAAATCGCTGGCTGCACATGTATCTAGTGTCTGATTCAGGCACTACCAAACGTGAGCGTAAACCCGTTTTTACTTTAACTTGCCCCATTTATACATGCTATGCTATGTTGGCTTGTTTTATTTTGAGGCAATCGCCGCTGTGAACAGAGGACTTTAAAGAGAGTCCCACTCTTTGAAGATAGAGCTTTGGAAGAAGCGCTGACCTCACCACATTAGCATCAGAATTTCTGAGTTTGGAGTCTGATTATTCCCAAATCCTTCTCCTGCTTTGATTTCCCTAACTCAGTACCATAAAGGGTAAACCAGCTTTGGTTTTTCAGGTTTTATCCCAAGATGCTAGTTGTCAGTTCTGGACCTGTAGCAGAAAACAGTCTCCCCTCTTCGGTTGTTACTCAAATATACAGTTGTGTTCACCTGTAAAATGATTTTATAAAAATAAGTAATTTGGCTTTTTCATACCATAAACAGAAAGAAAGATGTATCCGGATACTTTTCTGTTTGGCCAGCTGTTATCAATACTGAAAGTGCACGTGTAATTTCCTTCATCGCGAACTCTGGTTTTCCTTATTTTGATGTCTGTCCCAGCGAGACCCTTTGTCACTGAAGCAGTCACAACATCCTTATATTCTGTCTCCACGGACATGTGTCCAGTCTTTATTGTGGCCAAAGTGACCATTCTGTTGAGTATCACCTTCTGCCATGTCACTTGTTTTATGTCATCCTCCGGATTTGGCAACAGGCATTTTAAAATGGCGCTTCCGCCGACTCTTATAGGTTCTAGATTTTCGACCAGCACACGATCTGTCAAGAAGAAAAGATTTGAATGAAAATTTACACTTTTTGAAATTTTTGACATTGCGCTCAGCGCTGCCGTGAGCATCCAGGGCCGTAGCGCGTGGTAACAATGCAGGCAGCTTTTTAAGCGCCGGCATTGTAATTCCACGCTAAAACGGGGGCGGTAGGGGGAAAACTGCGGGCACAGTTTTTTCTCCCTACCGCCCCGTTTTAGCGAGGAGATCGTAATGTGGCCCAAGGTGTTACTGTAATTCTGTAATTGCCATACACAGGCATTATGCAGCACATACAGATACAAGGTGTTGCTGTAATTGCCATACACAGGCATTATGCAGCACATACAGATACAAGGTGTTGCTGTAATTGCCATACACAGGCATTATGCAGCACATACAGGTACAAGGTGCTGCTGTAATTGCCATACATAGGCATTATGCGGTACATATAAAAAAAATGTAAACAAATATTTATTGGTAGTGAAGGGGTTGAATACAGGTCATTGTTAAAAGTCTATAAATGATAAAATTCTCTAATCAAACCCTCATTAATATTCTTAAGAGATAAAAACAAAGGAATCTGAATCCTGTAACTTGAGGCTCAATTTAATTTGTCACAATGACCAAAAAGTCTGCTTTTTCAGCCATGTTCTGGGCATTTCTCTGCTGAGGAGACTCAAATCTGTGTGTTGCAGGATTTCTTTTCCCAAGAAACTTTTATATCGAATATTGGCTCTCATATTTGCAAGCTGACCCATGAGTGACCGAGAACATTTTGTAGAATTCCAAAATCAAACATTAACCGAGGATAACTATTCTTATAGTGAACCAAATATGGAAATCAGTGGATGATCATACGTGGTTTAATGCTTGGTGTGAAGATCCTCTCATTTTCCCCAATTCCATGAAATGATAAAATATATAGAAATCTTCTCATTATAACTTGATGAATCTAGAAACAAATATCAAGTGTTTATAGAAAAGACTCACATGTTTCTCGCGGCAGGTTGAGTTTGGTTTCGTTCCCCAAATGTCGGACTCTGCACTCCAGTTTCTCAATCAGTTCCCTTTCAGTTGTGTCCCTTAGTACTATCCAGTGTGTAACATTTGGAATCTCACTCATCGTGTCCATATAACTGCCGTTTGTGTTTCCAGATCCCACACCAAACCATGAGGCTGAAGGAATGGGCCAACCAGATGTAACACATGTAACGTTGAACATGCCTGATGCCTCATCGTTAATATACATGGATCCTTGCACGGGCTCTACAGATTCAACGATAAAGAAAATGATTATTCGATAACATTATATAACATTGCTCTGAACCTGCACTTTATTTTTAAATGGAACGCAAAATTATATCATATGAATAAGAGCTGGACCAGAGATACAGAGAAGAGGGAGGTCTCAGAGGAGGACCTGAAATCCTCATAATAAAGAGATTACTAGAGAACTGATTAAAATGATCCAGTTGTAACGTTGGGAGCTTCCAGCCCTACCTGTGTGCTTGAGGGCAGCATGTCTGATGCTGCTCGCTGACCAATGTCCGGTTTAAATGGAGACAGGCAGGGAGGTGGTTGCATGAGGCGCGGCTTGAGTGGGGGCGTGGCTTGGTGAAGGTCTTTAAAAACCCTCAGTGTATTCTCAGCAGTTGCCAGATCGTGGTTATCCATACCTGAGCTCCTTGTACCTGACTGCTATATTGAATTAACCCGTTATTGATCTCTGCTTGTTTCTGACTATTCTGCCTTCTGTTGCCCTAGACCATTTTCTTGTACTACGCCACTGCTCTGATATCGACCCGGCTATTCCATTTGACCATTCTGAACTCTGTATTCCTGATTCTGGCTCGGCTGACTACTCCCTGTGTTGTGAACCCTTTCTGTCTAGCTAGTTTACCTGGCCAATTCTAAGGACCAGACAGTTTGAGATCTTTCACGGCTACTCTGTTGGTAGCTTCTGGGCTCTGTGGAGTGTGGGGTGTTAAGTACTGCGTGGTGGGATCTGGGAACCGTGACACCAGTGTATTCATCAAATTGAATCCTCGCTAAAACACATCAGAGTCTTTTATATATCTTATTAGTTTGGTAGCCCAAATCTCTATTATCTCCAAGCTTGTCATTTTGTTTTAACAGACTTTCTTATACTGTATCTTTTGTAAATAAACACAATATATCTGGGTTTCATGTGTACGTATGGTCTTCAGGACTTCAGGAATTGGTTCGCTGTGATTACTTACATACAGTCAGTGCGCTTTACTATACAACTCTCATTTTTACATTTCTTTGCTTCAGTGTATTCAAAACGTAAGATGAGGTTTGTCCGGCTCTTGACTTTCTTTCTTTGGCCAACATTTTATCATTCTCCGGGTTAGCCAGTCTAATGGCCCTCGTGCCAGCTCTCTTGGCATCTTTGTATATTATGCGTGATGCCGCTAATACATCTGACTTATATATCTTAAGTATTTGGAGTTTTATGCATTTCTTGGCTAACCTTTCTACACAGCCACATTGATTCCCACGTCATTGTGTTAGATTTATCTCCTGGTAGTATATGATAATAAATATATGTTAATGTAAGGTGAGCCGACATATATACCGATTATCTACCAGATTTACTGTCCAATGACTCGATCCTCATTTCCTACAGAGCACCGGAATTATGGAATAACCTCCCAGACGCCATCAAATCTTCTCCCAGTCTAAAGTCACTTAAGAGCTTCTTATTAACATACCTCAATACAGAATGCACCTGTAAACATGTAACACAGTGACTATATACAGAATGCACCTGTAAACATGTAACACAGTGACTATATACAGAATGCACCTGTAAACATGCAACACAGTGACTATATTACTTACATATTTATTTTCTGTGCTAATCTGTATATTTGTGTTTTTAATATCTTGCATTTATTACTTTGTATTTCTGTAACAACTGTAAAATCGCAATGTTCTTGAACTCAGGACATACTTGAAAACAAGAGAAATCTCAATGTATCCTTCCTGGTAAAATACTTTACAAATAAATAAATAAATAAATAAAAAATCATCCCAGGTAATAAATTGCAAAGATTAAGTAATACTACTAAACCCAGCTGTGACTTTGTGTGAATTCTCTCCCTGTCGCACTTCGATGCTTTCATCACCCCCAGCATAAGGCTGTCTGAGTCCCAGTATACATCAGTGAGCTAAATGTCGAGATGCAGGTCTCCTCCAGGTCCAACTAAATTACAGTTACTGCCTGATATTAAAAAAATATTAGTGTGTATAAAACGCCCACATTTTCCTCAACAAAGACTTCATTCTTCACTGCACTGCTTGGTGTTTGGGGAGAAATGATAAAAAGCAGGAAAGACTAATTGAAGATACATAAGCAAAAGTAAAAGTTTCCGTTGTTTCTCCTGTGAGGTCCCTGGTAGCGGAGAGAGAGGAGGAACAGACACTACAGCAGGTTCAGTCAGGGGCTGACTGGCAACTTTTGGCCCAGGGGGCAAGTACAACACATAGGCCTATGGTGCAGCAACTCGCTCCCCCGTTTAAATTAAGCCCCCATTTTCAGCCCCTCCACCCCATTTTCAGTTTCTCTCCCCTTGTCTCAGCTTCTCTCTCCCCCTTGTATCAGCTTCTCTCTCCCCCTTGTATCAGCTTCTCTCTCCCCCTTGTATCAGCTTCTCTCCCCCCTTGTCTCAGCTTCTCTCCCCCTTGTCTCAGCTTCTCTCTCCCCCTTGTATCAGCTTCTCTCCCCCTTGTCTCAGCTTCTCTCTCCCCCTTGTATCAGCTTCTCTCCCCCTTGTCTCAGCTTCTCTCCCCCTTGTCTCAGCTTCTCTCTCCCCCTTGTCTCAGTTCCCCCTTGTCTCAGCTTCTCTCTCCCCCTTGTATCAGCTTCTCTCCCCTTGTCTCAGCTTATCTCCCGTTTGTCTCAGCTTCTCTCTCCCCCTTGTCTCAGCTTCTCTCTCCCCCTTGTCTCAGCTTCTCTCCCCCTCTTGTCTCAGTTCCCCCTTGTCTCAGCTTCTCTCTCCCCCTTGTATCAGCTTCTCTCCCCTTGTCTCAGCTTCTCTCTCCCCTTGTATCAGCTTCTCTCCCCCCTTGTATCTGCTTCTCTCCCCCTTGTCTCAGCTTCTCTCTCCCCCTTGTATCAGCGTCTCCCCCCCTTGTCTCAGTTTCTCTCCCCCCTTGTCTCAGTTTCTCTCCCCCCTTGTCTCAGCGTTTCTCCCCATTGTCTCAGCTTCTCTCCCCTTGTCTCAGCTTCTCTCCCCCTTGTCTCAGCTTCTCTCTCCCCTTGTCTCAGCTTCTCTCTCCTTGTATCAGCTTCTCTCTCCCCCCTTGTCTCAGCTTCTCTCCCCCTTGTCTCAGCTTCTCCCCCTTGTATCAGCTTCTCTCTCCCCCTTGTATCAGCTACTCTCCCCCTTGTCTCAGCTTCTCTCTCCCCCTTGTCTCAGCTTCTCTCTCCCCCTTGTATCAGCTTCTCTCTCCCCCTTGTCTCAGCTTCTCTCCCCCTTGTATTAGCTTCTCTCCTGCCTTGTCTCAGCGTCTCTCTCCCCCTTGTCTCAGCGTCTCCCTCCCCCTTGTCTCAGCTTCTCCCCCTTGTCTCAGCTTCTCTCCCCCTTGTATTAGCTTCTCTCCTGCCTTGTCTCAGCTTCTCTCTCTCCCCCTTGTCTCAGCGTCTCCCTCCCCCTTGTCTCAGCTTCTCTCCCCCTTGTCTCAGCTTCTCTCCCCCTTGTCTCAGCTTCTCTCCCCCTTGTCTCAGCTTCACCCCCCTTGTCTCAGCTTATCTCCCTCTTTTTCCCCCCACATGGTCTTCTGCTCCCTTACCTGTGGCCAGTGCTCTACTTCCCGCCTGTGGGACTGAGAGGAAGTGACGTGTTATAAGGTCACTTCCTCCCAGCGCTGCTGCTGCAGAGGAGGGAAGCAGAGCGATATGAGGGAATCTCCCTTAGCCAAACACAGCACTTTGCTCCTGGGGCAGCGATCCCTCTTTGTTAAAGCTTTTTGTCTTGCCACAAATTGTAGCAGTGCCTGTATAATAAGCAGAGAGGTCCAGAGTTCAATTCTCAGCTGGTTATTCATATTCATATTTTTTTCTACCTCTGCAGGCACTATAATGATATTGTTATAATGCTGCCGCTATTATTGTTCTATTATTAATAATAGCAGCATTATATAATAATTGTGCAGAGGTAGATGTTTTAAAAATAAATTTAAAAAATCATAGATAACCTGCTCCAAATTGAACTCCGGGCCTCCCTGCTTTCTACGCAGGCACTGCTACCATTTGAGCCACAGAGGCAAGACTCCAGATCTTCAACAAAGCTGAATAATGAGGGATATCTGGCCTGGGAGTAATGTTCTACGATTGGCTAAGGAGGGCTGTGGCAGGTGTCCCTGGCCCTGCACTTCCTGGTAATGAGACTGGGTGGCTGTGGCCGGCCGGTCTCATTACAAAGAAACAGAGCTGCTGCCGCAATGGCCATTTTAATGGTCTGAGGACCGGCCCAGGGGCCATTCCCCCCCCCCCGTTCCCGTCCCAGTCTGCCCCTGGGTTCAACCATGGTTACCAGATTGAAAGCTGTCTCTGTTGCTCACATACAGTAACACCTATGTACAGTTGTTTCCAACAACAAAATGAAGTGTGAGAATAATAATGAGAATAATTAGTCTCTTTCATACCATACACTGAAAGAATGACGTCTCTGTCTATTGTCCTGCTTTGGCCTCTGCTATCGATACTAAAAACACACTTGTAATTCCCGACGTCACGGACTCTCGCTTTCCATATTGTGACGGCTGGCTGAGTAAGATCTTCTCTCGTAACACTCAGAGCGTTCTCATACTCCATCTCCACAGATGCACGTGCAGCCGTTATAGTGGCCAAAGTGACCGTTTTTCCGGGGTTCACCTTCTGCCACGTCACTTTTTTAATCTTAACGTTATGACTTTGGAATATGCATTTTAAAGTGACACTTCCGCAGACTCTCACTGCTCTGGGACTTTCAACCAGCACATCATCTGTAGAAGAGAAATGAAGTAAGATTAGAACATAACAAACTCTTAACAATGTACAGGAAAAGTAGTGGCACAATTTCTGGTCAGATGAAAATATTAAATACAGTTTATCAATAAAATTCTAAGTCAGCGCTGTCAAACTCCGCCCGGTTATTTCTGAATTACAAATCCCATGATTCCCTGGCCACCTATTACATTCAAAGAATTATGTTAATTGTAAGCAGCAAAATCTGAGGGGGCCATGAATTTGACAGCCCTGCTATAAGACATATAAAATATACTAATCAAGATGTATGACTATTAACCAAAATATCCAAATTGCGTTTCATAAAAAAGTGATACAGCGAATGCGTCACTGTTAACACAACATGTCACGTGAGGGAATATTGTATACATTTCACCGCATTTCATTTATTTCCACAAATGTTTTAAATTTAGTGTGGGGTTTGTCATGTTGCATTTAGCAATTTTCATTTTCATTTTCAGTCTGATAGCCCTTTTGTGGGATCCAAAAGCATGTGTAGCTCTCACCCCCGGAGGAGCCACTGAATAAACCCAGGATAGTCTCACCGCACTAGGAATCACTATACACCAGCACTGTTGTGGATTTTCTAGTTTTATATACTTTACTGAATCAATAAAGTGGCATATAATACACATGTACGTTGAAGGAAAATAACAGGAAAAGAAACGGTTAATACCCCTCAGTTTGCGAGTTTAAGTCCCGTTCAAAAAGGCTCAAAGAGTGATGTCTTAGGGTATCCGGGTACTATATTCAACTGCCCAGTGAATGAGCAAAGTTATCTTTGACTAGTCAACGTTGGGGCCCTGTGGATTGAAGCAATTGACGAAGTGCGTACTTTCGTTTCGGAACCGTAGGCCTTGAGGCCTCTCACCCATCCGACGAACAACATGTCCAGAACCGATGACTCGACCAAGGATGTCTCTCCGCGACTGGAACCCGCTGCCAACGAATCCGCTCTCCCAATCGTTGTTCTCTGCTACCAGAATCGTTTTGCTGCCTGCACTCCCATTCGATCCTCGCGGCCTCCTCACTCGGGGTCCTTCCGGAACTCGGTTGCCTTCCTAGTTGCTCAGCGGAATGTAGTAGGTGACAGCACGACCTCTGTCCCCGATCTTCAGCACCGGATATGGCAGCGTCCACACTCTGGCCTGGTTGCGATTCCAGACAGGGTCCTCCGTGCATCCGATTCCCTCCGTCGCTCTGCTCGCTCTGCCCCATCTTGCACGAGGCTTCGGATGTCTCTCCTCGCGCCAGTACACCCACTTCCTGTTCCCTTCGCATAGTCCATAATGTCTCTGGCTCTGTCTCCCTCTAGTGGTAGCAACAGTCCATTACATAGAGCCAGTCTATCCCAGCGCTACACATGTATGTATTTTATGTATGATAATGCTGCTGATCCACCTAACTTAAATATTTCAAATGCCTTTCCTTTTTATGCAATTCTTGGATAACCTTTCCATTCAGCCGCATTTTAAATTTGTTTCTTTTATATAAACTTCCTGAAGGTATATGGTCACAAATGTATTTATACAGAGTGATTTTAAATATCTAAACTCTATCTTCCATGCTCTTATAACAAATATATTATTCTTATGTATGGAAGGGACAGAGACTGTATGACCTTCTCTGTCCCTTCCATTCTCCTCAGCTGCCTCACTTCTGCAGGGGCTCTCTGCTTTTTGACCATCCGTTGACAGACCGGCCGTAACATCGAGTGGGCCTTCTTCGGCAGCAGGACTCTCTTCCTTCACCAGTGGGGTTAGAAGACGTCTCACTAAGTCGGCGTTCGTCCCCACTATCATAGTACTTCTATTAGCTCCCGAGGGCCGAGGACACACAATGGCCAACGTGTCACATACTCCCGGTTGTCCAACGGTTACTGAACTGAATTCCAGCTTCACCTGTAGCTATCCATCATAGGGAAACCTCTCAGTCCCCATACCCCAGATTTCAAGATCCTTTAACTTCCTCAGGGGTAGATGTTTCAAGTGTTTCTGATAGAAGACTCTGTAAATCAGGGTTACTTGAGCACCTGAATATAGAAGAGCCTTAGTGTAAATCCCTTCTACTTGAACCGGAATGACCTATCAACTTATCAGGGAACTTCTCCGTAGTAGTAGAAGGCATAGACCCAGTCTGTTGTACTCTAACCCTTGTCCTCATTCGTGGTGATTGAGGGCGTGCATTGCTTTCCCGTGACATAGGACCGGACACCCAGGGAGAGGATCTTCTAGTTCTAGCAGGCACATATTCGGACCCTCCCTGCTTCCTATTTCGATCTTGGGAATCGCAGCAGTCTCTAGCAATTGGGCCCCTGGTTAGCTCTCTCAACCAGGGTTCTCGGAAGTATCCCGCAGGCTGGGCAGATAATAGTTCCTTCACAGCCCTCAGGATTTCTTCTGCTGACTAGTTAATGGCCCTCCTTTTTGGGCACTGAGCCCTGAGGTGACCGGCTTCTCCACAGCCAAAGCATCTTCTCCTTGAGGATGAGGGCACACTTTCACCCTGCGGTTCATTTGAAGACCACCTGTCGAGGTCACAGCGACCCCTGCTGTTCGCATACCTGAGAGAGACCTCTGTATTTCTGTTACCTTCAAGATTGGCCGGCGCAGATCCGTGTGCGCCTGTTCCAGTTCGGCTTGAACTTCTTGCACTTTCTTAGCAGTCTTTTGTATTTCACCATAAGTCTGAATGGTTGACTCTTTTGCAGTATTTTCTGACGGTCTAGGAACAACAAACGGTTCTTGTCTGTCAACTTCGGACCCATAGGCATCCAACGAATCATCTTCAGCCCTCAAACATTCGTTATGTCTCACGGGTTGTGCATAGGCTCTTTCTCCCCAGCAGAGCCTCTTCCTCTCTAACAGCTCGAATCAGTTCTAAGTATTTAAATTCTCGGTTACCTTCTCTGGTTTTCAGCTGTAACATCACAGGGTCTAGAGGTTGAGCGCCCCTCAATATCTGCTGCATTCTGATTTGGTCTATCGTGGCAGGTTCGGCCCCTTTATTGAGAAGTATTTGGTGCAAAATCTTATCCAGGCTCCTCATATAATCAGACATTTTCTCCCCTTTCCACTGGTAGGTGTATTTGTACTGGAACATGAGCTCAGCAGCCTTTTCTGTTGGCCCAAAGACTTACTGTAATATATTTAGGTAATCTAAAGCAGTACAGTCTTGCTTACTCAATTTGAGGTTTCTAACAGCCTCTGATGCGGGTCCCTTTAAGCTCTCAGTAATTCTCTGTTTCTTCTGTGCTTCAGGTACATCCCACTCGTCTAGAGCCTGCATCGCCTGTTCCACCCATTCCTCAAAGGTTTCTTCTCCCGCCGGAGTTGGCGCGCTTCCTGAAAAATTTCTCAGCCTTTGGTAACCAAAATTAGTGTAAGGAGGGTTTGTTCTTTGACATTTAGCTAGCAAGTCTCCCATAGCCACAATGAACTCTGGCCCGATCATGGCCAGCGGGCTAGACGCGGGAACATTCACGGGATCACCACTAGGGATGAGCTGTTTGCAGTTCGGACGGTTCGGCCCGAACTTTGGCAGTTCGAAAGTTCGCGAACTTCGAACTTTTTGGGTGTGTTCGGTTCGAGTTCGAAAAAAAAAAGAAATTTTGAAAAAAGTATAGAAAATGCTTAAAAAAATACTAAAAAATCTAGAAATAAAGAGACTCTTTACTGCAGAATATTATAAGCAACGGTTTATTAGATATTGAATTAAAAACTAATGTGTACGTGGAAAGATTATCAACTCTAAATGACCTCTGTTCACAAACGGGCATAACACCAGGTGTTTTTAGTCTGGTAATCAATTTGATACATTGTACACTATACTGAGGGGGTGGGGTGGTGCCTGCTTCTGATTGAGATTTGAGAATTAATTTCCCTCCTAAAACATCCTAATATGCTGCATTTAACTGGTGTTTGAAAAAAATTCAAAATAACATCTAAAGCAATGTTATTTTTCACCTCGGGATTAAACATTCACAGGGTTATTCAGAGAGCGGTGAGAAGCAGGAGAATAACTGGAGAAGTGAAAATCTTAGGTCAAAATAGCCAAACCAGAAAAATTCTCCCATTTATCTCACTTTCCAAATTGGCTACTTGGTCTAGATTGTTCTCTTCTGCTGCCAGTTCTCCTGGCTTTCACCTCTCTCTCAGGGTTGTTCAGAGAAAGGTGAAAACCAGGAGAATGGTAGGAAAAGAGAACAATCTGGACCAAATAGCCGATTTGGAAAGTGAGATAAGGATAGGGTCAGACTAACGCATTTTTCACAGCGACCGAAAGTGCGTCCGAACGCATTGCCGTATTTTTTCATGGAATGCGTGAAAACGGTCATACGATGCGCATTTTTGTGCGTGATTTTTTACGGATCCAAACCAGGAAACTTTGGGTGTCTGGACGTTATGTTGGCCGGACATGAGCAGGGTCTGACGTCTCCAAATAACGCACACACACCGCTAGTGGACGCAGCGCACTCTGTACGTCCGTACTAGCGGTTCTGCGTTCTCGAAAAAATGCGTTCATTTTCCACTTGCGTTGCGCAGCCGGACTTTCGTGCGACGTACTTCGTATATTGGCCATCATTGCCCGTCATTTGCTGCTAGTGCGGCCGTGATTAAGTGCGCCTAAACGCACGTTAAAAATTCGCTAGTCTGACCCTAGCCTAAATGTGAGAACTTTTCTGGTTTGGCTATTTTGACCTAGAATTTTCCATTCTCCAGTCATTCTCCTGCTCTTCACCGCTCTCTGCATAACCCTGACAGGGTTATTCAGAGAAAGGTGAAACTCAGGAGAATAACTGAAGAGAAAATTCTAGGTCAAAATAGGAAAAGAGAACGATCTGGACCAAATAACCAATTTGGAAAGTGAGATAAGGCTAGGGTCAGACTAACGCATTTTTCGCAGCGACCGTCAAAAAGTGCGTCCGAACGCATTACCGTATTTTTTCACGGAATGCGTGAAAACGGTCATACGATGCGCATTTTTGTGCGTGATTTTTTACGGATCCAAACCAGGAAACTTTGGGTGTCTGGATGTTATGTTGGCCGGACATGAGCAGGGTCTGACGTCTCCAAATCACGCACACACGCCGCTAGTGGACTAGTAGCCTAAATGGGAGAATTTTTCTGGTTTGGCTATTTTGACCTAGAATTTTCCATTCGCCAGTCATTCTCCTGCTCTTCACCGCTCTCTGAATAACCCTGACAGGGTTATTCAGAGAAAGGTGAAACTCAGGAGAATGACTGAAGAGAAAATTCTAGGTCAAAATAGCCAAACCAGAAAAATTCTCCCATTTATCTCACTTTCCAAATCGGCTATTTGGTCTAGAATTTTCCATTCTCCAGTCATTCTCCTGCTTTTCACCGCCAAAAAATCAGTAAACTTATTCTGCGTGTCCGAAAATGTCTCCTCTTTTCATACAGACTGCCGCCCCAAGCAGTTGTGTATGGATAGATTAAAGGAAAAGCATTTACTGTCATTTGAAATGTAATTTTTTTGGTTTTTACATATTTCTATACATCCTAGAAATCCGCCACTTCACAGGCAGGTTATGTGGACCTCCTAGGCACGATATTTGAAGGAATTTTTCGTTTTTATTTTTAACCCTTATTTCATGGAAAACTCACTGTCCCTTTAAAAACGTTTTTTTTTTAACTTTTTGTCCTTGTTTCCTGTCCCCCAGGGCACTACCCGGACCCCCATACACCTTTTATGGCAAATATCTAGCATATATGCCCTCTTGGAGGGCACTCTAAAAACCGAATTTTCAGCCCCATTGACTTGTATTGAGTTCGAGTTCGGGTTCGGATACGAACATTTGGAAAGTTTGTGTTCAGCTCCGAACCGAACTCGGGGAGTGTTCGGCTCGTCCCTAATCACCACGTGGCGTACTTGGCTGGACTAGTCGAACTTCCACATCATCGGCCAGCTCCACAATCGCCCTGAAAACACACTGGAACACCCTTTCTCCACTCAAAAAGAACATATGTGTGAGAAGTACAAGAGTGGGTGTCTGTGGAGGCACTTACTAGGTAACTGTGGTTCATTAAAAAAGGGGGGGTGCTGCCTACAAGGGGTTGTACATAAATCTCAACCTAAATGTGCAAATAAGGCTAGGGTCAGACGAAAGCAGTTTTAACGTGGGTTTAGACGCACAAAATCACGGCCGTGCTAGCAGCAAATGACGTCCAATGCCGGGGAACACACGAAGTACGGTCGCACGAAAGTCCGGCTGCGCAACGCAAGTGGCAAACCAATGCATTTTGTCGAGAACGTGAAACCGCTAGTACTGACGTACAGAGTGCGCTGCGTCCGCTAGCGGCGTGTGTGCGTGATTTGGAGATGTCAGACACTGCTAATGTCCGGCCAACCTAACGTCCAGATGCAAAACTGTTTTATTGATGATCCGTACAAAATCACGAACGCAAATGCGCATCGTATGACCGCTATCACGTATTCCGTGAAAAAATGCGTCCATTCGTTCGAACGCACTTTTTCACAGACAACGCGAAAATGCGTTCGTCTGACCCTAGCCTTAATGTGTAGAAAAGGGTAAGGGTCCTAGTGGCGCAGTGGGTGCTTCCAAATATGGAGCAATCTAGATGAGTATTTCTAAATGCTGATATTATGGCTCAACTCAATTTATCAGGTGGTGATAGATAAAAGTACTCCAGTGAGTCAATGTTACACTAGTATTTTACAAATAGCAATTCTGTGCAAATGAACAACCTTGTGCAAAATAAGCAACAACAATGGTGATAAATCCTTAAGTCATGCGTACAAATCTGCTCCTATAGCACAAAGTGTATAATAATCCACATGGGCAAAATGCATATAAAGTACATATAAAGTGCATGTGCTCATATATCCTATTCCATTCGTAAAGTGCAGACACAAAATTTGTGTTGATGTGACATCAAAAAAGTCATAAGACAGTCCTTTTATTAGGTTATCTGATAGTCTCTGGATGGCCTATGACTGTATAAAGTGCACGTGAAAAAGTGCAAATCTCAAAATGAACAAGGTCCGTGACTCCTAGTCACCATACAGTATGTAGGTCACACTTCAGACAAAATGTTCCAACGTTATGTTTCCTCTCCTCAGTTGGTAGATTCCATAGCATACAGTGGCAAGAAAAAGTACGTGAACCCTTTGGGATTACGTGGAGTTTTGCATGAATTGGTCATAAAATGTGCTCTGATCTTCATCTAAGTCACAACAATTTGAAAAACACAGTCTGCTTAAAATAATACAACACAAACATCATATGTTTTCATGTTTTATGTTTTCCTCGCGCCCTGCTTTAAACCCGGCGGCTCCTCATGACCACTTCAGGCTCCGCTCCCTTGGATGCCACTCAGTCATTACATCGTGCTGACACTCGACCAGCTCTTGGCACTGAACTATGCCCAGACTCCCCAGGAAGCACAGCAGGGGCCGAGGATGTAACAGAACCCCCCCCTTATGGTCAGACTCAGAACGACCTCCAGGCGCAGAAGGATGAGCCTCATGGAATCGGCGAACCAGACGATGCGCATGGATTTCGCTGGCTGGCAGCCAAGAACGATCCACAGGCCCATAACCCTCCCAATCCACCAGGTATTGAAGGACACCTCGGACCACACGGGACCTCAAGATTGCACGAACCTCGTAATCCTCCTCACCTTGGGACTTGATAGGCAGAGGTGGAGCAGTGACCCTGGTGTACCTATTACAGGTAAGAGGTTTCAAGAGGCTAACATGAAATACGTTATGTATACGTAAATATGGGGGTAAAGCCAAAGCATAGGAAACAGGGTTAATACATCTTAGCACCTTATAAGGACCAATAAACCTGGGAGCCATCTTCATGGACGGCACCAACAATTTGATGTTTCTGGTTGACAGCCATACCTTGTCCCCAACCGTATACACCGGTGCAGGCCTCTGCTTTTATTTTTTGCTTTTGAATATTGGCCTCCATGATTTCTTTAACCTTCTCCCATGTCCCTTTCAGATTATTCAGATGCTCATCCAAGACTGGCACTGCAGTACCTTGGAATACAGAGGGGAGCCTGGTAGGATCATAACCATAAACTGTGTGAAAAGGTGAGTGGCCTCTAGTTTCACTTACTGAGTTGTTTAGTGCAACCTCAGCCCAGGGTAACAAGTCTGCCCATTCATTTTGATTTTCAGACACAAAGCACTGCAAGTATTAATCAACACTCTGGTTGGCTCTCTCTGAGGCCCCATTCGTCTGTGGGTGATAAGCCGAGGAGAAACTCAACGTGATTCCGAGGTTGTCACAAAACCCTCGCCAGAAACGAGACACAAACTGGGTTCCCAGAGGAACCCCATGAATTCTGACAATATGTTGTATGAACACTGGTACCAGCCCAATGGCTGAAGAAAGCTTGATCAGAGGTAGGAAATGGACAATTTTAGAGAATCTGTCTACCACAGTAAGGATCACTGTATGACCCTGGGATATTGGTAGATCCATGATAAAGTCCATGGAAAGGTGGGACCACAGTCTCTCTGGCACTGGCAACAGCTGTAACAGACCAACAGGTAAGGACCGGGGATTTTTGCTTCTACAGCACACTTCACATGTGACTATGTAGTCCTTTACATCCCTTCTCATACCTGCCCACCAGAACTGTTTTTCAATCGTGGCTATTGTTTTAGTTATTCCCATATGCCCATAGGGCTTGGAATCATGATGAAATCATCATCATCTGTGTTCTCTCCTCCTCAGGTACAAAGATCTTACCAGGAGGTTTTTCAAGAGGAGCAACACCTTGGACAGCCTGTATTCTTGGAACATTGATGAATAAACGAATTTGACACCAGCACTTTAGAGAAGATCAACAAATCCTCCTTTCCGATTTTCTTGAGTATTGGACAATTATACACTTGAGCACTTTTTTTCATATATTGGACTCTGCCTTTGGAGTTAATTCCATGCACGTGCACTTTTAATTAATGATGATATTATAAAATGATATCAAGCACTGTTGCACTTTCTTTCAGCATTGCTGACATAGGTTTATGCATGTTCCCTTATTAATTTATCTTTGATGCGCCGTATGGTTCTGTTTTCGCTTTTATCTATTTATGATACATATTTTGGTTGTGTTATATTTGTTTTTAAACCATGTTATAGGCGGCATCTGACTATTTACTAGCACTTTATCTAAACGTTTAATCAATTAGTAGGCGCCCACACTGGATAGTGTATATATTTATATATACACTTTTTGATTCTAACCCAGGAAATGGACTGAAGTTATGTCGAACAGACATTTTTCGAATTTACAGTAAAGTTTATCCTCCAACAACCTTTGCAACACGGTCCACACATGGACATGTTGTGTCTCAATATCAGGAGAATAAATCAATATATCATCTAAATAGACAATCACAAAGACTTGTAAAAAATCCCTCAGGACATCATTGATCAGGTCTTGGAAGACTGCTGGTGCTTTACATAAGTCAAATGGCATGACCAGATATTCGTAATGGTATTAAAGCAGTCTTCAGTTCATGGTCTTGCTTGACCCTTACCAACTTGTAAGCACCACGAAGGTCCAACTTGGTGTAAACCTTGGAACCTCTCAATCGGTCAAACAACTCGGATATGAGTGGGATGGGATAGGCATTACGTATAGTGATTCTGTTTAGCCCTCTATAATCAATTCAAGGTCTTAAATCCACTTCTTTTTTAGATACGAAAAAGAATCCTGCTCCCGCAGGAGAGGAAGAACAACGAATGAACCCTCTAGCCAGGTTCTCTTTTATGTACTCTTCCATAAAGTCATTCTCTTTTTGTGAAAGTGGGTAGACATGACCCCTAGGAGGCATGGTGCCTGGCAGCAGATCAATAGCCCAATCAGAAGGCCTATGAGGCGGAAAGATCTCAGATTTACCCTTGTCAAATACTTCTTTCCGATCTTTGTACCACTTGGGTATTTCAGTAGAGAGTGGAGGAGCAGTGGCTACATTCAAGTTACCTATTGTAGTAGTCATGCCCAGATATCTGGACCAACATTTAGATCCCCACGATTCCAACTCCCCTTTTCCCCAGTTCACAAAGGGGTTGTGTTTTGCCAACATAGGGTAACCCAATATGATAGGTACAGTAGGTGATTCTATGATTTGTAACTGAATTTTTTCTTTATGTAAAACACCAGTACAAACAGATACAGGAACCGTTTGATGCGTAACATGGGGTCTTGTCATTCTCTTACCATCAATACTTTCTATGAGAAGTGGCACTTCTCTTTCAACCAGAGGCACTTGGTGAATAGCAGCAAACCCAGAGTCCAGAATATTACTTGCAGACCCAGATCTAGTAATGCCTCTGTGTCAAACCTGATGTTTTCCCAACCAATGGTTACAAGCACTACCACATGAGATTTTTTTCTTTCTCTTCTTATCAGAGATGAGAGACACAACAGTAGTACCTAGAACCTGTCTCTCAGGAGATTCTAGGCTTGCTCGTTTCCCGACACATTAGCTTTTTTAGGTAGTTTGGGACATTGTAACCGAAAATGCCCTTTGTCTGCACAATAGAAACAAAGGCCTTCTCTAAGGCGATATTCTCTCCTCCTGATATGCCAGAACGACCTAGTTGCATAGGCTCGGGTTCAGTGGGCACCGGTCTGGGAGGAGATAGAGCATGAACCGACCTGGGAATAGAACAGGTACCCTGAGATTGCTTATGTGATTTGCTACGACCAGAACTCCTGTCTCGCATTTGATCATCAAGAGCTATACAATAATCATTCAGATTTTCTAGCTATTCAAGCAGAGACAAAGGTGCTAATTCATGCATAATTGTCTCTGAAATTCCCTCAAGAAATGCCGTAACAAGCACCTCGTTAGGCCATAGTAATTCAGCAGCCACAGTTTTAAATTCTATGGCATATTCTGCAACTCGGCGGTTGCCCTGGGTTATACGCCACAACCCTCTAGCTGCCCCTGTTGCCCTTCTAGCGGGGTCAAACATACGTCTGAAGTCATTCATAAACTCAGCATAATTATAAACCACTGTTTTTTTCAATTCCCATAGAGGGGTTGCTCATATTAGAGCTTTCTCAGTAAGGTGGTTGATCACATAACCCACCTAAGCTCTATCTGTGGGACACATTCCTGGATTAAATTCAAACATGATATCTATTTGGGTTATGAACCCTCGGCATGAACTAGAACTCCCACTGAAACATGTAGGAGTCTTTAAACTGATATGAGACACCTCAGTAGCAGTCATAGAGGAAACAGAGACTGCTTGAGTGGACCTGCCCATCGCAGGAGAAGGAGGTGGCGAGACTTCACTTAATTGAGTCATGACTAGGCCCAAAGCCTGAGCAAATTGATCCATGCGATGATCTTGCTCTTCTTGCTTTGCTATTATAACACCCAGCTTAGACATGAGTTCAGATAATTCTGTCAGATCCATATCAGGCCCTGACGTGATGTAACGGGTGACGTAGCGCTCACACAGGAGTAACGAGGTTGAGATCTTTTTGGACAGAAATAGCTGCTTGATTTTTACCAAATTCTCAGTATTCACGACTTGTACTCCAAATCCAAGGAGCACCAAAGAACAACTGATTTGCCACTATGTTCCAAAGGTTTCAAGACCAACGGGCAACTTAGAGCACCTTCAGAAACACAATGATTAGCTTGACAGTCAATGAATTGTGCAGGCTGCAGGGCAGTCAACAAATGTACAGATTTTGCAATATCTGATAAGCTCGAGCGGGTAAGAAGTACCTTACAATTATCAGAGGTGGCTGACACACATACGGGTATACAGTTGGTACAGACCTGGGTATATTTAGCAGTTTGGGTGCAATGATCATATGCGGTATTTATAAAACAGTATAAATCTATACTATAATTGAGTAAGGCTTGGCGTGTCCGTCGCCAAGCCTTACTCTGCGCATGCGCGCGCAACCAGCGGCGGTTGGTTGCGCGCGCATGCAACCGCCGCGGCACGAGCCGGCTGTGCGCTCGCCGCGGCGGTTACAAGATGCACACAGCAGCCGGGTAGAGGCTGCGCTCGCAGCCTCTACCCGGCTGCCGCGCGCATCCAACCCCCGAGCGGTGAAGGGAAAGTTCCCTTCGCCGCTCGGGGGTTGGATGTGCGCGGCAGCCGGGTAGAGGCTGCGAGCCCAGCCTCTACCTGGCTGCCGCACGCATCCAACCCCCGAGCGGCGGAGGGAAAGTTCCCTCGCTTCCGCTCTTTGAAGGACCCAAGCCCCGGTCACGTGGGAGTCCCATGTGACCGCGACTTGGGTCCTTCAACGACCGGAAGCGGGGAAACTTTCACTTCCCCAGCGCCGCTCGGAAAGGTAAGTATGGCGCGGAGCTCATGGGGCAGCTGTCCGAATGCCGATAGAGCATTCGAACAGCCGCCCCATGTCTGGTCTGGGGTCTGATCTGGGGCATATATCCATGAGAGCTTGGGGGGCAATATCCACGAGCTGGGGGCAATAACCAGGAGCTGGGGGGCAATATCCAGGAGCTGGGGGCAGTATCCATGAGCTGGGGACAATATCCATGAGCTGGGGACAATATCCAGGAGCTGGGGGGCAATATCCAGGAGCTGGGGGCAGTATCCATGAGCTGGGGACAATATCCAGGAGCTGGGGGGCAATATCCAGGAGCTGGGGGGCAGTATCCATGAGCTGGGGCGCAGTATCCATGAGCTGGGGACAATATCCAGGAGCTGGGGGCAGTATCCATGAGCTGGGGACAATATCCAGGAGCTGGGGGCAATATCCAGGAGCTGGGGGGCAGTATCCATGAGCTGGGGCGCAGTATCCATGAGCTGGGGACAATATCCAGGAGCTGGGGGGCAATATCCAGGAGCTGGGGGGCAATATCCAGGAGCTGGGGCAATATCCACAAGCTGGGCCAGTATCCATGAGCTGGGGCGCAGTATCCATGAGCTGGGGACAATATCCAGGAGCTGGGGGGCAATATCCAGGAGCTGGGGGGCAATATCCAGGAGCTGGGGCAATATCCACGAGCTGGGCCAGTATCCACGAGCTGGGGCAATATCCACGTGCTGGGGCAATATCCACGTGCTGGGGCAATATCCACGAGCTGGGGCAATATCCACGAGCTGGGGCAGTATCCACGTGCTGGGGCAGTATCCACGTGCTGGGGCAATATCCATGAGCTGGGGCATATATCCATGAGCAGGGGCAGTATATCCACAATAGACTGCCCTCTGGGCAGGCTTTCCACCTTGTAAATCTATAAAACAGTATTTCTTTACCGCGATTTGCACATAAGCTCTTAGCAATGAAACATACACCTTGGGTCTTAAATAGTAAACAGATAAGGCCACAAATTATACCCCAGAGCGAGATGGGAATAATCCCAGACAACAAGTGAAATCCTCAGCAGCAAATAGGGTTAATCCACCAACACCCAATTTTTAGCGATAGCTAAAGATGGAAGCAACAGAATGGTCAAACACAAGCCGGGTCAAAATCAGGAGCAGGAATCGTTGACAGAAATGGGTCGGAAATTAAATCAGCAATGAGAATAAGCGTAGCGATGCGGGAACAGGACTCCACGTCAGAGTGACGAGGCAACTCCTCGCTCCCTGTTTGAAACCCGGTGGCTCCTTGTGACCATGCCAGGCCCCGCCCCCTCAGACGCCGCTCGGCCATTACATGGTGCTGGCACTCGACCAGCTCTTGGTACTGAACTATGCCCAGACCCCCCAGGAAGCACAGCAGGGGCCAAGGATGTAACAGTGTCACCTTCTGCCATGTTACTTGTTTAATGTTAGCTTATGGATTTGGCAATGAGCATTGTAAAGTGGCGCTTTCACCGACTCTCACGGGTTCTGGATTTTCAACAAAAACAAGATCTGTCAAAGAAATAAATGAATATCAGCAGATAAACATACAGTACTTATAGAAATGTGGGAGAAAAGGACTTTTATAATTTTCACTCAGGAAAATTTATTAAATCCAGGACATTGTTAAAAGTCTAAGAATTATAAAATTCTCTTATCAAACCTTCAATAATATTTTTAATAGATGAAAACTAGGAATCTGAATCCTGTAACTTTGGGCTCAATTCAATTCGTCACGAAACCGGAAACCGTCTGCTAAATCGAGACCTTTGCGGTGATACCAGAAATAGGATTTAATAAAGTCTAGTGCAACACAATGCGTATTTGTGGATTTTATATGATTACTTTATGCCCTGAAGAAGTATCCAGGTAGAAGTGACGAAACGCGTTGGCAATGAGCTATTTGGCTTTTTTTTAATAATATCATTAGTTTGAATAAATACTTTTAAGGGCGACTGAGCACGCGGGATTGTGTTTAGTGCTGTGCTCCTGATTACAGAGGTGACATGTAACCACTAGCTGAGAGTGTGGAGAGACGGCTCCAGGACCTGCACCTTACTTGCAATATCACAATGCAAAAAAAAAGTGGCTCGATCCTCATTTTGCTACAGAGCACCTCAAACTTAAGAAATCTCTATTAATATACCTTGATACAGAATGCACCTGTAAACATGTAACATAGTGACTATATTTATTTTCTGTTAATCTGTATATTTGTGTTTTGGTTTTAATATCTTGTATTTTATTACTTTGTATTTCTGTAACGACTGTAACAATTCAATGTTCTTGAACCCAGGACATACTTGAAAACGAGAGAAAAATCTATGTATCCTTCCTGGGAAAATAATTTATTATTATTATTATTATTAATCTTTATTTATAAAGCGCCAACATATTCAGCAGCGCTGTACAATAGGCACAGTATAGACAGGGTTACAATACATTGAACAACATTTGACATACAGTACAGGAGGAGATGAGGGCCTTATTCCTGTAGGAACTCACAATCTGGGAGGGTTGGGGTTGGAAACAGGAGGAGAGGACTGCAAGGTGAGAGTGATTGATGGTTGCGTCAGTGAGTCGGGTGGTAGGCTTCCCTAAATAGGAACGTTATAAGGGAGCGTTTGAAGGAAGAGAAATTAGGGGAAAGTCTGGCCGTGCGAGGGAGAGCGTTCCAGAGGATGGGGGCTGCGCGTGAGAAATTCTGCAGTCTATCATGGGAAGAGGTGATGCGGGGAGAAGCTAGGCGCAGGTCACTGTTTGACCTAAGGGAGCGGGCTGGGGTGTATTTGGTGATTAGTGAGGACAGGTAGTGGGGAGCTGAGTTAGTGAGAGCTTTGTAGGCCAGGGTAAGGATTTTAAATTTAATTCTGCAGTGGATGGGGAGCCAGTGAAGGGACTCGCAAAGTGGAGCAGCAGAGACAGAGAGGCGGGTGAGGTGGATGATCCTGGCAGAGGCGTTCAGAATGGATTGTAGGAGTGGGAGGCCAGATAAGAGATTATTGCAATAGTCAAACCGGGAGATTACAAGGGCGAGGTGTCAGTGGTAAGAAATGGCCGAATTCTGGAAATATTACGTAGTTGGTAGCGGCAGGAGGAGGAAAGAGACTGGATGTGGGGGAAGAAGGAAAGAGCAGAGTCAAGTGTAACTCCGAGACAGTGAATCTGGTTGATGGGGAGATAGTGATACCCTCCACTGTGATAGAAAAGTCAGGAGGCGGGGAGGCATTAGGTGGAGGAATTAGTAGGAGCTCAGTCTTAGACATGTTGATCTCTAGGTGGTGGGAGGACATCGAGGAGGAGATGCCAGATAAACAGTCACTGACTTTGGAAAGGACAGGAGGACAGAGATCAGGGGTAGAGAGTTAGATCTGAGTGTCATCAGCGTAGAGGTGGTAATTAAAGACAAAGCTATTAATGATTTTGCCCAGGGAGGAGGTGTAGATGGAAAAGAGCAGAGGACCAAGGACAGAGCCTTGAGGTACACCAACAGATAAAGGCAATGAAGAGGAGGAGTTACCAGCAAAGGACACAGAGAAGGACCTGTTGGATAGATAGGACTCAACCCAAGAGAGTGCAGTGTCACAGAGACCAAGAGAGCTGAGAGTCTGTAGAAGGAGGGGTGGTCGACAATGTCAAAAGCAGCCGAGAGGTCAAGCAGGATGAGAATAGAATAATGGCCATTTTTTTTAGCAGTTAGGAGGTCGTTGGTGACTTTGGTGAGGGTAGTTTCAGTTGAGTGTAGGGGACAGAAACCAGATTCCAGGGGGTCGAGTAGGGAATTGGAGGACAGGAAAGGGGAGAGGCGGAAATCTTGTCACCAATACCTTGTGGTAGGCTTGACTAGTTCAAGCTGATCAGCTTTTTCTAGTTTTTCTAAGAGCTTCGATGTGCAGGGAAGCAGGGATACAGGACGGTAGTTGGATGGAGAGTTGGGATTGAGGGAGGGTTTCTTTAGTATAGGGGTATCTTGCACATGTTTGAAGGCAGATGGGAAGGAGCTGTTGGAGAGAGATAGGTTGAAAATGTGTGTGAGAGCAGGGATGAGGGAGGAGGAGAATGGAGGTATTAGATGTGAGGGAATGGGGTCGAGCGGGCATGTGGTGAGATGTGAGGAGGACAGTAAGGAATTCACTTCCTCCTCAGTGGCTGGGAGGAAGCGGCAGAGGGTGACAGAGGGGACCTCTGGGAGTGGAGGTGGCGGATTACTATCTTGTGTTGGGATGTTGCAGCTTTTTCTAGTTTTTCTAAGAGCTTTGATGTGAAGGGAAGCAGGGATACAGGACGGTAGTTGGATGGAGAGTTGGGATTGAGGGAGGGTTTCTTTAGTATAGGGGTATCTTGCACGTGTTTGAAGGCAGATGGGAAGGAGCCATTGGAGAGAGATAGGTTGAAAATGTTTGTGAGAGCAGGGGTGAGGAAGGAGGAGAGGGGAGGAATTAGATGTGAGGGAATAGGGTCGAGCGGGCACGTGAGATGTGAGGAGGACAGTAAGGAATTCACTTCCTCCTCAGTGGCTGGGAGGAAGCAGCAGAGGGTAGCTGAGTGGACGTCTGGGAGTGGAGGTGGCCAGGGCCGTCTTTAATATTGACTGGGCCCTGGGCGAATATTTTCTTGGAGCCCCCCTTGAAATTTTGCTCTCCACTCCAACATCCCAAAAAAAAGCCACACACATAGACTTGTCTCCTAAAACTAAAATCAACTAAATCATTATATTTTACAAATTTTTTTTTTAACAATTACACATCCTACACATACTGTAAAAACACAATATCTCTGTGTGTATTTATTTATTAAGGATAAAATGCTGTCCCCCCCCAAAAAAAACACACAGCGTGTATGAGCGTATCACAGTGCGCCGCAGCAATAAAATTCAAACACTCATACACTCCGTACATTAGAATTTTATTGCTGTGGAGCTCAGTGATACAGTAATGTGAGGTGTGTATAAGTGTATAACTGAGGTAGTAAATCAGACAACCGGGCGCCAGTGAACAACAGTGCTGCATAGTGTTAGATTTTAATTTTTATACTCATAGTTGTACTGCTAATAGTAAGTTAAACTCACAGAATTTTATGTACCCAGACAGACCCCAGAATCTGATATACCCAGCAGAGCCCAGAATCTGACATACCCAGCAGAGGCCAGAATCTGACATACCCAGCAGAGCCCAGAATCTGACATACCCAGCAGAGCCCAGAATCTGACATACCCAGCAGAGGCCAGAATCTGACATACCCAGCAGAGCCTAGAATCTGACATACCCAGCAGAGGCCAGAATCTGACATACCCAGCAGAGCCCAGAATCTGATATACCCAGCAGAGCCCAGAATCTGATATACCCAGCAGAGGCCAGAATCTGACATACCCAGCAGTTTTTCACATACCCAGCAGGGTTTCACATGCCCAGCAGAGTTTCACATGCCCAGCACATCCCATCATGCCCAACAGAGTTTCACATGCCCATCACATCACATCACGCCCAGCAGAGTTTCACATGCCCATCACTTCATGCCCAGCAGAGTTTCACATGCCTATCACATCACGCCCAGCAGAGTTTCACATGCCCATCACATCACATCATGCCCAGCAGAGTTTCACTTCCCATCACATCATGCCCAGCAGAGTTTCACATGCCCATCACATCACATCACGCCCAGCAGAGTTTCACATGCCCATTAGGAATGAGCTGTTCGGGTTCGGACGGTTCGGGGTTCGACCCAAACTTAGCCTGTTCGAGCAGATCGCGAACCCCGAACATTTCCGGGTGTTCGCCGCATGTTCGACCACAATGGACCACAATGCATTTTCCCACTGCCTGAAGCTTGTAATTGGCTACAGCCTTGCACCTGACCACAGGTCTGGTGCAAGACTGGTTGAACACTATGCCAATCACCGCTCAGAGTCCTGATTGGGCAAATTTTGCCCAATCATGGGTTCACAGAGCTAAGTCCCGCAGCACACTATATAAGGTTTCAACGCAGTGCTTTCTGCACGCATTTCAGAGGAGATTTCAAAGAAGATAGTTGTGTGTGTTGTTACTGCCGGTCTGCCACGCTACTGGGGGGACTGGGGGGTCTCATTTCGACCAAATATCAGGGAATTTAGGTGATGTGTCTTGTCACTGTGCCAGCAAATTTTTTGGGGGTTTACAACTTTATTTAAAACATTTGTGTATGGAGGTGATTTTCTGGGTCTTGTCACACTGTGCCAGCAAGTCTTTTTGGGTCTCATTCATACCAAATATCAAGGAATTTGGTGATGTGTGTCTTGTCACTGTGCCAGCAAGTTTTTTTGGGGTTTACAACTTTATTTAAAACATTTGTGTATGGATTCTGGGTCTTGTCACACTGTGCCAGCAAGTCTTTTTGGGTCTCATTTATACCAAATATCAGGGAATTTAGGTGATGTGTGTCTTGTCACTGTGCCAGCAAGTTTTTTTGGGGTTTACAACTTTCTTTAAAACATTTGTGAATTGAGGTGATCTTCTGGGTCTCGTCACACAGCCAGCAATTATTTTTGGGGCTCACTAATTTCTTTAAAACACTTGTGAATTAAGGTGATCTGTGTCTCGTCATACAAACAGTACCACGCTGTATTTTGGGGCTCACTAATTTCTTTAAACCACTTGGGAATTAAGGTGATCTGTGTCTCGTCATACAAAAAGTACCACACTGTATTTTGGGGCTCACTAATTTCTTTAAAACACTTGGGAATTAAGGTGATCTGTGTCTCGTCATACAAAAAGTACCACGCTGTATTTTGGGGCTCACTAACTTCTTTAAAACATTTGGGAATTAAGCTGATCTTCTGTGTCTCATCACACAGCCAGCAATTTTTTATGGGGCTCACTAATTTCTTTAAAACACTTGGGAATTAAGGTGATCTGTGTCTCATCATACATACAGTACCACGCTGTATTTTGGGGCTCACTAATTTCTTTAAAACATTTGGGAATTAAGGTGATCTTCTGTGTCTCGTCACACAGCCAGCAATTTTTTTTGGGGCTCACTAATTTCTTTAAAACACTTGGGAATTAAGGTGATCTGTGTCTCGTCATACAAACAGTACCACATTGTATTTTGGGGCTCACTAATTTCTTTAAAACATTTGTGAATTAAGGTGATCTGTGTCTCGTCATACATACAGTACCACGCTGTATTTTGGGGCTCACTAATTTCTTTAAAACACTTGGGAATTAAGGTGATCTGTCTCTTGTCACTGGCTGCCAGCTATCAGTGTGTCTCACTGAGTTATACCAGAGTTAATTAAATCTTTATACCAGAGTTGAATCAGAGTTCTGTATATATTAATCTATATATCACTCACCATGTCTGAAAAAACAAAAAGGACAGGCAGACGCTCCCAGCCACAGATAAGAGGGCAAGCAGCCCCTGTGTCGGGAGGCTGTGTCTCTGGTCGTGGTGGACGTGGTGCATCCTCTGCAGGGGCACGCTTATCCTTTCTAACTGGTGCTGGCCGTCTTAAGCAGCAGCAACATACCGAGGACTTGGTGGATTGGCTAACCAGGCCATGCTCATCCTCCGAGTCCTCTGCCAGCCAGGCTTCTAGTGCTTTACAGTCCACCTCAGCTGCCAAAGCCTCTAATGCAGCATCCATGTCCACAGTTACTCCTGCTGTAGCCTCGCTATCACACACGGAGGAGTCAGCTGAATTGTTTGACTACAATGAGAGTGACATGCTGCTTGAGGATGCGCAGCAAGTACAGTGCTCTGATTCAATCTCTGAGGTTGAGCAAAGGAGTATAATCAACCTAGAGGAAGGGGGTGCCAGTGATGACACACAAATAACTGGCACTCATGTTGCCCCAGCAGCTGCAGCATACTGCCAAGTTGGCTCCAGTGACGAGGAGATAGGGGGTGAAGATGACATTGATGATGATGAGGTCACTGACTCCACCTGGGTGCCAGATCAAACTGAGGAATCAAGTGAGGAGGAGGGGGAGGAGGAGGCACAGCAAACACGAGGCACAACATCCTCTGTGACAAACCGTAGCACTAGCCAGTCCAAGCATCACATGTCAGAGCTGCTCCAGTGCAGAGCGCTGTTGTCTCAAGAACACATGCAGGAACTCTGCTGTGTGGGAGTTCTTTAAGAAATGTGCAGCAGACCCCACCGTTGCTATTTGTAATCTATGTCAGAGGAGGCTGAAGCGTGGGATAAAACACCGGACGCTTGGGTACCACGTGCTTGAGGCGACATATGAACAAGTGCCACACATCCCGTTGGGGCAAAACTTTGCGTAGGTCCTCCTCCTCCTCCTGTCTCTACCCACACTGTATATCCTGCCATGCAATTGCCTACAACCTCCACCGACAGGGATGATGCTACAGTAATGGATGTACCAGCAGGTCCTTCCTCACAATGTGACATCATCCCAGTAGCTGAAGATTTACGCAGTCAGATTTTGTTGCCGCAGCTGCTGCAGCGAAAGAAAAAATATAGTCCCAACCATCCCCAAACACAGCGTCTAAATGCCAGCTTAGCAAAATTACTCACATTGCAGCTGCTGCCTTTCCAGCTGGTGGACTCTGCTCCCTTCCGTGAATTTGCTGAATGCGCTGTACCACAGTGGCAGGTTCCAAAACGCCATTACTTTTCACGCAAGACCATTCCAGCACTATACCAGCACGTGGAAGACAATGTTATCCAGTCATTGGGAAAGGCAGTCAGCAGCAAGGTGCATGTGACTTTAGACACGTGGTCCAGCAAGCATGGACAGGGTCGTTACATTTCCTTCACGGCACACTGGGTAACTCTGATTGCAGCTGGGAGGGATCCAAGATGGGGCTCTGTGCTGGAGCTTGTTCATCCACCACGCCTCCAGAAAGCTGCTTGTATGAGGTCTGTCTTCTCCACCACCACCACCTCTTCCTCCTCCTCCTCCTTCTCTGTCTCTGGCGAAGTGGCAGTTAAACTCATGCCTGACAGGGTCTACGCAATGGCTCAAGCAAAAATATGCCATACTGTGCTTGAGCTGGTTTGTTTAGGGGACAGGAACCAAACCGGGTCAGAAATTTTGTCAGCTCTGCAGGGGCAGGTGCAGAGATGGTTTACACCACGCCAGCTTGAGCTGGGAATGATCGTCTGCGATAATGGCAGCAACCTTCTCTCCGCCCTACGCAAGCGTAAATTGACGCATGTACCATGCCTAGCACACGTCCTAAATCTGGTGGTACAGCGTTTCCTAACCAAGTACCCAGGGCTGCCAGAGCTTCTCATCCAGGCCAGAAAAGTCTGCAGCCACTTCAGACGGTCATTCCCAGCAAGCGTTCGCCTGGCCGAAATTCAAAGTGAATTCCACCTCCCCACAAACCGTCTGATCTGTGACATGCCCACCAGGTGGAACTCGACATTAGCAATGCTGCAGCGTCTGCACAAGCAGCAGAGGGCCATCAACGAGTACCTGTGTGAGTATGGCACAAGGACAGGTTCAGGTCAACTTGGTTTTTTTTCCCCCCCGCAGTGGCTGATGATCAAGGATGCATGCACTGTACTGTCACCATTTGAGGAGGCAACGAGGATGGTGAGCAGGGACAGTGCATGCATCAGTGACACAATTCCTTTAGTGTTCCTGCTGGAGCACACTCTGCGGGGAATTATAGATGTGGCTCTAGAGGCAGAGCAGCGGGAGGAAGAGGAGGCCTTCCCTAGCTCTCAAGGCCCCAGTCTTTCCGCAGACAGCATTCCAGCGGGTCCTACTCAGATCAGACCGGAGGAGGATGAGGAGGAGGAGGACTATTTAAGTAGTGGGGGCATTGAAGGTGGGGATTCCTCAAGGCAGGGTTTTGTGTGCCCAGAAACAGAAGGGCTTGTGCGTGGCTGGGAGGAGGAAGTGCACGATACGGTCATCCTCATTGACCAGGAAGACTCGGCAGCTAATGCCACCTCCAACCTACGCTGCATGGGCTCCCTAATGATGCAACGCCTGCTAAAGGACCCCAGGATTTGTGCTATCAAGGAGAGGGATCATTACTGGTTGGCAACCCTTCTTGATCCACGATACAAGGGTAAAGTTGCAGAGCTCATCCTGCCCACACAGAGGGAGCACAGGATGACAAAACTTGAGAACGCTCTAAAGCGAAACTTGTATAACACCTTTCCAGGCACTGTTAGATTACCAAGTGCTGACACACGTGCTTCTGAGGCTGCAGGTGATCAGAGGCATAGCGGAGAAGGCCAGGGCCGCTTGACTGATGCATTTTTAAATTTTTTTAGTCCTCAACGCCCAGGGACATCAAATGTAGGCACCCATTGCCAGCGTCTTCACCATATGGTGCAGGACTACCTAGGGGCAAGGGTAGACCTGGATACCTTTCCAGCAGATGATCCACTGGCTTACTGGGTGTTGAGATTGGATCACTGGCCAGAACTTAGCCAATATGCTATGCAGCTACTAGGTTGCCCTTCATCTAGCATGCTTTCCGAAAGGACGTTCAGTGCTGCTGGAGGTTTTGTCACAGACAAAAGAGTGCGTCTGTCCACCGACTCTGTAGACCGGCTGACATTTATAAAAATGAATCAGTCCTGGATCAGCAGCTATCAATCCCCTGATGCTGAAGTAATGGAATCGATCGGGGATGTCCTCTTCTGCAATCACAAAACCTCCAGCACTGAACTCTTCCACAATACCACAAAAGGGTTACGGTGTGAAGGTACTTGCTACCATGAAAGGCACAATATCTGGCTGCACTGACGCCCATTAAAAAAAACAAAACAACTTTTCAAAATAGGACCACATGGTCCACCCCTGCACTCTTCCACAATACCACAGAGGGGTTACTGTATGATGATACTTGCTGGCCTGGCAGTCTTGCACCAAAGGCAGAATATCTGGGTGCCCTGACGCCCATTACCAGATCAAAAACTTTTCAATATAGGACCACATGGTCCACCCCTGCACTCTTCCACAATACTACAGAGAGGTTACTGTATGATGATACTTGCTGGCCTGGCACCAAAGGCACAATATCTGGGTGCACTGACGCCTTAACCAGATGCATATATTTTCAATATAGGACCACATGGTCCACCCCTGCACTCTTCCACAATACCACAGAGGGGTTACTGTATGATGATACTTGCTGGCCTGGCACCAAAGGCACAATATCTGGTGCACTGACGCCCATTACCAGATCAAAAACTTTTCAATAAAGGACCACATGGTCCACCCCTACACTCTTCCACAATACCACAGAGGGGTTACTGTATGATGATACTGATGGCCTGGCATTAAAGGCACAATATCTGGGTGCACTGACGCCCATTAACAGATAAAAAAAAAACACTTTTCCATATAGGACCACATGGTCCACCCCTGCACTCTTCCACATTACTAGAGAGGGATTACTGTATGATGATACTTGCTGACCTGGCACCAAAGGCACAATATCTGGGTGCACTGACGCCTTAACCAGATGCATATCTTTTCAATATAGGACCACATGGTCCACCCCTGCACTCTTCCACAATACCACAGAGGGGTTACTGTATGATGATACTTGATGGCCTGGCACCAAAGGCACAATATCTGTGTGCACTGACGCCTTAATCAGATGCATATCGTTTCAATATAGGACCACATGGTCCACCCCTGCACTCTTCCACAATACCGCAGAGGGGTTACTGTATGATGATACTTGATGGCCTGGCATTAAAGGCACAATATCTGGGTGCACTGACGCCCATTACCAGATCAAAAACTTTTCAATAAAGGACCACATGGTCCACCCCTGCACTCTTCCACAATACCACAGAGGGGTTACTGTATGATGATACTTGATGGCCTGGCATTAAAGGCACAATATCTGGGTGCACTGACGCCCTTACCAGATCAAAAACTTTTCAATAAAGGACCACATGGTCCACCCCTGCACTCTTCCACAATACCACAGAGGGGTTACTGTATGATGATACTTGATGGCCTGGCATTAAAGGCACAATATCTGGGTGCACTGACGCCCATTAACAGATAAAAAACTTTTCAATATAGGACCACATGGTCCACCCCTGCACTCTTCCACAATACCACAGAGGGGTTACTGTATGATGATACTTGCTGGCCTGGCACCAAAGGCAGAATATCTGGGTGCACTGACGCCCATTACCAGATCAAAAACTTTTCAATATAGGACCACATGGTCCACTCCTGCACTCTTCCACAATACCACAGAGGGGTTACTGTATGATGATACTTGATGGCCTGGCATTAAAGGCACAATATCTGGGTGCACTGACGCCCATTAACAGATAAAAAAAACACTTTTCAATATAGGACCGCATGGTCCACCCCTGCATTCTTCCACAATACCACAGAGGGGTTACTGTATGATAGTACTTGCATGCCTGGCACTAAAGGCACAATATCTGGGTGCACTGCCACTGACGCCTGTATCAGATTCATATCCTCAGAGGGGTTACTTTCATCTAAAGCCTGCATAAGTTTCACAATAATTTAGCCCAAAAAAACACTAAACTTTTTCTGCGTGTCCTAAAATGTCTTTTCATACAGGCTGCCGCCCCAAGCAGTTGTTTATGGATAGATTAAAGGAAAAGCATTTACCGTTATATGAAACGTCATTTATTTGTTTTTAAGTGTTTCTATACATCCTAGAAATCCGCCACTTCACGGGCAGGTTATGGGGACCTCCTACGATATTTGAAGGAATTTTTTGTTTTTATTTTTAACCCTTATTTCATGGAAAACTCACTGTCCCTTTAAAAACGTTTTTTTTTAAAACTTTTTGTCCTTGTTTCCTGTCCCCCAGGGCACTACTCGGACCCCCATACACCTTTTATGGCAAATATGTAGCATATATGCCCTCTTGGAGGGCACTCTAATAAACCGAATTTTCAGCCCCATTGACTTGCATGGGGGTTCGGGTTCGGTCCCGAACAAATGGGAAGTTCGGGTTCGGGCTCGAACCGAACTCGGGGAGTGTTCGGCTCATCCCTAATGCCCATCACATCACGCCCAGGAGGGTTTCACTTCCTATCACATCATGCCCAGCAGAGTTTCACATGCCTATCACATCATGCCCTATCACATCATGCCGAGCAGAGTTTCACATGCCCATCACATCATGCCCTGCAGAGTTTCACATGCCCAGCACATCACATCATGCACAGCAGAGTTTCACATGCCCATCACATCACACCCAGCAGAGTTTCACTTGCCCATCACATCACATGATGTCCAGCAGAGTTTCACACATCCATCACATCATGCCCAACAGTTTCACATGCCCATCACATCACATCATGCCCAGCATAGTTTCACATGCCCATCACATCATGCCCAGCAGAGTTTCACTTCCCATCACATCATGCCCAGCAGAGTTTCACTTCCCATCACATCATGCCCAGCAGAGTTTCACATGCCCATCACATCACATCACATCACATCACATCACATCACATGACGCCCAGCAGAGTTTCACATGCCCATCACATCACATGATGTCCAGCAGAGTTTCACACGTCTATCACATCATGCCCAGCAGTTTCACATGCCCATCACATCATGCCCAGCAGAGTTTCACATGCCCATCACATCATGCCCAGCAGAGTTTCACATGCCCAGCAGTGCATCACATACCCAGCCGGGACCCGGCGACAGAAGAGGAACTGCATATTGAAGAGGAGGGGAGGAGCCAACCGCATCTCTCGCGAGGCCTCACCTCCTCTCTGCGGTCACATGACATGTCCTTACACAGCACACAATGCCATGATTTTTGCAGGCAGGGAGCAGCTGCTTTGAACCCCATAGCAATGACTGGGCACGGGGCAGCTGCCCCTTTTGCCCCACGCTAAAAACGGCCCTGGAGGTGGTGGATTACTATCTTGTGTTGGGATGTTGCTTCTGATAGAGTTTTTTTGAGGAAGAAATCTGCCAGATCCTGAGCGCTGAAGGCAACTGAGGGGGGAGGTATGGGTGGGCAAAGGAGGGTATTGAAGGTGGACCAGAGTCGTTTAGGGTTGGAGGACAGCGTAGATATAAGAGATGAGAAGAAGGATTGTTTGGCCAAGTGGAGGGCAGAGGTGTATGACCGGAGAATAAACTTGAAGTGAACAAAATCAGCTTCAGAGCGGGATTTCCTCCAGGCACGCTCTGCAGTGCGGGAGCATCTTTGCAGGTAGCGTGTCTGGAGGGTGTGCCAGGGCTGAAGCTGGCGGCGTGGGGCCTTACAGAGTCGAAGAGGAGTAAGAGTGTCTAGAGCAGAGATAAGTGTGGTGTTGAAGTGGTTAGTGGCAGCATAAGGGCAGGTGAAGGATGAGGTATGAGGGAGGTGGTGAAGTAGGTTGGAAAATTGATGGGGATCCACGGCATGTAGATTTCTTTGAGTGTGTGTGCGAGGTGGGAGAGCAGGGTGTTTATTTCAACGTATCTGGATTTCCTAGAGAAGGTAGTGGTCAGAAACATAGAAACATAGAAAAATGTCGGCAGATAAGAACCTTTCGGCCCATCTAGTCTGCCCAATTACATGGATACTTTACCTGGATTTATCTTTTGTTTAGGATAGCCTTATGCCTATCCCATGCTTGCTTAAATTCAATTACTGTTTTGGCCTCTACCACTTCTACTGGAAGACTGTTCCATGTATCCACCACCCTCTCAGTAAAATAATGCTTCCTGATGTTACTTTTAAACCTTTGCCCCTCTAATCTAAGACTATGTCCTCTTGTTTTGCTATTTTGTTTCCTTTTAAATATACTCCCTTCCTCTACCTTGTGGATTCCCTTTACGTATTTAAATGTTTCTATCATATCTCCTCTGTCTCGTCTTTTTTCCAAGCTGTACATGTTAAGATCATTAAGCCTTTCCTGGTAACTTTTCTCCTTCAAGCCGTACACCATTTTAGTAGCCCTTCTCTGAACTCTCTCTAAGAGGTCTATATCCTTCTGGAGATACGGTCTCCAGTACTGCACACAGTACTCCAAGTGAGGTCTCACCAGTGCTCTGTACAGTGGCATGAGCACTTCCCTTTTCCTACTGCTAATACCTCTCCCTACACAACCAAGCATTCTGCTAGCATTTCCTGCTGCTCTATTACATTGACTACTTACCCTTAGATCCTCTGAAATAATGACCCCTAAATCCCTTTCCTCAGATGTTGAGGTTAGGACTGTATCAAATATTCTATATTCAGCCCTTGGGTTTTTACGTCCCAGGTGCATTATCTTGCACTTATCCACATTAAAACTCAATTGCCACAACTCCGACCATTTTTTAGTTTACCTAAATCATTTGTCATTTGGCTGATCCCTCCAGGAACGTCAACCCTGTTGCAAATCTTTGTGTCATCAGCAAAAAGACATACTTTTCCATTAATACCTTCTGCAATATCACTAATAAAAATATTAAAGAGAATGGGTCCAAGTACTGACCCCTGAGGTACCCCACTGGTAACAAGACCTTGTGCCGAATAAACTCCATTTACCACAACCCTCTGTTGTCTGTCACTCAGCCACTGCCTAATCCAGTCAACAATATTGGAATCTAAACTCAAAGATTGCAATTTATTGATAAGCCTTCTATGCGGAACAGTATCAAAAGCCTTACTGAAATCTAAATAAGCAATGTCTACTGCACCACCTGTGTCTATTATTTTTGTTACCCAATCAAAAAAATCAATAAGATTAGTTTGGCATGATCTCCCTGAGGTAAACCCATGTTGTTTCTGATCCTGTAATCTATGTGTTTTTAGATGTTCAACAATCCTTTCCTTTAACATGGTTTCCATTAATTTCCCCACTACTGACGTAAGACTAACTGGCCTATAGTTCCCCGATTCCTCCCTACTACCCTTCTTGTAAATGGGCACAACATTTGCTAATTTCCAGTCTTCTGGGACGACTCCCGTTAACAAGGATTGGTTAAATAAATCTGTTAACGGTTTTGCTATTACATCACTGAGCTCTTTTAATAATTTAGGGTGGATCCCATCAGGCCCCATTGACTTATTTGTCTTTACTTTAGACAGCTGCTGTAGAACCTCCTCCTCTGTAAACTGATATGTAAATGTCTCTTTAGTGTTCTCTCCTAACTGAGGTCCCTTTCCTTCCTTTTCTTCTGCAAAGACTGAACAAAAATATTCATTGAGGCAGTCAGCGAGACTTTTATCCTCTTCTACATACCTTCCTTCCTTTGTTTTTAATCTAACTAATCCTTGTTTTACTTTTCTTTTCTCGTTTATGTATCTAAAAAATGTTTTGTCCCCTTTTTTACTGACTGAGCTATTTTCTCTTCTGCATGTGCTTTGGAAGCTCTTATAAATTGCTTTGCCTCTTTCTGCCTAATCTTATAGGTTTGCCTATCTTCTTCACTCTGAGTTGTTTTATAATTATTGAATGCTGTCTTTTTGTTCTTCACTATTTTGGCCACTTCTGCAGAGTACCACAGTGGTTTCTTCCCTTTTTTGTTTTTGCTAACAAGCCGAATGCAATTTCCTGTGGCCTTCAATAAAGCTTCCTTTAAATAATCCCATTTCTCCTGGACTCCCTTTAAACTCCTCCAGTCTGATAATGACTCCTTCACACCAAAATCTCATTTTAGAAAAATCTGTTTTTTTAAAGTCTAAAACTTTCGTTCTTGTGTGGTGCGGCTCCATCCCTGTTGTTATATTAAACCATACTGACTGGTGATCACTAGATCCCAAATTTTCACCTACAACAACGTCCGATACCAACCCTCCATTTGTGAGTATTAAATCCAATATGGCCTCTTTACGGGTCGGCTCCTCAACTACTTGTGTTAGAGATAATCCCAGTAGGGAGTTTAGAATATTTGTACTCCTGGTGCACCCAGCTGTTTTGGTTTTCCAGTTCACATCAGGAAGATTAAAGTCCCCCATGATAATAACTTCCCCCTTCATTGCCATTTTGGCTATTTCCTCAACCAGCAGATTATCTAGTTCTTCTGCTTGTCCAGGGGGTCTATAGATCACACCTACACGAGCTACTGTATGATTGCCAAATGTTAGCGTAACCCAAACTGACTCTATGTTCACCTCGCTCACTTTTATTTGGTTCGTTTTTATGTTGTTTTTCACATACAGGGCCCTCCTCCTCCTTTCCTACCTTCTCTGTCTTTTCTATATAAAGAGTACCCCGGTATTGTTATGTCCCAGTTATTTTTCTCACTGAACCATGTCTCAGTAACCGCCACTAAATCTACTTTTTCAGCTGCCATCATTGCCTCTAGTTCATTGATTTTATTGACTAAACTGCGAGCATTTGTAGACACGACTCTGAGCTTGTCATTTTTTACCTCGCATGTTGCTTGCACCCTCCGATTTAGTTTTGGGGACAATCGGGCAGATTGTTTTTTACCCTTTTTTTGTCCCCCCCTCCTAGTTTAAATATTTCTTTGCGAAACCTTTGAACTTCTCACTGAGAACATATGTTCCCCTATGAGTAAGATGCAAACCATCTTTTTTATACAGTTCCTTTCTGCTCCAATTAGAGCTATCATGGGACACAAAGCCAAATCCTTGCTCCCGACACCATTCCCGAAGCCACAAATTGAATTCCCTATTGCACATCTGCCTATCTTGAATGTTATGCACAGGCAAAACTTCAGAGAATGACACAGTGGACGCAATCTGCTGTATTTCACCTCCAAGAACACAAAAATCTTCCTTAATCTCAGAAACCTCATTGCTAGCCAAGTCATTTGTCCCTAGATGGACTAGAACGTCCACTTCCCCTTGTTGCTTTGCTTGTTTGACAATATTGAGAATACGTCTCTTGTCTCTACGAGCAGTAGCCCCAGGAAGACATCTCACCAAACCACTACTCTCCAGCTCAACACCTCTTATGATAGAATCACCCAGCAACAATAGCCTTCTATCAAGTCCCACCTTTTCATTTTTGTCCTTGGTTGCAGTGCTGCATACCTTAGGCATAGTGGATGGTGGTTCCTCAACTATGGTGTCTAAGCCTACATCCGTCTTATCACTACACTCTGAAAGTGCCTCAAAAGAATTAAGAAGAGCCACAGATTGTGGGACATGCCTTCTCTCCACAACTCTAAGTCTACCAGATCCTACAGTAGTCCATCTGCCGCTCCTAGGAGGCCTCTGTGGCAGTGGTTTAGTAACAGTCATAGCCTGAGTTTCTCTAACAGATAATTTACAAATCTCAGACTTCAAACAGGCAATTTCCTGCTGCAATAAAGAGAGCTGCCTACATATCAGGCACACTCCAAACCTCCAAAAATTGGATCTAAAAACAAATGCATGACAGCTCTTACACTGGACCAAGCCTGCCTGTCACGGATCCCTCAGCTATCTGACTAGTGGTCCCTATACGCAGGACACTCTCTACCCTTCCGATCCTTAGGTTGGTCGGCACGACTAGACAGACACAGAATACGACAGGATAGTGTATCCAGAAGAATGACACTAGAACGATACACAAGACCTTAGAATAATTTAGCTCTTCCCAAGATCCTAACCAGACAAGAGGTAGTCTGATGTGTGCTTAGGGTGCCACACAGACTGACCTCAATACCAGAATAAGAAGAGTTAATACCAATACCAGGGGTTACGCACAGAATGGTTCGTTTGCCAATGCCAAGGGTCATACACAGAGTGGTCGTTTGCCAATGCCAAGGGTCATACACAGAGTGGTCGTTTGCCAATGCCAAGGGTCATACACAGAGTGGTCGTTTGCCAATGCCAAGGGTCATACACAGAGTGGTCGTTTGCCAATGCCAGGGGTCACACACAGAATAATTCGTTTGCCAATGCCAAAGGGTCATACACAGAATAGTCGTTTGCCAATGCCAGGGGTCACACACAGAATAATTCGTTTGCCAATGCCAAAGGTCACACACAGAATAATTCGTTTGCCAATGCCAAAGGGTCATACACAGAATAGTCGTTTGCCAATGCCAAAGGGTCATACACAGAATAGCAGTATTGCAAAATTATACAAGAGCTCTGCGGGAAGTAACTACCACGTCAGGGCACCGGTGAATAGTGAAGCCGGGTCTTAAACTCGGCGGGTCCGCGTCATCACGCCAGTCCCCGCCCCCTGGCGCCCCACGTGAGCGCAGCCGGCTGCGTTATCACTCGGCGCCTGGCCAGCGAGCAGCGAGGAAGCCGCTGCCAGGCGCCCCTAGAACCAGCGCGGGCCGCGATACCAACGCGGTCCGTGACAGAACCCCCCCTCCACGGGCGGCCACTGGACGACCCCCAGGAGCACGAGGATGGGCCACGTAGAAGGCCTTCACCAACCGAGGCGCATGGACCTCAGCAGCCGGGAGCCAAGAACGATCCTCCGGCCCGTAGCCCACCCAGTCGACCAGATACTGCAAAGTGCCCTTGATACCCTGGCATCCAAAATGGCCTGGACTTCAAACTCCTCCTCACCCTCCACTGAGATAGGAGGAGGTGGGATACGGGCCCTGGTGTACCGATTACACAAGAGAGGTTTTAAGAGGCTCACGTGGAACACGTTGTGTATCCGGATATGGGGAGGCAATGCCAAAGCATAGGAGACGGGGTTGAGTCGTCGTAAAACCTTGTAAGGGCCTATGAATCTAGGTGCCAACTTCATGGAAGGCACTAGGAGCTTAATATTCCGCGAGGAAAGCCATACCCTGTCCCCAACCTGATATACGGGTGCCTGCCTCCTGTGTCTGTCAGCCTTGATTTTCTGGATGGCACTACTTTTCTTGAGTGCCTCCTTGACTTTCCCCCAAGTGTCCTTCAAGGACGCCAAATGGTCATCCAAAGCAGGTATCGTGGTATCCGAAAATGTAGTCGGTAACATAGGAGGATCGAAACCATAAACGGTGAAGAAAGGGGAATGTCCTGTGGATTCGCTCACCGTGCTGTTCAAAGCATACTCAGCCCATGGTAGCAGGTCTGACCAGTTATCTTGCTGTTCTGAGATAAAGCACCTGAGATACTTTTCTACATTCTGATTTGCACGTTCTGCTGCTCCGTTGGTCTGGGGGTGATAGGCCGAAGAGAACGACAAGTCTATCCCCACATTCTTACAAAACCTTTCCAAAACCTGGAGACAAATTGGGTGCCCCTATCGGAGACAATCCCAAGAGGAATACCATGTATGCGGACCACGTGGTTAATGAATATGGGCACCAGTTCGGCTGCCGACGGTAGTTTACGAAGAGGAACATAGTGACCCATCTTGGAGAACCGATCGATGATCGTAAGTATAACTGTGTTCCCTCTAGAATCGGGTAACTCCACTATGAAGTCCATAGCTAAGTGCGACCATGGTCGTTCTGGGATTGGCAGAAGTTGGAGCAAACCAATGGGTGCTGTTTTGGGATTTTTATGTCTTGTGCAAACCTCGCACACGGCTATGTAATCTTTAACATCTCGGCGCAACGTGGGCCACCAAAAGATTTTATTGATGCTGGACACCGTTTTGGTGATTCCCATATGCCCGGACGTTTTATTATCATGGTAAAGGTTTAATATTTCTTCTCTTTCACATTCAGGTACAAAGAGTTTCGCGGGAGGTTCCCTTCAGGAGCCGTGCCCTGCACGGTTTGTAACCTTTGTAACAAGGGAGACGAGACATTAATCGTGGTAGAGGCTATAATCCTTTCTTGGGGTACAATGGGATGCTGATCTTGGACGTTAAATTCGTAGGACTCATGCTGTCTAGATAAAGCATCTGCTTTAACGTTTCTGGACCCAGGTCTATAGGTCAGTACGTAATTAAAGCTTGAAAGAAACAACGACCATCTTGCTTGTCGGGAATTTAACCGTTTAGCATCTCCAATGTATGTGAGATTTTTATGATCGGTTATGATAAGGATGGGGTCACTAGACCCTTCCAGTAGGTATCTCCATTCTGCCAAGGCTGATATGACTGCTAACAACTCTCTGTTTCCTATGTCATAGTTCCTCTCTGCCGGGGAGAGTTTTCGGGAATAGAAGCCGCATGGATGCAAGGGTTTGTCGGGTGCTTCCCTCTGGGACAAGACTGCACCAAGACCTATCTCGGAGGCGTCAACTTCCACTTGGAATGGCAGAGCCGGATCCGGATGTCTGAGTACCGGGGCCGTAGTAAACGCTTGTTTGAGTGCTTCAAAGGCTTGACTGGCTTGGGGTGTCCATTTCTGATTACCCACCCCTTTCCTAGTCATGGCCGTGAGGGGAGATACCAAAACCGAAAAATCTTTAATGAACCTCCTATAATAATTTGTGAATCCTAGAAACCTTTGGATGGCTTTAAGTCCTTGGGGTAGAGGCCAGTCTAGGATTGCTGTAAGTTTCTTAGGATCCATCTGGAACCCCTCAGGTGTTATTATGTAACCAAGGAAATGTACTGTCCTTATGTCAAATAAACATTTCTCTAATTTACAATACAATCCAGCCTCCAACAATTTTTTCAGTACTTTTTTCACGTGGACATGATGGGTTACGATATCAGGCGAGTATATCAGTATGTCATCCAGATATACTATGACAAATACTTGCAGGAATTCTCGTAAGGTATCATTTATGAGGTCTTGAAAAACAGCCGGCGCATTGCATAAGCCAAAAGGCATCACCAGGTACTCATAATGCCCACTTCTTGTATTAAAAGCCGTTTTCCATTCGTGTCCCTCTTTAACCCTTACGAGGTGTAAGCCCCGCGTAAATCAAGTTTGGTATAAATATTGGCCCCCTTTAGGCGATCGAACAGTTCTGTGATAAGTGGTATGGGATAGGCGTTCCTTATGGTTATCCTGTTCAAACCTCTATAATCTATACAAGGCCGCAGGTCTCCCTCTTTTTTCGATACAAAAAAGAAACCTGCCCCTGCTGGAGAAGAGGACCGTCTGATGAAACCTCGCTCCAGGTTCTCCCTTATGTACTCCTCCATAACGTCATTTTCTTTTTGGGACAAGGGGTATACATGTCCCCTAGGAGGCATAGTACCAGGGAGTAAATTTATAGCACAGTCGTACGGTCGGTGCGGCGGTTAGGACCTCAGTCCTGGATTTAGAGAAGACCTCTTTAAATCCCAAATATTGTTCAGGAACCTCTGTAGACAAAGGAGGGGCTGTGGCAACGTTGAGGCTAGCGATTACGTTGACCCTCCCCAGACAGTGCGATTGACAACGAGGACTCCAGTATTTTATGTCTCTTTGGACCCAATCAATAACCGGGTTGTGTTCTGCCAACCACGGAACCAAGCACGACAGGACAAGAAGGGGACTCAATGATTTGGAAACATATGTTTTCATGTGCAATACTCCTGTTTTCATGCATACAGAAACAGTGTCGTGGTGATATGTGGGCAGGATAGAGGGTTTCCATCTATAGCTTCCACCATAAGAGGTCTGTCCTTGAGGACCAGAGGTATGAGACATTTAGCAGCAAACTGTTTATCCATAAAATTGCCTGAGGCCCCAGAATCTAAGAAGGCCTCAGTCTTAATGTGAACCTTGTCCCAGGTCAATGATATTGGTACCAGGATCCTGGACTTTTTTTTTTCGTTGTTTACGAAAGAGGCATAAAGAGACCCTATACCCTGGGTATTGGCTGGTCTCTGGCTTGCTCGGCCACTCTCACCCCTGCTCCCCCTAGGTCTCTGAGGACATTGAAGGCGGAAGTGGTCTGCCCCGGCGCAATAGAAGCAGAGTCCCTTCTCCCTTCTGTGAGCTCTCTCTGCTTCCGATATACCAGTCTTTCCTATCTGCATAGGCTCAACAACAGGTAGATCTGATTTAACGTTTTCCTGGTTACCGGGAGCAAACGGTAGTTCTGGATGATAAGGGTAAAGGAGGCAAGAGCCTTCTAGGTCTATCCCTGGGGTGTCTCCTTTCCCTAATTTGATCATCCATAGCTATACAGAAGTCGATCAAGTGATCAAGAGTCTCTGGCAATTTTAGAGGAGCCAACTCGAACATAAACGCGTCGTTCAGACCTTCAGTAAAGGCCAAGGTTAGGACATCGTTCGGCCAGAGAACCTCTGAAGTCAAGGTTTTTAATTCTATTGCGTATTCAGCGACCCTCCTATTACCTTGTTTAATGTGAAATAATGACCTCCCCGCATTGGTAGCCCTTCTAGAGGGGTCAAAGGTGCGTTTAAGCTCTGAAGTAAAACCCTCATAATCGTATATGATGGTTTCTTGTTCTCCCACAAGGGAGTAGCCCACAATAAAGCCTTCTCCGTTAAATGACTAATTAGATAGCCCACCTTAGCTTTATCTGACATACATGATCCTAGGTTGTTCTCGAACAAAATTTCCAGTTGGGTCAGAAAGCCCCGGCATAAGTTTGGTGTTCCATCATAGCGTACGGGTGCTTTCATACTGAGCCTACATCCCTCGGGAGAGGCCGGACTGATCCTAGGCACTACTGGGTCTGGAGGGCTTGCCCGTTCCAGAACTGGATCGGTTTAACAGGGTTTGCAGGCAAGAGCAATCTGGTCCATCCTATGGTCCTGCTCTTCTTGTCTGGCTGCAATACGTGTCAACTGATTAGAGAGGTCTGCGGGATTCCATTGGCCCTGACGTAATGTCACGGATCCCTCAGCTATCTGACTAGTGGTCCCTATACGCAGGACACTCTCTACCCTTCCGATCCTTAGGTTGGTCGGCACGACTAGACAGACACAGAATACGACAGGATAGTGTATCCAGAAGAATGACACTAGAACGATACACAAGACCTTAGAATAATTTAGCTCTTCCCAAGATCCTAACCAGACAAGAGGTAGTCTGATGTGTGCTTAGGGTGCCACACAGACTGACCTCAATACCAGAATAAGAAGAGTTAATACCAATACCAGGGGTTACGCACAGAATGGTTCGTTTGCCAATGCCAAGGGTCATACACAGAGTGGTCGTTTGCCAATGCCAAGGGTCATACACAGAGTGGTCGTTTGCCAATGCCAAGGGTCATACACAGAGTGGTCGTTTGCCAATGCCAAGGGTCATACACAGAGTGGTCGTTTGCCAATGCCAGGGGTCACACACAGAATAATTTGTTTGCCAATGCCAAAGGGTCATACACAGAATAGTCGTTTGCCAATGCCAGGGGTCACACACAGAATAATTCGTTTGCCAATGCCAAAGGTCACACACAGAATAATTCGTTTGCCAATGCCAAAGGGTCATACACAGAATAGTCGTTTGCCAATGCCAAAGGGTCATACACAGAATAGAATAGCAGTATTGCAAAATTATACAAGAGCTCTGCGGGAAGTAACTACCACGTCAGGGCACCGGTGAATAGTGAAGCCGGGTCTTAAACTCGGCGGGTCCGCGTCATCACGCCAGTCCCCGCCCCCTGGCGCCCCACGTGAGCGCAGCCGGCTGCGTTATCACTCGGCGCCTGGCCAGCGAGCAGCGAGGAAGCCGCTGCCAGGCGCCCCCTAGAACCAGCGCGGGCCGCGATACCAACGCAGTCCGTGACACTGCCATTATAAAAGAATGGATTTAAACCAACAAATCTTACCTTTTTGTAGGTTTTCTACCTCCTGTCTAACCTCAGACTACCTCCAGAGTATCTCCAGAAGATCTCCTGTAAGTGCTCACTTTGAAGACTTCACTTAGAAGGCTTCCCAAGCTCAATTAGACAAGCTAATATTCCACAATCTTTATATAGCCACCTAAGAACACCTCCCCCAGCAAATAGTGGACAAGCTAAACCTGAAGCAAATACCACTCAATTGATTCCAATTGTATGCTAATCAGTATGAAAATGAGTCACCAGCCTAACCTAATTTACTCACCAGACCTAACTTGAAACCTAAGATGAATAGAAAAGATCTGTTTGAAACAAAAATCTAAATCACTCACCAGAAGATCTCCTGTAAGTGCTCACTTTGACGACTTCACTTAGAAGGCTTCCCAAGCTCAATTAGACAAGCTAATATCCACAATCTTTATATAGCCACCTAAGAACACCTCCCCCAGCAAATAGTGGACAAGCTAAACCTGAAGCAAATACCACTCAATTGATTCCAATTGTATGCTAATCAGTATGAAAATGAGTCACCAGCCTAACCTAATTTACTCACCAGACCTAACTTGAAACCTAAGATGAATAGAAAAGATCTGTTTGAAACAAAAATCTAAATCACTCACCAGAAGATCTCCTGTAAGTGCTCACTTTGACGACTTCACTTAGAAGGCTTCCCAAGCTCAATTAGACAAGCTAATATTCCACAATCTTTATATAGCCACCTAAGAACACCTCCCCCAGCAAATAGTGGACAAGCTAAACCTGAAGCAAATACCACTCAATTGATTCCAATTGTATGCTAATCAGTATGAAAATGAGTCACCAGCCTAACCTAATTTACTCACCAGACCTAACTTGAAACCTAAGATGAATAGAAAAGATCTTTGAAACAAAAATCTAAATCACTCACCAGAAGATCTCCTGTAAGTGCTCACTTTGAAGACTTCACTTAGAAGGCTTCCCAAGCTCAATTAGACAAGCTAATATTCCACAATCTTTATATAGCCACCTAAGAACACCTCCCCCAGCAAATAGTGGACAAGCTAAACCTGAAGCAAATATCAGAGATGGGGAAAGGGCGACAGGTGAACTCAGAAACGGAGTAGAGGTTAGAAAAGACAAGATCAATACTTTATAAAGAAATAAATAAATAGTGACTAGCAGCACGAATATGCCTGTGTTTAACATCTATCCCATGAGTTCCATTCTATTTATTTATTTATTTATAAAGGATTTTACCAGGAAGGATACATTGAGATTTCTCTCGTTTTTCAAGTATGTCCTGGGGTCAAGAACATTGAGTGGTTACAGTTGTTACAGAAATACAAAGTAATAAAATGCAAACTATTAAAAACAAAACACAAATATACAGATTAACATATCATGGGAAGGGCTAGAACCTTGGATTAATTAGGGTGATTTGCAAAGTGGAAGCAGCTGGAAAGTAAGCTACAAATTTCAGACCAGCACTGGGTGGGTGGGATAGCAGAGTCCAGAAGCAGGCTCTGTGGCTGAGGGGGATGTGAGTGTGTGGCCGGGCTGTGGAAGAAAGAATTTGCAGAGTCAGATCGTGTGGGCTGTATAGAGTAAATTTGTTGACGACCTGGGGAGGGGAGGGGCGGCCATATGAGACCATGGGTTTAACAAGGCAGAGAATACATTTAGCAAGAAAAAACAAACAGCCAAAATATTAATAGATAGATGCAAGCATAAAATATTAACAGTAGGATTAAAGTCAAAATTGTGGCGTAGTATTGTGGCGTAGGGGGGCACATATATTTTTATGTAGTATGGTCTATGCAGTGGTGTATTCAGGATTTGCGCTGCCCTAGGCCTGACTAAACTCATGCGCCCCCTAATTTCAATTTGACACCCCCATTCCTGTGAAGGTCACATCTCTTTCTGGTTAAACCCAACCCTTCCTCTTTAGGCTCCACCTTTTTCCTCTTAGAGATCCGCCTATTCCCCTCTGTATGTTAAAAGTGGATACCAAGTGCCTACTTGTATATTTTGTATACCATTTCAAATGTTGTATCTATTATTTTATAGAGATAATTAAATAAAATTATTAAATGTGTAAATTCAACCATTTTTACAAAGATCAGCCATACATGTCAAGTAAAAAAAATAAAAGCCGTCCCAAAAGGAATTGCTAGGTGGTGCACTGACCACACAATCCTAGGGGCCTAACCCTCCTGAATAACTGAGAACAAACACATAACAACCCAACGCAAAAATTGGGTGCATATGAAGTGCTAAAACGGGGGGATGGGTCCCCAAACCATAAACACAATGAATTTATTAATTAGAAGTCAGACAATACCAAAAAGGTAAACACACTATTAAAAAACATAAATGAAAAGTAGAGAGTAAATAAGGTGTGGTCTGAATAGTGTAACCTCGTAGGTATGAGGAGAGTATACAGAGACGCTAGCCACTGGCTATGTAGTCAAAAATTATTTTTAGCAAAAGAAGGGCCCAGATTTTCCTCTGCAGACACAATGATGTCGTCCAGCAGATGCCAGAATTCAGCAGTCATAAAGCTTATTCATAACACAGGACCACTGTCCAATAAATTAGCCCTCCTGGCCAATTGCCAGACACAAGTATGCAAAATATATCAAATGACACATATATTGAAGGTGTATAGCCATTTACCAAATTTGGCATGAGCAATGCATATCACAGAGCTGCAAAGCAATAAAGCTCACAGTAATGTGCACAACCCTTCCTGTGAAGGTCACACCTCTTTCTGGTTAAACCCCACCCTTCCTCTTTAGGCTCCACCTTTTTCCTCTTAGAGATTCCCCTCTCTATGTTAAAAGTGGATACCAATTGCCTACTTGTATATTTTGTATACCATTCCAAATGTTGTATCTATTATTTTCTAGAGATAATTAAATAAAATTATTAAATGTGTAAATTCAACCATTTTTACAAAGATCAGCCATACATGTCAAGTAAAAAAAATAAAAGCCGTCCCAAAAGGAATCGCTAGGTGGTGCACTGACCACACAATCCCAAGGGCCTAACCCTCTTGAATAACTGAGAACAAACACATAACAACCCAACGCAAAAATTGGGTGCATATGGAGTGCTAAAACGGGGTGGGGGGTATACAGAGAAGCTAGCCACTGGCTATGTAGTCAAAAATGATTTTTAGCAAGAGAAGGGCTCAGATTTATCTCTGCAGACACAATGATGTCGTCCAGCAGATGCCAGAATTCAGCAGTCATAAAGCTTATTCATAGCACAGGACCACTGTCCAATAAATTAGCACTCCTGGCCAATTGCCAGACACAAGTATGCAATATACAGTCAGGTGAGATCCAGAAATATTGGGACATTGACACATTTCTAGCATCTTTGGCTCTATACACCACCACAATGGAGTTGGAACGAAACAAACACAATGTGCTTTAACTGCAGACTGTCAGCTTTAATTTGAGGGTATGTACATCCAACGCAGGTGAACGGTGTAGGATTTACAGCAGTTTGCAGATGTGCCTCCCACTTGTTAAGGGACCAAAAGTAATGGGACAATTGGCTTCTCAGATGTTCCATGGCCAGGTGTGTGATATTCCCTCATTACCCCAATTACAATGTGCAGATAAAAGGCCCAGAGTTCATTTCAAGTGTGCTATTTGCATTTGGAATCTGTTGCTGTCAACTCTCAAGATGAGATCCAAAGAGCTGTCACTATCAGTGAAGCAAGCCATCATTAGGCTGAAGCAACAAAACAAACCCATCCGAGAGATAGCAAGAACATTAGGCGTGGCCAAAACAACTGTTTGGAACATTCTCAAAAAGAAGGAAGGCCCCGGTGAGCTCAGCAACACCAAAAGACCCGGGAGACCACGGAAAACAACTGTGGTGGATGACCGAAGAGTTCTTTCCCTGGTGAAGAAAACACCCTTCACAACAGTTGGCAAGATCAAGAACACTCTCCAGGAGGTAGGCGTATGTGTGTAAAAGTCAACAATCAAGAGAAGACTTCACCAGAGTGAATACAGAGGGTTCACCACAAGATGTAAACCATTGGTGAGCCTCAAAAACAGGAAGGCCAGATTAGAGTTTGCCAAAACAACATCTAACAAAGCCTTCACAGTTCTGGAACAAGATCCTATGGACAGATGAGACCAAGATCAACTTGTACCAGAGTGATGGGAAGAGAAGAGTATGGGGAAGTAAAGGAACTGCTCATGATCCTAAGCATACCACCTCATCAGTGAAGCATGGTGGTGGTAGTGTCATGGCGTGGGCATGTATGGCTGCCAATGGAACTGGTTCTCTTGTATTTATTGATGATGTGACTGCTGACAAAAGCAGCAGGATGAATTCTGAAGTGTTTCGGGCAATATTATCTGCTCACGTCACATTCAGCCAAATGCTGCAGAACTCATTGGACGGCGCTTCACAGTGCAGATGGACAATGACTCAAAGCATACTGCAAAAGCAACCAAAGAGTTTTTGAAGGGACAGAAGTGGAATGTTATGCAATGGCCAAGTCAATCACCTGACCTGAATCCCATTGAGCATGCATTTCACTTGCTGAAGACAAAACTGAAGGGAAAATGCCCCAAGAACAAGTAGGAACTGAAGACAGTTGCAGTAGAGGCCTGGCAGAGCCTCACCAGGGATGAAACCCAGCGTCTGGTGATGTCTATGCGTTCCAGAATTCAGGCTGTGATTGACTGCAAAGGATTTGCAACCAAGTATTAAGAAGGGAAAGTTTGATTTATGATTATTATTCTGTCCCATTACCTTTGGTCCTCTAACAAGTGGGAGGCACATCTGCAAACTGCTGTAAGTCCTACACCGTTCGCCTGAGTTGGATGTACATACCCTCAAATTAAAGCTGACAGTCTGCAGTTAAAGCACATTGTGTTTGTTTCATTCCAACTCCATTGTGGTGGTATATAGAGCCAAAGATGTTAGAATTGTGTCGATGTCCCAATATTTCTGGACCTGACTGTATATCAAATGACCCATATATTGAAGGTGTATAGCCATTTACCAAATTTGGTATGAGCATATCGCAGAGCTGCAAAGCAATACAACCAACTCACAGTAATGTGCACTGAGTATGAGCATACCACAGAGCTGCACAGCAATAAAACTCACAGCAATGTGCACTGAGTATGAGCGAATCACAGAGCTGCACAGCAATAAAACTGAGCAATGTGCACTGAGTATGAGCATATCAGAGCTTCACAGTAATAAAACTCACAGGAATGTGTGGTGTATATGAGCGTATCACAGAGCTTCACAGCAATAAAATTCATAGTAATGTGCACTGTGAGCATATCAGAGCACCACAATAGAACTCTCACGGTAAAGGCACTGGCAGTGAGTATGAACGTACAGATTCCACAGCAGTAGACCTCTAATCATAAAGGTAGTGAGTGAGTTTGAGCGTACACAGGATCCACAGCAATAGAACTAACTGTAAAGGCAGCGAGTTTCTTCTTTTTCAGGTACCCCTCCCTTTATCATGTCCCTTTTCGGTCGTCCATTTCACCCCACTCTTTATCATGTTCATTTCACTCACCCTCCGCTCATTTCATACCCCTTCTCACTCATTTCATGTCACACACACCACTCACCACTCATTTCATATCCCCCAGTCACCACTAATTTCATTTCATACCCACCAACTCACCACTCATTTCATACATACCCCCAACTCACCACTCATTTCAAACATACCCGCAACTCACCACTCATTTAATTTCATGCATACCCCCAACTCACCACTCATTTAATTTCATGCATACCCCCAACTCACCACTCATTTAATTTCATGCATACCCCCAACTCACCACTCATTTAATTTCATGCAAACCCCCCAAACTCCCCACTCATTTAATTTCATGCATACCCCCAACTCCCCATTCATTTAATTTCATGCATACACCCCCAACTCACTCATGTCATAACCCCCCCAACCCCGTGTTCAATTCACCTACGGTGAACCTGGGGGCTGGGTCCTGGTTGCCACGTCTCCTCTGCAGCTCAGGCTGCACATACATCATGCTGAAGCACTGGGAGGAAGTGACATGATGATCACTTCCTCCCAGCGCTGCAGAGTACACGTGGCTACCGACTTGGGAGGAAGCAGGGTCTGCGCCCCGTTGAGTCCCCCAATACAGTCCCCCAATAATTTCATAGGGACCACGGACCATGAGGAGACAACTAATACAAGACTCCCCGCAGCTGCCCTTCAGCCAGCGGTGTGTACTTGCCATGACAAAGGAGGCTCCGCCCACCAGCCCACCAGCCAAGCAGGGGCTGACTGGCAACTTTTGTCCCAGGGGCCAAGTATGACCCAGAGACACATAGTGCAGCAACTCAGGCCCTTGTTTATGAGCGTTATCACAAAGCTCCGCAGCAATATAACTTACTCTCATACATAGAACACATTACAGTGAGTTGTATTGCTGTAGAGCTCTGTGATACACTCATGCACACCGCACACTACTGTGCATTTTAATGCAGTGGAGTTCTGTCACAGTAATGTGCGGTGTGTATGAGCGTATCACAGAGCTCCAGAGCAATAAAACTCACTCATGCACACAGCACATGGGTATATTGCCCCCACCTCACACATGGGTATATTGCCCCCAGCTCACATGTATATATTGGCCCTAGCTCACACGGATATAGTGCACAAGCTCACATGGATATATATTGCCCCCAGCAGCTCACACATGGCTATATATTGCCCCAGCAGCTCACACGTGGATATATATTGCCCCAGCAGCTCAAACATAGATATATATTGCCCCAACAGCTCACACATGGATATATATTGCCCCAGCAGCTCACACATGGATAAATATTGCCTCCAGCAGCTCACACATGGATATACATTGCCCCAGCAGCTCACACATTGAGATATATATTGCCCCCAAGCAGCTCACACATGGATATATATATTGCCGCCAGCAGCTCACACATGGATACATATATAATATATATATATATATATTGCCTCCAGCAGCTCACACATGGATATATACTGCCCCCAGCAGCTCACACATGGATATATACTGCCCCCGGCAACTCACACATGGGTATATACTGCCCCCAGTAGCTCACACATGGATATATATTGTCCCCAGCTCACAAATGGATATATATTGCCCCAGCAGTTAACACATGGATTTATATTGCCTCCAGCAGCTCACACATGGAAATATATTGCCCACAGCAGCTCACACATGGGTATATACTGCCCCCAGTAGCTCACACATGGATATATATTGCCCCCCGCTCACACAGGGATATATATTGCCCCCAGCTCACACATGGATATGTATTGCCCCAGCAGTTAACACATGGATTTATATTGCCTCCAGCAGCTCACACATGGAAATATATTGCTCCAGCAGCTCACACATGGAAATATATTGCCCCAGCAGCTCACACATGGAGATATATATTGCCTCTGCAGCTCACACATGGATATATATATTGCTCCCAGCAGCTCACATGTGGATATATATATTGCCTCCAGCAGCTCACACATGGAAATATATTGCCCCCGCAGCTCACACATGGAAATATATTGCCCCCAGCAGCTCACACATGGGTATATACTGCCCCCAGTAGCTCACACATGGATATATATTGCCCCCAGCTCACACAGGGATATATATTGCCCCAAGCTCACACAGGGATATATATTGCCCCAGCTCACACGTGGAAATATATTGCCCCAGCAGCTCACACATGGAATATATTTGTCCCCAGCAGCTCACGCATGGATATATATTGCCCCAGCAGCTCACACATGGATATATATAATGCCCCCAGCAGCTCACACATGGAAATATATTGCCCCCAGCAGCTCACACATGAAAATATATTGCCCCCAGCTCACACATGGATATATATTGCCCCCAGCTCACACAGGGATATATATTGCCCCCATCTCACACAGGGATATATATTGCCCCATCCCACACAGGGATATATATTGCCCCAGCTCACAGGGATATATATATTGCCCCTGGCTCACACAGGGATATATATTTCCCCCGGCACACACAGGGATATATAATTGCCCCCCGCTCACACATGGATATATATTGCCCCCGCTCACACAGGGATATATATTGCCCCCAGCTCACACATGGATATATATTGCCCTGAGCTCACACAGGGATATATATTGCCCTCAGCTCACACATGGATATTTATTGCCCCCAGCTAACACAGGGAAATATATTGCCCACAGCTCAATAGGGATATATATTTCCCCAAGCTCACACAGGGATATATATTGCCCCAGCTCACACATGGATATATATTGCCCCAGCTCACACAGGGATATATATTGCCCCCAGCTCACCTCTCCTCTGCCAGGCCCCTCCTGCACAATATTGTCGGCTGCCGCTGGCTTGAAACTCTGCCGCTCATGTGGGTTCCACCAGCCAGCCGCGATCTAGCGATCACGCAGCTGGCTAGTGGAACCCACGTGAGCGGCAGAGTTTCAAGCCGGCGGCCACTCGTAGGAAGCATGTGGCAGCCGGCAATAGAAACATAGAAACATAGAAAAATGTCGGCAGATAAGAACCTTTCGGCCCATCTAGTCTGCCCAATTACATGGATACTTTACCTGGATTTATCTTTTGTTTAGGATAGCCTTATGCCTATCCCATGCCTGCTTAAATTCAATTACTGTTTTGGCTTCTACTACTTCAACTGGAAGGCTGTTGCATGTATCCACCACCTTCTCAGTAAAATAATGCTTCCTGATGTTACTTTTAAACCTTTGCCCCTCTAATCTAAGACTATGTCCTCTTGTTTTGCTACTTTGTTTCCTTTTAAATATACTCCCTTCCTCTACCTTGTGGATTCCCTTTACGTATTTAAATGTTTCTATCATTTCTCCTCTGTCTCGTCTTTTTTCCAAGCTGTACATGTTAAGATCATTAAGCCTTTCCTGGTAACTTTTCTCCTTCAAGCTGTACACCATTTTAGTAGCCCTTCTCTGAACTCTCTCTAAGATGTCTATATCCTTCTGGAGATACGGTCTCCAGTACTGCACACAGTGCTCCAAGTGAGGTCTCACCAGTGCTCTGTACAGTGGCATGAGCACTTCCCTTTTCCTACTGCTAATACCTCTCCCTACAAAACCAAGCATTCTGCTAGCATTTCCTGCTGCTCTATTACATTGACTACTTACCCTTAGATCCTCTGAAATAATAACCACTAAATGCCTTTCCTCAGATGTTGAGGTTAGGTTATTGTGCAGGAGGGGCCTGGCAGAGGCAGGCCGGTGGCACTTGTCCCCCTGCCCCTAGCCCAGTCCACCCCTGCAGCAAAGACTCGTCTCCATGGAGACCCAGCGCTTCCTCCCATCAGCTGCGCGCACTGGAGGCATCACGACTGCCGATTGGACAACGTGGACACAAGGCAGCTGCGTGACTAGGGAGAAAGCTTGGATATATATTGCCCCCAGCTCACACATGGATATATATATTGCCCCCGCTCACACATGGATATATATATTGCTCCAGCAGCTCACACATGGATATATATTGCCACAGCAGCTCACACGTGGAAATATATTGCCCCAGCAGCTCACACATGAAAATATATTGCCCCCAGCAGCTCACACATGGAGATATATATTTCCCCTGCAGCTCACACATGGATATATATATATATTGCTCCAGCAGCTGACACATGGATATATATATTGCCCCCAGCAGCTCACACATGGATATATATATTGCCCCCAGCAGCTCACACATGGAAATATATTGCCCCAGCAGCTCACACATGAAAATATATTGTCCCCAGCAGCTCACACATGGAAATATATTGCCCCAGCTCACAAAAGGATATATATTGCCCCAGCAGCTCACACATGGATATATATTGCCTCCAGCTCATACAGGGATATATTGCCCCAGCTCACACATGGATATGCAGTATATTGCCCCCAGCTCACACAGGGATATATATTGCCCCCAGCTCACACAGGGATATATATTGCCCCCCGCTCACACAGGGATATATATTGCCCCCAGCTCACACATGGATATGTATTGCCCCAGCAGTTAACACATGGATTTATATTGCCTCCAGCAGCTCACACATGGAAATATATTGCTCCAGCAGCTCACACATGGAAATATATTGCCCCCAGCAGCTCACACATGGAGATATATATTGCCTCTGCAGCTCACACATGGATATATATATTGCTCCCAGCAGCTCACATGTGGATATATATATTGCCTCCAGCAGCTCACACATGGAAATATATTGCCCCCGCAGCTCACACATGGAAATATATTGCCCCCAGCAGCTCACACATGGGTATATACTGCCCCCAGTAGCTCACACATGGATATATATTGCCCCCAGCTCACACAGGGATATATATTGCCCCAAGCTCACACAGGGATATATATTGCCCCAGCTCACACGTGGAAATATATTGCCCCAGCAGCTCACACATGGAAATATATTGTCCCCAGCAGCTCACGCATGGATATATATTGCCCCAGCAGCTCACACATGGATATATATAATGCCCCCAGCAGCTCACACATGGAAATATATTGCCCCCAGCAGCTCACACATGGAAATATATTGCCCCCAGCTCACACATGGATATATATTGCCCCCAGCTCACACAGGGATATATATTGCCCCCATCTCACACAGGGATATATATTGCCCCATCCCACACAGGGATATATATTGCCCCAGCTCACACAGGGATATATATTGCCCCTGGCTCACACAGGGATATATATTTCCCCCGGCACACACAGGGATATATATTGCCCCCGCTCACACATGGATATATATTGCCCCCCGCTCACACAGGGATATATATTGCCCCCAGCTCACACATGGATATATATTGCCCTGAGCTCACACAGGGATATATATTGCCCTCAGCTCACACATGGATATTTATTGCCCCCAGCTAACACAGGGAAATATATTGCCCACAGCTCACATAGGGATATATATTTCCCCAAGCTCACACAGGGATATATATTGCCCCAGCTCACACATGGATATATATTGCCCCAGCTCACACAGGGATATATATTGCCCCCAGCTCACCTCTCCTCTGCCAGGCCCCTCCTGCACAATATTGTCGGCTGCCGCTGGCTTGAAACTCTGCCGCTCATGTGGGTTCCACCAGCCAGCCGCGATCTAGCGATCACGCAGCTGGCTAGTGGAACCCACGTGAGCGGCAGAGTTTCAAGCCGGCGGCCACTCGTAGGAAGCATGTGGCAGCCGGCAATATAGAAACATAGAAACATAGAAAAATGTCGGCAGATAAGAACCTTTCGGCCCATCTAGTCTGCCCAATTACATGGATACTTTACCTGGATTTATCTTTTGTTAGGATAGCCTTATGCCTATCCCATGCCTGCTTAAATTCAATTACTGTTTTGGCTTCTACTACTTCAACTGGAAGGCTGTTGCATGTATCCACCACCTTCTCAGTAAAATAATGCTTCCTGATGTTACTTTTAAACCTTTGCCCCTCTAATCTAAGACTATGTCCTCTTGTTTTGCTACTTTGTTTCCTTTTAAATATACTCCCTTCCTCTACCTTGTGGATTCCCTTTACGTATTTAAATGTTTCTATCATTTCTCCTCTGTCTCGTCTTTTTTCCAAGCTGTACATGTTAAGATCATTAAGCCTTTCCTGGTAACTTTTCTCCTTCAAGCTGTACACCATTTTAGTAGCCTTCTCTGAACTCTCTCTAAGATGTCTATATCCTTCTGGAGATACGGTCTCCAGTACTGCACACAGTGCTCCAAGTGAGGTCTCACCAGTGCTCTGTACAGTGGCATGAGCACTTCCCTTTTCTACTGCTAATACCTCTCCCTACAAAACCAAGCATTCTGCTAGCATTTCCTGCTGCTCTATTACATTGACTACTTACCCTTAGATCCTCTGAAATAATAACCACTAAATGCCTTTCCTCAGATGTTGAGGTTAGGTTATTGTGCAGGAGGGGCCTGGCAGAGGCAGGCCGGGTGGCACTTGTCCCCCTGCCCCTAGCCCAGTCCACCCCTGCAGCAAAGACTCGTCTCCATGGAGACCCAGCGCTTCCTCCCATCAGCTGCGCGCACTGGAGGCATCACGACTGCCGATTGGACAACGTGGACACAAGGCAGCTGCGTGACTAGGGAGAAAGCTTGGGATATATATTGCCCCAGCTCACACATGGATATATATTGTCCCAGCCGTTAACACATGGATTTATATTGCCTCCAGCAGCTCACACATGGATATATATTGCCACAGCAGCTCACACGTGGAAATATATTGCCCCAGCAGCTCACACATGGAAATATATTGCCCCCAGCAGCTCACACATGGAGATATATATTTCCCCTGCAGCTCACCAATGGATATATATATATATTGCTCCCAGCAGCTGACACATGGATATATATATTGCCCCCAGCAGCTCACACATGGATATATATATTGCCCCCAGCAGCTCACACATGGAAATATATTGCCCCAGCAGCTCACACATGAAAATATATTGTCCCCAGCAGCTCACACATGGAAATATATTGCCCCAGCTCACAAAGGGATATATATTGCCCCAGCAGCTCACACATGGATATATATTGCCCCCAGCTCATACAGGGATATATTGCCCCAGCTCACACATGGATATGCAGTATATTGCCCCCAGCTCACACAGGGATATATATTGCCCCCAGCTCACACAGGGATATATATTGCCCCAGCTCACCTCTCCTCTGCCAGGCTCCTCCTGCATAATATTGTCGGCTGCCACGTGCTTCCTATGAGCGGCCGCCGGCTTGAAACTCTGCCACTCATGTGGGTTCCACCAGCCAGCCGCGATCTAGCAATCACGCAGCTGGCTAGTGGAACCCACATGAGCAGCAGAGTTTCAAGCCGGCGGCCGCTCGTAGGAAGCATGCGGCAGCCGGTAATATTGTGCAGGAGGGGCCTGGCAGAGGCAGCCCGGGTGACACTTGTCCCCCTGCCCCCCAGCCCAGTCCGCCCCTGCAGCAAAGACTTGTCTCCATGGAGACCCAGCACTTCCTCCCATCAGCGGCACGCACTGGAGGCATCACGCCTGTGATTGGACAACGTGGACACAAGGCAGCTGCGTGACTAGGGAGAAAGCTTGGTGGTCTGGGGATCTGGAAACCGGTGGCCGCGGGTCCCAGTGACCGGCAGGGCAGATTTTATTGTGTGGAGGGCGGCATTTTTTGCCGCCCCATGTAAACTACAGCAAAAGTGCCACCCTAGGCCTAGGCCTTGTTGGCCTAGGCCAAGATACATTACTGGATGACCTATGGCATTATTAAATTGTTGTTATAGGTTGGGTTTACCCTGCTATTTTTTTCCACATGTAGATGCCACTTCAAAGGGGATATTATTGAAATTATACAATATAATTGCAAGCTGATCCATGAGTTACCGAGAACATTTTGTATAATTCCAAAATCAAACATTAACTGAGAATAACTATTCTTAAATTGGACCAAATATGGAAATCAGTGGTTGATCATACGTGGTTTAATTCTTGGTTTTTAGATCCTCTCATTATCCAGAATTCCATGAAATGATAAAATATATAGAAATCTTCTCATTATAACTTGATGAATCTAGAAACAAATATCAAGTGTTTATAGAAAAGACTCACATGTTTCTCGCGGCAGGTTGAGTTTGGTTTCGTTCCCCAAATGTCGGACTCTGCACTCCAGTTTCTCAATCAGTTCCCTTTCAGTTATGTCCCTTAGTACTATCCAGTGTGTAACATTTGGAATCTCACTCATCGTTTCCATATAACTGCCGTTTGTGTTTCCAGATCCCACACCAAACCACGAGGCTGAAGGAATGGGCCAACCAGATGTAACACATGTAACGTTGAACACGCCTGATGCCTCATCGGTAATATACATGAATCCTTGCACGGGCTCTACAGATTCAACGATAAAGAAAATGATTATTCGATAACATTATATAACATTGCCGTGAACCTGCAATTTATTTTTAAATGGAACGCAAAATTATATCATATGAATAAGAGCTGGACCAGAGATGCAGAGAAGAGGGAGGTCTCAGAGGAGGACCTCAAATCCTCATAATAAAGAGATTACTAGAGAACCGATTAAAATGATCCAGTGCATTCATCAAATTGAATCCTTGCTAAACAAAACATAAAACACATCAGAGTCTTTTATATATTTTATTAGTCTGGTAGCCCAAATCTCTATTTTCTCCAAGCTTGTCATTTTAATTTTCTAGACTTTCATATATCTTTTGTAAATAAACACAACATATCTGGGTTTCATGTGTACGTATGGTCTTCGGGACTTCAGGAATTGGTTCGCTGTGATTACTTACATACAGTCAGTGCGCTTTACTATACAACTCTCATTTTTACATTTCTTTGCTTCAGTGAATTCAAAACATAAGATGAGGTTTTTGTCCGGCTCTTGGCTTTCTTTCTTTGGCCAACATTTTATCATTCTCCGGGTTAGCCAGTCTAATGGGCCTCGTGCCAGCTCTCTTGGCATCTTTGTATATTATGAGTGATGCCGCTAATACATCTGACTTATATATCTTAAGTATTTGTAGTTTTATGCATTTCTTGGCTAACCTTTCTACACAGCCACATTGAGTCCCACGTCATTGTGTTAGATTTATCTCCTGGTGGTATATGATAATAAATATATGTTAATGTAAGGTGAGCCGACATATATACCGATTATCTACCAGATTTACTGTGCAATAAAAAATCTTCCCAGGTAATGATTTGCAAAGATGAGGTAATACTACTAAACCCAGCTGTGACTTTGTGTGAATTCCCTCCCTGTCGCACTTTGATGCTTTCATCGCCCCCAGCATAAGGCTGTCTGAGTCCCAGTATACATCAGTGAGGTAAATGTAGAGATGCAGGTCTCCTCCAGGTCCAACTAAAGAACAGTTACTGCCTGATATTAACAAAGTATTAGTGTGTATAAAACGCCCACATTTTCCTCAACAAAGACTTCATTCTTCACTGGACATCACTCATTGAAGATACTTAAGCAAAAGTAAAAGTTTCCATTGTTGCTCCTTTGAGGTCCCTGGTAGCAGAGAGAGAGGAGGAACAGACACTACAGTAGGTTCAGTCATGGTTACCAGATTGAAAGCTGTCTCCGTTGCTCACATACAGTAACACCTACGTACAGTTGTGTCCAACGACAAAATGAAGTGTGAGAATAATAAAGAGAATAATTAGTCTCTTTCATACCATATACTGAAAGAATGACGTCTCCTTGTATTGTCCGGCTTTGGCCTCTGCTATCGATAGTAAAAACACACTTGTAATTCCCGGCGTCACGGACTCTCGCTTTCCATATTGTGACGGCTGGCTGAGTAAGATCTTCTCTCGTAACACTCAGAGCGTTCTCATACTTTGTCTCCACAGATGCACGTGCAGCCGTTATAGTGGCCAAAGTGACCTTTTTTCCGGGGTTCACCTTCTGCCATGTCACTCGTTTAATCTTAACATTCTGACTTTGGAATATGCATTTTAAAGTGACACTTCCAAAGACTCTCACTGCTCTGGGACTTTCAACCAGCACATCATCTGTAGAAGAGAAATGAAGTAAGATTAGAACATAACCAAACTCTTAACAATGTGCAGGAAAAGCGGTTGCACAATTTCTGGTCAGATAAAAGTATTAAATATAATTTATCAATAAAAATTCTAAGACAGCGCTGTCAAACTCCGGCCCCCGGATGTTTCTGAACTACAAATCTCATGATTCCCCGTCAATCTATTGCATTCAAAGAATTTTGGGAATTGTAAGCAGCAAAATCTGAGGGGGCCATGAATTTGACAGCCCTGCTATAAGACATATAAAATACACTATTCAAGATGTATGACTATTAACCAAAATATCGAAATTGCGTTTCAAAAAAGAGTGGTACAGTACAGCGAATGTGTCACTGTTAACACAACATGTCATGTGATGGAATATTGTATATATTTCACCGCCTTTCATTTATTTCCACAAATGTTTTAAATTTAGTGTGTGGTTTGTCTTGTTGCATTTAGCATTTTTTTATTTCATTTTCAGTCTGTCTGATAGCCCTTTTGTGGGATCCAAAAGCATGTATGTATTTTATGTATGATGATGCTGCTGATCCACCTAACTTAAATATTTCTCTTTTTATGCAATTCTTGGATAACCTTCCATTCAGCCACATTTTAAATTTGATTCTTTAATATAAACTTCCTGAAGGTCTATGGTTATAAATGTATTTATACAGAGTGATTGTAAATGTCCAAACTGTATCTTCCATGCTTTTAGAACAAATATATTATTCTTATGTATGGATTGGGAAGTGGACACGTGCACGGCAAAAAAACTTGTTTCATTTCCATTCATTAAGTTAATCATTTCGGCTCATCATTTTCATTATAAATGTTAATATATATATACTTGAACTTATTTCTATTTGTCATATAGCGCTATTTTGATAACAAGGAAAATGTTGATTGCAAAAGAAAAATTATGAAAACGCTGCGCTCAACAGATCTGAATCAATTTGAATCATTCCATGCCGTAACGTCGATTCGGATGGTACAACCTTAAAAACAAGGTCCAAAACTATCACATTATGCCGTTCAAATGAAACAAATTAATCCAAATCGATTTATTGTTTTCGTCACCATTTTTTACTGATTAATTAAAATTTGTCACTATTGCAATTTGGTTATTTAGATGCCTCCGAATTTCCAAATCACGGAAAATTATTCCGACGTACGATTCGTATCGAAATGAATCCCACAATTATAACTGCCCTAAAACGATCGAAATTAGCTGTGACTGTGTGCATCATCCTATCTGTTCTTAATGCCTCCATTGTTCCTGCACATGGCAGAGTCTTACAGGGTTATTCAAAGAGATTCGAAAAGTCACCACACTTTCGGTGTCTTTTCGTTCTCTTCAATTCGGTTCCTCTTGCCGATCCCATTTCGGTGACCCTGCGGTGTATTCAGCAAACACCACAGGGTCCCCGAATTGCAGGGAAAAGCTGCCGCAAGCCTGACGAAAACTCACCGCAAAACCCACCGAATGCACGCCGAAAACCTACAAAAACATCTGGATTAACCCGTCGAAGAGGCCGGAAAAACCCGAGCAGGAGCCGATAACACGCAGCGAAGCCGCCTTAAAAAGCCGAGAAAAAGCCGACACCGCAGACAGAGGGAGGTGAATAAATTAGCAAAACAGTTTGCATGAATGTTTGAAAAGCTGTTTGCAAAGAAACTACTGAGCGAAAATGTCTGAAATTTACATATGATCCAATGAATGATAATAAAGAGGGCTGTTACAGAAAAAAAAGTCAACGTTAAAAAAAAACAGAAAAATGCTTAAAGTATCCGAAAAAAATCTATAAATAAAGAGACTTTTTGCTGCAGAATTTTATAATGAACAGTTTATTAGATATTGAATTAAAACGGGAATATTTTTAACATTGAAGCCTATGGGATTCGCCTGAATTAACTTGCCGAATTAAACCACCGAATGGCAGGGCATTTCGGGAACCTTTCACTGCTGGTTTGTGTTCTCTGAATAGCCGAAGCAGTGCTTTTCATGGGGATTTCACTGCCCTCGAACAGGCACCGAACAGGCACCGTATGTGCAGGCATTTCGCCAGGATTTGGCGTATTGCCTGCTTTCTGGATAGCCGAATGGCCAAGAAAGGCAACCGAACGCTGATTTTCAGCGTTCGGTTACCTTTCTCAAGCAATTCGGATCTCTTTGAATAACCCTGCTAGTTATAAAAGTGTAGCTGTTTTTGCCTTATAATGTACAAATATCATCATGCGTAAAACACCACACGTGCAAGTATTCATTCTTCCCTGCACTAACCCCCGGCAACAGTTTGGGGAGAGACGGCAAAGAGCAGGTCATCACTTTTCTAAGAAGTGTAAACAAAAAATAAAATGTTTCTGTGGTTGGTCCAATGAGGTCCACCATACCAAAGAGAGGAGGGACAGACACCACCGCAGGATAAGTTTTGGACCCTTAGCTGGAAAACAGTCTCCACCTCTTCATTCTAGTCCTATGCCCAGCTGTTTTCACCCATGAAATGAGTTTACAGGGCAGATAATATGGCTTTTTCATACCGTAAACAGATAGTAAGAGGTGTCCGGATACTTTTCTGTTTGGCCAACTTTTATCAATACTGAAAGTGCACGTGTAATTTCCTTCATCACGGACTCTGGTTTTCCGTATTGTGATGGCCGTCGGAGTGAGACCCGTTGTCGTAACACTCACACTCACAACATCCTTATATTCTTTCTCCACGGATATGTAACCTGTCGATATTGTGGCCAAAGTGACCATCTTGTTGAGCGTCACCTTCTGCCATGTCACTTCTTTAATGTTAGCTTCGGGATCTGGTAACGTGCATTTTAAAGTGGCGCTTTCACCGACTCTCACGGGTTCTGGATTTTCAACCAAAACAATATCTGTCAAAGAAATAAATGAATATCAGCAGATAAACATACAGTATTTATAGAAATGTGGGAGAAAAGGACTTTTATAATTTTCACTCAGAAAAATGTATTAAATCCAGGACATTGTTAAAAGTCTAAGAAATATAAAATTCTCTTATCAAACCTTCAATAATATTTTTAATAGATGAAAACTAGGAATCTGAATCCTGTAACTTTGGGCTCAATTCAATTTGTCACGGACCCAGAAACCGTCTGCTAAATCGAGACCTTTGCGGTGATACCAGAAATAGGATTTAATAAAGTCTTGTGCAACACAATGCGTATTTGTGAATTATATATGATTACTTTATGCCCTGAAGAAGTATCCAGGTAGAAGTGACGAAACGCGTTGGCAATGAGCTATTTGGCATTTTTTTTATATCATTAGTTTGAATAAATACTTTTAAGGGCGACTGAGGACGCGGGATTGTGTTTAGTGCTGTGCTCCTGATTACAGAGGTGACATGTAACCACTAGCTGAGAGTGTGCAGAGATGGTTCCAGGACCTGCACCTTACTTGCAATATCACAATACAAAAAGAAAGTGGCTCGATCCTCATTTTTCTACAGAGCACCACAAACTTAAGGAATCTCTATTAATATACCTTGATACAGAATGCACCTGTAAACATGTAACATAGTGACTATATACAGAATGCACCTTTAAACATGTAACACAGTGACTATATTCAGAATGCACCCGTAAACATGTAACATAGTGACTATATACAGAATGCACCTGTAAACATGTAACATAGTGACTATATACAGAATGCACCTGTAAACATGTAACATAGTGACTATATACAGAATGCACCTTTAAACATGTAACATAGTGACTATATACAGAATGCGCCTGTAAACATGTAACATAGTGACTATATACAGAATGCACCTGTAAACATGTAACATAGTGACTATATACAGAATGCACCTGTAAACATGTAACATAGTGACTATATTTATTTTCTGTTAATCTGTATATTTGTGTTTTGTTTTTAATATCTTGCATTTTATTACTTTGTATTTCTGTAACGACTGTAAAAATTCAATGTTCTTGAACCCAGGACAAACAGAAAACCAGAGAAATCTTCCTGGTAAAATAATTTATTATTATTATTAATCTTTATTTATAAAGCGCCGACATATTCAGCAGCGCTGTACAATAGGCACAGTATAGACAGGGTTACAATACATTGAACAACATTTGACAAACAGTACAGGAGGAGATGAGGGCCCTATTCCCGTAGGAACTCACAATCTAGAGGGGTTGGGGTTGGAAACAGGAGAGGACTGTAAGGTGAGCGTGATTGATGGTTGCATCAGTGAGTCAGGTGGTAGGCTTCTCTAAATAGGAACGTTATAAGGGAGAGTTTGAAGGAAGAGAAATTAGGGGAAAGTCTGACAGCACGAGGGAGAGCGTTCCAGAGAATGGGGGCTGCGCGTGAGAAATCCTGCAGTCTATCATGGGAAGAGGTGATGCGGGGAGAAGCTAGGCGCAGGTCACTGTTTGACCTTAGGGAGCGGGCTGGGGTGTATTTGGTGATTAGTGAGGACAGGTAGTGGGGAGCTGAGTTAGTGAGGGTTTTGCAGGTCAGGGTAAGGATTTTAAATTTAATTCTGCAGTGGATGGGGAGCCAGTGAAGGGACTCGCAGAGGGGAGCGGCAGAGACAGAGCGGCGGTGAGGTGGTGAAGGAGAATCAGGCAGAAGGATGGTTGTTACTATGAGCCAGGCAGCCATCTTGTGCAGAATATTGGTTCACCAGTAAATAGAATAGATTTTTACTAGATGTGCAAAGTAGAGTTTATATAGAATTCCAAGAATGCGTGGCAGATTAGAAAACTAGCAATAAAACCAGGCAGAATCCGGCCGGCTCTTGACAAAGAGAGACAGGGAGATTTATGAATGAGGCAAGGTTATTGAGATGTGCGGAGGAACAAAGAAAACCTAGAAGACAGACCGGGCCCCAGGCCATCTGAATAAACATAGCCGATAGGGAGGGAGGCACTGCTCTGAGAAAGACAGCACCACAAATCACAGACTGTCAAACTAACGAGAAGTGTATCAATTTGTAGTTATATGTGGAATGTTCTTTGTGTTCGAGTTAATGATGGGAGGTATTAACCCACGTGGGGTGGAATAAAGTGTCATAGGGAGGTGGGCTGATGGGGATGTACCTAATTTGTATTTGGGGCATAAAACCTCATGTCACTGTGTAATCGGGGCTCACTCTAAGCGATTCAATCCTGTGTGAGCACTTGTGTGACGACACAATAAACTCTTGCCTTTCCTGAAGAGACTCGTGTTTGGACAATCCTTGCTTGTGTCTGGTCCGGCGCCGTTAATGAAAGTGAACCTGTTTTTGTCCGCCTACATTTCTGGGGCCTCGATAGCCGGGATAATGGGCCTTTTGCCAAGACACAGGCAACGGCTGCTGAACACAGTGCGGCGATATTGACTGCAGGTGCACGAGAATCCCGATGGTTGGGCGTCCGTTGAAGGTGAGCTGACATCTGCAGGCGCCAAGCAGGATTTCCTGTTCAGTGGACCTCGTCTCGTCCCAAACGGACCCCCGACCAGGGAACTCTGGGACACTGAGTCTGAGGAAACAGCAAGCAGCGCCGGCGATAGGTAACGTGTCTTCTATGTTTTGTATGTCTAAAGGAGATACCGGTATCTAAGGGAAACGTCCGACTGAGATAGACGGATAAGAGGATGCGATGGCCACCATCCTATTGGCATATCTAGCCCGCCGCTGATAGCGCTGACATTGCTAAGGAGCCAGAGTGGCTAGCGGGTGTCTGGATTCGGGGGAATTGAATGCCAATCAAAGGGTAGTTCTGTAAGAGAGGGAAAAGGTAGCTACGTGGAGTTGCATAAGTCAGTAGTCAGTGTTTTGTAAACAAAGCTTCGCCACGTGGGTAAAAGGGAAAGGAGGAGGGTTTTTCTGTGACTGGGCTGAGAGCCTGAGTCAGTGCCTAGTGTGTACGTCGTGTAGTGAAAAGGGCTCATAATGGAGCCAGCGGTAGCTGCAGAGATAGTGGTGCTGAGTGGGTAGATTATCCATAAGGCAGATTGGAATTGCAGATGGAAGTATAGATAAGGAACGGGGTGCACATAATCACACGCAGTCAAGAGTTAGAGTTCAAATTACGGGGTATAAGGAGCCACAAAGAAGGGAATAAACACCCTTGGCTAGTAGAAAGAGTTGAAGTGTTTTGTTCTGTGTTGAAAGTATCTGATACGGTATGGGCTGTGAATGAACTGACTCGAGTGCTGTGAGTGAACGTGCGCCTACTCGCTCCGCGAGGAAGCAAATACGAGATTTGACCCCGGATGTACGTTTCTGGCTCAGGCGACTGCAGACGGCTACTGAAGGGGGAAGCGCCTGTAGACACGAAGGAATTGTTGACTGAAGTATCAGACTGTAGATTTTAACTGTTGTTGAAATAATATATCTGTATTGCAAAGAGTACTGTTTTCAAGAGTAATACTGGGTAACAGGTCATCTAAGCCCAAGAAGGTGAAGGAGGGTGAGACGCCCCTAGAATATATGGTGCGGAATTTCGAAGCTTTATATAAAACATATGATTATGGTGTAGAATTGACAAAAGAGAAGTTAAAAGTAATGTGTACAGTTGTGTGGCCGTTATTAGTCCCAGGATGGCCAGAGCAGGGGTCAATGGACCCGGAGTTGGTACAGAAGGTACATTCCCAAGTCACAGAGCAGTACGGACATCCTGAACAGTACCCGTATATAGATATATGGAGATATTGTATTAAAAACAAGAGTTATTTTATAATGATAGCGGGGAGAAATAAGAAACAGGACCCCCAAAATAATGAAGAGAGAGAGAGGGGAGCGGGCAGCTGCTGTGTCTCGGTCAGCTCCCTCTGCTCCGTCCTGTGTGACTGAGGAAGAAGAGCGGGGCGCATCGGATGGAGGGGACAGAGAGGCTCCACCAGGAAAGATTGAGATGCCCGATGGGAGCATATATAAATTAATTAATATTTTACGGAGTGAGATGATTGCGGTGCTGTATGGCTTGTGTGTGTGATTCGGACTGATTTTGTCCGATTGTGTTTATAATTGATCATTAAACTGTTCAATTAAAAGTTGAGATTGAGCTTCGTCCCTGGTGTATAGGCCCCCTCCTTTCTGACAGACTGTTTGCGAGGGCGAGGGGGATAGGGAGGGAGCAGTTTGTTTTTTTTCTTTGCTCTCTGATAGCTGAAAAGAATAACCCTTTGTGTATCTGTGCAGCGTACTATGCTTAGCTAATTTTAATGTGTGTTACAATAGAATATTTGTCTGAAGTCTGTTGAGTGCAAGATAAAATATAAACATATGTGTTAATATTATTCCGAAAGTTTTAGTTTTGTTCAGAGCTAAAATTAAATTGAAATATATGAAACGGTTAGAAAATTAATATTAAAAGAAAAAAATAATTCGAGAAATAACTAAAGTAATTTTTCTTTACTGGTTTTAAAAGGTATGTTTTTGTTTAATTTTTGATGGAATGGTTATTTTATTGTTATGAGATGTTTGGAGTGGTCTTATGACAATGGAATGATTTATTTTTATTTATTTTTTTGATGTGGTATTAAGAGTCTGTTTTGGGCTACGGGAAAAGTTCTCTGAGAATATTATTTACACAATGTGTATATGTATATGCCCGAATGTCCCATCCAGCTCCTGGGGCGGGATATCTTTTGCAAATTGCAAGCCCAAATTATGTTTTTTTCCCGGGGGTCACGCTCAATTAGACCTGCCGGAGGATAGCAGTTTTGCTCGGCAGCATAATCCAGCCAGCCCGCACAACCCCCAATCTGTGAAAATCGCAGCAGTTACGTCAAAGGAGGAAGAATGGCGCACGGCACCTACTCTGTCTGCCATGCCGGATCCGCACGCACTACTCCTTGGAATTCCTGAGGTGGGGGCGGAGGAAAACCCGCCCAGATTAGTTGAATTAAAGCCCGGCGCAACACCGGTGGCTCTAAGACAATATTATATCCCACAGAAAGCCAAGCAGAATATACAGATATATTTACAGAGATTTAAAGATCACGGAATATTAAAATTCTGCGTGTCACCATGGAACACACCCCTACTGCCAGTCCTGAAAGAAGGGACACAAGTGTATTGCTCTGTCCAAGATTTACGAGCTGTCAACGAGGCCACAGTCGGCCAGACAAAGTAGTGTTACTACAATATGTTGATGATTAATTACACTGGCTTCCCCCACAGAAAGAGACTGTTTATCCGCCACAAAAGCTTTGCTACATCTGCTAAGCCAAGCAGGTTACAGAGTATCTAAAAAGAAAGCACAAATATGCAAACAGAGTGTAAAATATCTGGGCTTCCAGTTAACAGGCACCAAACGTGCACTGGGGGCAGAAAGAAAAGAAGCGGTGTGCCGCATACCCCAACCAAAGACCAGAAGACAAGTCCGTGAGTTCCTAGGAGCTGCAGGCTTCTGCCGCCTGTGGATCCCCAACTTCGCAGACATTGCCAAACCGCTTCATCAAGCCACCAAGGGGGGAGAACTAGACCCCTTTCATTGGGAAGAAGAGCAAACCGCAGTGTTCCTGAAATTAAAGACTCTGCTGATGGAAGCTCCTGTACTGGGCCTGCCAAAGCACAGCAAGCCCTTCCAGCTGTTCGTGCATGAACATAGTCAAACAGCAACAGGAGTATTGGTCCAGACCTTTGGCTTATGGCTGAGGCCTGTGGCCTACCTCTCCAAGCAACTCGACCCTGTGGCCTGCGGCCTACCCCCATGCCTGAAAGCAGTGGCTGCCACCGCAATGCTGATAGCAGAAGCAGACAAGCTGACCCTTGGACAAGTTCTTTATGTCAAGGTGCCCCACGCTGTCAAGGCTCTGCTGGATGTGAAAGGAGGTTACTGGTTCAGCAACAGCCGGATGACGAAGTACCAAGCCATGATGTGTGAAAATCCACGGGTTCATTTGGACCTCATCGCTACCCTGAACCCTGCTACTTTACTGCCTGACTGTGAAGAGGATCCAAATCATGAATGCCTCCAAGTCATGGAAGAAGTGTTCAGTAGCAGGCCGGATTTGAAAGACGTACCCCTAGACAAATACGATCTACAGCTATTCACTGATGGTAGCAGCTATATGGATGATGGGAAGAAAGTCTCCGGCTATGCAGTAGTCTCAACAGAAGAAATCATCGAAGCAAAGCCACTGCCAGGCCATACATCTGCACAACTGGCTGAAATAACAGCTTTAACCAGAGCCCTTGAAATTTCTGAAGGCAAACGAGTAAATATCTATACAGATTCCAAGTACGCCTTCATGACAGTCCATGCACATGGTGCACTCTACAAAGAAAGAGGTCTACTCACGTCTTCAGGACAACAAATTAAATATGCTGCAGAAATCACGGCCCTCCTGGAAGCAGTGTGGAAACCAAGTGCTGTCAGCATCATGCACTGTCGTGGCCATCAAAAGGGCCGTGATGAAATTCCAAAAGGTAACAGACGCGCGGACCAGGCCGCAAAAGCAGCTGCGAAACCGACACCGCCAACAGAAGATCAAGCTAAAGTACTGATCTGCAAGCAAGAGCCTCAACCTTCTATGCCAAATTACGAGTTCTACATGAATTTGAAAAAGTTTGAACCCCACGGTGAGTTCATTGAAATAATATTGCACAAATGGCAAGATGATTATGAACTGTTAGAACTCAATCATGATTATATCCAATGGTTTTTCCCAACCCGGACACAAGGCCGAAATTTCTACTCTACTCCCCTAAATCCGCAAGAGACACGCCTAATGGTTAACACCTCAGAAGTTCAGCAAAGACTACGCAGAGTCTACAAAATGATGCTGAAATTCTTTGGCGTAAAAATAGTGGGGGAGGAGGAAGACAAAGAAACAACTGAAGTTGAACGAGCAGAAAATTTCGCGTCACGTTTTGAAAATTTGACAATGAATCCTCACAACAATCTACGAATCACACGAATACTGCACAGTCTGGGAGAATTGGGAGCAGAAGAATATCAAGTCCCACTGGTGAGGTTCTTCCTCAAGGAGATCCTTATCAAGAACAGACTGCCAAGAATGAAGAAAAGTGCAATGAACTTTTTCATACCAGCAGTAAGAGATTCACAAGACAGACAAGATTTGCTATTTTTCGCATGGCGATACTATTTCCCAAAAGAAGAATTTATCTGGGGAAATCATGGAGAATTGGCACGATACAAACCAAAACCAGTGGTGGCTGCACTCCTACCGGCACCACTGAGTGAATAGACACCTGTGTACTCAGAGAAAGAAAAGAAGTGGCTGACAGAAGAACCCGGAGGGTATGGAGAAGATGGATGGTTCCAGATGGAGAATGGACGAATAGTCCTACCAGCAACACTGGCTCCTGAAATCGTAAGAGCACTTCACGCAAGTACCCATGGAGGGAGAGAAATGATGGAGCAACAGTTGGAGCCACATTTCTACGTACCAGGAATGTCAGCAATTTGCAAAGCCACAGCTCAGCAATGTGTAACATGTGCCAAAAACAACCCGAGAACAGGTCCATCTCAACCCCCAGGGAAACAGCCTGATGAAAGAAATAATACCACGTTACGGACTTCCACTCGAAATAGGGTCGGACAATGGCCCTGCATTTATCCAGAACTGTTTGCAACAACTTGCCTGGCTACTGGGCATCACCTGGAAGCTACATACCGCCTACAGGCCCCAAAGTTCGGGAAAAGTTGAAAGAATGAACCGTACCCTAAAGACTTTGATGTCCAAACTGTGCCAAGAGACGTCACTAGGCTGGTTGGACTTGCTGCCGATAGTCCTCTTGCACATTAGGTGCAGACCAACCCCCCAATTGAAACTAAGTCCGTACGAACTTATGTTTGGACGGCCAACCCCTCTGATTAATGGACTAAGGGGGGACCTTCGGGCATTGGGAGAAACTAAACTAAATGATCAGGTAGTAATGCTGGGTAAATCAATGCAGAAGTTAAATATTTGGGTGGGGGATAATATACCGCATTTTCTGTATCCTTCATTGCATAAGTATTGTCCGGGTGACTCAGTATGGGTAAAAGAGTGGAAAAATGATCCACTGGGTCCAAAATGGAGAGGTCCTTACCTTGTCCTGTTATCAACCCCTACAGCAGTAAAGGTTGCCGAGGTGGTCCCGTGGATACATCACTCCAGAGTGAAAGCAGCTGCAGCTAGTCCTGAGCCAGCATGGAAGGTCGTTACCGACAAGACCAATCCGTTGAGGCTGAAGCTGACAAAAACCACAGCCATGAGCACCTAAATGATCCTAACCCCGATGATTCAGAGGATCAACAAGTGGGTGTTTTGATGGGCACAGGCCCTGACCACCTGCCAACGGGGGATAACCACAGGGTGCTTTTTAGGGGCTCGGCCCCCACCCTTGATCGTCCAGAAATGTTCTTCACTTTTGAAATTCCGGTGGAGAGGGATTGGGTTTATGTGACTGTGAAAAGAATTGCCCAAGGAATTCTGACACTAGGGGCATTTGTGGTGCTGATTTTATATCTTGCTAATCTGATTTATGGACTCTCACGTGGAGCACGCCCCAATTGTACAAGCACCGCTGGGAAAGTGGATATTTCCCATATCTGGAATGGTACGCACCCGGTGATGGAGAACCGTACCATGTGGAGACAAAAACGAGAAGTATCATCCGAGATATTGCCAAGAGGACATTTACTTGTGCAATTCAAATATGACTATGCTAAAAAGTCTGGGCAAACCGTATGCTGGGTGTGTAGTAGACTGCACCCAGAGACAATTCATATACCATTTGCCTCTGTTCCAATGAATTTGAGTATGTTTGTATCAGGGAATGTCACAATACATGCTGTCGACGCACCAAGGGTAAAGACAGAATCAGTCAGTCCCGGGTACCCCATAATAGGACCAGTGTATCCACCAGAATGGTGTTTTCAACTAGGACCAGACAAAGAAATAGATAACGAGGGTGGGTTATGTAACTCAAGTCAGTTCAACTGGACATCATACATTTATATATTCAAGACAGGACAAAAGGCGAATTCTTTATATATACGATGCAGGCAATTCACTAGAGGCCAAGAGGCGGTGATTGGGAATGTGACCAATGGGAGGCAGGGTGCAGTGGATATGATGAGACGGCTGAGACACTTTGCGATAGAGATATCAAAGGGAACACTACATTCATCACCATTTATAGTGAAAGGAGGGTACCAGGTGTGCTGTGAAAGGGTGTGTTACACATGGGTACCACCAACAATAACGGGAATGTGTTATTTGGCTAAGCTGGTCCCAATCCAGAGACTAAGGGGAGAAGACACAAACAAAGACACAGAACTACACCCTAGGTACCCACTGGTGTTTGAAAGACCGAAGAGAGAATTGTTTGCGAAGATGGATCGAATATGGGCATGGTTGCCAGCATGGACTGGATGGGGAGGAGAGATGATGAGGAGATTGAATAGCTATGTCAATCTGATGGATGAGATTCTGAATAGGACCAGTATGGATATCCAGCTGCTGAATCTGGAAATGCGTGAGTTACGAAAGGTGCAGATGATATATGATATGGTGCTCGAGCAGATCAGTGCGGCCTTGAATGGATTGTGTGAAATGACAATGCACTATGAATGTTGCACCTTCATCAGAAACACTACACATGAAGTCCCAGATTATTACCAGGTAATTCAAGATCACCAAGAGAAGGTAGCACAGTTGCAGGGTATAGCCAGGAGGATTGCTGCCGAAGGCTGGAATCCGCTCCGTGGGTTTGGAGCAATGGGAGAATGGTTTGGTTCCATCTTGAGATTTATCTCACGGATTGGATCCATGATACTCATGATAGTGGTGATCTTGATCATAGGGATACTGATATACCGCATAGGGCTATGCATATGGCCACTGTGCAAGACAGCACTGACACCCACACAAACACAGAAGATACCACTGATAATTCCACAGGGAATGTTCCCAGTGAACGGAGAGCCCCCCCAGTATGCAGAGATTCAGGATAGTGGAGTGTAATGGCTACAAGTGCCAGGAAAGAGATCCTGACACTTGAGCCAAGGGGGAATGAAGGAGAATCAGGCAGAAGGATGGTTGTTACTATGAGCCAGGCAGCCATCTTGTGCAGAATATTGGTTCACCAGTAAATAGAATAGATTTTTACTAGATGTGCAAAGTAGAGTTTATATAGAATTCCAAGAATGCGTGGCAGATTAGAAAGCTAGCAATAAAACCAGGCAGAATCCGGCCGGCTCTTGACACAGAGAGACAGGGAGATTTATGAATGAGGCAAGGTTATTGAGATGTGCGGAGGAACAAAGAAAACCTAGAAGACAGACCGGGCCCCAGGCCATCTGAATAAACATAGCCGATAGGGAGGGAGGCACTGCTCTGAGAAAGACAGCACCACAAATCACAGACTGTCAAACTAACGAGAAGTGTATCAATTTGTAGTTATATGTGGAATGTTCTTTGTGTTCGAGTTAATGATGGGAGGTATTAACCCACGTGGGGTGGAATAAAGTGTCATAGGGAGGTGGGCTGATGGGGATGTACCTAATTTGTATTTGGGGCATAAAACCTCATGTCACTGTGTAATATGGGCTCACTCTAAGCGATTCAATCCTGTGTGAGCACTTGTGTGACGACACAATAAACTCTTGCCTTTCCTGAAGAGACTCGTGTTTGGACAATCCTTGCTTGTGTCTGGTCCGGCGCCGTTAATGAAAGTGAACCTTTTTTTGTCCGCCTACAGTGGATGAGCCTGGCGGAGGCGTTCAGAATGGATTGTAGGAGGGGGAGGCCAGATAAGAGATTATTGCAATAGTCAAACCGGGAGATTACAAGTGCGTGATGTCAGCGGTAATAAATGGCCGCATTCTGGAAATATTACGTAGTTGGTAGCGGCAGGAGGAGGAAAGAGACAGGATGTGGGGGATGAAGGAAAGAGCAGAGTCAAGTTTAACTCCGAGACAGTGAATCTGGTTTGATGGGGAGATAGTGATACCCTCCGCCGTGATAGAGAAGTCAGGAGGTGGGGAGGCATTAGGTGGAGGAATTAGTAGGAGCTCAGTCTTAGACATGTTGATCTTTAGGTGGTGGGAGGACATCGAGGAGGAGATGCCAGATAAACAGTCACTGACTTTGGAAAGGACAGGAGGAGAGAGATCAGGGGTAGAGAGGTAGATCCAGTGGCGTAGCGTGGGGGGGGGGCTGGGGGGGCCGTGGCCCCGGGCGCAGTTTTGTTAGGGGCGCATTCGCGCCCCTAAAACTGGCCCGGGGGTTGAGGGACCCAGATGCCGGGCTGCGCGGGAGCGCCTGCCCGGTCTTGAACAGTTCGTCCTGTGAAGTGGATGCGGCTGTGTGCGTGCGCAGCCGGTCACGTGGTCCGGCTAATCAGGTGGTACTGAGTCTCTGTACCACCTGACTGGCCGGACCGCGTGACCGGCTGCGCACTCACACAGCCGCATCCACTTCACAGGACGGACTGTAGAAGACCGGGCAGGCGCTCCCGCGCTGCCCGGCATCTGGGTCCCTCAACCCCCTGCCGGAGCTGGGGCAACAATCCAGGTGAGAGCTGGGGCAAATCCATGACCTGGGGGCAAATCCATGTGTGACCTGGGGGCAAATCCATGAGCTGGGGCAAATCCATGAGCTGGGGCAAATCCATGAGCTGGGGGGCAAATCCATGAGCTGGGGGCAAATCCATGAGCTGGGGGGCAAATCCATGAGCTGGGGGGCAAATCCATGAGCTGGGGGAAAATCCATGAGTGAGCTGGGGCAAATCCATGAGTGAGCTGGGGCGAATCCATGAGCTGGGGCAAATCCATGAGCTGGGGGCAAATCCATGAGTGAGCTGGGGCAAATCCATGAGTGAGCTGGGGCAAATCCATGAGTGAGCTGGGGGCAAATCCATGAGTGAGCTGGGGCAAATCCATGAGCTGGGGCAAATCCATGAGCTGGGGCAAATCCATGAGCTGGGGCAAATCCATGAGTGAGCTGGGGGGCAAATCCATGAGCTGGGGCAAATCCATGAGTGAGCTGGGGGCAAATCCATGTGTGAGCTGGGGGCAAATCCATGAGCTGGGGCAAATCCATGAGCTGGGGGCAAATCCATGAGTGAGCTGGGGGGCAAATCCATGTGTGAGCTGGGGGCAAATCCATGAGCTGGGGCAAATCCATGAGCTGGGGGCAAATCCATGAGTGAGCTGGGGGGCAAATCCATGTGTGAGCTGGGGGCAAATCCATGAGCTGGGGCAAATCCATGAGCTGGGGGCAAATCCATGAGTGAGCTGGGGCAAATCCATGAGCTGGGGGCAAATCCATGAGCTGGGGGCAAATCCATGAGTGAGCTGGGGCAAATCCATGAGTGAGCTGGGGGGCAAATCCATGAGTTGGGGGGCAAATCCATGAGCTGGGGGGCAAATCCATGAGTGAGCTGGGGGGCAAATCCATGAGTGAGCTGGGGGCAAATCCATGAGTGAGCTGGGGGGCAAATCCATGTGTGAGCTGGGGCAAATCCATGAGCTGGGGCAATATCCATGTGAGAGCTGGGGCAATATCGATAACGTGTCCACAGGTTGGGGGGGGGGCGCACAATTCTTGGCTGGCCCCGGGTGCTGACAACCCACGCTACGCCACTGGGTAGATCTGAGTGTCATCAGCATAGAGGTGGTAATTAAAGACAAAGCTGTTGATGATTTTGCCCAGGGAGGAGGTGTAGATGAAAAAGAGCAGAGGACCAAGGACAGAGCCTTGAGGTACACCAACAGATAAAGGCAATGAAGAGGAGGAGTTAGCAGCAAAGGACACAGAGAAGGACCTGTTGGAAAGATAGGAGTCAACCCAAGAGAGTGCAGTGTCACAGAGACCAAGAGGGCTGCGAGTCTGTAGAAGGAGGGGGTGGTCGACAATGACAAAAGCAGCCGAGAGGTCAAGCAGGATGAGAATAGAATAGTGGCCGTGTTTTTTAGCAGTTAGGAGGTCGTTGGTGACTTTGAGGGCAGTTTCAGTTGAGTGTAGGGGACGCAAACCAGATTGCAGGGGGTCGAGTAGGGAGTTGGAGGACAGGAAAGGGGAGAGGCGGTTTAAAATTAGTTTTTCTAAGAGCTTCGATGTGAAGGGAAGCAGGGATACAGGGCGGTAGTTGGATGGAGAGATGGGATTGAGGGAGGGTTTCTTTAGTATAGGGGTAACTAGCGCGTGTTTGAAGGCAGATGGGAAGGAGCCGTTGGAGAGAGATAGGTTGAAAATGTGTGTGTGAGAGCAGGGGTGAGGGAGGAGGAGAATGGAGGTATTAGATGTGAGGGAATGGGGTCGAGCGGGCACGTGGTGAGATGTGAGGAGGACAGTAAGGAATTCACTTCCTCCTCAGTGGCTGGGAGGAAGCGGCAGAGGGTGGCAGAGGGGACCTCTGGCAGTGGAGATGGCAGATAACTATCTTGTGTTGGGATGTTGCTTTTGATATAGTTTTATTGAGTAAGAAATCTGCCAGGTCCTGAGCGCTGAAGGCAACTGAGGGGGAGGTGCGGGTGGGCAAAGGAGGGTATTGACCGGAGAAGGTGAGGTGTATGACCGGAGAATAAACTTGAAGTGAACAAAATCAGCTTCAGAGCGGGATTTCCTCCAGGCATGCTCTGCGGTGTGGGAGCATCTTTGCAGGTAGCGTGTATGGAGGGTGTGCCAGGGCTGAAGCTGGCGGCGTGGGGCCTTACAGAGTCGAAGAGAAGCAAGAGTGTCTAGAGCAGAGATAAGCGTAGTGTTGAAGTGGTTAGAGTCAGCATCAGGGCAGGTGAAGGATGAGGTGTAAGGGAGGTGGTGAAGTAGATTGGAAAATTAATGGGGATCCACGACATGTAGATTTCTTTGAGTGTGTGCGGGGTGGGGGAGCAGGGTGTTTAGGAAGTACAGATAGAATAGATCATGTAGTGGTCAGAGATGGGGAAACAGCGACAGGTGAACTCAGAAACGGAGCAGAGGTTGGAAAAGACAAGGTCAATACTTTATAAATAATTAAAAAAAGTGACTAGCAGCACGAATATGCCTGTTTTTAACATCTATCCCATGAGTGTTATTCTATCGGCACATATATTGTTATGTAGTATGATTCCACTAACAAATATATTAATTAACAGGTTAGCAAATTGAAATCTTAAACAGAAAAAGACTATTTTTACACTGAGTCCCAGCAGGACTATGAGAGCAGCCTGGTGGATTCCTAGATCCTTTAGGAATTATTATTGCGAATGCACAAGAAAATCGCAAACTAAACCAGGAGTGACTGAAAGGGTTTTCTATAATAATGATAAAACTCAAACATAAACTGAGATGAACTATTCTTAAATTGGACTAAATATGAAAAACACCGGATGATCTTACATGGTTTAATGATTAGTGGTTCCCAACTCCTGTCCTCAGGTCCCTTTAACAGGCCAGGTTTGCAGGATATGTGAAGCACAGCACAGGTGATATGATTTGCTTCTCAGTGATTGCAGGATTCAGTCTGCATTTCCCCAATGGGATTCTTAAAACCTGGCCTGTTGGGGGAACCTGAGGACCAGGGTTGAGAAGCACTGGTTTAATGCTTAGTGTTAAAAGCCTCTCAATGTTTTTTCACAACTTCCAATTTATGATGAAACATATAGAAATCACATTATAACTTTATATGTATTTTTACATTTAAGTGTTTATAGAAAAGACTCACATGTTTCTCGCGGCAGGTTGAGTTTGGTTTCGTTCCCCAAATGTTGGACTCTGCACTCCAGTTTCTCAATCAATTCCCTTTCAGTTGTGTCCCTTAGTACTATCCAGTGTGTAACATTTGGAATCTCACTCATCGTGTCCATATAACTGCCGTTTGTGTTTCCAAATCCCACACCAAACCATGAGGTTGAAGGAATGGGCCAACCAGATGTAACACATGTAACGTTGAACACGCCTGATGCCTCATCGGTAATATACATGGATCCTTGCACGGGCTCTACAGATTCAACGATAAAGAAAATGATTATTCGATAACATTATATAACATTGCTCTGAACCTGCACTTTATTTTTAAATGGAACGCAAAATTATATCATATGAATAAGAGCTGGACCAGAGATACAGAGAAGAGGGAGGTCTCAGAGGAGGACCTCAAATCCTCATAATAAAGAGATTACTAGAGAACCGATTAAAATGATCCAGTGCATTCGTCCAGTTTAATCCTCGCTAAACAAAACATAAAACACATCAACATCTTCCATATATACATATATATATTAGTAGTTTGGTAGCTCAAATCTCTACTTTGTAAAATTTGGTCATTTTATTTTTACAGATTAACCCTTTCGCTGCTAGGGGCGTTTCACACCTCTGTGCAGAGCTAATTTTTACCTGTTTCGCTCATCTTGTTTAAATGTGTTTTGAAGGCTTATTTTAGTATATGACCCAGACATATTATATATCGTTCTTTCCGGCAGACTCGGCAGATTCATAATATGTCATTAATATATGTATACGTCATGTCCTGTCTGTATATTATAAAAAAAAATGCAATAGAATCTAAATTTTAAATAATTTACAACGTGTGAATTGTTTTTTTTTTACATTTTAACATGCGAGCAATTGCGGTTATATTTTGTATGTGGTGCGCTTGTTAAAAAAAATTGAAATGGGGAATCGTTACATTTTTTTTGGGGGAAATTACGCGATTTTTAACAGATGCACCGCATACAAAAATCATTAGTGCAGCATCATTGTTCACATTATAATTGAAATGGGAACAATATTGCTGCATTAACAAACCAAAAAAAGAAAAAAAACTTGTTTATTTTTTTTTATAATTTTTTTAAAATATTTTTTTATTTTTATTTTTAATTTTTATTTTTTTTAAAAAACTTTTTTCATGGTCATGTTTGGTATCATTGGAATGGCCATGCTCTGGCCAATCCAACAGTACCATACATTAACCCCTAGCTGCCACGGATCGGGAGATAGGGGGTTCAGTGGAACCCCCTATCTCCACCATTGGTGGCAGTTAGGGGTTAACTCCAGGACTGGCGTCATCATGCTATGCACGATGACGCCAGTCCTCAGGGGGAGTTCCCGGAGGCTTGGCCGACATCCAAGATGTCGGCCAGCTCTGGGAAAGGATCACGAACCGGGGCTTTTCGGCGCCTATTCGTGATCCGGCCCCCATGGGGTTAATGCCAGGTACCGTTAGGAAGGGCAGGCTGTGCCCTTCCAAACGGTCCCTGGCTTACCCCAGTGCACCCCGGCGATCGGGAGGGAGAGAGGTCCAAAGGACCTCCCCCCTCCCTTTCAGGCACCTCCTCCGGACACGGGGGGGGGCGCCTGAATTAGATGTCAGCTGATTAGATTGTACAGCTTGGAAAAAAGACGAGACAGAGGAGATATGATAGAAACATTTAAATACGTAAAGGGAATCCACAAGGTAGAGGAAGGGAGTATATTTAAAAGGAAACAAAATAGCAAAACAAGAGGACATAGTCTTAGATTAGAGGGGCAAAGGTTTAAAAGTAACATCAGGAAGCATTATTTTACTGAGAGGGTGGTGGATACATGGAACAGTCTTCCAGTAGAAGTGGTAGAGGCCAAAACAGTAATTGAATTTAAGCAAGCATGGGATAGGCATAAGGCTATCCTAAACAAAAGATAAATCCAGGTAAAGTATCCATGTAATTGGGCAGACTAGATGGGCCGAAAGGTTCTTATCTGCCGACATTTTTCTATGTTTCTATGACATTTTTCTATGTCATCGCGCCGCCGCGATGACATCTAATTGTGCCGGCGGCGGTTCCGGGTGCTGGGCTGACATCGAGGATGTCTGCCCGCAATGGGTGGCACAGCGATCGGCCGGAATCCGGACGATCACTGGCCCCAAAGAGAGGACGCGCTCAGCGCGTCCTCGGCATGGAACGATACTGCGGGTGGACGTGCTGAGCGTGTCCAGCGCAGTGAAAGGGTTAAAGGGCCTAGTAAATTAGATTTTTATCATATTAATATATACCTTTTATTTAACTCTATGACAGTATTTTTATAGGTGTGACATTGCACTGCACATATATCCAGCGGAGGGATACGTGGATTAACACTGGGAACTATATCTCCCAGTGCTCAGCTACCGGCGGAGCGAGAAATCGATGGATCAGGACGCTCTCTGCACGGTGGGTTCTGAAATGAGTATGGGATATTTTTCGTAGGGTCAGATTGTGCTGAATGGCAATCACTTAACACCAGCCTTTGAAAGATGTTAAGTTTACATCAGCACTGGAATACAGCCCATGTTTGGCGTCTACACAGAGATAATTCTGAGTAATGACTTAATGATTTGTGTCAACCAATGAGTTTTTGCTCTAAAGCATTTGTAAAATTGATTTGCAAAGCAGCGGATATTGGATCACCTTTACTATACAACTCTCATTTTTACATTTCTTTGCTTCAGTGTATTCAAAACATAAGATGAGGTTTGTCCTGCTCTCTTGGCTTTGGCCAACATTTTTTCATTCTCCGGGTTAGCCAGTCTAATGGCCCTCGTGCCAGCTCTCTTGGCATCTTTGTATATTATACGTGATGCCTCTAATACATCTGACGTATATATTTAAAATATTTGTAGTTTTATGCATTTCTTGGTTAATCTTTCTACACAGCCACATTGATTCACACTTCATTGTTTTAGATTTATCTCCTATAGTATATGATTATAAATATATGTTAATGTTGTGACGGGACGGCCGCCACTACGCTGTAGCGCAGTACAACAGTTCATGTGTTTATTTATTTGTGTGTTATTAAAAGTTCGTTAGCCCTTATTTTTATAAGTACCTCAATATGATTTTCCCTGTTGTTCCCCTGTTCCCCGCTCAGAGCCACAGATAGTTCACCAGACGAGCTGGCACCGAGCCTCAAGATAAGGGCTGCACCCACCAGGGGGGCCCAAGGTGAACAAAGGGAAATTGGGCCATGGCTAGGCAGTGGCAGAAATCACCCCGGGAGGGCTGAGGGTGGACCAGGGGAGAACAATGTATTTTTTCCCCATGAATAAGCCTGTGTTCTCCATGAAAAATAAATCACTCGTTTGAACCTTTACTCCTGCCTCGGCTAGTAATTGGGGATAACAGGGCTTTGGGAACTGGGACGCTTCAAGGACCTCTCTACAGCGCTGCAACCTCGGGGTATTCTACGAGCACCAGCGTCACCTCGCTACCACACTACCGACCTCCAGGTGTACTCGGCGCTGACGGTGGATCTACTCTCCCCGAGTACCGGGATCCGTAACATTGGTTGGCAGCCTGGTGGGATCGGCTGAGACCAGACAAGCAGGGGGAAATACAGCCTCTGGCTTGACCCCGGTCTCAGCCACCGCAACACGCCGAGCATCCGGAGCGGCCGCAATCTGGGGGGAGATTCTGAGACCAGCCCAGCAGGGGGAAAAACAGCTGCTGGCTTGACCCCGGTCTCAGACACCCCTGGGTCCGAGAGGCGGACACCCCAAGTAACGGCCGTAACCCCGTATGGCCCAGCACTATGAGGGTCTGAAGCGCATGGTCCTTAAAGAATTGCTGAAAGCCAGAGGCAAGATCCCCGGGGGCAAACCGAAAGCGAATTGATGGAGGACGACCGTGCTTGTATGGCTCCCTCCGAGGGCTCCGAGACCTCAGAATGGGGACGAGAGGTACAGTGGCGGCTGGCCCTATACGGAACAGACCTCTCTGCCGACATCATCGGCAGGGTCTTGGCAGATACGGACAGACTCCGCCAAGCAGAAATGCAGCAACGGTCCGGTGGGTCTCTGACTCCCCAGGGCAGCACCGGACCCCCCAAGCAAAAGATTCCCTTTGCCGCCTTCAAACTCTTCCCAGAGGGAAGCGAAGATATTGACGGCTTCCTGCAAGATTTTGAAAGACAATGTGCCCTGCAAGAGATGGCGGCCCGAGATTGGGTACCTCTACTGGCGAGTAAGTTGACGGGCAGAGCGGCTGAAGCCTACCGGGCTGTGGCGGATGAGGACTGCATGGTGTACGAGCGGGTCAAGGAACACCTGCTGGCCCGCTATGCGCTCACCCCCGAGGTGTATCGAGTCTGGTTCCGAGCTCTAAAGAAAGGGACCCATGACTCCTACGTGGAATGGGGGCACCGCATGCAACAGGCTGTCCGCAGCTGGATCCAGGGATGCCAAGCCACCCACCCAGACCAGATCATCCAACTGCTCTTGCTGGAGCAGTTCTATAGCTATTCACCTCCAGAGGTCCGGGATTGGGTGCGAGACCGACGTCCCCTCACCCTGCCCGAAGCTACCCGCCTTGCTGATGAATACCAGGACACCAGGTGAGTACCTCTTCCTGACATCCGGCCCCCACCTCCCCGGTTCCATCCTGCACCCCAGCCTCGTACCGCACCCACCGAGAGAGCACCCCGGCCACTGACAATCCACACCCCAGTTCCTTGGACCGGTCCCCGGTGCTATGGGTGCAACCAAATCGGACATATCCGGGACCGCTGTACACTGACTGCCAACCGTCCTGCCCCGCATCGCCCAGCACACCCTCTGGGCAGAGCTATGGCATATTGTTGTCAACATGAGCCGGAGCCAGAACCCACAGCGATTCCGGACGAAGACTGGGGCATCCTACATGAAGCAGACCCGATTCAAGCAGCTGCCCAAGATAACCGGCAGCACCATCGCCAAAAGGTCCGGGTGAATGGACGAAGTGCCAACGGCCTGCGGGACACCGGTGCAACCCTTACCCTGGCACAGCCCCACCTTATTACCCCGGCTGCCTCCACAGGCTACTTGGTGGCTGTCCGAGTCGCCAGTGGCCATGTTTACTGGATCCCTACGGCCCGCGTCCATCTCGATTGGGGCATGGATGCCCGGGACGTGGAAGTAGGGATCATGAAAGACCTACCAACTGAAGTACTACTCGGCAATGACCTTGGTCTGCTGACCTCTACTTTTGAGGACACCCACCCTGGCGGGGTATGCCCCGACACCACCCACCATCAAGCAAGGAAGGCTCCGCACACAGGCTCCGAGGGGACCACGGTAAGTGAGACCAGCCCAACCCTTGGCCCTGACAATACCCCCTCCCTGACCTAGGATTCCCCGACAGACTTTGCCCAAGCCACCAGGGAAGACGTCACCCTTGCCCCTTACCGACAACAGGCTGGGCGGGAGCCGGGAGGGGTAGGGGAAGTGAGATTTGCCTGGGACCAGGGGAAGTTGTATAGGACCTCCGGGGGAGCGAGGAGGGTAGTGGACCAGGTACCCCATAGGCAACTGGTAGTCCCGGGGAAATATCGGCGCGATCTGTTGAAGATCGGGCATGATATTCCCCTTGCAGGTCATCTGGGGCACAGGCGGATGCTGCACCGCCTGACTCAGAGCTTCTTCTGGCCCGGGTTATCCGGGATGTTAGGGACTATTGCCGGACCTGTGAGCTATGCCATCGGGTAGGGAAGAGGGGGGACACCCGGAAAGCAACCCTGAGACCCCTACCCATAGTGGGAGAACCCTTTAGATGGGTGGCAGTGGATCTGATAGGACCCCTGGCGGTGCCTAGTACTACGGGCAAGAAGTATATCTTGACCGTAGTAGACTACGCCACCAGGTACCCCGAGGCCGTGGCCCTCCGAGATATCCACGCAGAGACCGTCGCTGGAGCTCTGCTACAGATATTTTCCAGGGTTGGATTTCCCCAGGAAATCTTGTCTGACCAGGGCACGCAATTTACGGCCGAGGTGACCCAGCAGCTCTGGAGACTGTGCGGGATTAAACCCCTGTACAGTTACCCTTACCACCCGCAAACCAACGTGCTCTGCGAGCGGTTTAACGGGACCCTCAAGCAACTCCTTCGCACCTTTACCATGTCCCATAAGGACTGGGAACGCCACTTGCCTTATCTGTTGTTCGCGTACAGGGAGGTACCCCAGGAAGCCACTGGCTTCTCTCCCTTTGAGCTGTTGTACGGCCGGAGAGTCCGAGGCCCCTTGGACTTGCTCCGGGAGCACTGGGAAGGTGCTCTGGCCGAGGAAGGGACCTCGGCCATAGATTATGTGCTTGAGTTTAGGGACCGGCTGCAGGAATTGACCGCCCTGGTACGGGACAATCTCAAAGCGGCCCAAACCAAGCAGAAGAGGTGGTATGACCAGTCAGCTAGGGACCGCACCTTCCAGCTAGGGCAGAAAGTGTTAGCGCTCCGGCCAGTCAAACAAAATAAGTTGCAGGCAGCCTGGGAGGGACCCTACAAAATTATAGAGAAGATCTGCGATACCACCTTCATTGCAGCCAGATGTTCGGATGAAAGGATCCAAAGAACCTTTCATGTGAACATGCTGAAACCATTTCATGAAAGAGAAGAGGCAGTAGCCGCCATCTGCGCACCGGACGCGGGGGATCTGGAGGATCTCCCCCTGCCGGTACTGCCTGGGGATTCGAGCACCCAGGGGATAGCTGATGTCCGGCTGGGCGAGGGACTCAGTCCACGCCACAGGGAACGGGCTCAGCAGGTGCTACGGGAGCACCGAGACCTGCTCTCGTCCCGTCCCGGCTACACCTCTGTAGCTCTGCATCGGGTCGATACCCAGAGTCAAACCCCCTTGCGGCAGACGGCGTACCGAATCCCCGATGCAGTGAGAGACGGGATGCAGAAGGAGATCCGCGAGATGCTGGATCTAGGGGTAATAGAACCATCCGAGAGCCCATGGGCCTCCCCGGTGGTTCTAGTACCCAAGAAGGACGGCACTACCAGGTTCTGTGTAGATTACAGAAGGCTCAATGAGCACACCGTTACCGACACCTACCCCATGCCCCGGGTAGACGAGCTCCTGGACCGCATTGCCCAGGGTCACTTCCTCACCACCATTGACTTGTGTAAGGGGTACTGGCAGATTCCCCTTGCGAGGAAGGTGTGCCAAAATCGGCATTCATCACTCCGTTTGGCCTGTACCAATTTCGGGTCATGCCATTCGGGATGAAGAATGCCCGGCCACGTTCCAACGCATGGTGGATCGTCTGCTAGAGGGGATGCAGGACTTTACCAGCGCCTACCTAGATGACATAGCCATCTTTAGTAACACCTGGGAGGACCACTTACAGCACTTACGGGCAGTACTGGACCGCCTTGGCACCGCAGGTCTGACAGTCAAACCAGACAAGTGCCACGTTGGCATGTCCGAGGTCCAGTACTTGGGCCACCGGGTGGGCTGCGGAAGGCAGCGCCCGGAACCCGCCAAGGTTGAAGCTGTCGCCCAGTGGCCCACACCCCGCACCAAGACCCAGGTGTTAGCATTTCTAGGTACGGCGGGGTACTACCGCTGCTTTGTCCCCAACTACAGCGCCATTGCCAAACCCCTGACTGACTTGACCCGCAAGAACCTTCCCCGACAGGTACTGTGGTCCCCTGAGTGTGAGGAAGCCTTCCAGCAGCTCAAGCGAGCCTTGGTGGAGGCCCCCGTGTTGACCGCTCCTGATTCCACTAAACGTTTCGTCGTCCACACAGACGCTTCTATGTTCGGACTGGGAGCGGTGCTGAGCCAGGTCGGTGAAGATGGGCATGAGCACCCGGTTGCCTACATCAGTCGGAAACTTCTACCCAGGGAGGTTGCCTATGCGGCAATCGAGAAGGAGTGCCTAGCCCTGGTATGGGCACTGAAGAAACTCCAACCCTATTTGTATGGGCGCTCCTTCACGGTCCTCACAGACCACAACCCCCTAGTATGGCTGAACCGGGTGGCCGGAGACAACGGCAGGCTCCTGCGGTGGAGCCTGGCCCTACAGCCCTTCAACTTTACTATCCAATACCGTCCTGGTAAACAAAATGCCAATGCGGATGGGCTATCCCGTCAGACTGAACTTGAGATCTAAGGTGGGATCCGTGGACATCCCCAAGTGGACCCGCAGAGGGTCTCACCGGGTCTGCCAACTGGTAACTTGGGGGATATATGTGATGGGACGGCCGCCACTACGCTGTAGCGCAGTACAACAGTTCATGTGTTTATTTATTTGTGTGTTATTAAAAGTTCGTTAACCCTTATTTTTATAAGTACCTCAATATGATTTTCCCTGTTGTTCCCCTGTTCCCCGCTCAGAGCCACGGAAAGTTCACCAGACGAGCTGGCACCGAGCCTCAAGATAAGGGCTGCACCCACCAGGGGGGCCCAAGGTGAACAAAGGGAAATTGGGCCATGGCTCTAGGCAGTGGCAGAAATCACCCCGGGAGGGCTGAGGGTGGACCGGGGTAGAACAATGTATTTTTTCCCCATAAATAAGCCTGTGTTCTCCATGAAAAATAAATCACTCGTTTGAACCTTTACTCCTGCCTCGGCTAGTAATTGGGGATAACAGGGCTTTGGGAACTGGGACGCTTCAAGGACCTCTCTACAGCGCTGCAACCTCGGGGTATTCTACGAGCACCAGCGGTACCTCGCTACCACACTACCGACCTCCAGGTGTACTTGGCGCTGACGGTCGATCTACTCACCCCGAGTACCGGGATCCGTCACAAATGTATTTTTTATTTCTCGTTCCCTCCATCTCCTGGCTCTCACAGATATCTGGCTCTTACCTTCCGACACTGCTACCCAGCCTCCCTATCCTACAGCAGTCTCCAACTGCCCACACACCAACATCAGGGGACCGCAAAGGTGGGGGGGTGGGATTTTTACTTTCTCCAAACTGCATTTTCCAGCCTACTCCTACCCTACCCTCCCTCCTGTTCTCCTCATTCGAAGTCCATGCTGTCCACTTCTTTCACCCCATATCCCTATGTGTTGCAGTAATCTACCACCCGCCTGGCTCTCCTGGACCCTCTCTGGAACATTTCTCAGCATGGCTCCCCCACTTTCTCTCCTCTGACATTCCTTCTTTCATCCTTGGAGATTTTAACATTCCCATTGACTCCCTGACCAACCCCTCCACCTCCAAATTCCTTTCAATCACCTCCTCCTTGGGCCTCATACAGTGGTCCAACTTTACTACCCACCAAGCTGGCAACACCCTGGATCTTATTTTCTTTAGCCTCTGCACAATTTCCAACTTTTCAAACACATCTGTCCCCCTTTTTGATGACACCTCCTTTCCTGGAACCTTCTCTTGCCACCTACCCAGCCTCCTGCTTCCACCCCCACTCATCTTTTACCCCAAAGGCACCTTGGTGCTTTGAATCCTATGCTGCTCTCCACCGTTATTCTTCCTCTTCTCCTTCCGATCTCTACATCCGACTGCACTGGCAAAGCCGCTGATCTCTACAACTCTGTCCTCTCCTCATCTCTCAAGGAACTCGCTCTTTTTTCTCTCCGTGCTAAACGCAGGCCTAACCGCCAACCCTGGCACACCAAATAAACAAGATATCTTCTGCAGTGCTCCAGGTCAGCTGAACGTTTTCAGACCATGGACAGTACCTGAAAGTGAAACATGTTATCAATCTATTTCACAATGAATCAGGACCATGGTTAGCGCCGGCACGCTTGGAACTGTCCAAGGTCTGACACAATGTAATGTATCCAATTTCTGAATGCACACAGACTGTAAGAAAATAATTCAGCTGCATGCGTTCAGCAATGAAAAACAGATCTCATTATTACATAGAAGATAAGTTAGGAAACCTAGACTTTCACCCAAAAAATCCCCAAAAATGCCAAAACAAATTTTAAAAAATGGCTGTTTGCTGCAATTGAAAATTATAAATGGTTTAAGAAATATTTAATAAAAACAGGGATTTTTTTTAACATTGAAAACTATGGTGGAAAAAGCATAGTTTCTTTAAAATAAGTTAGGAAACCTAAAGATTAACCCAAAAATTCATGAAAAATGCCAAAACAATACAACAAAATAAATTGTTTAAGAAATATTTCATAAATAGTTAAATAGAGGGATTTTTCTTAACATTGAAAACTATGGAGGAAAATTTGAATTGATATTAACTTTCAAATTGATCTTAACTTACAATACAAGTAATAGTCAGCAAACGACTTTATGAAATAAAATAATTTTTTTCACTGTTTAATTTGACTCAAATACTAAATATGTGACACAGCTTAATATTTAACCCTAGCTTGTCTTTTAACAGCAAAATTGGACTAATTGGGGTTTTATTTAGTGATCTGAAATTTGAATTGATATCAACTATTGAATTGATATATCTAATTCGAATCAATATGAAATTTCGAATCGATACAAAACAAAACTAAATTAGCAACGAAATTCCGAAAAACAAAATTATTTTAAAACTAAAAGAAACAAAACACATTTTTCAGCAGTGCACATCTCTACTCTTCACCTTTCCAACCTGGTGTTTATGAGGTTTTCTAGGAAGCTACCACCCTGCCTGAATAGACTGCTTCCCCTAGCAGTTCCCTCATCCTATAACCTCCAATCCAAGACCTGCACCTTACTTACAATACCACAATAAAAAAAGAAAGTGGCTCGATCCTCATTTCCTACAGAGCACCGCAATTATGGAATAACCTCCCAGACGCCATCAAATCTTCCCCCAGTCTAAAGTCCCGTAAGAGATCTCTATTAACATACCTCGATACAGAATGCACCTGTAAACATGTAACATAGTAACTATATATAGAATGCACCTGTAAACATGTAACCTGGTGACTATATACAGAATGTGCTGGTAAACATGTAACATAGTGACTATATACAGAATGCACCTGTAAACATGTAACATAGTGACTATATACAGAATGCACCGGTAAACATGTAAAACAGTGACTATATACAGAATGCACCTGTAAACATGTAACACAGTGACTATATACAGAATGCACCTGTAAACATGTAACATAGTGACTATATACAGAATGCACCTGTAAACATGTAACATAGTGACTATATACAGAATGCACCTGTAAACATGTAACATAGTGACTATATACAGAATGCAGCTGTAAACATGTAACATAGTGACTATATACAGAATGCACCTGTAAACATGTAACATAGTGACTATATACAGAAAGCACCTGTAAACATGTAACATAGTGACTATATACAGAATGCAGCTGTAAACATGTAACATAGTGACTATATACAGAATGCACCTGTAAACATGTAACATAGTGACTATATACAGAATGCACCTGTAAACCTGTAACATAGTGACTATATACAGAATGCGCCTGTAAACATGTAACATAGTGACTATATACAGAATGCACCTGTAAACATGTAACATAGTGACTATATACAGAATGCGCCTGTAAACATGTAACATAGTGACTATATTTCCCACATATTTATTTTCTGTGTTAATCTGTATATTTGTGTTTTGTTTTTAATATCTTGCATTTTATTACTTTAATGACGGTAACAATTCAATGTTCTTGAACCCAGGACATACTGAAAACCAGAGAAATCTCAATGTATACTTCCTGGTAAAATACTTTATAAATAAATAACTAACAACAAAATCAAGCTTAAGAATAATAATGAGAATAATTAGTCTCTTTCATACCATACACTGAAAGAATGACGTCTCTGTCTATTGTCCTGCTTTGGCCTCTGCTATCGATAGTAAAAACACACTTGTAATTCCCGGCGTCACGGACTCTCGCTTTCCATATTGTGACGGCTGGCTGAGTAAGATCTTCTCTCGTAACACTCAGAGCGTTCTCATACTTTGTCTCCACAGATGCACGTGCAGCCGTTATAGTTGCCAAAGTGACCGTTTTTCCGGGGTTCACCTTCTGCCACGTCACTTGCTTAATCTTAACGTTATGACTTTGGAATATGCATTTTAAAGTGACACTTCCGCAAACTCTCACTGCTCTGGGACTTTCAACCAGCACATCATCTGTAGAAGAGAAATGAAGTAAGATTAGAACATAATAAACTCTTAACAATGTGCAGGAAAAGGAGTTGCACAATTTCTGGTCAAATTAAAATATTTAACACAATTTATCAATAAAATTCTAAGACAGCGCTGTCAAACTCCGGCCCCCAGATGTTCCTGAACTACAAATCTCATGATTCCCCGTCAATCTATTGCATTCAAAGAATTCTGGGAATTGTAGGCATCAACATCTGAGGGGGCCATGAATTTGACAGCCCTGCTATAAGACATATAAAATACACTATTCAAGATGTATGACTATTAACCAAAATATCAAAATTGCGTTTCATAAAAAAGTGATACAGCGAATGTGTCACTGTTAACACAACATGTCACGTGAGGGAATATTGTATATATTTCACCGCCTTTCACTTAATTCTACAAATGTTTTAAAAAGTCCGATATCATTGGTCCCTGTAATGTCAAAAAATTAAAAAATGTGTGTACATGCAATTACGTGATTATTACCAATATTGATTTGAAACTATTTAACCCCAGATCAATCCGGCTTTCATCCAAATCATTCAACTACAACCACCCTTTTAAAGGCTGCAATGATATCAAGGCTGGCATGGAACAAGGAAACCTAACTGGAGCCATCTTCCTTAATTTTGCCAAAGCCTTTGACACAGTAGACCATGGCATCTTGTTAAAAAAACCTAAAGACTCTGGTATTGGTGATCGCACGCTAACCTGGTTTCAATCGAATGTATCCGACCGATCACAATATGTGTCCATTTCTGACAGCACTTCCCTTCCCCTCCCAGTCACGTGCGGTGTACCCCAAGGCTCGATACTCGGCCCCCTGCTATTCACAATATTTATAAATGATCCTCCTAACATCTGCTAAAGTCTCAACTGTACATATGTACGCAGACGACACTGTGATCTATACCAGCAAACCAGATCTCCTCAGGGCCGGATTAAGGGTATCATGGGCCTGGTGCTGAGGATTTTGTTGGGCCTAATTTTAGATACTGAGGCAACAAGCGCCGACTAAACTGTCAAATCACCAAATACTGCTGAATTGACAGAGAAATATGGTGCAGTTCGCAACAATTAGGCAGTCTTCAGCGGCAGCAAAATTATTTTATAGAGAAGTAATGGTTAATCTATTCACAGATAAACATATCACAGAATCCACAGCAATAAAACTCATGCTCAAACACACTACACGTTACTGTGAGTTTTATTGTTGTGGAGCTCTGTGATACACTCATACACACCGCACATTACTGTATCCCAGAGCTCCAGAGCAATAAAACTCATAGCAATGTGCAGTGTGAATTAGTAGTCTCTCATTTCTGGTTAGGCTGGCGTCAGACGAGCGCACTATGTGCACCCGTACTGACGTGCTTTCTGGCGTCTGTCACAGCATTGAGACGCTGCGACGGGGCCAGCCACACGCTGTTGCGCGCGCATGAATTTTGCACGCAACATCGGCCATGCTGCAGCCGTGCATCAGCCCTCTCCGTCAAAGCGCTAGAATGCGCAATGACGGGGCTGCAAAACGCGATTCTCCATAGGAGGATCGAGCTTTGCAGCGCTGAGCACACTAACTGCGCTCAGCAAGGCGGCCAGACGGTGCGTCGAGTGGAAGGAACATCCACTCTCACACTAGTCTGACGCCAGCCTTACTCTCGCTCTCTCACCCCTGTCACATCTATATGATCACTCTGTGTGACCCTCTCACTGTGTGACCTCTCTCTCTCTGTGACCTCTTTCATCCCTCTTACTGTGAGACCTCTCTGTGACCCCCTTTTTCATTTCTCTGTGACCCCCTTTCTTTTTCATTTCTCTCTGTGTGACCCCCTTTCTTTTTCATTTCTCTCTGTGTGACCCGCTTTCCTTTTCTGTGTGACCCCCTTTCCTTTTCTCTGTGTGACCCTCTTTCATTTTTTGTGTGCGACCCCCTTTCCTGTTTGTGACTCCTTTTCATTTCTGTGTGACCCCCTTTCCTCTTCTATGTGACCCCTTTCATTTTCTCTGTGACCCCTTCTTTTTAATTTTTCCTTTTCTCAGTGACCCTTTTCCTTTTCTTGACATTCTCTTTTTCATTTCTCTGTGTGTGACCCACTTTCTCTTTTATCCCTCTGTCTCCATTGTGTGCTGCCCCCCCCCCGCATGCTGCCCCCTCCTCCTCCCTGCAAAGTGAGATCAGAGGAGAGCTGCGGGGGGGGGGGGGAGCTCAGTAAGTTAAAATAACCGCGGCCCACCCCAAGAGAATGATAGGGGAATCTTGCCTTTCCCCCTGGCTGCTGGTCGGCTCTGTGTTTCCTCACTGCCCATCCACGTGGCTGGAAACAGGAAGACTTGCAGGAGGATGGGGAGGAGCAGCCAGTGTATCTCCCTCAGCAGCTGATGATGAGTGACCCCCTACTGGCTGCTCCTCACAATAATCCTCCTACATAATCCACCTTTACATCAGCTGCAGTCTGCGGGTGTCAGGCCTGCCGGCCGCGCGGTGATTGTGGTGTGTCCTGCGGCCCAGCAGCTTATTCTTGGTGCAGCTGTGGGCCTATTAATGGAAGGGGCCTGGAGCTGCCGCTCCATCTGCCCCTACATTAATCCGGCCCTGGATCTCCCGCAGCTGGAGGCCGTGCTGCAAGAACAATTCACAGAGGCAGAAAAGTGGATCAAACCCAACAAACTTTTTTAAAATACTGACAAAACTGTTACAATGCTCTTTGGAACAGCACCTAAACTACACAAATTGCAAACACCCCAACTATGTGTTGGGACAAAATCAAATGACACACTGACCACAGTCACTTCTCTCAAATATCTAGGTATGTGGTTGGACCCTAATCTATCCTTTGGCCCCACATCGAAAAACTCTCATCTAAACTTTACCCCAAACTAGGTGCCCTGTACAGAAACAAATCCTGCCTGAGCCCCATCATGAGAAAGCATATTGTACAGCAAATGCTTATGCCAGCTTTTGAATATAGAGATGTAGTGTATGCAGCCGCCTCGCAAACACACCTTCATAAACTTACTACATTGTATATGTAACTACACAACCCACCATTGTGACATGTTAAAAGTAGGGATGACCTGTTCGGTTCGATCTGTTCGGAGTTCGATTCGAACATCGGCCGTTCGAAAGTTCGTGAACTTTGAACTTTTTGGGACATTCGCCAAAAGTTCGAAAATATTTTTTTTTTTAAAAAGTATAAAAAATGCTTAAAAAAATACAAAAAAATCTAGAAATAAAGAGACTCTTTACTGCAGAATATTATAAGCAACGGTTTATTAGATGTTGGATAAAAACGGGAATATTTTTAACATTGAAGCCTATGGGATAAAACATTCTTGTTACTAACACATCAGGCAGACACAGCCCTCTAATCAGGCACTGTAGAGGGCAGCCTGCCGGGGCCTCCCAAGGATCCCTTGAGGAGCATGCGGCCGCTGGATGACAGAGCTGCAACTGTGCTGGCTAGCCGCCCAGGTGCATGTGGCAGAGACAGGCGTCGCAGGGAGGGAGCCACTGCACCTGCGACTACGGCAGACCCCCCCCCCCCACAACCAGGATCCAGGGAGCCCCCACTGACCACCAGGCTAAGGTAAGGCGACACATTTCTAAAAAAAATAAAATGTGCCCGGGAACATAAAATATAACTTTTTTTTTCTTTCTCTACCCTGCTGAATGTATTTAATTATATATATTTAGATACATTCAGCCAGGTAGAGGGGGGTGGCATGTGGGCTGCGCAGGGTCTCAGGCAGTGTTTTTTTTTTTTGTGTCTATATTTTTAGCAAATTTATAGGAGAAGGTAAGGACAGGTATGATATATATATATGTATATATATAAACCCGAAACAGCGCTGTCCTAGGAGTGGTTTTGACCAGTTGCATAAACCTTATCTCTGCTACAAAGCCACGGTGTGGCATAGCATTGATTTTAGGGTTCTGTGTAATTACAGATTCAGGATGCATAAAAGTGGGACAGAGGTCATTTGCATATCCTATCCAGAGTTCCTTGCTGCATATCGGGAATGTGGCACAGGAGCTCTGGGTGCAATTCATTGAATTGCTGTGATGTGCAGGTGGCTTCTGCAATAATAAACACACTATATATATATATATATATATATACAGTTGTGTTCAAAATTATTCAACCCCAATGCTGTAAAGGGTTTTAGGGAATTTAGTGTACATTTGTAATTGTATTCAGAATGAAATCCTACAAGGACTTTTAAAGAACCATATGCAACTAAAATGACATCAATTGGTTTTGTAATACAGTAGTAAATGTTTCTTTTGTGAATTCTTCATTGACACAATTATTCAACCCCTTAAAGACTACCACTCTGAAGAACAGAGGTTCATTCAAGTGTTTTCAATCAGGTATTGAAAACACCTGTGGATGTCACGGAGCAGCAATAAAGCATAATAAGCACCAATTAGGCAGCTTTAAAATGACTGTGATACTCAGCTCCTTCTAGACATTTACTGGTGTGGTTACAAACATGGTGAAGTCAAGAGAATGGTCCAGGAAGACAAGAGAAGAGGTGATTACTCTTCACAGGAAGGGCAATGGCTATAAGAAGATTGCAAAGATGTTAAACATACCAAGAGAGATCATAGGAAGCATCATTCGCAAATTCAAGGCAAAGGGCACTGTTGAAATGCTACCTGGTCGTGGCAGAGAGAAGATGCTGACTTCGACTGCTGTGCGCTACCTGAAGTGTAGAGTGGAGAAAAGTCCCTGTGTGACTGCTGAGGAACTGAGAAAAGATTTGTCAGATGTGGGTACTGAAGTTTCAGCTCAGACAATAAGGCGCACACTGCGTAATGAAGGCCTCCATGCCAGAACTCCCAGGCGCACCCCCTTGCTGTCTCCAAAGAATAAGAAGAGTCGACTGCAGTATGCCAAAAGTCATGTGGACAAACCACAGAAGTTTTGGGATAGTGTTCTGTGGACTGGTGAAACAAAATTAGAACTGTTTGGGCCCATGGATCAACGTTATGTTTGGAGGAGGAAGAACAAGGCCTATGAAGAAAAGAACACCTTGCCTACTGTGAAGCATGGTGGGGGGTCAATCATGCTTTGGGGCTGTTTTGCTTCTGCAGGTACAGGGAAAGCTTCAGCGTGTGCGGGTACCATGAATTCTCTTCAGTACCAGGAGATATTGGATGACAATGTGATGCAGTCCGTCACAAACCTGAGGCTTGGGAGACGTTGGACCTTTCAACAGGACAATGATCCCAAGCATACATCCAAGTCCACTAGAGCATGGTTGCAGATTTAAGGCTGGAACATTTTGGAGTGGCCATCGCAGTCACCTGATTTAAATCCGATTGAGAACCTCTGGTGGGACTTAAAGAAAGTAGTTGCAGTGCGCAAGCCTAAGAATGTGTCTGAACTGGAGGCTTTTGCCCATGACGAATGGGTGAAGATACCCGTAGATCGCTGCAAGACACTTGTGTCAAGCTATGCTTCACGTTAAAAGCTTATAACTGTAAAAGGATGTTGTACTAAGTACTAAGATTGAATGTCACTTGGGGGTTGAATAAAACTGATAATGATGTGAGCACAGAAAAGACTTTGTGGTTATTTCATTATAAATGTATGTTATATTTGTCTGACCTACACGTGCCTCTTTGATTTAATTGTAAGCAAGATGACTGAATGATCAAAATCAATGTCAAACTGGCCAAAACACTCGATTTCAGTGGGGGTTGAATAATTTTGAACACAACTGTATATATATATATATATATAAAGATATATATCAATATTCTTAGAAAATATATCCAGACTTGTATTACACACACATTTTGGAAACTAATTGCCCCCCCCCCATTTGGCTGATCCCTCCAGAAGAAATGTTGAACCGATAGAGCAGAGGAATAATATATATATTCTCTGCTCTGTCGGGTTCAACATTTCTTCTGGAGGGATCAGTCAAATTGGAGGGGTGTGTTTAGTTGAGATTGTCCACATGCCCCCCCATGTGTGTATGTGTATATATGGTCTGAAGTCTGTGGGCGGGTGTATATATACAGTATATATCTGCATGTTGATATATATACGTATATGTCTGTGTGTGGTATCAATGCATCCCTACTCTATACACAGCGCTCCATGTCCCTATAATATATATGATAGACTTGTGCACCGATTTTTTTTGGTTCGATTCGGTTCAGTTCGGTCGGTTTTTGTAAATTTTCGTTTTGGCTCGTTTGGCCGATTTCCGTTTCGGTTCGGTTCGTTTCGGTTCGTTTTTCATTTCAACTTTTTTTTTGTGATTTCGGAAATTTTCGTGTTTTTCAGAACATATGTTCTCCTCCTTTCAAAGTGTCTATTCGTTTTGATTTAAACTAATGGTTTTTCGGATCCGATATTTCTGCCGATACGATAATTCTGCCGATACGATAATTCTGCCATTGAGATTTCCCATGTTTTACAAGAAGGATACATTGAGATTTCCCATGTTTTACAAGAAGGATACATTGAGACTTCTCATGTTTTACAAGAAGGATACATTGAGATTTCCCATGTTTTACAAGAAGGATACATTGAGATTTCTCATGTTTTACAAGAAGGATACATTGAGATTTCTCTGGTTTCCTGGGAAGGATACATAGAGATTTCTCTGGTTTTCCAGGAAGGATACATTGAGATGGGAATGATACAAAATTACAGAATCAGCGATATAACCGAAAAATACGATGTCCGAAATTACTGAAATGGAACCGAAATCAGGAATGGAGCCGAAATCACGAATGGATAGTGGATTCCTGTCCAGTGCGGTGAGAAGCAAACGTAATGCAGTGTAGACACGCTGCGAGGCGGAGTGAAGTCAAGCCTGCAAAATGTTTGCTTCTCTTCGCTATGCTGTGCGTCGCTACACGCTCAGTGTGTCTCAGCCTTTATTCCCGCATCACTATCTTACCGAATCAGTTTGTATACTTGTTACTGACCCTGCTTGTTCTGAGGACCCGATCTGTTGCCGACTTTGCCTGACATTTGACTATTCTCTGTGTGAATTCCCTGCCTGTTCTGGTTGCTTCCTGTTGCTGCAGATGTGTGCCGATTCTCACCAACCATATACAGTAATGCAGTACAAGTGCCTAAACATTGCTGACCCAGTTTTGTTATAGCTGTTGATGTAACTGAATAGATAGGGGATCTCTTCTGCATTACCAAAACCTCCACCACTGCACTCTTCCACAATACCTCAGAGGTGTTACGGTGTGAAGGTACTTGCTGCCACCAAAGGCACAATATTTGGGTGCACTGCCACTGATGCCTATACTAGATTCATATCATTTTAATATTGGACTGCAGGGTCCACCACTGCACTCTTCCACAATACCACAGAGGGGTTACGGTGTAACGGCACTGTTGCCGACACTAAAGGCCCAATTTTAAAGCACCTATTGTTACTTTCATCCAAAACCTGCATAAGTTACACCATAATTTAACCAAAAAAATCACTAAACATGTTCTGCGTGTCTTAAATGTCTCCTCTTTTCATACAGGCTGCCGCCCCAAGCAGTTGTTTATGAATAGATTAAAGGAAAAGCATTTACCATCATTTGAAATGTCATTTTTTGTTTTTAAATGTTTCTATACATCCTACAAATCCGCCAATTCACGGGCAGGTTATGGGGACCTCCTAGGCACAATATTTGAAGGATTTTTTCATTTTTATTCTTAATCTTTATTTCATGGAAAACTCACTGTTCCTTTAAAAATGTTTTTTTTTTACTTTTTGTCCTTGTTTCCTGTCCCCCAGGGCACTACCCGGACCCCCATACACCTTTTATTTTCAAATATCTTGCATATATGCCCTCTTGGAGGGCACTCTAAAAAAATCTAACTTTCGAGTCCCATTGACTTGCATTGAGTAAGGTTCATGTTCGAGATCGAACTCGAACTTTTGAAATTGTTCGAGTTCGAATGCGAACTGAACACGTAGGTGTTCAGCTCATCCCTAGATGTCACTATATTTGAACATATCTCTATACAGTGGCAAGAAAAAGTATGTGAACCCTTTGGAATTACGTGGAGTTTTGCATGAATTGGTCATAAAATGTGCTCTGATCTTCATCTAAGTCACAACGATTTGATAAACACAGTCTGCTTAAAATAATACACACAAACATTATCAGGGTTATCCAAAGAGATTCAAAAAGTCACCGCACGTTCAGTGACTTTTCATTCTCTTCAATTCGGTTCCTTTTGCCGATCCCATTTCGGTGACCCTGCGGTGTATTCAGCAAACACCACAGGGTCCCCGAATTGCAGGGAAAGGCTGCCGCAAACCTGACGAAAACTAACCGCAAAACCCACCGAATGCACGCGGAAAACCCCCAAAAACATCTGGATTAACCTGCGAAAACCACGGAAAAAGCCCGAGCAGGAGCCGAATCACACACAGCCGAAGCAGCCGAAGCAGCTGAGATGCAGACGAGGGAGGTGAATAAATTAGCAAAACCGTTTGTGTGAATCTGTGAAAATGAAACGCTGTTTGCAAAGAAACTACTGAGCGAAAATGTCTGAAATTTGTATATGAGATCCAGGGAATGATAATAAAAAGGGCTGTTACAGAAAAAATAAGTAAACTTAAGAAAGAAAAAAAAAAATTAAGAAAAATGCTTAAAGTATCCTAAAAAAATCCAGATCCCAGGCCAGACTCAGGGCCCAGACCCCAGGCCTAGACCCAGAGCCCAGACCCAGGGACCAGAGCCCAGGGCCCAGACCCCAGGCCAGACCCCTGGGACCAGACCCCAAGTCCCAGACCCTAAGGCCCAGACCCAGGGCCCAGACCCCTAGGCCCAAACCCAGGGCCCAGACCCCAGGCCCAGACCCGCAGGGGCAGACCCCAAGGCCGAGACCCAAGGCCCAGACCCCAAGGCCCAAACCCAGGGCCCAGACCCCAAGGCCCAGACCCAGGGCCCAGACTCTAAGGCCCAGACCCCAAGGCCCAGACCCCAAGGCCCAGACCACAAGGCCCAAACCCAGGGCCCAGACCCCAAGGCCCAGACCCAAGGCCCAAACCCAGGGCCCAGACCCCAGACCCCATGGCCCAGACCCCAAGGGCCAAGCCCCAGAGACCAGACCCAGAGACCAGGGCCAGGGCCAGACCACAGGCCATAAGGCCCAGACCCAGGGACCAGACCCCCGGCCAGACTCAGGGCCCAGACCCCAGCCTAGACCCAGGGCCCAGACCTCAGGGACCAGACCCCAAGGCCCAGTCCCAGGGACCAGACCCAGGGCCCAGACCAGACCCCAGAGACCAGGCCCAGCCCAGACCCCAAGGCCCAGAGCACAGAACCCAGGGCCCAGACCCCAAGGCCCAGTCCCAGGGACCACACCCAGGGCCCAGACCAGACCCCAAGGCCCAGGGACCAGACCCAGACCCAGACCCGAAGGCCATCATACACAGCGCGTTTCTGTGAAATTTATTGCTGTGGATTCTGTGATACGTTCATACACACCGCTCATTACTGTGAGTTTTATTGCTGTGGATACTGTGATACGCTAATACACAGTGCACAATACTGGGAGTTTTATTGCTGAGGTGCTATGTAATGTCCTTTTTTTTTAAAGGGGAGAAAAGCTGTTACAGGTTGATGGAGTGCCGGGGGGGCCCGGGGGGCCCGATCGTGAGGTTTAGTAAGGGGCCCGATCATTTCATGATGGCTGCCCTGATGACAACAATCCGTCCAAGCCCTGAGGCAGCAAAGCAGCCCCAAACCATGATGCTCCCTCCGCCATGTTTTACAGTGGGGATGAGGTTTTGATGTTGGTGTGCTGTGCCTTTTTTTCTCCACACATAGTGTTGTGTGTTTTTTCCAAACCACTCAATTTTGGGTTCATCTGTCCACAGACTATTTTGCCAGTAGTGCTGTGGAAAACCCAGGTGCTCTTTTGCAACCTTCAAACGTGCTGCAATATTCTTTTTGGACAGCAATGGCTTCCTCCGTGGTGTCCTCCCATGTACTCCATTCTTGTTTAATGTTTTCCTTATTATAGAGGTGTCAACAAAAATGTTAGCATGTGCCAGAGATTTCTGTAAGTCTTTAGCTGACACTCTAGGATTCTTCTTTACCTCATTAAGCTTTCTGCTCTGTGCTCTTGCATTCATCTTTACAGGACGACCATGCCTAGGGAGAGTAGCAACAGTGCTGAACTTTCTCCATTTGTAGACAGTCTGTCTTACCGTGGACACATGAACATCAAGGCTTTTGGAGATCCTTTTGTAACCGTTTCCAGCTTCATGCAAGTCAACAATTCTTGATCGTAGGTCTTCTGAGAGCTCTTTTCTGCGAGGCATGGTTCACATCAGGCAGTGCTTCTTGAAACCAGTAAACCCAAAACTGGTGTGTGTTTTTATAGGGCAGGACAGCTTTCAGCAACACATCCAATAATATCACACTGATTGGACTCAAGGTTGGCTCACTCCTGGCTCCAATTAGCTCTTGGAGAAGTCATTAGGCTAGGGGTTCACATACTTTTTCCACCCTGCACTGTGAATGTTTACTTGTTATGTTCAATAAACACATGGAAACATATACAGGGTTATTCAAAGAGATTCGAAAAGTCACCGCACGTTCGGTGACTTTTCGTTCTCTTCAATTCGGTTCCTTTTGCTGATCCCATTTTGATGACCCTGCGGTGTATTCAGCAAGCACCACAGGGTCCCCAAATTGCAGGGAAAAGCTGCCGCAAACCCAACGAAAACTCGCCGCAAACCCAGCGAATGCACGCCAAAAACATCTGGATTAACCTGCCGAAAACCACAATAAAACCCGAACAGGACCCGATCGCAGCCTTCGAAACAGCAGAAGAGGCAGTGAATAAATTAGCAAAACAGTTTGTATGAGTGTGTGAAAGTGAAACGCTGTTTGCAAAGAAACTACTGAGCGAAAATGTCTGAAATTTACATATGAGGTCCAGGGAATGATAATAAAGAGGGCTGTTACAGAAAAAAGAAGAAAACTTAAAAAAAAAAAATAAAAAAAATTAAGAAAAATGCTTAAAATATCCTAAAAAATCGATAAATAAAGAGACTCTTTACTGCAGAATTTTATAATGAATGGTTTATTAGATATTGAATTAAAACAGGAAATTTTTTAACATTGAAGCCTATGGGATTCTCCTGAATAAATTTGCCGAATTAAACCACCGAATGGCAGGGCATTTCGGGAACCTTTCACTGCTGGTTTGTGTTCTCTGAATAGCCGAAGCAGTGCTTTTTCATGGGGGTTTCACTGCCCTCGAATAGGCACCGAACAGGCACCGTATGTTCAGTCAATTCGCTAGGATTTGGCGAATTGCCTGCTCTCTGGATAGCCGAATGGCCAGGAATGGTAGGAAAATCAGCGTTCGGTTACCTTTCTCAAGCAATTCGGATCTCTTTGAATAACCCTGATAATGTTTGTGTTGTATTATTTTAAGCAGACTGTGTTTTTCAAATCGTTGTGACTTAGATGAAGATCGGAACACAATTGATGACCAATTCATGCAAAACTCCACGTAATCCCAAAGGGTTCACATACTTTTTCTTGCCACTGTATGTCATATTGTGCTATTTTGATAACAAAAAAAATGTTGATTGCAAAAGGAAAATTTTCAAAACGCTGCGTTCACTTGAGTAAAACTATAATACACATATCAAGTGTTTATAGAAAAGACTCACATGTTTCTCGCGGCAGGTTAAATTTGGTTTCATTCCCCAAATGTCGGACTCTGCACTCCAGTTTCTCAATTAATTCTCTTTCAGATGTGTCCCTTAGTACTATCCAGTTGGTAACAGTTGGAATAGCATCTATTGTTTCCATATAACTGCCATTTGTGTTTCCGGATTCCAAACCAAACCATGAGGCTGAAGGAACAGGCCAACCAGATGTAACACATGTAACGCTGAACACGCCTGACGCCTCGTCGATAATATACATGGATCCTTGCAGGGGTTCTACAGATTTAACAAGAAAATATGATTCACTCGATGGCGTTATTACAATCACAAATTTTTATAAAGCAACAACAACATATTCTGCAGCGCTGGGCAGGACAAAACAGAAAATAAACAAAGCAGGTTGACATGCGGAGATCGAAGGGAGAAGAGGACCCTGCTCACATGAGTTTACATTCTAAAAGGAGTGGGGCGACACATATGTGAGGGTAAAAAGCAGAGTATTGTGGTACATGGGGATTGTGTGAGAGGTAGAAAGATGCAATGGGGGATTATGGGTTGAACTGATAGTGAGCCTGTCAAATATTGTGTTTTTAGAGACTTCTTGAAAAGCAGTAAGCACGGGGAGCGTCGAATGTTGCAAGGGAGGGAGTTCCATTGGCAGTCATTCTGACGGTACGAGCAGGGGGATGCAGGTACGAGGAGACGAGATTTGAACTTTCGTGTTTGAAGAATATATTTACTATTTTAATACAATCCTGAGTATAGCAGTAAGTGTGATACCGTTTTTATTGGACTAACGTTACATTTAAAAGACAAGCTTTCAAGAGTGTAACCTCTCTTCTTCAGGTCTGGAAGCTATACTGATCAGTATCTTAGAAATGAACATTAAGGGACACATGGGTGGGGGTAGGTGTCATAAATGGTGAGACACCTACCCCCCGCCCATGTGCCCCTTAATGCTCAATTCTAAGATACTGATCAATTTCCAGACCTGAAGAAGAGAGGTTACACTCTCGAAAGCTTGTTTTATAAATGTTACGTTAGTCCAATAAAAAAGGTATCACTACGCGCTGCTATACCCGTGATTTTGGCATCTGGACTAACACGGCCTATCTAATCTATTTAATATAGACGTAAAAGCCATCGTTACATTTTGGCACTCAGTCTGGCGCGCTCTTTGCATAACAAGGGGTATTAGCATCAGTATATCCCATGTTATATCAAATATACACAGTAACGCAAAGGTGGGGAAAAAATAAATATTTTTAGGAGAATTTTTTTTCAGATTGTTAAAGGGACACTCTACTCATCCCAACCACCATATTATTGTTTTAACGTGGTCAGTATGTGAGGAGCACCCCGCCAACCTGCTAACCCAATTGGGTGAAATTGCTAGGCGAAGTGGAGGAGTTTCCTCCCTCCACCAGCAGCTGGGATTTTTGAATGTCCCGGCTGCCGTTCACCAGATCGGTCACTAGTGATGTCAGCATGCAGAGAGCTGCCGATGTTACCCTCTAAGATCGCCCATGAAAGCGGGCTGCCTCTGAGAGGCAGTCGATGGATCGGATCTGCACATGCGCGCGTAGCTCTGATCGATCACCCTGTGCAGGCATTATGAACTTGCATTCGGAAAGTGCACAAGGAGTGAAAATCTGGCAAGGGACTTCTGGGTTCACGAGTCCTTGATCCGAAGAGGAGGAGCTGCGAGTGGCGAGAGACAAAAGTTGAGCAATATCACTCCGCCCCGCAAAATAAATAAAAGAAGAGTCTATCAGTAGGATCGGCCAAATTATTTATCGGCAATAAAGAGGGAACTCTATTTATCAACAGAGTGTTCCTTAATACATTTATCGGACTAGAAATAATGCAACTCCATTTCTCCCACATTTTTAGGAGTTTGTTTATGCGCTAACAGCATCTGCAGCGCTTCACAACAGTCAGCGGGAATGAGACATATTTAAAACAAGCATTGGAACAGAAACTGGAGGTGTACAGGTTACAGCTTGCAATCTAGAGGAGTTGGGGTGGAGGAAGACAAGGGCAGTTTTAATGGTCATCAGGCTCTTTAGCACTAGTGTTTCAGCAATGGTGAGGACATGGAAGTGACATCTGTCATGGGTTGGGGTGGGTGAGGTGAGGGATAGGTTGGCATCAGTGATGTGGTACCATACTCTGAAGAGATGGGTTTTGAGGTATTTCTTGAAGGCCTGAAGATCAGTGGAGAGTTTGATAGTGCGGAGCTGCCTTTGAGAAGTCTTGGAGGCGAGAGTTGGCAGTGCGGGTGGAGAAAGAGGACAGGCAGAGGTCTCCCACTGACTGGAGTGATCTAGAAGGACGTGCTTGTGGAATAAGGAAGACATGTAAGGGGCGGTCGCGTTATTGAGGGCTTTGAATCTCAGTGTCATGTTTTCCTCTCTCCCCCAGCACCTGTTAAGTTTATAATTCAGTTTATCGAACCAAAAAGGTTCTTTTTTTGAGTGATTTCTCTCACCATACAAAGAAAGAAAGATATCTCCTATTGATTTCTTGATTTTGCTGTTTATCTCATATTCCAGTGCGCACGTGTAACGTCCTTCATTCCTGATTTTAGTTTTCTGTATCGTGATGGCCGCCCTCTCTAGGACCGGTGCTGGGGACGCTTAGCACTGTTTTACACTCATTTGATACAGATGTTCCATGAGAAGCTGAAAAAGTGGTCAGGTGTAAGTCTTTTTTCTCTGTTATCCTTTGCCATGTCACTTGCTTAAGTGAAGCCCTATCATCTGGCAATGCACATTTTAGGGTCACGCTTTCACCAACTCTCACTGGCTTGGGGTCTTCAACAAGAATGTCATCTGTCAATCAAATGATACATTGCGTTAAATGTGTGTCTGCTCAGTTTTTGTAAGCCATGTCTCCATTGCATTAGGATGGTAAGCAATTTAGATATAAATAATTGTATGACCCTGAAAGCAGCAAGAAAGAGGAAGTAGCACTCTTATCAGGCACCTTTATAGAGCTGGGTTGCCTAGGATACAGGCTGTACCATTGTTTTAAAAAAATAAAATGCTAAGTAACAAATAAATGAAGTGGCTTTCTGAATAAAAACGGGAATATTTTTAACATTGAAAACTATGGGATTCCCCTGAATTAGGCTAGGGTCAAACGAACGCTTTATTCTCAGCGACCGTCAAAAAGTGCTTCCGGCCGCATTGATGTATTTTTTCACAGAATGCGCGAAAACGGTCATACAATGCTCATTTTCGTGCGTGATTTGTTACGGATCCAAACCAGGTAACTTTGGGTGTCTGGACGTTATGTTGACTGGACATGAGCAGCGTCTGACGTCTCCTAATCACGCACACACGCCGCTATGCCGCCGCAGCGCACTCTGTACGTCAGATCTGTTTCTCGAAAAAATGCGTTTGTTTGCCGCTTGCATTGTGCGGCCGTATTTCGCATATTGGCCGTCATTGCCCGCCATTTGGCTGCTACTACGGCCGTGATTAAGTGCACCTAAACGCACGTTAAAAATGCGTTAGTCTGACCCCAGCCTAAACCTGCCGAATGAAGCCCCAGAACATCAGGGCATTTCACTGATATTTCTCTGCTGTTCGGCGTCTGTGAATAGATTAATCATTGCTTCTTTATGGGGGATTTCACTGTTGCCGAACAGGCACCGTATATCGCTGGCAGTTCGCCAAAATTTGGCGTACCGCCTGCTTTTTGAATACCCGAATGGCCTCGAAATTGCATCGTATAGGGAAATTCAATTCAAGTTAGAAGCCTTGACCCACCAGATGTTTTGGAGCTACGTCTCCCATGATACTCCACCATTCATTAGGTTGGCTGAGTATCATGGGAGGTGTTGCTCCAAAACATCTAGGGCTCTATTCCCTACTTGGCGCTGAACGATGAACGCTGACGGGGAAAACCTGTGCCTGCAGGTTTCCCTATAGCGTCCCCATTTTAGCACCATATTTACGGGACAGGCGCCAATTCAGCAGTCTGTCTTGGGAAAAGTGCTACCCTCAGTGATACTCGCAGTAGACCTTCTGTGCCGCTGCGAGCATCACCTCCTGGAGTCCATATGACTCCATCGATCGTTGCACTGCTGGTTTCGCGAGCCCTGCGCGATCTCACTCTTGCACAGCGTTGAGGCGTGATTACGGAGGGAGACTTGGGACTATTTGTCCCCAGTCTCACTCTGCCCTCGGCAGGCCAGAAGCAGCAGATCGGGTCACCGTTCTCGTTGAGGGATGAGAGGTGAGTATCTGATTTATTGGGGGGAGGGTTTAGCTGGTGCTAAATGATTCTTCAAAAGCACAATCAGTTAGCACCAGCTTCTGGGTGACAGTAAAAATCTGTTTAAACCATTGGTGCGGTAATTAGCGCTAGGATGTTGTAATACCTTACTTATCCTAACGCTAATTACTAGAGGTGTGCACAGCTGAAAAATTTGTTTTCTTTCTTTTTAAAATAATTTAGTTTTTGGAATTTCGTTATGTATTTCGGAGCTTGTTTAGTATTTCGTTCCGTTTTGGATCGATTCGAAATTTGATATTGATTTCGATAATTGCTATATCAATTCAAATTTCGGATCAGTAAATAAAACCCCCAATTAATCAAATTTTGCTGTTAAAAGAAAAGCTAGGGTTAAATATTAAGCTGTGTCACAGATTTAGTACCAGAGGCCAATTAACAGGGACAGGTGCTTGTGAAACAGTGAAACAAAATTTATTTGTTTCATAAAGTCATTTGCTGACTGCATTACTCGTATTGTATTATTTTAATTTAAGATCAATTCGATAGTTGATATAGCAATTTGATTGTTGATATCAATTCAATAGTTGATATCTTGATTCGAATTTCAGATTACTAAATAAAACCCCAATTAATCAATCTTTTGTTTTATGATGAAACAGTATAACAAATTAAATTCGTTAGATACCATTTTGATTCGTTTGGTTTCGAATTCAGATCAAATCGATTAGTTATTTCAGGAGTACTTCCAAAATACGAATTAATGAACTTCATTACGAATTCCATTTCTTTACGAAACGAATGTACACCTCCAATAATTACTGATTGCACTCCCCATCTTAAGCATAGGATGCACAAAGTACAGTAAGCTCACACAATCACCGATGCGCAAACTGATTTTTACAGGGTTTAGTGTTAGGAAGGTAATACAGGGGGGTGTGTGTTAAAGTCACTTATCCTGACGTTAACGCTTACTCACCTCAACACTACAGTTAGCATTCACTAGGGAATAGCCCCCCCTAGAGGGCCAGCATTGTTGACTCTGGTTTTGGGATATATTACCCATTTGAACTCATTTTCTAAAATGTAACTTGATTAATCTGAAAACCATATCAAACACATACACTCATCTTCATCCTCTGACTCGTCCGTCTCCTGTTCTAGTTTAAATATTGTCTCCTTCCCCATATGGTTAACCACACACGCCAGGTGGTCGGTTAAGTAACGTTTGCTTTCGCCGATTATGGCTATCCAGTGAGTAGCAGTTGCAGTCTCCTTTGCCATTAACGTGTGACTGCCATTTGCGTTTCCGGATCCCACACCAGCCCAGGACACATTTGGAGTGGGCCAGCCAGATACAACACATGTGGCATTGAAGGTACCCGACCCCTCGCTCTCTATGGTAAGCGACCCATCCAGTGGCTCTATAAATAACAAAAAAAGAAAAATACTATGAATTAATAATAAAAAAATGGTTTACAGTGCAATGGACAAATATGACATAAGATGACATTGTGGCATTTTGTAGGCAACTCAGTTTCTTCACCATAGAGCAGTGGTTCCAAACCTCAGTCCTCAGGCCAGGTTTTAAGGATCACCTTTGGGAAATGCAGACTGAATCCTGCAATCACTGAGCAGCAACTCATATCACCTGTGCTGTGATTCGGAAATCTGGAAAACCTGGCCTGTTGGTGGTACTTGAGGACCGCGGTTGGGAACCACTGCCATAGAGGGATGGTCAGATTTCTATAGAATATATGGATTGTAAAAGTCAAAGTGTTGGCGTAAGTACTACCCAGAGGCATATTTAGGGTATTTGGCACCCGGGGCGGAAACTCCCTTTAGCACCCCCCTCCCCCCAAACAAAAAATGCAAAAAAGCAGTTCGATGATGAGGTGAAAGTGTGCTCCTAGTCAAGACATGTGTCAATGACCAAGCATATCAGCCAGGGCAAAGCAGACAGGCAGCGTGTGCCGGGAACAGAGGCTGACAGCCTGCCATATGCACCTCCACCACCCCCCTTATTACGCCACTTGTACTACTTGCGCTCAATGGCAATGGTGCCCTGAAAATTGCATAAATTAGACAGCTTCTGGATGGAGTCCAGCACCTCACTCCATCGTGTGAGGTCCAGCTTGAACATGACCCGTGCAGTCAAAAGGCCACCAAGCTAGCTAAAACCATTAAGCTGCCTAAGAGGAGAGCACTCTGCTACTGTAGCTTCCAGACGGTGTTGATAGATGTCCATTAGTCAGTCTCCACAGCCTGCAGGGCTGCAGGGCAGGATTTACAATTAGGCAAAGCAGACACCACAGGGGGCACCTTGCTCTGAAAAACTAAAACAGAATTCCTAGAAGTGGCTGCGATGTGACAGGGACAACCCATCATAGCTGAGTAGTCTGAAGAACCGTTTTTCAAAATGTAAAATGTATAATGTGCCCCTGGGATAAAAATCCGGCCACCCAGGAGTGTCGGAGTGAGAGCTGGAAAAACATGGCTCCAGGCTGAGTCCGACTAGAGTATTGAAACACAGGAGGTAGGAGATGGATTAGGAAACGCGACCTATTGATAGTGTGTCTGTTTGTGTGTGGCAACTAGTGTGTCTCAGTGTTGTAGCTAGTGCGGCTTTACCTAGCAGATATTGTGACTGGATGTTTGTGTGTATGGAAGATAACGTGTCTTCGTGTTTGTGTGTGTGATGCAGATAGTGTGTCTGGGTGTAGATGCAAATAGGGTGTGATGCAGATAGTGTGTCTGGGTGTGATGCAGATAGTGTAGAAATCAGAAGCATTCTCATCTACACAACGGATGGAGATTTTGGAAAAGTATCGATAACCCAAAGAACTGTTTTGCCAATCAAAAGATGTATAAACTTCAAAAGAAGTAGTTTAATTACTTAGCATTAAATGTAAATGAAACCATGAAAATGTCAATGTCTGGGTGCCTTGCCGGCCGCTGACGGGCGGTGCCCACTCAAAACCAAGCGATCATCTCAGTGAGTCCCTCAAGGCCACTCATGGTGGTTCCCCTCCATCAAGTGGAGTCATACACAGTCATTCACAGGACATTGAGCCTGTGCCAATCCCCTGCGTTCTGCAGTACCCAGGTCCCATTCCAGCTCTCCACGAACTCCTGTTGGAGCCAGGAGAAGCGCAAGGCTTCCAGCACTCTCTAGGCCCCAAGATGGAGGTGTGCAGGTGACCTGCCTTCAACAATATAGTGGTGGATAGTGGTACGCAAGTCTAGCTAATGACATCCTTACTTCCTACATCTATTGTCTCCCAGGTATACTGGTCCCGGCCTTCTACTTCTACCACCTTGCTTGCCAGCTGCCTGTCTTGATCAACTGCATTCATTGTAGCCACGCTTGCCAGCCACCTGCCCCAAACTTTGCCCTCGTCAGCACTACCCTATTGGCCTACTCTGGCACCATGCTACGCACCTCGTCTCCAGCACCCATCAGTATCCGCTTCCTCCTCACCCTCTGTACCACCTCAAGGGTCCAAACCCTGACAGTATGGTGGAATTCACTTCGTAAAAACTTTTCTTACCATATAATGAAACCAAGATCTCCTTCACTATTGGACTTCTTGAAACAACATTGAAAATGCATCTGTAAGCTCCTTCATCGCTGAAATTTGCGTTCCTTATTGTGATAGACGTTGTCTTCTTATTTACACTGATCTTAAACATGATGTTTTCATATCCTTTCCCGGTACAGTTTTCCAGAGATGTTGCGTATCTGAACAAATCGACGGGTTTGTCGTTCACCATCTTCTGCCACTTCACATATTTTACTTTATGGCCGCCGGTCTGCAATCTGCATTGTAATGTCACGCTTTCCCCGACTCTCACTGGGTCGGGATTTTTACTCAGGATGTCATCTGTCAAGAGAATTTAATGAAACTTTGTAACCAACCATAAATAGAAGACGAAAACCCATGATTAGGATATGAGGAGTGGCCACCGCTTCTACTCCCCTCCCTCCCAGTCTGGTGATATCGTGGGGAGACATGGAGGAGTTACCTTCACCCCACCCAGTGTCACCAGCATGTGGGATTTTGAATTTCACTGCTGCCGGTCAGTGGTCACCAGATCGGTCACTAGTGATGTCTCACACACACACACAGAGCGGCTGACGTCACCCTCGCTGAGACCAAAGGCCGTAGCGAGTGTTCTCAGAGAGGCAGTGATGGATACGATCTGCACATGCATGCGCACGCAGCCTCGATCCAACGTTCTGCGACGGGGTGGCAGAACAAACCCGTGAAGTGAACAAGTCGCATAGCACAGCGCAATTTGCAGTTCCTACGCTATTCATGTTGCATAGGAGCACATATTACCTTGAAAAGCGTCAGGGGCTTCCAGGTTCGGGAGTCCCAGGGCCGAAGAGGACCAGCTGCGTGAAATTGATGATCCTTTTGGTTCTTCCCAGTTTACTGGACCATGATCCAGCTCGTCTGGAATTCCGATAAAAGCATTTCGGATTATTACAATCAAGTTTGCTGGAGAACGAGCCTAAGCGCATGCACACACAACTAATTAATTACTGGCAACAGGTAAATAGTTAATTGGAAGATTAGAAGAGAGGGTTCCCTCCCGGAAGCCCACCCGCTGCCAAACTCCATGTCCTGCAAGAATAGGAGGGGATCCTATATGTCCTCCAACCTGTGGCTGGCAGGTTGAGAGTTTATATATGTGGAAAAAATCTATTAAAGGCTCTTTTCTTTACCCGGGTGACTTGACGAATCTGGGAGAGCTAAGGGAATGATCAGCCCTGTAACATGTATAATTCATGCGCTGCAGGAATTAATGAAGACAGGTCACCTGGGAGTCCGTTTTGCTTTCTAATCTGCACCGTATGGATTCTACATACTGCGGGGTGGCATTCTTCATGCGCTGCCCATCAGCATGAATACATTATATGTGTCCTGGAAAATAGCGCCGATGTGGCAACCTTACACCCTGTATATTTATAAGAATTAAATACCCCAACCCTGCAGTGAATTCAGCATTTACCGCAGGGTCCCCAAAGTGCAAGGAAAATCCACCAACCACATCCTAAAATCCGCCGCAAAACCACCGCATCGAACGGAAAAAGCGCTGCAAAACTGTTGAAGAAACACCACACGCACGCATGCGAAAAAAAGCCAACTATCTGCCACAAAACCACCGAAAAAACCCCCGAACGCGTCTGAAAAAAGCCGGCGATCCACTGAACACCGTGAAGACGAGCCGCTGGAAAAACTACTGGACTAAAATGTCTGGAATAAACATATAAGATCCTATGAATAATAATAAAATTCTATTACAGAAAAAAACTATAAAATATTTAAAAAAATTTAAATTAATAAAAAAATAAAAATAAAAAATCTAAAAAAAATCATGAAAAATGCATAACAATTTTTTAAAAAAAAATTAAGAAAGAGACTTTTTCTGCAGATTAAAATATTAAATGGTTTATTAAATATTGGATTAAAATGGGGATATTTTTAACATTGAAACCTATTGGATTCGCCTGAATAAACCTGCCGAATGAAAACACCGAACAGCAGGGCAATTCTCTGCTGTTCGGTGTCTCTGAATAGATTAACCATTGCTTCTCTATGGGGGATTTCACTGCGGCCGAACAGGCACCATATTTCGCTGGTAATTTGCCAAATTTGGTGAATTTGGTGAACTTTCTGAATAGCTGACTGGCCCCGGAATGTCACTATACAGGGGAATTCACTGTTCGGCAATATGGGGGCCAGTTTGGCTCTCTCTGAATAACCCTGTATGTATGTTATGGGAAAAGACCCAAATCTGGATAAACCTGGATTACCTGGGTAGAACTGACATTACCCAGGCAGTTTTGGGTAAAACTAACAGGGTTATTCAAAGAGAATCGAAAAGTCACCGCATGTTCAGTGACTTTTCATTCTCTTCAATTCGAGCCGATTCGGCGATCCCATTTCGGCGACCCTGCTGTGTATTCAGCAAGCACCACAGGGCCGTCGAAGCGCAGGGAAAAGCTGCCGCAAACCCGACGAAAAGTCACTGCAAAAACCCGGCGAATGCACACCGAAACCCGCAAAAACATCTGGATTAACCCGCCGAAGACGCTGGGAATAACCCGAGCAGGAGCCAATCACAACGCAGTGAAGCCTCTGGAAACAGCCGACACCGCAGACAAGTGAAGTGAATAAATTATAAAAACAGTTTGCATGAATGTTTGAAAAGTGAAAATGCGAAAATATCTGAAATTTACATATGATCCAATCAATGATAAAAAAAGGGCTGTTACAGAAAAAACAAGTATATTTAAAGAAAAAAAAATCTGACTTTTTTTTAAAAAAAATTGCTTAAAATTTCCTAAAAAATCTATAAATAAAGCGACTCTTTACTGCAGTATCTTATAATGAACGGTTTATTAGATATTGAATTAAAACGGAAATATTTTTAACATTGAAGTCTATGGGATTCTCCTGAATAAACCTGTCGAATGAAACCACCGAATGGCCGGGCAATTCGGGAACCTCGTGACTATATACAGAATACGCCTGTAAACATGTAACACTGTGACTATATACAGAATGTGCCTGTAAACATGTAACATAGTGACTATATACAGAATGCACCTGTAAACATGTAACATAGTGACTATATACAGAATGCACCTGTAAACATGTAGCACAGTGACTATATACAGAATGCACCTGTAAACATGTAACACAGTGACTATATACAGAATGCACCTGTAAACATGTAACTTAGTGACTATATACAGAATGCACCTGTAAACATGTAACACAGTGACTATATACAGAATGCACCTGTAAACATGTAACACAGTGACTATATACAGAATGCACCTGTAAACATGTAACATAGTGACTATATACAGAATGCACCTGTAAACATGTAACATAATGACTATACACAGAATGCACCTGTAAACATGTAACATAGTGACTATATACAGAATGCACCTGTAAACATGTAACATAGTGACTATATACAGAATGCACCTGTAAACATGTAACATAGTGACTATATACAGAATGCACCTGTAAACATGTAACATAGTGACTATATACAGAATGCACCTGTAAACATGTAACATAGTGACTATATACAGAATGCACCTGTAAACATGTAACATAGTGACTATATTTCGTTTCTTTTAATCTGTATATTTGTGTTGTGTTTTTTATATCTTGCATTTTAATACTTTGTATTTCTGTAACGACTACAACAATACAATGTTCTTGAACCCAGGACATACTTGAAAACGAGAGAAAAATCAATGTATCCTTCCTGGGAAAATACTTTATAAATAAATAAATAGTGACTATCAGCATGAATATGCCTGTTTTTAACATCTATCCCATTAGTGTCATTCTAGGGGCACATATATTGTTACGTAGTATGATCTATGCCATGATTAAATTCGTGTTATAGTTTGGGTTTACCCTGCTATTTTTTCCACATGTCGATGCCACTTCAAAGGGGATATTATTGAAATTCCACAATATAATTGCAAGATGATCTATGAGTTACCGAGAACATTTTGTATAATTCCACATTAACCGAGAATAACTATTCTTAAATATGACCCAATATGGAAATCAGTGGTTGATCATACGTGGTTTAATGCTTGGTGTGAAGATCCTCTCATTTTCCCCAATTCCATGAAATGATAAAATATATAGAAATCTTCTCATTATAACTTGATGAATCTAGAAACACATATCAAGTGTTTATAGAAAAGACTCACATGTTTCTCGCGGCAGGTTGAGTTTGGTTTCGTTCCCCAAATGTCGGACTCTGCACTCCAGTTTCTCAATCAATTCCCTTTCAGTTGTGTCCCTTAGTACTATCCAGTGTGTAACATTTGGAATCTCACTCATCGTTTCCATATAACTGCTGTTTGTGTTTCCAAATCCCACACCAAACCACGAGGCTGAAGGAATGGGCCAACCAGATGTAACACATGTAACGTTGAACACGCCTGATGCCTCATCGGTAATATACATGGATCCTTGCACGGGCTCTACAGATTCAACGATAAAGAAAATGATTATTCGATAACATTATATAACATTGCTCTGAACCTGCAATTTATTATCAACTGGCACGGAAAATTATATCATATGAATAAGAGCTGGACCAGAGATACAGAGAAGAGGGAGGTCTCAGAGGAGGACCTCAAATCCTCATAATAAAGAGATTACTAGAGAACCGATTAAAATGATCCAGTGCATTCATCAAATTGAATCCTCGCTAAGCAAAACATAAAACACATAGTCTGGTAGATCAAATCTCTACTTTGTAAAATCTTGTCATTTTATTTTTACAGATTAAAGCCCAAGACTGCGAAGCCAAGGGCCAAGTAAATTATATTTTTATCATATTAATATATACCTTTTATTTAACTCTATGACAGTATTTTTATAGGTGTGACATTGCACTGCACATATATCCAGCGGAGGGATACGTGGATTAACACTGGGAACTATATCTCCCAGTGCTCAGCTACCGGCGGAGCGAGAAAACGATGGATCAGGACGCTCTCTGCACGGTGGGTTCTGAAATGAGTATGGGATATTTTTCGTAGGGTCAGATTGTGCTGAATCGCAATCACTTAACACCAGCCTTTGAAAGATCTTAAGTTTACATCAGCACTGGAATACAGCCCATGTTTGGCGTCTACACTCAGAGATAATTCTGAGTAATGACTTAATGATTTGTGTCAACCAATGAGTTTTTGCTCTAAAGCATTTGTAAAATTGATTTGCAAAGCAGCGGATATTGGATCACCTTTACTATACAACTCTCATTTTTACATTTCTTTGCTTCAGTGAATTCAAAACCTTTCCAACCTGGTGTTTAAGAGGTTTTCTGGGAAGCTACCACCCTGCCTGAATAGACTGCTTCCCATAGCAGTTCCCTCATCCTATAACCTCCAATCCAAGACCTGCACCTGACTTGCAATACCACAATAAAAAAAGAAAGTGGCTCGATCCTCATTTTCATACAGAGCACTGCAATTATGGAATAACCTCCCAGACGCCATCAAATCTTCCCCCAGTCTAAAGTCCCTTAAGAGATCTCTATTAACATACCTCAATACGGAATGCACCTGTAAACATGTAACATAGTAACTATGTATAGAATGCACCTGTTAACATGTAACATAGTAACTATATATAAATGCACCTGTTAACATGTAACATAGTGACTATATACAGAATGCACCTGTAAATATGTAACACAGTGACTATATACAGAATGCACCTGTAAACATGTAACGTAGTAACTATATATAGAATGCACCTGTAAACATGTAACATAGTGACTATATACAGAATACACCTGTAAACATGTAACCTGGTGACTATATACAGATGCACCTGTAAACATGTAACATAGTGACTATATACAGAATGCACCTGTAAACATGTAACATAGTGACTATATACAGAATGCACCTGTAAACATGTAACATAGTGACTATATACAGAATGCAGCTGTAAACATGTAACATAGTGACTATATACAGAATGCATCTGTAAACATGTAACACAGTGACTTTATACAGAATGCACCTGTAAACATGTAACATAGTAACTATGTATAGAATGCACCTGTTAACATGTAACATAGTGACTATATATAGAATGCACCTGTTAACATGTAACATAGTGACTATATACAGAATGCACCTGTAAATATGTAACACAGTGACTATATACAGAATGCACCTGTAAACATGTAACGTAGTAACTATATATAGAATGCACCTGTAAACATGTAACATAGTGACTATATACAGAATACACCTGTAAACATGTAACCTGGTGACTATATACAGAATGCACCTGTAAACATGTAACATAGTGACTATATACAGAATGCACCTGTAAACATGTAACATAGTGACTATATACAGAATGCACCTGTAAACATGTAACATAGTGACTATATACAGAATGCAGCTGTAAACATGTAACATAGTGACTATATACAGAATGCACCTGTAAACATGTAACATAGTGACTATATACAGAATGCATCTGTAAACATGTAACACAGTGACTATATACAGAATGCACCTGTAAACATGTAACATAGTAACTATGTATAGAATGCACCTGTTAACATGTAACATAGTGACTATATATAGAATGCACCTGTTAACATGTAACATAGTGACTATATACAGAATGCACCTGTAAATATGTAACACAGTGACTATATACAGAATGCACCTGTAAACATGTAACGTAGTAACTATATATAGAATGCACCTGTAAACATGTAACATAGTGACTATATACAGAATACACCTGTAAACATGTAACCTGGTGACTATATACAGAATGCAGCTGTAAACATGTAACATAGTGACTATATACAGAATGCAGCTGTAAACATGTAACATAGTGAATATATACAGAATGCACCTGTAAACATGTAACATAGTGACTATATACAGAATGCATCTGTAAACATGTAACACAGTGACTATATACAGAATGCACCTGTAAACATGTAACATAGTGACTATATACAGAATGCACCTGTAAACATGTAACACAGTGACTATATACAGAATGCACCTGTAAACATGTAACATAGTGACTATATTTCCCACATATTTATTTTCTGTGTTAATCTGTATATTTGTGTTTTGTTTTTAATATCTTGCATTTTATTACTTTAATGACAGTAACAATTCAATGTTCTTGAACCCAGGACATACTGAAAACCAGAGAAATCTCAATGTATCCTTCCTGGTAAAATCCTTTATAAATAAATAACTAACGACAAAATGAAGTGTGAGAATAATAAAGAGAATAATTAGTCTCTTTCATACCATATACTGAAAGAATGACGTCTCTGTCTATTGTCCGGCTTTGGCCGCTGCCATCGATAGTAAAAACACACTTGTAATTCCCGGCGTCACGGACTCTCGCTTTCCATATTGTGACGGCTGGCTGAGTAAGATCTTCTCTCGTAACACTCAGAGCGTTCTCATACTCTGTCTCCACAGATGCACGTGCCGCCGTTATAGTGGCCAAAGTGACCTTTTTTCCGAGGTTCACCTTCTGCCACGTCACTCGTTTAATCTTAACGTTATGACTTTGGAATATGCATTTTAAAGTGACACTTCCGCAGACTCTCACTGCTCTGGGACTTTCAACCAGCACATCATCTGTAGAAGAGAAATGAAGTAAGATTAGAACATAACAAACTCTTAACAATGTGCAGGAAAAGGAGTTGCACAATTTCTGGTCAGATGAAAATATTAAACACAGTTTATCAATAAAATTCTAAGACAGCGCTGTCAAACTCCGGCCCCCCAGATATTTTTGAACTACAAATCCCATGATTCCCCAGCCATCTATTGCATTTAAAGAATTCTGGGAATTGTAGGCATCAACATCTGAGGGGGCCATGAATTTGACAGCCCTGCTATAAGACATATAAAATACACTATTCAAGATCTATGACTATTAACCAAAATATCGAAATTGCGTTTCATAAAAAAGTGATACAGCGAATGTGTTACTGTTAACACAACATGTCACGTGAGGGAATATTGTATATATTTCACTGCCTTTCATTTAATTCTACAAATGTTTTAAAAAGTCCGATATCATTGGTCCCTGTAATGTCAAAATTTTTTAAAAATGTGTGTACATGCAATTACGTGATTATTACCAATATTGATTTGAAACTATTTAACCCCAGATCAATCCGGCTTTCATCCAAATCATTCAACTACAACCACCCTGTTAAAGGCTGCAATGATATCAAGGCTGGCATGGAACAAGGAAACCTAACTGGAGCATCTTCCTTAATTTTGCCAAAGCCTTTGACACAGTAGACCATGGTATCTTGTTAAAAAAACGTAAAGACTCAGGTATTGGTGATCGCACGCTAACCTGGTTTCAATCGAATGTATCTGACCGATTGCAATATGTGTCCATTTCTGTCAGCTCCTCCCTCCCCCTCCCAGTCACATGCGGTGTACCCCAAGGCTCGATACTCGGCCCCCTGCTATTCACAATATTTATAAATGATCTTCCTAACATCTGCAAAGCCTCAACTGTACAAATGTACGCAGACGACACCGTAATCTATACCAGCAAACCAAATCTCCCGCAGCTGGAGGCCGTGCTGCAAGAACAATTCACAGAGGCAGAAAAGTGGATCAAACACAACAAACATTTTTTAAATACTGACAAAACTGTTACAATGCTCTTTGGAACAAAACCTAAACTATATAAATTGCAAAATCCCCATCTATGTGTTGGGACAAAATCAAATTACACGATGGCCACAGTCACTTCTCTCAAATATCTAGGTTTGTGGTTAGACCCAAATCTATCCTTTGGCTCCCACATCGAAAAACTCTCATCTAAACTTTACCCCAAACTAGGTGCCCTGAACAGAAACAAATCCTGCCTGAGCCCCGCGGTAAGAAAGCATATTGTACAACAAATGCTTATGCCAGCTTTTGAATATAGAGATGTAGTGTAGGCAGCCGCCCCGTAAACGCACCTTCATAAACTTACTACATTGTAAATGTAACTAAACAACCCAGCATTGTGACATATTAAAAGTAGGGATGATCTGTTCGGTTCGATCTGTTCGGAGTTCGATTTGATCATCGGTCGTTCGAAAGCTTGCGAACTTTGAGCTTTTTGGGACGTTCGCCGAAAGTTCGAAAATAATTTTTTTTTGAAAGAAGTATAAAAATGCTTAAAAAATACTAAAAAGTCTAGAAATAAAGAGACTCTTTAATGCAGAATATTATAAGAAACGGTTTATTAGATATTGGATTAAAACGGGAATATTTTTAACATTGAAGCCTATGGGATAAAATATTCTTGTTACTAACACATCAGGCAGACACAGCCCTCTAATTGGGCACTGTAGAGGGTAGCGTGCCGGGGCCTCCCAAGGATCCCCTTGAGGAGCATGTGGCCGCCGGATGACAGAGCTGCGACTGTGCGGGCTAGCCACCCGGATGCATGTGGCAGACAGGCGGCGCAGGGAGGGAGCCACTGCACCTGTGGCCACGGCAGACCCCCCACCACAACCAGGATCCAGGGAGCCCCCACTGACCACCAGGCTAAGGTAAGGCGACACATTTCTAAAAAAAATAAAATGCGAGGACATTTTTAAATGTCCCCGGGAACATAAAATAAAACATTTTTTTTCTTTCTCTACCCTGCTGAATGTATTTAATTATATATATTAGATACATTTAAGCCAGGTAGAGGGGGTGGCATGTGGGCTGCGCAGGGTCTCAGGCAGTGGTTTGTTTTTTTTGTGTGTATTTTTTTAGCAAATTTATAGGGGAAGGTAAGGACAGGTATGATATATATATATAATATATATATAGATAAGATATACATCTATATTCTTAGAAATATATCCAGACTTGTATTACACACACATTTTGGAAACTAATTCCCCCCCCCCCCATTTGGCTGATCCCTCCAGAAGAAATGTTGAACCTGATAGAGCAGAGAATAATATATATATTCTCTGCTCTGTCGGTTCAACATTTCTTCTGGAGGGATCAGTCAAATTGGGGGGGGGTGCATTTAGTTGAGATTGTCCACATGCCCCCCCATGTGCGTATGTGTATATATGGTCTGAGGTCTGTGGGTGGGTGTATATATATATCTGTGTTGATATATATGTATATGTCTGTGTGTGGTATCAATGCATCCCTACTCTATACACAGCGCTCCGTGCCCCTATAATATACGTATATGATAGACTTATGCAGCGATTTTTTTTTCGGTTCGGTTCGTTCGGTCTTTGTAAATTTTCGTTGCGGCTCGTTTCGGCCGATTTCCGTTTCGGTTCGTTTTTCGTATCGACTTTTTTTCGTGATTTCGGAAAATTTCGTGTTTTTCGGGAACATCTGTTCTCCTCGTTTCAAAGTGTCTATTCGTTTTGATGTAAACGAATGGGTTTTCGGAACCGATATTTCTGTCGATACGATAATTCTGTCGATACGATAATTCTGCCATTGAGATTTCTCATGTTTTACAAGAAGGATACATTGAGATTTCCCATGTTTAACAAGAAGGATACATTGAGATTTCCCATGTTTTACAAGAAGGATACATTGAGATTTCTCATGTTTTACAAGAAGGATACATTGAGATTTCTCTGGTTTCCCGGGAAGGATACATTGAGATTTCCCATGTTTTACAAGAAGGATGCATTGAGATTTCTCATGTTTTACAAGACGGATGCATTGAGATTTCCCATGTTTTACAAGAAGGATACATTGAGATTTCTCTGGTTTCCAGGGAAGGATACATTGAGATTTCTCATGTTTTACAAGAAGGACACATTGACATTTGTCATGTTTTACAAGAAGGATACATTGAGATTTCTCTGGTTTTCCAGGAAGGATACATTGAGATGGGAATGATCCAAAATTACAGAATCAGCGAAATAACAGAAAAATACGATGTCCGAAATTACTGAAATGGAAGCGAAATCAGGAATGGAACGAAAATGAATTTCAATTTTACACATTTCTAGTCCATTCGAAAACTCCGAAAAGTTTTCATTTCGGCTCGGAAATTTGTTCGGATCTGCCGTTTTCAGATCCGAAAATTTTCGGAAAATTGGCAGAATCCGAGTGCACGAATCGGGAAATTTTGTGAAAATTCCGAAATTCCGAAAACCGAAACGCACATCCCTAATATATGATCAGGGGTTATCTTTTTTTTATATTTATATACTATTCCTATTAAATTAACAGTAGTTTTTGATGTATTTTATTCAGTAGAAACTTTTTTGCCTATATAACATGTGCTTTGTGAAAATAAAACGGTTTTGTGTGTACATTTTAATTTAGTTAGTGGATTCCTGTCCAGTGCGGTGAGAAGCAAACGTAATGCAGTGTAGACACGCTGCGAGGCGGAGCGGAGTGAAGTCAAGCCTGCAAAATGTTTGCTTCTCTTCGCTATGCTGTGCGTCGCTATACGCTCAGTGTGTCTCAGCCTTTATTCCCGCATCACTAGCTTACCGAATCAGTTTGTATACTTGTTACTGACCCTGCTTGTTCTGAGGATCCGATCTGTTGCCGACTTTGCCTGCCATTTGACTATTCTCACTGTGTATTCCCTGCCTGTTCTGTTTGCTTCCTGTTGCTACTGTTGTGCGCCGATTCTCACCATATACAGTAACGCAGTACAAGTGCCTAAACATTGCTGACCCGGTTTGTCACAGCTGTTGATGTAACTGAATAGATCGGGGATCTCTTCTGCATTACCAAAACCTCCACCACTGCACTCTTCCACAATACCTCAGAGGGGTTACGGTGTGAAGGTACTTGCTGCCACCAAAGGCACAATATTTGGGTGCACTGCCACTGACGCCTATACCAGATTCTTATCATTTTAATATTGGACTGCAGGGTCCAACCCTGCACTCTTCCACAATACCACAGAGGGGTTACGGTGTGACGGCACTGTTGCCGACACTAAAGGCCCAATTTTAAAGCACCTATTGTTACTTTCATCCAAAGCCTGCATAAGTTTCAACATAATTTAGCCAAAAAAATCACTAAACATGTTCTGCGTATCTTAAAATGTCTCCTCTTTTCATACAGGCTGCCGCCCCCAGCAGTTGTTTATGAATAGATTAAAGGAAAACCATTTACCGTCCTTTGAAATGTCATTTTTTTGTTTTTAAATGTTTCTATACATCCTACAAATCCGCCACTTCACGGGCAGGTTATGGGGACCTCCTAGGCACGATATTTGAAGGAATTTTTCGTTTTTATTCTTAACCTTTATTTCATGGAAAACTCACTGCTGTTCCTTTAAAAACGTATTTTTTTAAAGTTTTTGTCCTTGTTTCCTGTCCCCCAGGGCACTACCCGGACCCCCATACACCTTTTATGGCAAATATCTTGCATATATGCCCTCTTGGAGGGCACTCTAAAAATCAAACTTTCGAGTCCCATTGACTTGCATTGAGTTCGGTTCGTGTTCGAGTTCGAACTGGAACTTTTGAAATTGTTCGAGTTCGAATGCGAACCGAACACGGGGGTGTTCAGCTCATCACTAGATGTCACTATATTTGAACACAGGGCAAAAACTTTCCACTCGCCTGCTCGCATTTGGCGAGTGGAAATTAAGTGAGCGCGAGTGGCATGGCCGGTAACACCTGTTCCATTGAAAGAAATCATTGATAGGTCTCCAAGTCAAGAGGACCACCCACCTGGTGATGGGAGGCTTAGGTGCAGGGCTCATCTCCATTGGTGGGTCAGTGAAAGTGACTGGCCGCCCACATGATCTCCCTCCGTGACCTCACACAAGGA